>LR738709.1:328112203-328238377 GCA_902687465.1 Secale cereale
TGGTGGCGTGACCCACCGTATAAGAATGATGATTTCAGACACCGCGTACAATTATCGTAGGGTTCTGAGAATCAAACTCTTCATTAATTTCTTCACACTTAGAGGGTTAGTATTCATTGATTGAAGAAAAATGTTACTTCATGTGTTGCACATCTAAGTCATCAATTTTGCATAAGTGTTAGGATGTTTGTTCTTTCAAAGAACATTCGAAGATTTTAAGATATTTAGCTCACACCGCAACTTGCAAAATCTCTTTTCATCCAAGGGCTTTGCGAGGCGGACGACGCAAGACATCCCCTGGGGCTGCCGCACTAGGCCGGCTTGTGAGGATCGGAGATATCAAGGCAAGGGGTACCTCGCGAGGTCCTCGTGACGTGAGTAGTGACGACCAAGGCCAGGCGGGCGCCAACGAGTGCAGGGTGCCAGTTTCCTCTTTGGTGCTAAAGGAGTAGGTGCAGGCGAGGAGTCCCGAGGCGTCAGGCAATGGTTTCCATATCGGTGCAACAAGACCAAGACCAGCAGGACAGCAGAACAAAGGTCATCGCGGAGCCCATGGCGGCGTCACCACCAGAGCCTTTGGCAGGCGAAGACCACCTTTTGTCAGGATAGCTTGTACTAGTTGTCCCCCTTCAAATTTGGCCGTTGTGGGATCCCTTCCCGCTCAATATTTGGGAAGAGGGCCCGGGCCACTATAAATAGGACTAGCCACCACCATTGGGATCATCTCATTGGATCGGGAGTTGATCTCATCGAGAGTTGATCAGATAGTAGGACACACACCACAAGCTCACCCGAGCACAAGAACCCCTCGCCGCAGGAGGCAGTTCATCCATGTACTACTTCTTCCTCGGCCTACAAGGCAATCCACCACACCACACTGGATCAGGGTATTACACCACAACGATGGCCCGAACCAGTATAAACCTTGTGTCCCTTGTTCTTCGGATCTGACGAGCTAGGCCTAGGGATCGGCGAGTAGATGAGCTAGGGCGGAAGGAGAGATCTTTGTGCACACCCCAGAGTTCGAACCTCAAGGGTTTTGCTAGAACCCGAGATCCGACATTTCCCGCACCAGGTAGGGGTGTGCCGAAACTTCCCTTTCATCGACCCGCGCTCCGTCGTCCCATCGGTTCCATGGCCGACACTCGCAGAGCCCGCGTTGAGCGGCGGGCTGCCCTTGTCGCCCGCGTTACTCAGACTGCTCCTGCCGACGGACCACCCCGCCATTCTCCATCGCCTGCCGCCAATGCCTTCACTGGCCCGGCGTGGCATGAACAGTAGGCCTCGTCTCTGCACCCCTCCGTGCAGCGTGACGGATGCACCGCGACCCCATCGCTGACCCCAGCAGTCTCATCATCACATGCTCATCGCGGACCCGCAGACGCGCAGGCTGCGTTGCTCATGGCTCGCGAGCTCCTGCGCTACCGCCCCGTCGGCGACTTCTACGAAGAATGGCTCGACCGCATCACCGAGCTCGTCAGCGCCGCTGGGGGCTCTCCAACGCCGCCCCTCTCCATGCCTTATCCGCCTCCCCATGTGGACGACGAGGCCCATGAAGCTCCACCGCTACCCCTGCGTCAAGGCGGTGTCCAAGACCCAAGGCACGTGGCCCCGTGGCATGACCGCCCACACGCGACGCCAGTGCACGAAGAAGGAAGCTGCGAAGAGATCCAGCAGTCCCGCGGGGGAGCGCCAGCGCTCCCTCCACCACTGCGTCCAGACCGCGCACCCCCCGCCACGGTGGCGCGCGAGGACCAAGATCAAGTTCCACCTCTCCAACAAGCTCCGGTGTCAACAGCAAGCTGCAAGGCCCTAGCCCCCGAGCTGCGCAACATCAATTGGCCTGGGAAGTTCAAGCCCGACCTGTCTCCACACTACGATGGCACCCCCGACCCTGCGGAGTTCCTGCAGCTCTACGAGCTGAGCATCGAAGCATCTGGCTGCAACGAGAAGATCATGGCGAACTGGTTCCCCATGGCCCTCAAAGATGACGCGCGCGTGGCTCCTGAACCTGCCCACGGGATCGATCTCCACCTGAAGCGAGATGAGCGAGAGGTTCATCGCTAACTTCTAGGGCACCCGAGACCGCCCCCCGGCCACGGGTGACCTACGGCGTATCAAGCAACAACCAGGAGAAACCCACAGAAGTTCAGCCAACGCTTCAACAGTGTCCGCGTCAAGATCCCCAAGGTCACGGACGAGGCCATCATTTCGGCATTCTCAGATGGTGTCCGCGACGTCAAGATGAAGGAAGAGTGCTTTGCCACACACTTCCCTCCGGAGGCTCCAAGGCGTGAGGCACCAAGCGCTCAGGAGTTCATCAGCCAAACCATGGAAGACCTACTGATGCCAAGGGCAATGCGGGTCGAGCGCTGCCCGGCGCCTCTGAGTGCAGCTGTCGGCCCAGGCTCAGGCGACGGGTTGCCCGTCTACGTCAACGTCCCCGCACTCAATAGGATCGCATCTCAGGACCTCTACTGGCCTTCCCAGGTGGGCCGGTGCCAGGGTCCCCCTTACAGCTACATTCGCATGCCCTTCGGCCTACCGAACCAAGCGACCCAGCGCCAGCGCCACATGCGGGAAGTCCTAGCAGCTCGCGAGGCCAGGCATAAGGAGATCCAGGTGGAGTTGGACTCGGCCCTCCGCGAGATCTAGGGAATCCCAGAGCCTCCTGAGGTGCAGGAGCTATACGGCGCATGAGGAGCAGCATCTGCGTGGAGCATCTTGAGCTACACCAACACTACTTCAGCAACTATGCCAGGTGATATTTTTCCGGTTTTTGTTCAACTGGGAGCGCCCCTCGGGCTGCATCATTCCTAGGTCGCACGGCCCTGTCCCTGTGACGTGTATCCTTTTGCATCTCAGCTCACCTTGTTGGGGGCGCCCCTCGGGCTGCATCATCCCCAGGCTGCACAGGTCCGTCCTTGTGGCATGTATCTCCCTTGCATTTTACCTGAGCTAGTGTTACCATTTCTATCAGCTGCATTAGGATCACTCATCTATTTGACCATCACCCCTTTGGATCTCCTTCGCTACCTAATGGACTTCCGCTCATCTCGCAACGGGGGCTGCATACGTTGGCATGGCGCTTGTGCTCGGGTCCGTCCCTGCAACACTGACAAACCCGAGGGACCGAGCTCTGGCCATCGGCCCGCTCCTACAAGTGTCACCTCATCAGGTCCTTGGTGCCTTCGTCTTCCTGCGGAATTATCAGAAGCCCAGCGACGGGCGCGGCCCTAAGTCATTCTGCTACAAGCTAACCCACCAGAGTCTCAGGAGCACGGCGACAGGCAATCCCGTCGGTCTCCCCTCCTCACGTAATTCTCTTGCGCGTTAAAGGGAGGGTCCCTGAGCATCGCGTCTCAGGAGCTCTTACCGACTCTCCAGCCCTCACCCCTTGGCCTTGACCACAACATCGCAACCTGGCATACCAACATCGGCTGAGCATCGCTCGAGGGTCGGGACCCGAGGACGCAGAGCATCAAGAAGGATGGGAGAAGGGGAGGCCGGCATAGAGAGCTCGGGCCAGTTTGTACGTCAAGGGGGGGGGGGCTTGGGCATCGCAACCCAATGGCCTAACTAGTCCCATAGCCCCTCACTCCCTGGTCTTGTCCTGGTTTCCGGTCAAGCCAGCGGCAGCTGAGGTACGCGCGGGGCCGGGCCCTGCCGACGCAGAATGTCAAGGCCTGAGTCCAACATTCCCTTCTCGAAGGCCGTTCGTACGTCAAGGGGGACCCTTGGGCATCGCGACCCAAGGGCCTAACTGATCACGTAACCCTTCTCTCCCTGGTCTTGTCCTGGTTTCCAGTCAAGCCAGCGGTGGTTGAGGTACGTGCGGGGCCGGGCCTTGCCGACGCAGAACTCCGGGGCCAGCAGGGAGGAAATCGCGAAATCTCAGCCTTGCGACATCGGAAACAAACCAGGCGCGCCGCTCGGAGAATCACCTTATGCTTACCAAGATAAGTCATTAACTCTTTGGTGCCTCATCCTCACTCACAAAACAAGATTCGGTAGTCACGCGTCGGCAACGCCGCCTCGCTTTTTAACCTCCGGGAGCTGCTTCCACACCAAGGGGCACCTCTTGAGCATCGCACCTCAGGAGCTCTTACTGGACCTCGGGCCGCTCACCTCCTGGCCTTGACCACGTCATCGCTTCCTGGCATACCACCAACGGCTGCAGCTTGCCTTGGGACTGGGGCCTGTCGGCGTAGAGCACTATGCAACCGAAAGGGTAAAAAGGGGCGATATTGCTGGAATGAGGCTCGCAAATAGGGTGTACTGGCAAGGACAACAAGATAGAAGCAAAAGCATTACAAGTTCTTTACATACCCCCATGGGGTTGGCTTCGAATCCTCACAGGGAACACCACAAAAGGACTTCAGGGGATCGTAACTACGGCCGCCATCGTCGATGCCATCATCAACAGTGGGCCATGGTGGCCCACCTCCGACCTTGCACGGATCACCACCAGCGACGCGCTCGCGAGCCCGACGTGCTTCGAGCGCGCCACGAACTCGGGGGCGCGTAGCTGTCGTCGCTCGTCTCTGGAGATTCATCGGACTCAGGAGAGCTGCTGAACCTCCGGAGGCCATCAATGCTGCTAGACGAGCTAGCGGCAGGATCGACGGCTGGTGAGGCGCCAGCCGCAGCGTCGTCCCGACGGCCCCCTCCAGGGTAGCATTCTAGGCGGCGTCCCTCCTCGTCGAATGCCTTGAAGTGCAGCGCGGAGGCGCTGTCGTACTCAAAGTGGATGGCAGAAGACACCTCAACCTCAGCCCTCGTCGTCGGGGACCGGCACTCGACGTGTCGCAACCACAGCTCGAGCGGCCCCCGCGGCGGCATCTCCGCGGCGAAGAATGGCAGGAAGCATATCGAGGATCTAGGAGGCATCGCCGCCCATACCACTAACTCACGCGAGGAGCCTCTGGCGTGCGCTCGCGGGACGGTGGCGTGCACCACTAAAATGCGATCTGCGCGGCCATGGTGCGGGCGGCGCTAGGTGCCTACTCCCCCTCTGTGGCCTGGTGCCCTGGCGTACAGGGGTAGTGGGTAGCAAGGGGGAGGCCGCTCATGCCAAGGCCTCGTCACTTCCGGCCTCACAACGGCACCATAAGGGCGGGATGGTCTTTTCTTCAGAGGGAGCACTTCTGGCTCCTCGCGAGGAGTCTTCCCCTTCTCTGCGGCAAAAAATCGTCGGATCGGCGCCATGAACGGCTCGGCCGAGCAAAGGGCAAGGAAGAAGAAGAAGCGAGAGGAACAAAGAAAGAAGATGGGCGGCGAGGACCCCGGTTGCCGCCTTATTTATAGCCAGGAGAAGGCCAACCGCCGGCCTCCATAATCGCAGGTAATGATGATCTTTTGTGCATGCAGGGACTTGTCAAGTCGCACAGTCGCCGAGGCTGCTTGGGGAAGTGGAGACGCCCATGTCCCGTCAATCGCCACGCGTCAGTCAAGGACGCGGACTTTTGGGGCACGCAGCGCTCCGCGCTTGACCCTTGGCTTTGCCGCGAAGCCAAGCCCGAGCGCACCTTGGGCCCGGGGCTACTGTCGGCGTTCTGGGAATGGGGGTACCCAGACTTTCCTGCCTGTGGCCCAGGGCGTGGCTCGTCAGGCGGCCTGGTATGGCCCAACATCTTCAGCAACCACTCAAGACCCTCGCGAGGGGCCGAGCCTCGCGAGGCGGACAACGCAAGACATCCCCTGGGGCGGCCGCACTAGGCTGGCTCATGAGGATCGGAGATATCAAGGCAAGGGGTACCTCGTGAGGTCCTCGTGACGTGAGCAATGACGACCAAGGCCAGGCGAGCGCCAGTGGGCGCAGGGTGCCAGTTTCCTCTTTGGTGCTAAAGGAGTAGGCGCACGCGAGGAGTCCCGAGGCATCAGGCAAAGGTTTCCATATCGGTGCAACAAGACCAAGACCAGCAGGACAGCAGAACGGAGGTCATCGCGGAGCCCACGGCGGCGTCACCACCCGAGCCTTTGGCAGGCGAAGACCACCTTTTGTCAGGATAGCTTATACTAGCTGTCCCCCTTCATATTTGGCCGTGTGGGATCCCTTCCTGCTCAAAATTTGGGAAGAGGGCCCGGGCCACTATAAATAGGACTAGCCACCACCACAGGGATCATCTCATCGGATCGGGAGTTGATCTTATCGAGAGTTGATCAGATAGTCGGACACACACCACAAGCTCACCCGAGAAATAGAACCCCTCTCCTCAGGAGGCAGTTCATCCATGTACTAGTTCTTCCTCAGCCTACAAGGCAATCCACCACACCACACTGGATTAGGGTATTACACCACAACGGTGGCCCGAACTAGTATAAACCGTGTGTCGCTTGTTCTTCGGAACTGACGAGCTAGGCCTAGGGATCAGCGAGTAGATGAGCCAGGGCGGAAGGAGAAATCTTTGTGCGCACCCCAGAGTTTGAACGTCAAGGGTTTTTCTGGAACCCAAGATCCGATAGTCCTTAAGGGTTTGTTTCATCCACAACAATTGAGCACAGCATGAACCAGCAACAATGTACTCAGCTTCAGCAGTAGAGAGTGATACGCAGGTCTGCTTTTTCAAGGACCAACATACTAAGGACTGTCCGAGGAAATGGCATGTGTCGGATGTAGACTTGCGATCCACTCGATCACTAGCATAGTTGTCACACCCTGCATTTTGTAACATGTTGTTTGTAACTTTGAAGCATGAAAATTTGGACCAGCAAAATTTTTTTAGCATCATTTGGCTTTTATTTGGAATTGAGTTTTCTTCATTTGCTTTTTCATGTGCTCATTAAAGTCAACTATGACCTCTTATAGATTTCATCTCCTTATCCAAAACTTCTGCCCAATGATCATGCCAAGTGATATATAACAGTATAGTATTTTCTTATAAAATTAATTTGGCCAAAAAGTATTTTATAAATTTAGTTTTCCAAAAACCCATGAATCGAGATTTGCACTGCAAGTACTTGATTAAGGGTGTGAAAATTATTTCAAAAGGTTTATTTGAGACCTAGTAGTCATAGGACTCCCAGAAACCACAAAGGTATAATTTTAAAAGTTATTTTCCTATTTTATTTAAAGGCTTTTTCTTAAAGCCAGAAATGGTCTTTAATAGGGGAAAATTATTTAACTGTTTCAAAAATATTTGCCAAAATTCAGAGAGACCATAGGACATATATTGTCCATATATGAGAGTTTCAACACTTGGTCATGTTCAAAATAATGGGCTAAACCCTCTAAAACCCTTTCTGGATATTTCAAGCTTTTGAAATATTTACAAAGGAAACTTTCTCCAAAAATTCCAGGGAAATTCTATCATGTCATATATGGCATATTTGATGATCTTGCCAAGTCCCATGCCTTGGGAAGCAAGAAAACCTCCTCAAACCCCTTCATAACCATTCTGTCCATATTTGAAGTTTGAGCAACTTTACATTGCCAAACTTGTCCAAATGCTCTCAAACTTGGTGCACATGCTAGAATGGCCTAATAAGGCACCTAGACCAAATGGCACAAGATTTGGAATAGAGCAACTTGATCAGATCACCTCAAAACCCTTTCTGTTCAAATGCAAATTTGAACAACTTTACATTACCAACTTTTTATCTGGAGCCTCAAACTTTGTGAGCATGATCAATACCCCAAATGATGATGCTACACCAAGTGGTGCATCAAGGGGAGATGATTAGCTTGACTCAATCAAGATGAAACTGTTTCTGTTGATTTCTAGGGTTCACCAAAGTTACATTGGCTAGTTTCTTCAAATAAGCCCAAAATTGGTGAAGCACCCTATTTCCTCATGTCTTTCAACCCTGTCATGTGCCATGTCAAGTGGACCTCATTTATTTGATCAAACACAGATCAAACACCTTCTGCAGAAATTCTAAAACCTCCATTTTGACCACTTTCACTTTTCTCCATGGCCTCAACTTCTTACCACAAGCCCATTGAGTTACCAGCTACCTCCAGTAACTCCCCCAGCACCCAGCTCCATGATTGAGGGGTGAAACCTCAGCTTTACCTGGATGTACAGCCAACTTTCATCTTGTTACCAGCCTTTCCCCTCTCTCTCTGCAACCCCAGAGCATCCAAGGCCTCAGGGCAATTCTTTACTCCTTCCTCTACGCCCCAGACACTGTTGGACACGCTGGGACGGGCCAAACCGGCGAGAGCACGCTGATGCAGGTCATACGCACGCTCCAGAGCGCGTGAACAGTGCACCTCGCACGCTGGCTCGGACCAATCGTCGATCCCCGGCAGCCTCGGGCCTCCCCCTCGCGCCAGTCGAGGCGTCTCGACGTCCGCGACCTCCCCGGCGCTGTCCCCCCTCCTCCTGCGCCCTCCAGTAGCCGCCGTCACACGCGCGCTGGCCGCACGCGGCAGCCACTCCTCTGCCTCGCACGCGCGCGCCTCTCTGTCGCTCCCCCGCTCCTCCTCTTACCTCAGCTGGACGTGGAGCTCGTCCAGGAGCTCCACAGACCCATTCCCCAAGCCTCCCGTGCGCTGTAGCCTCGCCGATGAGCTCGCCGGCGCACTGGACCACGGGTCCCCGTCGAGCTCCTATATAAGCCCCTCCCGAGCCTCTCCAACACCACCACCAGCCTCACACCTCTCCACTGATCCCTCCTGCACCCTCAGTTCGACCCCGGAGCGCCCCAGTGCCCGGGATCGACCGGAGCTCTGCCATGTCGGGCCGCCGGCGATCTCGAGGTACAGGCCTCCCCTGCCTCTTCTTCCGCTCATTTCAGAACCGCCGCACCTCACTGACCCTTTCCCCTCTCTTTCCCCCTCCATTTGCAGTCGGAAACGACCCCGACCACCGTCCTCCGACGAGCCTCCGCCGTCGCACCTCGCCGCCGGTGAACCAGGGCTCCCCGCCGTGCCGCACTACCACCGCTGCAACCGCGACACGACACTGAGTCCGTCCCTGGCCTCCGTTGCCGTCGTCGTGGCCGGTATCGTCGCCGGTGAGCTCGCCGCCGCCGTGACCGAGGGGTTAGAGATGACAGGCGGGCCCGGCCTGTCATCCCCCCACCTCTCTCCCCTCCTCTGTGTCGCTGACCCACGGGCCCCGCCCATCAGGTTTGAAACCTGACGTGCGCGCGCGGTGGCTCCGTGCGGCTGGGCCAGCCCGTCTGGGCCGTGCACTGTGGCCTCTTCTGGCCCAGTGCACAGGACCCTTTTTCCCTTTTTCTCTTTTTCTTTTCTGTTGATGTTTTAAACATTTATGCAGAAAAGAATATTGATCCAAATTAAATATTTCCAACTCCAAAAATCTTGTAATATTCCAACCTATTTAATGGTACTACTTTCACTCAAATCCATGAAACTTTTCTGTACTGTTCAAATTTAAATTCAAATTTGAGTAGTATAACTCCTGTTCAAAAATCAATATATCCTATTCTGCAACTCCAAAACTCCAACTAAGATTTTTTCCCATCTTAGAAAACCCTCTAGTATTTTACAAAAATGAGTTGACATTTTTCTGAGCACTTTGGTTTTTCTGTTTTATTTGTATTCTTATTTTTCCGTGGTTACTATGCGACTTATAGATCCCGTATTTGACGAAGTTGCTGTGGAAGAGGAAGGAGAAGGACTAGAAGACTTTGAAGACCAAGCCAATCCAGGCAAGCAGCCCTTTGACCATGATACATTTGTTCCTCGGAACCCGTTTGTTCCGATGCATGATGATTAGGGTTACGATGGTAACCTAGATGAACCACCACATGATGCATGCTTTATTGTTAATCTTGCTATATGCTAGATGACATGCAATAGGTGGTCATGATGCTTATATGATACATGACATGATCTTGATCTTGCTATATGCTAGATGACTTGCATATGGTTAGTAGTTATGGAAACTGATGCATGTGTGACATGAACCTTCACGGTTGAAGTCTTTACATAAAACCCCGTCGGGTGCCATTTATGCCCGAGGGTGATGATGATAATGAGATTGGGTGACCACTTGATGACGAAGTGGTGTGCCAAGGCAAGTATGTGTGTTTTTCAAACGGATTGGTTGAAGTTGCGACCGTTTTTCCAACCATACATGTGCAACCACACTACCCCTTATGGGACGGGGCTTTATTGATTACTTAGGTCGATACTAGCATGGTGCCCGCATTACTAGTGACGGGAAGACTTGAGGTCTTTCCCGGGACGGGGTCGTGCTTGGATAGGCGACCATGACTGTTTTCACAGGGCACCGGACACACCGTTGGTCCCTTCGGGTACGCGTGAACATTGAAATTAGGGCAAGTCCCGTGATCTATTGTTTGTACCCGAGGGCCGTGTGCCAACGAGTGGACTCTATGTTAGTGTCGTCTAAGGAAAGATAATGACCGGGTGCTTACCCCGGGTACTTGAGGTACCGCGGGTCGTGGATGACACGGAAGTTCCCCGGATCTTGTGGGTAAAGTGTACAACCTCTGCAAAGTGTCAAACTATTCGAATAGCCGTGTCCACGGTCATGGACAATTGGGTAACCGCTCTTGGGCTACGTCCAATGTTTGTGAAACCATGCGTGTGTGTGTGAGTCAAGGTGGTGACTTGACTCGATGAGATGAATCACATTCATGTTGATGTCGGTAACCTGTTCTCGAGGTTACGCGAGGTTATTGATGCATAAGCTTGATGATAGCATATTGTTCTAGCCTCCTGCTAGATTGTTCATTATTATTCAATTGCATTGTTACTTGAACCACATCATGGGTTGCTTGCGAGTACATTCAAAGTACTCATTGGCTTGCCACTGGTTATTTAATTGGCCAGGCATGGAAGAGCAGGAATATGAGGAAGAATTCTTTGGAGACGACCATGTGAACTAGGACGCTATCCCAGTCATAATGCCTGTAGGGTTAAGGCAGATGGCATGGGTTCTACCCGTTTATCGAAGACTTCCGCTACTTGAGTTATTTGCTATTCAGCCCGTGAGGCTCTATCTATGTAAGACTTGGCCATAATGGCCTTAATTCGTGTAATACTATTTGTAAGGATGTAAGACTCTTGTTATTTCAGCTTCTGTGTGTTCAGTGAGCATTGATCTCTGGGATCACTGTACACGTGCATTCGGTGATCTCGACTTCCAAGTCGGGGTCCCCACAGAGCTGGTATCAGAGCCATCCTGACTGTAGGAAGCCTTAGTTAGCATGGGCGTTAGTTAGTTGAGACCCCTTTTTCAAAATCTTCTGAACCTCTCTCCTTTTCCAAAACCTGAGATTTCCTCAGCTTATTAACCCTTCCTATTCAACCTTTGTAGATGGCCGCTGTTCCCGAAGAGCACTTGACCACTGGGTTTCCCCTACTTCTCGAGGATAGCCTCCAGGAGTGTCAGTTCCACCGAGCACCCATCCTTACCTACCTTGAGCATTGGGTGAGCGATACTAAGGTGGAGTACCATGTGGAAGTGATCGTGAAGGCAAACGATCCTCCCACAAGTTGGTTCTTCGAGGGACCCCAGATGGCGACACTACCACTCACTGCCGAGGCTGCTGCACTCAAGGCACTAACCCGTCTCCGCGAGCTTCTTCCGGAGATGGCAGCCAAGATGGCAACTCGCTTCTTACCTTACCGGAAGGAAGGTGACGAAGAAAGCAGCGCACTAGCCCCTCCACTGAAGGATGGACTCTCGCTTCGGTTCCAGACCTACTTCAGTCTATGTGCCGACAGCTTGGCACAAGACTTGGCCTCGGAGTCAATGAAGCTTCGAGAAGAACTTTACAAGACCAAGGCACTTCTTCGTCGAGCTCAAGAGAAGGCCAACAGGATCAAGAAGGAAGGAGCACCTTCTGGACAATCCGCTATCGCATATCGAGGCGGAAGGCCCTCCGAGGATGTGTCTTCCAAGGGTGAAGATCCACCTTGGCGACGCCGGATGACAGCAAGGGAATACCGCAAGCTTTTCCCTGCACCACCGTCGAAGCACCGTCGTATCCAACTCCTCCACTCCCCCACTCCCTCAAGCAACAAGGGAGCCCAGACAGATGAAGACAAGGAGGAAGACCCAGAAGAGCCGGAATACGCGACCGAGCATTCCGCCGCTTAGGCATTATTCGCTACTCGGATATGCCCGTTGTAACCCCTACGGTAGGATAGGTCGTGTAACCCCTATGCGCAGCCGAGTCCTTGTATGGTTCATATGAAACCATCTAGCGTTTGTTTTTGTTGTGTCTGGATGTAAGTCGTAATCTTCCTTCGGGAATGTGTAAACGACTACATCACCCATCTGGATTTTAATAAAAGTGTTTTGGCCTTACGGCCCTTGCATGATTTGATTTAGTGTCACACCCGCCCCCTTACTAGGCACCCATCTATCTTGCTTTTCCTCTTCCGAGTCATGAGACCTTTTACCGCTCCAACAGGATGCCTGTTGTAACTCGTACTGGTACCTCTACCCAGCAGCCCGAAGCCAGAGCATCCTCTCAGCCAGAGGCAGACCTCGACCAAACCAACGACCAAGCTCCACCACCACCTCCTCCAAGCATGGACATGGCTCAGCTTCTCCAAGCTTTCCGAGAGGAACACCAAGCCAACACTGCAGCTCTTCAGCTGATTGCTCAAGCTGTCGCCAACAACCGCCAGCCGGCGGGAAATGGCAATGGACGTTCCACGTTGGCAGAGTTCAAGAAGCATGCACCGCCAACCTTCATCGAGACTGCTGAACCCCTGGATGCAGATGACTGGGTCCGTTCCATTGAGGAAATCCTGGAACTAGTCGGATGCACCGAAGATCGCGAGAAGGTGGCTTATGCATCCCACTGCCTCGGGGGAACCGCAAGAGCTTGGTGGGATGGATTCAAGGTCATGCATGCTGAACAAGACATTACTTGGGTGAACTTCAAGGCAGAATTCCGCAAGGCCCACATTCCTACCGGAATCATGGCTATCAAAAAGCGTGAGTTCCAAGCCCTGAAGCAAGGAAGTGGCACTGTCAAGGAGTACATGCAGAAGTTCAGTATTCTGTCAAGGTATGCCCCTGAGGATGTCAGCACTGATGCTGCCAAAAGGGAGCGCTTCATGGAAGGCCTTAATCAGACTCTGCAATATTCGCTTGTCGTGTGCGACTACCCGTCTTTCCCTGACCTGGTGAACAAGGCACTTATGCTTGAAGACAAGCGGCGTGCTTTGGAAGACACTCGCAAGCGCAAGTTGGTCAGTAAGGGAAGTTCCAGCAACCAGAAGCCTCGTCCGTGGCAGTCAGCCCCGGCCAAGCCAACCTATCAGCAGCCAAGAGCTCCTGCACCTCGTGCCAATCCTCAGCCTCAGCAGTATGCCAACCCCAGGCCAGCTTTCAACCCCAATACCAATGGTGGCAACAAGATCAACACTCCAAACCAAGTCACTTGTTTTGGGTGTGGTCAGCCCGGACACATCTCCAGGGTGTGCCCCAACAAGAAGCCTGATGCCCCGCGCCCCAATGCGCAGAACCAGGGACAAGGCCGTGGAATGCCACCAAGGAACCCAGCTCCTCGCAATCCACCGAACTATGGGAAGGGGCGTGTGAATCATGTCACTGCTGAAGAAGCCCAGGAAGACCCGGACGTCGTGCTGGGTACGTTCCTTGTCAACTCAGCACCTGCAACTGTCTTGTTTGATTCTGGAGCAACGCATTCATTTGTCACTCAAAGATTTGCATTAAAAAGTGGCATGACCCCTACACCCCTGAATAACCCTATGGTGGTACAAACCCCCGGAGCCGAGATGAGGGCCAAGATAGGCTGTAAAGGAGTCGGTATTACCATTAACGGTGTAGACTTCCTAGCAGACCTTATCATCCTGAGATCGCAAGGCTTGGATGTGAACTTAGGGATGGATTGGCTCAGTAAGCACCAAGGCTTGTTAGACTGTGCCAATCGGACAGTCACTGTGACCAATGACCAAGGAGTAGAAGTCAAGTTTGCCCCCAACTCCTCTTCCGCTCAAGCCGCTAAAGTCAACTGTCTGTCTGAAGTTGGGCTAGACCAAGTACCGGTGGTATGTGAGTATCCTGATGTCTTTCCGGATGAACTACCGGGAATGCCCCCTGACCGTGACATTGAGTTCATCATCGAGCTCGTGCCCGGAGCAGGACCCATCTATAAGAAGCCTTATAGAATGGGAACAGAAGAATTAGCCGAGTTGAAGAAGCAGCTAGAAGAGCAGCTAAGGAAGGGATTTATCCGCCCGAGTGCCTCCCCTTGGGGATCTCCTGTTCTGTTTGTGGCAAAGAGGGACGGTACCATCCGCTTATGCATTGACTATCGTTCCCTCAATGAAGTTACAATCAAGAACAAGTACCCACTTCCCAAGATCGAAGATCTGTTTGATCAGCTTAGCAGAGCCAAGGTATTCTCCAAGATCGACCTCAGATCTGGGTATTACCAGCTGAAGATCAGACCCCAAGATATTCCGAAGACGGCATTCGTAACCAGATATGGCCTGTACGAGTGCACGGTCATGTCTTTTGGGTTAACCAATGCCCCAGCTTACTTCATGTATCTCATGAATAAAGTCTTCATGGAATATTTGGACAAGTTCGTTGTTGTCTTCATTGATGACATTCTTGTGTTCTCGAAGTCGGAGGAAGAGCATGAGCAACATCTGAGAATGGTCCTAGACAAGCTTCGTGAGCACCAACTGTATGCCAAGTTCAGCAAGTGTGAGTTTTGGCTGCACAAAGTTGGATTCTTAGGTCATGTCTTGACCGAGGAAGGATTATCTGTTGATCCTGCAAAAATCGAAGCTGTGACCCAATGGCAATCTCCAACGACCGTCAAGGAAGTCAGAAGCTTCCTCGGATTGGCGGGCTATTACCGCAAGTTCGTGGAAGGATTCTCTAGCATTGCACGACCAATGACTCAGCTCCTCAAGAAGGACAAGAAGTTCGAGTGGACATCAAAATGCGAAGAGAGCTTCCAAGAGCTCAAGAAGAGATTGACCACCGCCCCAGTTCTAGCAACACCTGATATTCACAAGGAGTTCGTGATATATTGTGATGCCTCTCGAACCGGATTGGGAAGCGTTCTGATGCAAGAAGGCCGCGTCATAGCATACCTCTCCAGGCAGCTACGACCCCATGAGGAGAACTACGCCACTCACGATCTTGAGCTAGCGGCAGTAGTTCATGCCTTGAAGACATGGCGGCATTACCTCCTAGGGAAACGGTGTGAGATTTACACAGACCACAAAAGTCTGAAGTATATTTTCACCCAAAAAGAGTTGAACATGAGGCAGCGGAGATGGTTGGAACTCATCAAAGACTATGACCTCAGTGTTCAATATCACCCTGGGAAGGCTAACGTGGTGGCCGATGCCTTAAGCAGGAAGGCTTGCTCTTTGAATGTCATTATTCAAGAAAGGCAGCCTGCCTTGTTTAAGGAGATCGAACAATTCAGTTTGGAATTGGTCACCCCCGGATTTCTGGATCATTTGGAAGTCAGACCAACCCTGCTGGACGACGTCAAGAAGGCTCAGGATGGACACGCAAGCATCGAAGGCATCAAGAAGAAGATGAAGCTGGGCAAGACCCCAGGATTCTCCGAAGACGAGCACGGGATTGTTTGGTACAAAGGTCGTCTCTGCGTACCAAACAACACCGAGCTGAAGACGTTGATTCTGCAAGAAGCCCACGACACCCCGTATTCCATCCACCCCGGAGGAACCAAGATGTACCAAGACTTGAAGGCACGATTCTGGTGGCACGGTATGAAGAGAGAGATTGCAACCTATGTTGCAAAGTGTGATGTGTGCCAAAAGGTCAAGACTGAATATCAGCGACCCGCTGGATTGCTTCAACCACTCAAGGTTCCTGGGTGGAAGTGGGATAAAGTCGGAATGGACTTCATCACTGGATTACGAAGGTCGAATAGAGGACATGACTCTATCTGGGTCATAGTCGATCATTTGACCAAGGTGGCTCATTTCATTCCTGTCAAGACTACCTACTCAGGCAACAAATTGGCAACTCTCTATATCAACCGAATCGTAAGTCCTCACGGTGTTCCCAAGGAGATTGTGTCAGATCGAGGCACCCAGTTCACTTTAAGGTTCTGGAAGAGATTCCAAGAAGCCTTGGGAACCAAGTTGTCTTTCAGCACAGCTTTCCACCCACAGACCGGAGGTCAAACTGAGCGAGTCAATTAGATTCTCGAAGACATGCTTCGAGCCTGTGTCCTGGCATATGGAGCCAAGTGGGAAGACTGTCTCCCTTTTTCCGAGTTCTCCTATAACAACAGTTAGCAGTCAAGCCTTCAGATGGCACCATTTGAGGTGTTGTACGGACGCAGATGTCGCACACCCCTCAACTGGTCAGAGACTGGAGAAGGACTAATCTTTGGACCGGATATTCTCCGCGCAGCAGAAGAGCAAGTCCAACTAGTCAGAGAGCGATTAAAGGCAGCCAAGTCAAGGCAGAAGAGTTATGCTGAGACTCGACGCCGAGACATGAGTTTCCGTGTCGGAGATCATGTGTACCTGCGGGTAACTCCTCTGAAGGGAACCAAACGTTTCCACGTCAAGGGGAAGCTCGCACCAAGGTTCATTGGCCCTTTCAAGATCACCGACCGACGAGGAGAAGTGGCTTATCAGTTGGAACTACCACCTGAGCTATCCGATGTGCACAATGTATTCCATGTGTCACAACTCCGGAGATGTCTCCAGGTTCCGGACAAGCCCAGTCTCTACAAGGATGTGGATCACCAAGCCATTGATCTGCAGCCTGATTTGACATACCGCGAGAAGCCCATTCGTATTCTGGACGAAGCAGAACGACGTACGCGGAGCCGTACCATCAAGTACTTCAAGGTCCAGTGGAGCAACCACACCGAAGCAGAAGCAACCTGGGAACGAGAAGACTATCTTAGATCCGAGTTTCCCGATCTCTTTTAAGCCCTAGTTTAGGAATCTCGGGGACGAGATTCTTGTAAGGGGGGTAGGTCTGTCACACCCTGCATTTTGTAACATGTTGTTTGTAACTTTGAAGCATGAAAATTTGGACCAGCAAAAAAAATTTAGCATCATTTGGCTTTTATTTGGAATTGATTTTTCTTCATTTGCTTTTTCATGTGCTCATTAAAGTCAACTATGACCTCTTATAGATTTCATCTCCTTATCCAAAACTTCTGCCCAATGATCATGCCAAGTGATATATAACAGTATAGTATTTTCTTATAAAATTAATTTGGCCAAAAAGTATTTTATAAATTTAGTTTTCCAAAAACCCATGAATCGAGATTTGCACTGCAAGTACTTGATTAAGGGTGTGAAAATTATTTCAAAAGGTTTATTTGAGACCTAGTAGTCATAGGACTCCCAGAAACCACAAAGGTATAATTTTAAAAGTTATTTTCCTATTTTATTTAAAGGCTTTTTCTTAAAGCCAGAAATGGTCTTTAATAGGGGAAAATTATTTAACTGTTTCAAAAATATTTGCCAAAATTCAGAGAGACTCATAGGACATATATTGTCCATATATGAGAGTTTCAACACTTGGTCATGTTCAAAATAATGGGCTAAACCCTCTAAAACCCTTTCTGGATATTTCAAGCTTTTGAAATATTTACAAAGGAAACTTTCTCCAAAAATTCCAGGGAAATTCTATCATGTCATATATGGCATATTTGATGATCTTGCCAAGTCCCATGCCTTGGGAAGCAAGAAAACCTCCTCAAACCCCTTCATAACCATTCTGTCCATATTTGAAGTTTGAGCAACTTTACATTGCCAAACTTGTCCAAATGCTCTCAAACTTGGTGCACATGCTAGAATGGCCTAATAAGGCACCTAGACCAAATGGCACAAGATTTGGACTAGAGCAACTTGATCAGATCACCTCAAAACCCTTTCTGTTCAAATGCAAATTTGAACAACTTTACATTACCAACTTTTTATCTGGAGCCTCAAACTTTGTAAGCATGATCAATACCCCAAATGATGATGCTACACCAAGTGGTGCATCAAGGGGAGATGATTAGCTTGACTCAATCAAGATGAAACTGTTTCTGTTGATTTCTAGGGTTCACCAAAGTTACATTGGCTAGTTTCTTCAAATAAGCCCAAAATTGGTGAAGCACCCTATTTCCTCATGTATTTCAACCCTGTCAAGTGCCATGTCAAGTGGACCTCATTTACTTGATCAAACATAGATCAAACACCTTCTGCAGAAATTCTAAAACCTCCATTTTGACCACTTTCACTTTTCTCCATGGCCTCAACTTCTTACCACAAGCCCATTGAGTTACCAGCTACCTCCAGTAACTCCCCCAGCACCCCAGCTCCATGATTGAGGGGTGAAACCTCAGCTTTACCTTGCTGTACAGCCAACTTTCATCTTGTTACCAGCCCTCCCCCTCTCTCTCTGCAACCCCAGAGCATCCAAGGCCTCAGGGCAATTCTTTACTCCTTCCTCTACGCCCCAGACACTGTTGGACACGCTGGGACGGGCCAAACCGGCGAGAGCACGCTGATGCCGGTCATACGCACGCTCCAGAGCGCGTGAACAGTGCACCTCGCACGCTAGCTCGGACCAATCGTCGATCCTCGATAGCCTCGGGCCACCCCCTCGTGCCAGTCGAGGCGTCTCGACGTCCGTGACCTCCCCGGCGCTGTCCCCCCTCCTCCTGCGCCCTCCAGTAGCCGCCGTCACACGCGCGCTGGCCGCTCGCGGCAGCCACTCCTCTGCCTCGCACGCGCGCGCCTCTCTGTCGCTCCCCCGCTCCTCCTCTTACCTCAGCTGGACGTGGAGCTCGTCCAGGAGCTCCACGGACCCATTCCCCAAGCCTCCCGTGCGCTGTAGCCTCGCCGATGAGCTCGCCGGCGCACTGGACCACGGGTCCCCGTCGAGCTCCTATATAAAGCCCCTCCCGAGCCTCTCCAACACCACCACCAGCCTCACACCTCTCCACTGATCCCTCCTGCACCCTCAGTTCGACCCCGGAGCGCCCCAGTGCTCGGGATCGACCGGAGCTCTGCCACGTCGGGCCGCCGGCGATCTCGAGGTATAGGCCTCCCCTGCCTCTCCTTCTGCTCATTTCAGAACCGCCGCACCTCACTGACCCTTTCCCCTCTCTTTCCCCCTCCATTTGCAGTCGAAAACGACCCCGACCACCGTCCTCCGACGAGCCTCCGCCGTCGCACCTCGCCGCCGGTGAACCAGGGCTCCCCGCCGTGCCGCACTACCACCGCTGCAACCGCGACACGACACTGAGTCCATCCCTGGCGTCCGTTGCCGTCGCCGTGGCCGGTATCGTCGCCGGTGAGCTCGCCGCCGCCGTGACCGAGGGGTTAGAGATGACAGGCGGGCCCCGCTTGTCATCCCCCCACCTCTCTCCCCTCCTCTGTGCCGTTGACCCACGGGCCCCGCCCGTCAGGTTTGAAACCTGACGTGCGCGCGCGCTGGCTCCGTGCGGCTGGGCCAGCCCGTCTGGGCCGTGCACTGTGGCCTCTTCTGGCCCAGTGCACAGGACCCTTTTTCCCTTTTTCTCTTTTTCTTTTCTGTTGATGTTTTAAACATTTATGCAGAAAAGAATATTGATCCAAATTAAATATTTCCAACTCCAAAAATCTTGTATTATTCCAACCTATTTAATGGTACTACTTTCACTCAAATCCATGAAACTTTTCTGTACTGTTCAAATTTAAATTCAAATTTGAGCAGTATAACTCATGTTCAAAAATCAATATATCCTATTCTGTAACTCCAAAACTCCAACTAAGATTTTTTTCCCATCTTAGAAAACCCTCTAGTATTTTACAAAAATGAGTTGACATTTTTCTGAGCACTTTGGTTTTTCTGTTTTATTTGTATTCTTATTTTTCCGTGGTTACTATGCGACGTATAGATCCCGTATTTGACGAAGTTGCTGTGGAAGAGGAAGGAGAAGGACTAGAAGACTTTGAAGACCAAGCCAATCCAGGCAAGCAGCCCTTTGACCATGATACATTTGTTCCTCGGAACTCGTTTGTTCCGATGCATGATGATTAGGGTTACGATGGTAACCTAGATGAACCACCACATGATGCATGCTTTATTGTTAATCTTGCTATATGCTAGATGACATGCAATAGGTGGTCATGATGCTTATATGATACATGACATGATCTTGATCTTGCTATATGCTAGATGACTTGCATATGGTTAGTAGTTATGGAAAGTGATGCATGTGTGACATGAACCTTCACGGTTGAAGTCTTTACATAAAACCCCGTCGGGTGCCATTTATGCCCGAGGGTGATGATGATAATGAGATTGGGTGACCACTTGATGACGAAGTGGTGTGCCAAGGCAAGTATGTGTGTTTTTCAAACGGATTGGTTGAAGTTGCGACCGTTATTCCAACCATACATGTGCAACCACACTACCCCTTATGGGACGGGGCTTTATTGATTACTTAGGTCGATACTAGCATGGTGCCCGCATTACTAGTGACGGGAAGACTTGAGGTCTTTCCCGGGACGGGGTCGTGCTTGGATAGGCGACCATGACTGTTTTCACAGGGCACCGGACACACCGTTGGTCCCTTCGGGTACGCGTGAACATTGAAATTAGGGCAAGTCCCGTGATCTATTGTTTGTACCCGAGGGCCGTGTGCCAACGAGTGGACTCTATGTTAGTGTCGTCTAAGGAAAGGTAATGACCGGGTGCTTACCCCGGGTACTTGAGGTACCGCGGGTCGTGGATGACACGGAAGTTCCCCGGATCTTGTGGGTAAGGTGTACAACCTCTGCAGAGTGTCAAACTATTCGAATAGCCGTGTCCACGGTCATGGACAGTTGGGTAACCGCTCTTGGGCTACGTCCAATGTTTGTGAAACCATGCGTGTGTGTGTGAGTCAAGGTGGTGACTTGACTCGATGAGATGAATCACATTCATGTTGATGTCGGTAACCTGTTCTCGAGGTTACGCGAGGTTATTGATGCATAAGCTTGATGATAGCATATTGTTCTAGCCTCCTGCTAGATTGTTCATTATTATGCAATTGCATTGTTACTTGAACCACATCATGGGTTGCTTGCGAGTACATTCAAAGTACTCATTGGCTTGCCACTGGTTATTTAATTGGCCAGGCATGGAAGAGCAGGAATATGAGGAAGAATTCTTTGGAGATGACCATGCGAACTAGGATGCTATCCCAGTCAGAATGCCTGTAGGGTTAAGGTAGATGGCATGGGTTCTACCCGTTTATCGAAGACTTCCGCTACTTGAGTTATTTGCTATTCAGCCCGTGAGGCTCTATCTATGTAAGACTTGGCCATAATGGCCTTAATTCGTGTAAGACTATTTGTATGGATGTAAGACTCTTGTTATTTCAGCTTCTGTGTGTTCAGTGAGCATTGATCTCTGGGATCACTGTACACGTGCATTCGGTGATCTCGACTTCCAAGTCGGGGTCCCCACAATAGTCAGAGTCAGAATATCCAATGAGATCAAAATCAGAGCCCTTGGGATACTATAATCCAAGTGTTGGAGTGTGAGCAAGATGTCGAAGAATATGCTTCACAGCCTTATGGTGTGATTCCTTCGGTGTAGCTTGAAATCGGGCACACATGAAAACACTAAGCATAATAACTGGCATAGATGCACATAGATACAATAAAGAGCCAATCATGGAACAGTATACCTTTTGATCGAGATCTTTTCATTTTCATCGATGCAAAGATGGCCATTTGTGGGCATAGGGATTTTGACGCCTTTGCAATCTTGCATGCCGAATTTCCTCAGAACATCCTTGAGGTATTTCTCTTGATATATGAAGATGCCATTGCGTTGTTGACAAATTTGAAGACCTAAGAAGAATTCCAATTCTCCCATCATAGACATTTGATATTCTTCACACATCATGTAGCCAAATTCATCACAATAATGTTCGTTAGTAAAGGCAAAGATAATATCCTCCACATAGATTTGATACACAAATAATTCATCATCATATGATTTGGGGAAAAGAGTTGGATCAAGTGAACCGGGTTTGAAGCCTTTCTTCATGAGGAATTCCTTCAAAGTATCATACCACGCCCGAGGAGCCTGCTTGAGGCCATAGAGGGCCATGTTGAGTTTGAAGACTTTCTCAAGATGTTTCGGATCTTCAAAACCTGGGGGTTGAGCAACAAATACTTCTTCGTCAAGCTTACCATTGAGGAATGCACTTTTCACATCCATTTGATATAAGATGACATTATGATGGTTAGCATAAGCAATCAGTATACGAATAGATTCAAGTCTAGCAACAGGTGCAAAAATTTCATCGAAGTCAATTCTCTCAACGTGATTGTAGACCTGAGCTACGAGATGAGCCATATTCCTCACCATAAGGCCATTTTCATCTTGCTTGTAGAGATAGATCCACTTGGTGCCTATGATATTGTGCATGCGAGGATTTGGTCGCTTGATGAGTTCCCACATGGTTGAGCTCGAATTGATGCAATTCCTCTTTCATAGCTTGAATCCACTCAGTTTCCGTAAATGCCTCATCAACTTTAGTGGGCTCTGTGATAGAGACAAAAGAAAAGTGCCCACAAAAGTTAGATAAGTGTGAAGCTCTTGAGTGTGTGAGAGGACCTCGTGCACTGATACCGTCAATGATTTTCTCAATCTGCACTTCTTTTGCCACTCGAGGATGAGCTGGTTGACGACTTTGATTTGGCTGAGCATTTTCTTCAGCAGCAGTTTCTTCACGTGCACTAGTATGATTTCCTTCATCGTCAGGAATGATTTCTATAGCGGGTTCTTCACTGGGGATGATATCCTCAATAGCCTTGAACTTAATGGATTCCTGAGGAGGTATTTCACCTGTCACAGGAGGCAGGTGCTCTCTTTGCGAGCCATTAGTTTCATCGAACCGTGCATCTACAGTTTTAACAATCTTGTGAAGATGATTGATGAAGATTTTGTAGGTGTGCGAGTCCTTTCCGTAACCAAGCATGAAACCTTGATGTGCTTTCGGTGCAAATTTCGAACTGTGATGAGGATGTCTAACCCAGCATTTAGCACCGAAGGCTTTGAGATAACTCACATTGGGTTTCTTGTCAGTGAGGAGTTCATATGAAGTTTCCTTGAGAATTTTTTGGAGATATACCCTGTTGATGATATGGCACACAGTATTGATAGCCTCAGGCCAGAAATGGAGAGGCATCTTGTATTCATCAAGCATAGTGCGAGCCATCTCAACAAGAGTCCTGTTCTTGCACTCCACAATGCCATTTTGCTGAGGAGTGTAAGGGCCAGATAGCTCATGAGTAATACCAAGTTCATCAAGATAGTCATTAAGACTAGTGTTCTTCAACTCGGTCCCATTGTCACTCTTGATATGCTTGATCTTCACATTGAAATTCGTCGAGGCCCTTAAGGAAAATCGCTTGAAGATTTCCTGCACTTCATGTTTAAATGTGATGTACGCACCCACATATAATGGGAATAGTCATCAACAATAACAAAGCCATATAGAGATGTTGCATTCGTGAATGCAGAATAATGAGTGGAGCCAAATAGGTCCATGTGAAGCAATTCAAAAGGACGAGTGGTAGTCATGATAGTCTTCGCGGGATGCTTGGATTTGGTCATATTTCCAGCGTCGCAAGCCCCACAAAGATGATCTTTGAGGAATTTCACACCCTCAATATCAATGATGTGCTTCTTCTTCACAAGTGTGTGCATGTTCCTCATGCCAGCATGACCGAGTCGTCGATGCCATAGCCATTCATCTGAAGCTTTTGTGAGTAAGGTGTGGTCCTGTAGAGAAATCAACAATAAATAGTTCTCCTCTCCTAAAGCCTTCGAAGACTTTGGAATTGTTAGATTCTAAGACGACAACACAATGATATTTTTCAAAGACAACAACCATATCAAGGTCACAAAGCGTTGAGACAGACATGAGGTTGAATCCAAGAGACTCGGCATGCATGACTTTGTCAATGTGTCGATCTTTGGAGATTGCAACCTTACCGAGATTCAGTACCTTGCTTTTTCCTTTGTCATCGTAGGTGATATGCTTCATATGAGATGGAGATAAAGCAGAGTCCATCAATTGGTTCTTGTCACCGGTCATGTGACTCGTACATCCACTATCGAGGACCCATTCAGTAGCTTTGAGAGGTTTATCTTGTAGATGAATTAGTGCATCTTACAAACTCACATGCTTCATAGTGAAGAATATGACATTAAAGTCATCAGAATGAATTTCATCAATAAGAGCAATATATGTAGTAGAATGAGGATGTGAGAAATGAATGAATAATTTCTTCATGATTAGCTTGCGTCCTTTCAAGCATTCTCAGGTCTCCAGGAAATTCTTCAGATGTTAAGTTCGTCTAGAGACATGACCCTGCATAAGAGATTAGTTCTTTTTCTTCACCACCCACATCTGAAGGGGTGGCAAAGAGTTCATCATTCTGTGAGCTCCATATGAAAAAGGTGGCATTGAAGCCAGTGCATTTCGTTTCATACGCGAGGGGTTAGAGTATGAATATGAGTAGGCAGAGAAATTCTTCGAGGACTTATGAACATAATGATTTGAAGAATGATGCACATATTCATAGCCCTTGGACTTTCCCTGCAAAACAGAAGCATTAGCACGATGATTTTCATATGAGGAATTTGATCCACTTGAGGAATTTGGTCCATATGAGGACTTGGATCCAAATGAAGAATCTAATCTGGGGCTCCTGTTCTTCACAGGTGGTGTCATGAGGACATTCACTTGAAGATTTTCAAGAAACCTTTTGGGAACCCAGATTTTCTTCATAGGGGGGCCGTTCCTGTAGTTAGTTCCTACATATCTAGCAAATATTTCACCATTCTGATTTTTGAACAGTTTATAGTTGGAGTCAAATGACTCATCAGAAGAATGTGAAGATTCACAAGTAAAGCCAGATAAAGTAGATGGATCTACGGGAGGTCCTTTTGCAGCAACCCATGAGGTTTTGGGATAATTCTAAGGCTTCCAGTTGGTCCCAGGAACATTGAGTTTCCTTTCAAAGGCAACACCCTCTTTCCTAAGGTTCCTGTTCAAGATCTGCTTTTTAAGCACATCACAAAGAGTCTGATGACCTTTGAGGCTTTTGTACATGCATGTCACACACAATTCCTTCAACACTGCATTTTCATTGGTAGCATCGGTGGTTTCCTCAATTGAGGAAATTTTCACCACATAAATAGTTGAAGAATTTGCAGCAATAGAAGCATTTGAACATTCAAGTGAAGAATTGGAAGTTTCAGGTTTGATGCATTTCAGACATGGTGTAATGAATTCTTCCTGAGCGGAACTGATCTATTGAGCAAGTAATGAATCGTTTTCCTTATGAAGATCTTCATAACTCACCCTAAGCTTTTCAAGATCTTGCTTTCTTTGAAGAAATTCATAAGAAAGCTTCTCATGATCGGTTAGGAGCGTGTTATGAAGACCTTGAAGGTTATCAAACTTATCTATTGAGAAAAAAATCTTGATGACCCACAAGTGTAGGGGATCTATCGTAGTCCTTTCGATAAGTAAGAGTGTCAAACCCAACGAGGATTAGAAGGAAATGATAGGCAGTTTTCAGTAAGGTATTCTCTGCAAGCAGTGAAATTATCGGTAATAGATAGTTTTGTGATAAGATAATTTGTAACGAGTAACAAGTAATAAAAGTAAATAAGGTGCAGCAGTATGGCCCAATCCTTTTTGTAGCAAAGGACAAGCCTGGACAAACTCTTATATAAAGGAAAGCGCTCCCAAGTACACATGGGAATTATCGTCAAGCTAGTTTTCATCACGCTCATATGATTCGCGTTCGTTACTTTGATAATTTGGTATGTGGGTGGACCAGTGCTTGGGTGCTGCCCTTACTTGGAAAAGCATCCCACTTATGATTAACCTCTATTGCAAGCATCCGCAACTACATAATAAGTATTAAGGTAAACCTAACCATAACATGAAACATATGGATCCAAATCATCCCCTTACGAAGCAACGCATAAACTAGGGTTTAAGGTTCTGTCACTCTAGCAACCCATCATCTGCTTATTACTTCCCAATGTCTTCCTCTAGGCCAAAACAATGGTGAAGTGTCATGTAGTCGACATTCACATAACACCACTAGAGGAAAGACAACATACATCTCATCAAAATATCGAACAAATACCAAATTCACATGACTACTTATAGCAAGATTTCTCCCATGTCCTCAGCAACAAACGTAACTACTCACAAATCATATTCATGTTCATAATCAGAGGGATATTAATATGCATAAAGGATCTGAACATATGATCTTCCATCAAATAAACCAACTAGCATCAACTACAAGGAGTAATCAACACTACTAGCAACCAACAGGTACCAATCTGAGGTTTTGATACAGAGATTGGATACAAGAGATGAACTAGGGTTTGAGAGGAGATGATGGTCGTGAAGATGTTGATGGATATGGACCCCCTCCCAATGAGAGGATCGATGGTGATGACGATGGTGACGATTTCCCCCTCCCGGAGGGAAGTTTCCCCGACAGAACAGCTCCGTCGGAGCCCTAGATTGGTTCCGCCTCGAGACGGCGGCGCTTCGTCCCGAAAGCCTCCTTACGATTTTTTTTCCAGGGCAGAAGACACCTTATACTAGAAGATGGGCATCGGGGGGCTGCCTGGTGGCCCACAAGACAGGGGGCTCGCCTAGGGGGTAGGGCGTGCCCCCAGCCTCGTGGACGGTGGGTGGCCCCTCTCTGGTGCTTTCTTCGCCCGATATTTTTTATATTTTCCAAAACTAACTTTCGTGGAGCTTCAGAGCTTTTTGAGTTGTGCAAAATAGGTCTCCAATATTTGCTCCTTTTCCAGCCCAGAATTCCAGCTGCCGGCATTCTCCCTCTCCATGTAAACCTTGTAAAATAAGAGAGAAAAGGCATAAGTATTTTGACATAATGTGTAATAACAGCCCATAATGCAATAAACATCAGTATAAAAACATGATGCAAAACGGACGTATCAACTCCCCCAAGCTTAGACCTCACTTGTCCTCAAGCGGAAGCCGATATCGAAAAATATGTCCACATGTTTAGAGATAGAGGTGTCGATAAAATAAAATTCGGACATGAGGGCATCATGATCATTCTTATAAAAGCAACATATTTATTGTCATGTAATTTCTTATGCTAAAGTAACAATCCATTCACAATGTCAAGTATGAATTGGAAACTTCATTGAAAATTAACAAACTATGATCTCAGTCATTCAAGCAATTGCAATTTATCATAATATCGGAAAGAGTCAATATAAGAGCTTTTCATCAAGTCCACATACTCAACTATCATTTAGTATTTCACAATTTCTAACACTCACGCAATACTTATGGGTATGGAGTTTTAATCGGACACAGAGAAAGATAGTGACTTATAGTGTTGCCTCACAACCTTTTACCTCAAGGGTAATGTCAACAATAATAGTTCATGATAGCTTATATCCAATTGGGTATATATGTCAGGATCTTTCCAACACAATGTGCTTGCCAAAGGATAAAATGTAAAAAGGAAAGGTGAAGATCACCATGACTCTTGCATAAGGTAAGAACAATAGATAGGCCCTTCGCATTTGGAAGCAGAGGTTGTCATGTGCTTTTATGGTTGGATGTACAAAATCTTAGCGCAAAAGAACGTCAGTTTTATATTGCCACTTATGATATGGACCTTTATTATGCAGTCCATCGCTTTTATTGCTTCCATATCACAAGATCGTATAAAGTTTATTTTCTCCACACTAATAGATCGTACATATTTAGAGAGTTGCAACAATGACAACTTACTTGAAGGATCTTACTCAATCCATAGGTAGATATGGTGGACTCTCATGGCAAAACTGGGTTTAAGGATGTTTGGAAGCACAAGTAGTATCTCTACTTGGTGCAAGGAGTTTGGCTAGCATGAGGGGGAAAGGCAAGCTCAACATGTTGGATGATCCATGACAATTTACTTTATTTCAGATATAAGAAACCATAACCCATTACGTTGTCTTCCTTGTCCAACATCAACTCTGTAGCATGTCATATTTTAATGAGTGCTCACAATCATAAAAGATGTCCAAGATAGTATATTTATATGTGAAAACCTCTCTTTCTTTATTACTTCCTACTAATTGCAACGATGACCATACCTATGTTTGTCAACTTTCAACAACTTTTATTCATCATACTCTTTATATGTGAAGTCATTACTCCCCATAAGATCAATATGATCTCTTTGATTCTTTTATATTTTCTTTTATCCTCTCATGATCATAGTGAGATAATCAAGCACTTGACTCAAAACTAATCTTTATTATATATAGCTCACAGACTCGATTACATAGACAAAGATCATAAAGCAAAGCTCACCACTAGATCATACTAAACTTTATTCTACTAGATCAGGATATTACC
This sequence comes from Secale cereale, assembly GCA_902687465.1. Classification (NCBI taxonomy): domain Eukaryota; kingdom Viridiplantae; phylum Streptophyta; class Magnoliopsida; order Poales; family Poaceae; genus Secale; species Secale cereale. The sequence continues at coordinate 328,140,551 of LR738709.1, forward strand.
AAAAGGATCGAACTAAGAAAAACGATAAAGATAGAGGTGTGATGGTGATACGATACCGGGGCACCTCCCCCAAGCTTGGCAGTTATGAAGGGGAGTGCCCATACCCATGTGATTATGTCTTTTTCTTCGGAGGTGGTGATGATGGAGTTGTTGATGATATAAGCTTGTCGTCCATCTTCCAAGGCATAGGCTCACCCTCGTAAAATGATGATCGAGTCTCCGGGATCCTCAAATCTGCAACCAAACTCATCTTCTTGAATCTATATTCATACTCATAGTTTTGGTTTTGCAGGTCATAGATCTGGGCTTGGAGGTGCTCGATTTTCTCGTGAAGCTTGAAGAAAGCCTCCCCAATGTTCTTGGCGTCCAGCTTGTGGTTGTTAGCGAACTCCGCGATCATCATGTGGTTGGCGTTGAGTCCTCGTTCCACCATCCCCTGGCACTTGAAAACTTGTTGCTCCATTGCTTCGAGCCTTGTCTCCACGCTTCCGGTCCTCCTTGGTCCCTCAACATTGCGGATGTGCAGCACCCCCTCACGCACCTCGATGGTTTGAGGCTGTTGCATCACCTCCGCGAGGTAGGGGTTGATGACCTTCTCAAAGAACTTGTCCTTGGGGCCGCTTAAAGATGTCATGGTGATCTAGATCTGTAAGAAACACATCTCGAAACAAAAAGCAGAGGATTTTGTCGTGGTACCGTGGTCAAAACCTTCGGGAGATTATATAATGATTTTTTACCGACTAAAAAAAGTATCGTGCAAGAAAACAGAGTCCGGAGGGCACACGAGGTGCCAACGAGACAGGGGGCGCGCCCAGGGGGTAGGGCGCACCCTCCACCCTCGTGGACACCTCATGTCCCTTTTGGACTACTTCTTATTTTCCTATTTTCTTAAATATTCCAAAACGGAGAAAAATTGCCATTAGAACTATTTTGGAGTCGGTTTACTTGCCGTAGCACATACCTCTTCCTTTTCAGAGTATGAATCGTTCTGGAAAGTGTCCCTTATGTATTCCTCTGGGGTTACGATTTCAATAGCATTGGTTTCAACATTTATGGGATTACCTGAGATATAATGTTTGACTCTATGACCGTTCACCACCTTCGGATTCGTGCCTTCGAAGTTGTTGATTTTTATGGCACCGAAACAATAGACCTCCTTGATAATGTAAGGACCTTCCCATTTAGAGAGAATTTTTCCTGCAAAAAATCTTAAACGAGAGTTGTATAGCAAAACATAATCACCTACATTAAAGTCACACTTTTGTATCCTTTTGTCATGCCATCTTTTAACTTTTTCTTTAAACAGTATGGCATTTTCATAGGCATGGGTTCTCCATTCCTCAAGCGATCTAATGTCAAATAACCTCTTCTCACCGACAATTTTGAAATCATAGTTGAGCTCTTTAATGGCCCAACATGCCTTATGTTCTAGTTCAAGAGGTAAGTGACATGCTTTTCCATAAACCATTTTATACGGAGACATACCCATAGGATTTTTATATGCAGTTCTATAGGCCCATAATGCATCATCAAGTTTCTTGGACCAATTCTTTCTAGATCTATTAACAGCCCTTTCCAAAATTAATTTTAGGTCTCTGTTACTCAGTTCTACTTGACCACTAGACTGTGGGCGATAAGGGGATGCAATCCTATGATTAACATCATACTTAGCAAGCATTTTACGAAAAGCACCATGAATAAAATGTGAACCACCATCAGTCACTAAATATCTAGGGACTCCAAACCTCGGAAAAATAACTTCTCTAAGCATCTTAATAGAGGTGTTATGATCAGCACTACTAGTTGGAATAGCTTCTACCCACTTAGTAACGTAATCAACAGCACCCAAAATATGTGGATACCCATTAGAGGAAGGAAACGGTCCCATATAATCAAAGCCCCAGACATCAAATGGTTCAATAACAAGTGAATAATTCATAGGCATGTCTTGACGTCCACTAATATTACCAATTCTTTGACATTCATCACAAGACAAGACAAACTTACGGGCATCCTTGGAGAGAGTAGGCCAATAACAACTCGATTGCAATACCTTATATGCAGTTCTATCTCCAGCATGGTGTCCTCCATAAGCCTCGGAGTGACACTTTCATAGGATATGTTCCTGTTCATGCTCAGGTACACAACATCTGATAATATCATCTACTACTTCTTTATAAAGGTGTGGGTCATCCCAGAAGTAATGTCTTAAATCATAGAAAAACTTTTTCTTTTGTTGGTATGTGAAACTAGGTGGTATAAATTTAGCAACAATGTAATTAGCATAATCATCATACTATGGAGCAGTACGAGAAGCATTTATGACAGCTAATTGTTCATTAGGAAAGCTATCATCAATAGGTAGTGGGTCATCAAGAATATTCTCTAACCTAGACAAGTTGTCTGCAACGGGGTTCTCAGCTCCCTTTCTATCAGTAATATGCAAATCAAATTCTTGTAGCAAGAGAACCCATATGATAAGTCTAGGTTTAGCATCCTTCTTTTCCATAAGATATTTAATAGCAGCATGATCAGTGTGAACAGTTACTTTAGAATCAACAATATAAGGTCTGAACTTATCACAAGCAAATACAACTGCTAAAAATTCTTTTTCAGTAGTAGCATAATTTCTCTGGGCATTGTCTAGAGTTTTACTATCATATTGGATAACATTTAATTTCTTATCAACTCTTTGTCCTAGAACAGCACCTACAGCATAATCACTAGCATCACACATAATTTCAAAGGGTAAATTCTAGTCAGGGGGCTGGACAATAGGTGCAGAGATCAATGCTTTCTTAAGTATTTCAAATGCTTCTACACAATCATCATCCAAAAACAAAAGGAACATCTTTTCGTAAGAGGTTAGTCATAGGCCTAGAGATTTTTGATAAGTCCTTAATTAACCTCCTATAAAAGTCGGGATGACCAAGGAAACTTCTTATACCTTTGATGTCCTTGGGACACAGCATCTTTTCAATAGCATCAACCTTAGCTTCATCAACTTCAATACCTCTTTCAGAAAATTTATGTCCCAAGACAATACCTTCATTAACTATAAAGTGGCACTTCTCCCAATTCAAGACAAGATTGGTTTCTTCACATCTCTGCAAAACTCGATCAAGGTTGCTCAAGCAATCATCAAAAGATGTTCCATAAACTAGAAAAATCATCCATGAAAACCTAAACAATCTTTTCACAAAAATCAGAGAATATAGCCATCATGCATCTTTGAAAGGTAGCAGGTGCATTACATAAACCAAAAGGCATACGTCTATAAGCAAAGGTACCGAAAGGGCAAGTAAAAGTGGTCTTTTCCTGATCCTATTTTGACACAGGTATTTGAGAGAAACTAGAATAGCCATCTAGAAAGAAAAAATGAGTATGTTTGGATAATCTTTCTAGCATTTCATCAATAAAAGGTAAAGGGTAATGAACTAATGATCCTTCTTAGTAGCTTTATTTAATTTACGGAAATCAATTACCATTATGTAACCTATAACAATTCTTTGTGGGATCAATTCATCTTTATCATTAGGAACAACAGTAATACCTCCCTTCTTAGGGGCACAATGGACAGGACTTACCCACTGACTATCAGCAACTAGATAAATTATACCTGCCTCTAGAAGCTTTAGTATTTCTTTCCTTACCACTTCTTTCATCCTAGGATTTAACCGTCGTTGATGATCAACAATTGGTTTAGTGTCTTTCTCCAATTTTATTTTGTGTTGGCATAGAGTGGGACTAATGTCCTTAAGATCATCAAGAGTATATCCAATAGCAGCACAGTGCTTCTTCGGAGTTTTCAATAATTTCTCTTCTTCTTGATCTCAAAGGTTAGCACTAATAATAACAGGATATATCTTCTTTTCATCGAGATAAGCGTACTTAAGAGTATCAGATAATGGTTTGAGCTCAAACACGGGATCACCCTTGGGTGGAGGAGGATCCCCTAGAATTTCAATAGGCAAGTTGTGTTTCAATAAAGGTCCATGTTTAAAGAATATTTCATCTATTTCCCTTCTCTCATTCATATACATATCATTTTCATGGTCTAGCAGATATTGTTCTAAAGGGTCGTTAGGTGGCACAGCAATAGAAGCAAGACCAATAATTTCATCCTTACTAGGCAATTCTTTATCATGGGGTTGTCTACGGAATTTAGCAAAGTTAAAATCATGAGACATATCCCCTAAAGCAATAGTAACAACATCCTTTTTGCAGTCTATCTTAGCATTAACAGTATTCAAAAAGGGTCTACCAAATATAATGGGGCAAAAGTCATCTTGTGGGGAACCAAGAACAAGAAAATCAGCAGGGTATTTAACTTTCCCACACAAGACTTCAACATCTCTAACAATCCCAACTGGTGAAATAGTGTCTCTATTGTCAAGCTTAATTGTAACATCAATACGTTCTAGCTCATCAGGTGCAATATCGTGCATAATTTCTTCGTATAAGGAATGAGGTATTGCACTAGCACTAGCACCCATGTCACATAAGCCATGATTCGGCACACGATGAATTCAAAGAAGAATTCTTAGCTGAGCTTGCTACCTTTGGCAACAACATGAGTGTTCCTTACATAGTTGGGGGGATTTTAATATCCTGAGACATGCCGGGGAGAAAAACAAGAAAATGGTGAACCACAAATCATCTGATATGTTTAACTCTATTATCAATACCCTAGCTTTTCGAGAGATCCATATAAATGGGGGTAAATATACATGGAGTAACAATCAGGCCCATCCCACCCTAGAAAAGTTGGACTGTATTCTTATGTCTGGAAGCTGGGAGGATATTTTCCCACTTGTTTCGGTGAGGAAATTGGTACGGGAAATTTCTGACCACAACCCTCTTCTACTGTCTTCCGGGGAAGAAGGACGAGAAGCTCCGATACCCCGAGAGTTTCGTTTCGACCTAACCTGGATCAAAGATGACAAATTCCTTCCTACTGTTGGGAAAATTTGGGCCAGGAAAGTTATCTTGAACGATCATATAGATGTATTGAATATCAAACTGAAGAGATTCAAAACCTATTTCAAGGGATGGGGTTCGGATAAATTTGGCCATGACAAAAAAGGAAGGAGGAGCTTCGCATGGAACTATCCGCGCTAGAGGAACTAGAAGAAGTAGAAGTTTTACCAGCTGACCTATACAGTAGAAAAATTGATGTGAGTGTTGAATTACATGAACTGTTAGTGAACGAGGAAATTTTCTGGCTCCAACAGTCCCATGAGTGCTGGTTACTCAAAGGGGATCTGAATACGGAGTACTATCGTAAGATTGCAAATGGACGTAAACAGAAAACCACAATACAGTCACTGAAGATGGGTGAAACTGTGATTGAAGGCACGGATGATTTGATTGCCCATGCTACTAACTTCTACAAAGAACTTTTTGGCCCAGCCCCGGGCAATCAAATTCACCTTGACCCCAATACTTGGACTGCTGAGGAAACGCTAGATGAAAAGGATAATCTAGACCTGTGCCGTGAGTTCACAGAAATGGAGGTTAAGGAAGCCTTGTTTGACATGGCTCCGAACAGAGCACCTCGCCCTGATAATATTCATGTTGAATTTTATCAGGCTTGCTGGGATATTGTCAAGGATGACATAATGATGCTCTTTAAGCATTTCCATCAAGGGACGCTTGATGTCCAGCGACTCAACTACGGTATTATTACCTTGTTGCCCAAAGTGGCTGGAGCCGATAGGATTCAGCAGTTTAGGCCAATTTGTCTCCTCGGGTGTCCGTATAAATTGATCACTAAGGTCCTGGACCATCGTGTCTCTGTTTACACCAACAAACTCATTAGCCCTGTCCAAAATGCCTTTGTAAAAGGAAGAAATATCATGGACGGAGTTCTTTCTCTCCATGAAATTCTCAATTATAACCATGTTAAGAAGAAAGTGGGGGTCGTTCTTAAACTAGACTTCGAAAAAGCATATGACAAGGTTAACTGGGATTTTTTACTAGAATGCCACAAGATGCGGGGTTTTAATGAGAGTTGGTGCGGCTGGATCAAGCAAGTCCTGTATGATGGTACGGTCAGCATAAAACTTAATAACAGTGTTGGCCCATATTTCCAAAGCAAAAAAGGGGTTCGTCAGGGGAACCCTCATTCCCCTTTTTTGTTCAATCTGGCTGTTGAGTGTCTCACCAAGATGATTATGAATGCTCAAAAAAATAACCTGATTGTGGGACTAGCTTCAGATCTTATCCCTAATGGAGTAGCAATTCTGCAATACGCAGATGATACTATCATCTGCATAGAGGATGACGTGGACAAGGCAGTAAACCTAAAGTTGCTGCTGTATATGTTTGAATTGATGTCTGGCCTCAAAAGAAACTTCCAAAAAAGCGAAATTCTTACTGTGGGTGGGGATGAATCAGTTGTCAGCAAGTATGCAGAAATCTTTAATTGCGAAGTTGGCAGCTTCCCACTCAAATATTTAGGTATGCTTGTCGGATATGCTAACCTGAAGACATCTGACTGGGAGTTCATAGTTGGTAAATACTTGAAAAGGTTTGAAGCCTGGATTGGTAATGCCGCTTCTATGGGGGGTAGACACACCTTGCTTGACTCGGTAGTTACTCAGATCTCCCTTTATCACATGTCTATGTGGCTCATGAATAAAACTTTCATTGAAAAGCTTGATAAACATAGACGACGATTCTTTTGGCAAGGTTGTAACAATAAAAAAAGATACTACCTTGTCAAATGGAGTAGAATTTGTAGATCCAAAGACAAAGGAGGTCTAGGCATAAAAGACCTCCGGAGGCAAACCATTAGCTTGATGGTTAAATGGTGGTGGAAATTAGAAACCCAAAAGGGTTTGTGGCAGGATATCGTTCGAGCTAGGTATCTTCGCAACAAAACGGTTGCGGATGTAGTACCTAGATTTTCTGACTCTCCATGCTGGAAAGCTCTGTTGAAGGTCAAAAATATATATATGATGGGCAGGAAAGTTGAGATTGGAGATGGTAATATTATCCGAATATGGAAAGACTCTATAAATGGACTCCCCTCGTTTCAAGACCATTATCCACGTCTGTTTGAGATTTGCAATCACCCAGAGATTGTCCTGGGTAGGAAGAATGAGTTGAACAATATCTCCACTTTCAGACGTAGACTTACCCCTGAGTTGTGCAAACAGTGGGAAGCCATGTGTGCTGATATTGAGAACATCCCGCTAAATGAGAATAGCGATCGAGTCTTCTGGGGCCTAAATCAGAATGGCAAGTTTACGACTAAATCAATTTATAAAATGCTGGAAAAACATCTAAGCGGTTGCCATTATAGATGGATTTGGAAAGCCAAATCCCTCTTAAAATCAAAATCTTCTTGTGGCAATTGTCGCAGGATGCGGTGCTTACTAGGCATGTGATGAAGAAAAGAAACTGGCCAGGCAACCCCTGTTGTTCCTTTTGTAATGAACTGGAAACCTCCCAGCACCTTTTCTTTACCTGTCCGGTGGCCAAAGTTGTGTGGCGATCTATAGGGGTGGTTCTTGGCACTGACAGATGCCCAAGGAACTATTGGCAATATTTCGTTTGGTGCCATAAGTTTCTTCCTGGGAAAAAAATCTTCTACACGGTGGGCCTAGCTGCCGCTTGTTGGGCCATCTGGCTAGCACGAAATCGCGCTACTTTTGAGAATAAACAAATCAAGACTCCTTTTGAGATTGTGTTCTCCATATGCTCTTTCCTACTCTACTGGACAGGTCTACAACAGGGAGATGCCGCCGGGGAGCTACGTTCTGGAGCGGAGATGATCAGGGCAAGTACTATGCAGCTGATGGCGTTGTGCGAAGCTGCCAAGCAACCAATTCAAGGGGCGTGATGCTGTCAAGACCCCCTCCCAGTGTTCAAGACGGATTTTGGAGGAGTCTGCTGCTTCTTCTGCTGGAGTATTGATGTGTTGGAGTGCTGCATTTTGCTTTAGTTTCATTTTGACTGAGTTCTCTCGTTGGATCTATAATAGGCTTGATACTTGTATTGTGCTGCTTAGGTTTTCGCCCCATAACACTCGTTTCGATGGCGAGCGAGTGTGGTGGGTTTCCTGGCAGTGCTAGAACTTGCTATACCTCTCCCCTTCCTCTGACTTTTTCGGTTGGAACTGGTTGTATTTCCGTTCTATGCAATGGAAAGGGGTAAAGCCCGATTCTAAAAAAACATAAGCCATGATAGTAATGATCTCCTATTTTAATAGAAATAATAGGCATACCTACAACATGTCTATGTTTATTTTTAGTATCGGGTTTAGCAATTCTAGCAGCTTCATTACAAAAGTAAATAACATGCCCATCAATATTATCGACCAAGAGATCCTTAACCATAGCAACACTAGGTTCATATTTAATTTGCTCATAGGGTGTAGGTGTTCTAGTATTACTCTTACGAACCACAGCTGAAGCTTTAACATGATCCTTTATTCTAACAGGGAAGGGTGGTTTCTCAATATAAGCGGTAGGAACAATAAGATCAACATTATAAGTGATAGTCTTTTCATCAACTCTAACAGGTTCAACTACTTTTACTTCAATGGGAGGAAGATACTTAAACCACTTCTCCTTTGGGAGATCAACGTGAGTAGCAAATGATTCACAGAAAGACGCTGCTATCTCATAGTCAAGTCCATATTTAGTGCTAAATTCACGGAAAACATCGGTATCCATAAAAGATTTAACACAATCAAACTTAGGTGTTATACCTGACTCCTTACCTTCATCGAGATCCCAATCTTCAGAGTTGCGTTTAATTCTTTCCAATAAATCCCATTTGAATTCAATAGTCTTCATCATAAAAAAACCAGTGCAAGAAGTATTGAGCATGGAGCGATTATCGAGAGAAAGCCGAGCATAAAATTTTTGGATAATAATTTCTCTTGAAAGCTCATGATTGGGGCATGAATATAACATTGACTTAAGCCTCCCCCAAGCTTGAGCGATACTTTCTCCTTCGCGAGGCCAAAAATTATATATATAACTATGATCACGATGAACCTGATCCATAGGATAGAACTTCTGATGAAATTCCAGTTTCAACCGGTTGTAGTTCCAGGATCCAATATCATTGCATAGCCTAAACCATGTCAATGCCTTTCCCTTAAAAGATAAAGGGAAGACCTACTTCTTGATCACATCCTCGGGCATACTTGCAAGCTTATATAATCCACAAACTTCATCCACATAGATTAGGTGCAAATTGGGATGCAATGTTCCATCTCCTGTAAAGGGATTAGCTGGCAGTTTCTCTATCATACCCGAAGGAATTTCAAAGTAAACATTTTCAGTAGGTTCAGTAGGTCGAGGAGCAACTCTTTGCTCTACTGGTCGGGGTGAAGATACCCCGAACAAGCCCCTCAAAGGATTATGTTCTATAGTAACAAGTGACAGTAAATTTCAGCACACTATATAAATTTTTCCTTACCAAATTCCACTTACCAAAGGCGCTTCACTCCCCGGCAACGGCGCCAGAAAAGAGTCTTGATGACCCACAAGTGTAGGGGGTCTATCGTAGTCCTTTCGATAAGTAAGAGTGTCGAACACAACGAGGAGCAGAAGGAAATGATAGGCAATTTTCAGTAAGGTATTCTCTGCAAGCACTGAAATTATTGGTAACAGGTAGTTTTGTGATAAGATAATTTGTAACGAGTAACAAGTAATAAAAGTAAATAAGGTGCATCAATATGGCCCAATCCTTTTTGTAGCAAAGGACGAGCCTGGATAAACTCTTATATAAAGGAAAGCGCTCCCGAGGACACATGGGAATTATCGTCAAGCTAGTTTTCATCACGCTCATATGATTCGCGTTCGCTACTTTGATAATTTGGTATGTGGGTGGACCGGTGCTTGGGTGCTACCCTTACTTGGACAAGCATCCCACTTATGATTAACCTATATTGTAAGCATCCGCAACTACAAAAGAAGTATTAAGGTAAACCTAACCATAGCATGAAACATATGGATCCAAATCAGCCCCTTACGAAGCAACACATAAACTTGGGTTTAAGATTATGTCACTCTAGCAACCCATCATCTACTTATTACTTCCCAATGCCTTCCTCTAGGCCCAAACAATGGTGAAGTGTCATGTAGTCGACGTTCACATAACACCACTAGAGGAAAGACAACATACATCTCATCAAAATAGCGAACGAATACCAAATTCACATGACTACTTATAGCAAGACTTCTCCCATGTCCTCAGGAACAAACATAACTACTCACAAATCATATTCATGTTCATAATCAGAGGGATATTAATATGCATAAAGGATCTGAACAAATGATCTTCCACAAAATAAACCAACTAGCATCAACTACAAGGAGTAATCAACACTACTAACAACCCAGAGGTACCAATCTGAGGTTTTGATACAGAGATTGGAAAGAGATGAACTAGGGTTTGAGAGGAGATGGTGTTGGTGAGGATGTTGATGGAGATGGACCCCCTCCCAATGAGAGGATCGATGGTGATGATGATGGTGACGATTTCCCCCTCCCGGAGGGAAGTTTCCCCGTCAGAACAGCTCCGTCGGAGCCCTAGAATAGTTCCGCCAAGGTTCCGCCTCGAGACGGTGGCGCTTCGTCCCAAAAGCCTCCTTATGATTTTTTTTCCAGGGCAGAAGACACCTTACACGAGAAGATGGGCATCGGGGGGCTACCTAGTGGCCCACAGACAGGGGGGCGCGCCTAGGGGGTAGGGCGCGCCCCCACCCTCGTGGACGGTGGGTGGCCCCCCTCTGGTGCTTTCTTCGCCCGATATTTTTTATATTTTCCAAAACTAACTTTCGTGGAGTTTCAGGGCTTTTTGAGTTGTGCAGAATAGGTCTCCGATATTTGCTCCTTTTCCAGCCCGGAATTCCAGCTGCCGGCATTCTCCCTCTCCATGTAAACCTTGTAAAATAAGAGAGAAAAGGCATAAGTATTGTGACATAATGTGTAATAACAACCCATAATGCAATAAACATCAATATAAAAGCATGATGCAAAATGGACGTATCATGCGATTGAAGGTTTGTTGAACGCTTTTGTTGTCGAGTCTTTTGAAGCGGTTGAAGAGATTGCGAAGAACATCAACTCGAGAGTCATGTTGAGTTGAGACTCCCTCGTTGACCTTGGACAGCTTGTCCCAGATAAGCTTTTTTGTCTCCAAAGCACTCACTCTGCCATACTCTTCGCTTGAGAGTTGAGTTGCTTGAATCTCTTCACATCAGCAGCGTTCACAGAAGGTGAGACAAAGGGAACGCCATTTTCCACAACATACCAGAGATCATTGTCAATTGCCTCGAGATGCATGTGCATCTTGTTCTTCTAGTAGTGGTAGTCTGTCCCATAGAAGGTAAGACACCCAGCCGAGACTTCGATCATGCCTGCAGTCGACATAACTAAGACTCCAGGTGGTTAAACCAAAATCACACAGAACAACGGAGTACCTTGTTCTGATACCAATTGAAAGTGCGTTATATCATCTAGAGGGAGGTGAATAGGCGATTTTTACAAATTCGTCAGTGAGGAAATTCTAAGTGATGAATTTCCTAAGTAACGAACTACTAGCAGCATAATAGATACTTAGGTGCATGCACAACAAAGCAGTAGCATAGACATCATGATGAATTGAAAGCATACACAGAGCACAAGTAGCATATAAACAGGACAAGCAGGCTGAAGACAAAAGACTGAAGAAATAGGATTGAGGAAATTGAGAAAGTCAAAGTCAAAGTCTTCAAATAGTACATATCAAGTTCATCAACCCATGAATGAGGAAATGAAAGGGTTGAGGAAATAGAACCAGTAGCTTGGTGAAGACAATGATTTGGTAGGCCGGTACCAACAGTTGTGATAGTTGTACGTCTTGTTAGGGCGACTAGGTATTCAAACTTGAGGACACACAGTCCCGGACACCCATTCCTGGACACACAGTCCAGGGCACTGAGTCCTCACCGTATTCCCCTTGAGCCAAGGTCACACAGACCTCGCCCAATCACTCATGGTAAGTCTTCAAGGTGACTTCCAAACCTTCACAGACTTCGGTCACCCGGCGATCCACAATTCCTCTTGGATGCTCTAGACCATTAACGCCTAACTGTTTGGAAGATACATAGTCCTCAAAGGTAACAAGCGCCGATTCCACACAGGAACACTATCTTCAGTGATGCTCAATCACTTTGGGTTTTAGGTGTTGGGGTTTTGGGGTTTTCCTCACTTGATGATTTTCGTTCAAAGCCCTCGGAGGATTGGTTGCTCTAAATGACAAGTGTCAGTTTCTCTCGGAGCAGCCAACCAACTATTGGTTATAGGGGCGGCTATTTATAGCCAGGGAGCAGCCCGACATGATAAGACATAAATGTCCTTCAATGATTTGACCGTTGGCATAGGATATTTTCGGACAGCTGGCGCATAGCACAGCAACGGTCGGAAATTTGAGCTCTCAAATTCCTCAGAGCTATCGTGTTCCTCACTTGTAGGCAATACGCGCTGGCGAATCCTAACTCCTTGGTTAGAACAAATTCCCTAGAGAACAAAAGAACTTCCTCTCTATCACTGAAGAAATTGACTGAACTATATGAGATTTCCAATGGCTTCACTCGAAAGGATTGGGTAGTGTAGGCTTTGAGATGAGCATCACTTGGAAATGTGTTTCTTTAGTTTTACCTCGACCCCCTTTAACAGTACCATGTTTCCTATGACTTAATAAAGAGAAAATGAAACTACGAAAACAAAAGACTTCACGCTTCAATCCTCGCGTTAATATCCAAGTCTTCAAAGTCACACCAATTTCCTCATTTTCAGTCTTCAAGAAAACTAAAGTCTTCAACAGAAGACATACATTTTTAGGGGTCGACTTTCTTCGTAAATATCAAACTCCTAAGAGACTTATAACCTGTGTACACTCACAAACACATTAGTCCCTTAACCTATAAGTCTTCAATACACCAAAATCACTAAGGGGCACTAGATGCACTTACAAGATCACAAAGCATTGAGACAGACATGAGGTTGAATCCAAGAGACTCGACAAGCATGACTTTGTCCATGTGTCGGTCTTCTGATATTGCAACCTTACCTAGACCCAATACCTTGCTTTTTCCTTTGGCAGCGTAGGTGATATGCTTCAGATGAGATGGAGATAAAGCAGAGTCCGTCAATAGGTTCTTGTCACTGGTCATGTGATTCGTACATCCACTATCGAGGACCCATTCAGTAGCTTTGAGAGATTCATCATGTAGATGAATTAGTGCATCTTACAAACTCATATGCTTCATAGTGAAGAATATGACATCAAATTCATCAGAATGAATTTCATCAATAAGGGCAATATACGTAGTAGAATGAGGGTGTGAGAAATGAATGAATCATTTATTCATGATTAGCTTGTGTCCTTTCAAGCATTCTCGGGTCTCTAGTGAATTCTTTAGATGTTTAAGTTTGTCTGGAGACCTTACCCTGCATAAGAGATTAGTTCGTTTTCTTCACAACCCACACCTGCAGGGGTGGAAAAGAGTTAATCATTCTGCGAGCTCCATATGAAAAAGGTGGCATTGAAGCCAGTGCATTTCATTTCACAGGCGAGGGGTTAGAGTATGAATATGAATAAGCAGAGAAATTCTTTGAGGACTTGTGAACATAATGATTTGAAGAATGATGCACATATTCATAACCCTTAGACTTTCCCTGCGAAACAGAAGCATTAGCACGATGATGTTCATATGAGGAATTTGATCCAATTGAGGAATTTGGTCCATACGAGGACTTGGATCCATATGAAGATTTTGATCCATATGAAGAATCTGATCTGGGGTTCGTGTTCTTCACAGGTGGTGTCATGAGGACATTCACTTGAATATTTTCAAGGTACCTTTTGGGAACCAGTAATTTCTTCATAGGGGGGCCATTCTTGCAGTTAGTTCCAACATATCTAGCAAATACTTCACCATTCTGATTTTTGAACAGTTTATAGTTGGAGTCAAATGACTCATCGGATGAATGTGAAGATTCACAAGTAAAGCTATATAAAGTAGATGGATCTACGGGAGGTCCTTTTGCAGCAACCCATGAGGTTTTGGGATACTGTTCAGGTTTCCAGTAGGTCCCGTCAGCATTGAGTTTCCTCTCAAAGGCAATACCCTCTTTCCTAGGGTTCCTGTTCAGGATCTGCTTTTTGAGCACATCGCAAAGAGTCGGATGCCCTTTCAGGCTTTTGTACATGCCTATCACATACAGTTCCTTCAACCCTGCATTTTCGCCAGTAGCATTGGTGGTTTCCCTAGTTGAGGAAATTATCACTACATAAATAGTTGAAGAATTTACAACAATAGAAGCATTTGAACATTCAGGTGAAGAATTAGCAGTTTCACGTTTGATGCATTCCAGATATGGTGGAATGAATTCTTCCTGAGTGAAAATGATCTGTTGAGCAAGTAATGAATCGTTTTCCTTCTGAAGATCTTCATAACTCACCCTAAGCTTTTCAAGATCTTACTCTCTTTGAAGATTCATAAGAAAGCTTCTCTTGATCGGTTAGGAGCGTGTTATGAAGACCTTGAAGGTTATCAAACTTATACTGTAGTCCCTGAAGATTATCAGTCAAGATTTGAGTTCGATCCAATTCTTCACCCAACAGGTCATCGCTTTTGACTAGCTGATTTTGAACCTTTTCCAAAGCCTTTTGTTGTTTAATGGCAATATTAGCAAGTTTGTAATAGCTCGGTTTAAGGTCTTCATCATATTCATCTTCACTAGAATCAGAAGAGGGACGTTTGAGTACCTTGACATCTTTTTGCTGGGGAACGTAGTATTTTAAAATTTTCCTACGATCACGCAAGATCTATCTACCAGATGCATAGCAACGAGAGGGAAGAGTGTGTCTACGTACCCTCGTAGACCGGAAGCGGAAGCGTCAAGTGACGCGGTTGATGTAGTCGAACTTCTTCGCGATTCAACCGATCAAGCACCGAACGTACGGCACCTCCGCGTTCAGCACACGTTCAGCTTGATGACGTCCCACGAGCTCTTGATCCAGTTGAGCTTCACGGGAGAGTTTCGTCAGCACGACGGCGTGGTGACGGATATGATGTGTTTACCGGCGCAGGGCTTCGCCTAAGCACTGCAACGGTATGACCGAGGTGTGTTTCTGTGGAGGGGGGCACCGCACACGGCTGGAACAATTCAACTTGTGTGTCTTTGGGTGCACCCCTGTCCCCGTATATAAAGGAGCAAGAGGGGAGGGTCGGCCGGCCTCCTATGGTGCGGCTAGGGAAATCCTACTAGGAATAGGATTGCAATCCTATTCCTAGTAGGAGTCCACCAAGAAGGAAGAGAGGGAAAGGAAAAGAGGGAGAGGTGGCGCCCCCCCCCCAATCCTAGGCCAACTAGGATCCCTAGGTGGGGCGCCGGCCAGCCTCTATGGGATGCCTCTCTCCTTTCCTGAAGGCCCACTATGGACCATCCCCCCTCATAGGGGGTTCCGGTAACCCCCTCCGGCAATCCAGTTAAATCTAAAACTTTTCCGGAACACTTCCGGTGTCCGAATATAGTCGTCCAATATATCAATCTTTATGTCTCGGACATTCCGAGACTCCTCGTCATGTCCGTGATCTCATCCGGGACTCCGAACTACCTTCGGTACATCAAAACTCATAAACTCATAATACCGATCGTCATCAAACGTTAAGCGTGCGGACCCTACGGGTTCGAGAACTATGTAGACATGACCGAGACTCATCTCCGGTCAATAACCAATAGCGGAACCTAGATGTTCAAATTGGCTCCTACATATTCTACGAAGATCTTTATCGGTCAAACCGCATAACAACATACGTTGTTCCTTTTGTCATCGGTATGTTACTTGCCCGAGATTCGATCGTCGGTATCTCCATACCTAGTTCAATCTCGTTACCGGCAGGTCTCTTTACTCGTTCCGTAACACATCATCTCGTGACTAACTCATTAGTCTTTTGCTTGCAAGGCTTATTATGATGTGTGTTACCGAGAGGGCCCAGAGATACCTCTCCGACACTCGGAGTGACAATCCTAATCTTGATCTATGCCAACACCACGAATACTTTCGAAGACACCTGTAGAGCATCTTTATGATCACCCAGTTACGTTGTGACGTTTGATAGCACACAAGGTGTTCCTACGGTATCCGGGAGTTGCATAATCTCATAGTCATAGGAACATGTATAAGTCATGAAGAAAGCAATAGCAGTAAAACTAAACGATCATAGTGCTATGCTAACGGATGGGTCTTGTCCATCACATCATTCTCCTAATGATGTGATCTCGTTGATCAAATGACAACTCATGTCTATGGCTAGGAAACATAGCCATCTTTGATCAATGAGCTAGTCTAGTAGAGGCATACTAGGGACACTCTGTTTTGTCTATGTATTCACACATGTACTAAGTTTCCGGTTAATACAATTCTAGCATGAATAATAAACATTTATCATGATATAAGGAAATATAAATAACAACTTTATTATTGCCTCTAGGGCATATTTCCTTCAGTCTCCCACTTGCACTAGAGTCAATAATCTAGCTCACATCGCCATGTGATTTAATATCGATAGTTCACATCGTTATGTGAATAACACCCATAGTTCACATCGCCATGTGACCAATACCCAAAGGGTTTACTAGAGTCAATAATCTAGTTCACATCGCTATGTGATTAATACCCAAGAGTAATAAGGCGTGATCATGTTTTGCTTGTGAGAGTAGTTTAGTCAACGGGTCTGTCACATTCAGATCCGTATATATTTCGCAAATTTCTATGTCTACAATGCTCTGCATGGAGCTACTCTAGCTAATTGCTCCCACTTTCAATATGCATCCAGATTGATACTTAGAGTCATCTGGATTTAGTGTCAAAGCTTGCATCGGCGTAACCCTTTACGACGAACTCTTTATCACCTCCATAATCGAGAAACATTTCCTTAGTCATCCAATTACTAAGGATAATCTTGACCGATGTACAGTGATCTACTCCTGGATCACTATTGTACCCCCTTGACAAACTCATGGCAAGGTACACAACATGTTTGGTATACAGCATGGCATATTTTATAGAACCTATGGCTGGGGCATAGGGAATGACTTTCATTCTCTCTATATTTTTCTGCCGTGGTCTGGCTTTGAGTCTTACTCAACTTCACACCTTACAAGTCAGGGAAGAACTCCTTCTTTGACTGATCCATTTTGAACTACTTCAAAATCTTATCAAGGTATGTACTCATCGAAAGTCTTATCAAGCGTCTTGATCTATCTCTATAGATCTTGATGCCCAATATGTAAGTAGCTTCACCAAGGTCTTTCTTTGAAAAACTCCTTTCAAACACTCCTTTATGCTTTCCAGCAAATTGTACATCATTTCTGATCGACAATATGTCATTCACATATACTTATCAGAAAGGTTGTAGTGCTCCCACTCACTTCTTGTAAATACAGGCTTCACCGCAAGTCTGTATAAATCTATATGCTTTGATCAACTTATCAAAGCGTATATTCCAACTCCGAGATGCTTGCACCAGTCCATAGATGGATCGCTGGAGCTTGCACATTTTGTTAGCACCTTTAGGATTGACAAAACCTTCTGGTTGCATCATATACAAGTCTTCTTTAATAAATCCATTAAAGAATGCAGTTTTGTTATCCATTTGCCAGATTTCATAAAATGCGGCAATTGCTAACATGATTCGGACAGACTTAAGCATCGCTACTGGTGAGAAAGTCTCATCGTAGTCAACTCCTTGAACTTGTCGAAACCCTTTCGCAACAAGTCGAGCTTTGTAAACAGTAACATTACCGTCTGCGTCGGTCTTCCTCTTAAAGATCCATTTATTTTTGATGGCCTGCCGATTATCGGGCAAGTCAACCAAAGTCCACACTTTGTTCTCATACATGGATCCCATCTCAGATTTCATGGCCTCAAGCCATTTTGCGGAATCTGGGCTCATCATCGCTTCCTCATAGTTCGTAGGTTCATCATGGTCCAGTAACATGACTTCCAGAACCGGGTTGCCATACCACTTTGATGCGGAACGAACTCTGGTTGATCTACGAAGTTCAGCAGAAACTTGATCTGAAGTTTCATGATCATCATCATTAGCTTCCTCACTAATTGGTGTAGGAATCACTGGAACTAGTTTCTGTGACGTTCCACTTTCCAATTCGGGAGAAGGTACAATTACCTCATCAAGTTCTACTTTCCTCCCACTCACTTCTTTCGAGATAAACTCCTTCTCTAGAAAGGATCCACTCTTAGCAACAAAGACCTTGCCTTCGGATCTGTGATAGAAGGTGTACCCAACAGTTTCTTTTGGGTATCCTATGAAGATTTACTTCTCCGATTTGGGTTCGAGCTTATCATGTTGAAACTTTTTCACATAAGCATCACAGTCCCAAACTTAAAGAAATGACAGCTTAGGTTTCTCGTTAAACCACAGTTCATATGGTGTCATCTCCACGGATTTAGATGGGGCCCTATTTAACGTGAATGTAGCTGTCTCTAATGCATAACCCCAAAAGCGATAGTGGTAGATTGGTAAGAGACATCATTGATCGCACCATATCTAATAAAGTACGGTTATGACGTTCGGACACACCATTACACTATGGTGTTCCAGGTGGCGTGAGTAGTGAAACTATTTCACATTGTTTTTACTGAAGGCCAAACTCGCTAACTCAAATATTTTACCTCTACGATCATATCGTAGAAATTCTTATTTTTTTTGTTACGATGATTCTCCACTTCACTCTGAAATTCTTTGAACTTTTCAAATGTTTCAGACTTGTGCTTCATTAAGTAGATATACCCATATCTGCTCAAATCATCAGTGAAGGTCAGAAAATAACGATACCCACCGCGAGCTTCAACACTTATTGGTCCACATACATCTGTATGTATGATCTCCAACAAATCTGTTGCTCGCTCCATTGTTCCGGAGAACGGAGTTTTAGTCATCTTGCCCATGAGGCATGGTTCGCAAGCACCAAGTGATTCCAAAAGTCCATCACTATGGAGTTTCTTCATGCGCTTTACACCATTATGACCTAAACGGCAGTGCCACAAATAAGTTGCACTATCATTATTAACCTTGCATCTTTTGGCTTCAATATTATGAATATGTGTATCACCACGATCGAGATCCAACAAACTATTTTCATTGGGTGTATGACCATCGAAGGTTTTATTCATGTAAACAGAATAACAATTATTCTATGACTTTAAATGAATAACCGTATTGCAACAAATATGATCAAATCATATTCATGCTCAACGCAAATGCCAAATAACATTTATTTAGGTTTTACACTAATCCCGAAAGTATAGGGAGTGTGCGATGATGATCATATCAATCTTGGAACCTACTTCCAACACACATCGTCACTTCACCTTTAACTAGTCTCTGTTCATTCTGCAATTCTCGTTTTGAGTTACTAATTTTAGCAACTGAACCGGTATCAAATACCCAGGGGTTGCTATGAACACTAGTAAAGTACACATCAATAATCTGTATATCAAAATATACCTTTGTTCACTTTTGCCATCCTTCTTAGCCGCCAAGTATCTAGGGCAGTTCCACTTTCAGTGACCATTTCCTTTGCAGTAGAAGCACTTAGTTTCAGGCTTGAGTTTAGCTTTGGGTTTCTTCATGGGAGTGACAACTTGCTTGTCATTCTTCTTAAAGTTCCCCTTCTATCCCTTTGCCCTTTACTTGAAACAAGTGGTCTTGTTAACCATCAACACTTGATGCTCTTTCTTGATTTCTACCTTCGCCGATTTCAGCATAGCGAAGAGCTCGGGATTTACTTTCGTCATCCCTTGCATATTATAGTTCATCACAAAGTTCTACTAACTTGGTGATAGTGACTAGAGAACTATGTCAATTACTATCTTATCTGGAAGATTAACTCCACTTGATTCAAGGAATTGCAGTACCCAGACAATCTGAGCACATGCTCACTGGTTGAGCTATTCTCCTCCATCTTGTAGGCAAAGTACTGTCAGAGGTCTCATACCTCTCGACACGGGCATGAGTATGAAATACTAATTTCAACTCTTGGAACATCTTATATGCTCCGTGGCGTTCAAAACGTTTTTGAAGTCCCGGTTCTAAGCCGTAAAGCATGGTGCACTTAAACTATCAAGTAGTCATCATACCGAGCTTTTGTCAAAACGTTCATAACGTCTACATCTGCTCCTGCAATAGGTCTGTCACCTAGCGGTGTATCAAGGACATAATTCTTCTGTGCAGCAATGAGGATAATCCTCAGATCACGGAACAATTCCGCATCATTGCTACTAACATATTTCAACTTAGTTTTCTCTAGGAACATATCAAAAAATAAACGGGGAGCAACATCGCGAGCTATTGATCTACAACATAGATATGCTAATACTACCAGGACTAAGTTCATGATAAATTAAAGTTCAATTTAATCATATTACTTAAGAACTCCCACTTAGATAGACATCCCTCTAGTCATCTAAATGATCACGTGATCCAAATCAACTAAACCATGTCCGATCATCACGTGAGATGGAGTAGTTTCAATGGTGAACATCTTTATGTTGATCATATCTACTATACGATTCACGCTCGACCTTTCGGTCTCCAGTGTTCCGAGGCCATATCTGCATATGCTAGGCTCGTCAAGTTTAACCCGAGTATTCTGCGTGTGCAAAACTGTCTTACACCCGTTGTATTTGAACGTAGAGCTTATCACACCCGATCATCACGTGGTGTCTCGGCACGACGAACTTTCGCAACGGTGCATACTCAGGGAGAACACTTATACCTTGAAATTTAATAAGGGATCATCTTATAATGCTACCGTCGTTCTAAGCGAAATAAGAAGCATAATAAGATAAACATCACATGCAATCAAAATATGTGACATGATATGGCCATCATCATTTTGTGCTTTTGATCTCCATCTCCAAAGCACCGTCATGATCACCTTCGTCACCGGCACGAAACCTTGATCTCCATCGCAGCATCGTTGTCGTCTCGCCAACTATTGCTTCTACGACTATCGCTGCCGCTTAGTGATAAAGTAAAGAAATTACATGGCGATTGCATTTCATACTATAAAGCGACAACCATATGGCTCCTGCTACTTGCCGATAACATTACAAAACATGATCATCTCATACAAAACCGTATAACTCATCATGTCTTGACCATATCACATCACAACATGCCCTGCAAAAACAAGTTAGACGTCCTCTACTTTGTTGTTGCAAGTTTTACGTGGCTGCTACGGGCTTAGCAAGAACCGTTCTTACCTACGCATACAAAACCACAACGATGTTTCGTCAAGTATGTGCTGTTTTAACCTTCACAAGGACCAGGCGTAGCCACACTTGATTCAGCTAAAGTGAGAGAGACAGACACCCGCCAGTCACCTTTAAGCATCGAGTGCTCGTAATGGTGAAACCAGTCTCCCGTAAGCGTACGCGTAATGTCGGTCCGGGCCGCTTCATCTCACAATACTGCCGAAGCAAAGTATGACATGCTGGTAAGCAGTATGACTAGTATCGCCCACAACTCATTGTGTTCTACTCGTGCATATCATCTACGCATAGACCTGGCTCATGATGCCACTGCTGGGGAACGTAGTATTTTAAAATTTTCCTACGATCACGCAAGATCTATCTACCAGATGCATAGCAACGAGAGGGAAGAGTGTGTCTACGTACCCTCGTAGACCGGAAGCGGAAGCGTCAAGTGACGCGGCTGATGTAGTCGAACTTCTTCGGGATTCAACCGATCAAGCACCGAACGTACGGCACCTCCGCGTTCAGCACACGTTCAGCTTGATGACGTCCCACGAGCTCTTGATCCAGTTGAGCTTCATGGGAGAGTTTCGTCAGCACGACGGCGTGGTGACGGATATGATGTGTTTACCGGCGCAGGGCTTCGCCTAAGCACTGCAACGGTATGACCGAGGTGTGTTTCTGTGGAGGGGGGCACCGCACACGGCTGGAACAATTCAACTTGTGTGTCTTTGGGTGCCCCCTGCCCCCGTATATAAAGGAGCAAGAGGGGAGGGCCGGCCGGCCTCCTATGGTGCGGCTAGGGCAATCCTACTAGGAATAGGTTTGCAATCCTATTCCTAGTAGGAGTCCACCAAGAAGGAAGAGAGGGAAAGGAAAAGAGGGAGAGGTGGCGCCCCCCCAATCCTAGTCCAACTAGGATCCCTAGGTGGGGCGCCGGCCAGCCTCTATGGGCTGCCTCTCTCCTTTCCTCAAGGCCCACTATGGACCATCCCCCCTCATAGGGGGTTCCGGTAACCCCCTCCGGCAATCCAGTTAAATCCAAAACTTTTCCGGAACACTTCCGGTGTCCGAATATAGTCGTCCAATATATCAATCTTTATGTCTCAGACATTCCGAGACTCCTCGTCATGTCCGTGATCTCATCCGGGACTCCGAACTACCTTCGGTACATCAAAACTCATAAACTCATAATACCGATCGTCATCAAACGTTAAGCGTGCGGACCCTACGGGTTCGAGAACTATGTAGACATGACCGAGACTCATCTCCGGTCAATAACCAATAGCGGAACCTGGATGTTCATATTGGCTCCTACATATTCTACGAAGATCTTTATCGGTCAAACCGCATAACAACATACGTTGTTCCTTTTGTCATCGGTATGTTACTTGCCCGAGATTCGATCATCGGTATCTCCATACCTAGTTCAATCTCGTTACCGGCAAGTCTCTTTACTCGTTCCGTAACACATCATCTCGTGACTAACTCATTAGTCTTTTGCTTGCAAGGCTTATTATGATGTGTGTTACCAAGAGGGCCCAGAGATACCTCTCCGACACTCGGAGTGACAAATCCTAATCTTGATCTATGCCAACACCACGAATACTTTCGGAGACACCTGTAGAGCATCTTTATGATCACCCAGTTACGTTGTGACGTTTGATAGCACACAAGGTGTTCCTACGGTATCCGGGAGTTGCATAATCTCATAGTCATAGGAACATGTATAAGTCATGAAGAAAGCAATAGCAGTAAAACTAAACGATCATAGTGCTATGCTAACGGATGGGTCTTGTCCATCACATCATTCTCCTAATGATGTGATCTCGTTGATCAAATGACAACTCATGTCTATGGCTAGGAAACATAGCCATCTTTGATCAATGAGCTAGTCTAGTAGAGGCATACTAGGGACACTCTGTTTTGTCTATGTATTCACACTTGTACTAAGTTTTCGGTTAATACAATTCTAGCATGAATAATAAACATTTATCATGATATAAGGAAATATAAATAACAACTTTATTATTGCCTCTAGGGCATATTTCCTTCACTTTTGCCATGAGGCAGTAGGTGGGAGCATAGTCATCGTTATCATCGTCAGCAGTGTTGGGGAAGTCATTTTCCTCAGTGTTGAAGATGGACTTGCTGACGAATGCGGTAGCGAGAGCTAGGCTCGCCACACCAGAGTCTGACTCCTTAGATTCCTCCTCTTCCTCATTTTCTTCAGATTTGGCTTCTGGGTCCATTCCTTGCCAATGAATGCCCAAGCCTTTTTGGAACTGTACTTCTTGTAGAAGGAAGACTTTGAAGATTTTCATGATGAGGACTTTGAAGATTTCTTCTTTTTCTTTGAGTCGTCTGAGGTGTCATCCTTGTATTTCTTCTTCTTAGATTCCTTTGCCCACTAAGGACAATCAGTGATAAAGTGACCAGGTTTCTTGCATTTGTGGCAAGTCCTCTTCTTGTAAACACGAGATGAGGAATCTGATCTCACGTCATCACCTCTTAAAGATTTTCCAAAGCGACCATGTCTTGAGAACTTTTAAAATTTTCTCCCGAGCATTGCTAGCTCCTGGCTTAGTTCTTCAGGATCACCAAGGCTGCTATCAGAATTTTCTCCTTCAGATGAGGAAACTGCCTTGGCCTTCAATGCACGTGATCTTCAATAGCTTGGCCCATAGAGATCTCTCTTTTTAGCTTATTGGAACTCATGAGTGTTCAATATCTCAAGGATATCAGCGGGATCAAGTCACTTGTAGTCTCCACGTTCTTGAATCATCAGTGCCATAGTGTCGAATGAGGAATCAAGTGATCTCAGCAATTTCTTCACCACCTCGTGGTCAGCGATGTCTGTAGCACCAAGTGCTTGAAGCTCATTGAGATGTCAGTGAGGCGATCGAATGTTTGTCGAATGTTTTCATTGTCAAGTCTTTTGAAGCGGTTGAAGAGATTACGAAGAACATCAACTCGAGAGTCACGCTGAGTTGAGACTCCCTCGTTGACCTTAGACAGCATATCCCAGATAAGCTTTGTTGTCTCCAAAGCACTCACTCTGTCGTACTGCCCTTTGCTCAGATGGCCACATATGATATTCTTCACTTGAGAGTCGAGTTGCTTGAATCTCTTCACATCAGTAGCATTCACAGAAGGTAAGACAGTGGGGACGCCATTTTCCACAACGTACCAGAGATCGTTGTCAATTGCCTCAAGATGCATGCGCATCTTGTTCTTCCAGTAGGGGTAGTCCGTCCCTTCGAAGGTAAGACACCCAACTGAGACTTTGATCATGCCTACAGTCAACATAACTAAAACTCCAGGTGGTTAAACAAAAATCACACAGAACAAGGGAGTACCTTGCTCTGATACCAATTGAAAGTGCGTTATATCGACTAGAGGGGGGTGAATAGACGAATTTTTACAAATTCGTCGCTGAGGAAATTCTAAGTGAGGAATTTCCTAAGCAACAAACTACTGGCAGTGGAATAGATACTTAGGTGCATGCATAACAAAGCAATAGCCAAGTCATTATGATGAATTCAAAGCATACACACATCACAAGTAGCGAGTAAAACAAGATAAGCAGGCTCAAGACAAAATGATTGAATAAATAGGATTTAGAAAATTGAGAAAGTCTTCAAACAGTACAGATCAAGTTCATCAACACATGAATAAGGAAATGAAAGGGTTGAGGAAATAGAACTAGTAGCTCGGTGAAGACAATGATTTGGTAGACCAGTTCAAACAGCTGTGACAATTGTACGTCTGGTTAGGGCGGCTAGGTATTTGAAAGTGCAACTAATCCCAGGGTGGTTTTGGTCATTCATAACAACATATAGCTCATTGAACTAATATCCATTCAAGATTAATGTTTCAGAAAGTTCAATGATTGGTATGGCATGGACTAGAGATGTGGCCCCCTCAAAATGCTAAGGACACATATTGGCAAAATCTCAAGACTCTACATTTTCATTTTAGTGATCCAAGATCACATTGAGTCCATAGGAAAAGCCAATACTATTAAAAGGGGATGAGATGTTGCTTAATGGCTTACTTGCTCAAAATGCTTAGAGATATGCTCCAACACCCTCAACCACTTTTTCATTTCAACATATGTCCTAAACCTAAAGTCAAACTCGGCCCCACCGATTTGATCCATCAGGCGCCACCGAGTTCACTTGACATAGCCAATGCCAGAAACCCTAATCAGTTCGGTCTGACCGATAGAGATCTCGGTCTTATCGAGATGGAATTGCAAACTCTCTGTTTCCCTTCTTAACGTTTCAATCTAACCGAGATGAGCAATCGGTCCCACCGAGTTGGCAATGCAAACTCTATGTTTCCTTTTCATAACGTTTTGGTCTCACCGAAATGAGTGATCAGTCCCACCGAGTTTGCCTAACCAAGTCTATGTTTGCTTATTACTGAAATCGGTCTCACCGAGATGAGGTTTCTCCCTAACCCTATTGCATCGGTCTCACCGAGTTGGTATTGTCGGTCCCACCGAAAAGCCTGACGTTCACATTTTGAACTAGGTCGGTCTCACCGAGTTTCACTATTCGGTCCCATCGAGTTTGGTAAATTGTGTGTAACGGTTAGATTTTGTGTGGAGGCTATAAATACCCATCCACCCCATTCTCCATCAGAGAGAGAGAGAGCCATCAGAACGTGCCTACACTTCCACTACTCATTTCCTGAGAGAGAACCACCTACTTATGTGTTGAGACCAAGATATTCCAATCCTACCACAAGAATCTTGATCTCTAGCCTTCCCCAAGTTTCTTTCCACCCAAATCATCTTTCCACCATATCCAAATCTATGAGAGAGAGTTGAGTGTCGGGGAGACTATCATTTGAAGCACAAGAGCAAGGAGTTCATCATGAACACACCATCTATTACCTTTTGGAGAGTTGTGTCTCATAGATTGGTTACGTGTCACTTGGGAGCCTCCGTTAAGACTGTGGAGTTGAACCAAGGAGTTTGTAAGGGCAAGGAGACCGCCTACTTCGTGAAGATCTACCCGAGTGAGGCAAGTTCTTCGTGGGCGATGGCCATGGTGGGATATACAAGGTTACTTCTTCGTGGACCCTTCATGGATGGAGCCCTCCGTGGACTCACGCTGCCGTTACCCTTCGAGGCTTGAAGTCTCCATCAACGTGGATGTACGATAGCACCACCAATCGGAACCACGCCAAAAATCTCCGTGTCTACATTGCGTTTTCTCCCTCCAAACTTCTCCCCTTTACCTTCATATGCAATGATTTACATTCCGCCGCTACACTCTTAGAATTGCATGTATAGGTTGATTGCTTGACTTGTGTTAAGTTGCTAAAATCTGCCAACACTTCAAATTGGGAAAAGGCTAGATTTTTATTTGGCCAAGTAGTCTAATCACCCCCCGCCTCTAGACATACTTCCAATCCTATAGTATTCAAGCCTCAGGACACACAGTCCCAAACACACATTCCTCACCGTCTTCCCCTCGAGCCAAGGTCACACACACCTAACACAATAACTCATGGTAAGTCTTCAAGGTGACTTCCAAACCTTCACAGACTTCGGTCACCCGGTGATCCACAATTCCTCTTGGATGCTCTACACCATTGACGCTTAACCGTCTGGAAGATACACAGTCTTCAAAGGTAACAAGCCTCGGTTCCACACAGGAACACTCTCTTCGGTGATGCTCAATCACTTTGGGTTTTAGGCGTTTGGGTTTTGGGTTTTTCCTCACTTGACGATTTTCGCTCAAAGTCCTTGGAATATGGGTTGCTCTAATGATAAGTGTCAGTTTCTCTCGGAGCAGCCAACCAGCTAGTGGTTGAGGGGGCAGCTATTTATAGCCTAGGGAGCAGCCCGACATGATAATACATAAATGCCCTTCAATGATATCACCGTTAGGTGGATAGGATATTTTGGGATAGTTGGCACATAGCTCAACAACGGTCGGAAATTTGAGCTCTCAAATTCCTCAGGGCTATCATGTTGCTCACTTGTAGGCAATCCACACTCGCGAATTCCTAACTCCTCAATCAGAACAAATTCCTCAGAGAACAGAAGAACTTTGTCTCTGTCACAAAAGAAATTGACTGAACTGTATGAGATTTCCAATGGCTTCACTCGAAAGGATTGGGTAGTGTAGGCTTTGAGATGGGCATCACTTGGAAATGTGTTTCCTTAGTTTTACCTCGACCCACTTTTAAAGTACGGTGTTTCCTATGACTCAAGAAAGAGAAAATAAAACTTCCAAAACAGAAGTCTTCACATTCATAATCCTCGCATTAATATCCAAGTATTCAAGGTCACACCACTTTCCTCATTTTCAAAGTCTTCAAGAAAACTGAAGTCTTCAACTGAAGACATACATTTGTAGGGGTCGACTTTCTTCGTAAATACTCCCTCCGTTCCTTCATATAAGGTGTATTTGTTTTTTGATAAAATTCCAGAATGTAAGGTGCATTTCTTCTAATTCGTCATAATTCCCTTGTTAGCCCTCCGGAAAAAAGGAAAGTATCTCTCTCCTGATTGTCTGTATCTCTCATTGTAGCAAATGAGAGCAAAAGAAGGAAACTATCTCTATGTCGATTGCATGTATCTCTTACTTTCCTGGACTAACTGATTTACTTGCCACTAACCAATAAATTTTCCAAGGGTAATTTTGTCCTAACGCGTCTATAATTTTGTGCCTTGGTCACCATGCCGAAAATAATACACCTTAGATAAAGGAATGGAGGGAGTATCAAACTCCTCACCGACTTATATAACATGTGTACACTCACAAACACATTAGTCCCTTAACCTATAAATCTTCAATACACCAAAATCACTAAGGGGCACTAGATGCACTTACAGAATACCATCGTCCTATAGATCAATCTTTATCTCTCGACCATTTCAAGACTCCTCGTCATGTCTGTGATCTCATCCGGGACTCTGAACAACATTCGATCACGAAATCATATAACTCATATAACACTATATCGTCAACGAACATTAAGCGTGCAGACCCTACGGGTTCGAGAACTATGTAGACATGACCGAGACACCTCTCCGGTCAATAACCAATAGCGGAACCTGGATGCCCATATTGGCTCCTACATATTCTACGATGATCTTCATCTGTCAAATCATTATGACAACATAACCATCGGTATGTTACTTGCCCGAGATTCAATCGTCGGTATCTTCATACCTAGTTCAATATCATTACCGGCAAGTCTCTTTACTCGTTGCATAATACATCACCTCGTGACTAAACTCCTTAGTCATTTGCTTGCAAGCTTATGATGTGTCTTACCGAGAGGGCCCAGAGATACCTTTCTGATACTCTAAGTGATAAATCCTAATCTCGATCTATGCCAACTCAACAAATACCTTCGAAGATACCTTTATAGAATCTTTATGATCACCCAGTTATGCTATGATGTTTGATAGCACACAAGGTATTCCTTCGGTATCTGGGAGTTGCATAATCTCATGGTCGAAGGAATATGTATCTAACATGAAGAAAGCAATAGCAATAAACTGAACGATCAATATACTAAGCTAACGGATGGGTCTTGTCCATCACATCATTCTCCTAATGATGTGATCCCGTTATCAAATGACAACACATGTCTATGGTTAGGAAACCTTAACCATCTTTGATCAACGAGCTAGTCTAGTAGAGGCTTACTAGGGACACGGTATTTGTTTATGTATACACACATGTATTAAAGTTTCCGGGCAACACAATTCTAGCATGAATATTAAACCTTTATCTTGATTAAGTAAATATAATAATAACCATTTTATTATTGCCTCTAGGGCATATTTCCATCAGTCTCCCACTTGCACTAGAGTAAATAATCTAGTTCACATCGCCATGTGATTAACACCCAAAGAGTTTACTAGAGTCAATAATCTAGTTCACATCGCCATGTGATTAACATCCATAGTTCACATCGCCATGTGATTAACACCCAAAGACTTTACTAGAGTCAATAATCTAGTTCACATTGTTATGTGATTATCACTCAAAGAGTTCTAAGGTATGCTCATGTTTTGCTTGTGAGAGAGGTTTTAGTCAACGGGTCTGCAACATTCAGATCCATGTGTACTTTGCAAATTTCCATGTCTACAATGCTCTGCATATAGCTACTCTAGCTAATTGCTCCTACGGTCAATACGGATCCATATTGATACTCAGAGTCATCTGGATTGGTGTCAAAGCTTGCATCGGTGTAACCCTTTATGACGAACTCTTTATCACCTCCATAATCGAGAAACATTCCCTTATTACTCTAAGGATAATTTTGACCGTTGTCCAGTTATCCAATCCTGGATCACTCTTGTACCCCATTGCTAGACACATGGCAAGGCACATATTTGGTTTGGTACACAGCATGGCATGCTTTATAGAACTAATGGCTGAGGCATAGGGAATGACTTTCATTCTCTTTCTATTTTGCTACTGTGGTTGGACTTTGAGTCTTACTCAACTTCATACCTTACAACTCACGCAAGAACTCCTTCTTTGACTCATTCATTTTGAACTCCTTCAAAATCTTATCAAGGTATGTACTTCATCGAAAGTCTTATCAAGCGTCTTGATCTATCTCTATAGATCTTGATGCCCAATATGTAAGCAGCTTCACCGAGGTCTTTTTTGAAAAATTATTATTCAAATATCTTTTTATGCTATCCAAAAATTCTACATCATTTCTGATCAACAATATGTCATCCACATATACTTATCAGAAATGTTGTAGTGCTCCCACTCACTTTTTCATAAATACAGGCTTCACCGTAAGTCCGTATAAAACTATATGCTTTGATCACCTTATCAAAGCGTATATTCCAACCCTGAGATGCTTCCACCAGTCCATAGATGGATTGCTGGAGTTTGCACACTTTATTAGCACCTTTAGGATCGACAAAACCTTCTAGTTGTATCATATACAACTCTTCTTTTAGAAATACATTAAGGAATGCAGTTTTGACATCCATTTGACAGATTTCATAATCATAAAATGCAGCAATTGCTTACATGATTCGGATAGACTTAAGCATCGCTACGAGTGAGAAAGTCTCATCGTAGTCAACCCTTGAACTTGTTGAAAACCTTTTGCGACAAGCCAAGCTTTTGCAAATAATAGCATTACCATCAGCGTCCGTCTTCCTCTTGAAGATCCATTTATTCTCTATGGCTTGCCGATCATCGGACAAGTCCACCAAAGTCCACACTTTGTTCTCATACATGGATCCTATCTCAGATTTCATGGCGTCAAGCCATTTTTTGGAATCTCGGCTCATCATAGCTTATTCATAGTTTGAAGGTTCACTATTGTCTAACAACATGACTTCCAGAACAGGGTTACCGTATCACTCTGGTGCGGTACGTGTTATGGTCGACCTTCAAGGTTCAGTAGTAACACTACAAAAAAAAGACACATCTGTGACATTTCGGTCGAACGAATTTTTTTGTCATGCTTATGACACTTCTATGACGATAACTATGACAAAACCCGGTATCATCATAGATGTGGTGGGCTCCTACTTTTATGACAAAAAATCATGACAGATAGTGGGCTTTTCGTCCTGGGTGGGCCGGAGATGCAGCTGCATGACATTATTTGGCCGTCCATGACGGAAAAAACACCGTGGTAGAAGCGAGGGCGAGGAAAATATCGGGGAGTTCCCGGTTACCGTGGGTGGTCGAGGCTGAGCGATGCACAGAGGGATTGCGCGTTTCTCTCGTACTCGTATGTGCGTGTGTGCGAGAAGTTGGGCTCTAACTGAACCTGAGTGAGGCATTCGCCTACTGAACCCGAGCGATTGCACTGCAGGCTACGCGTTACTGAACCCGAGCGATCGATCGATCTGGCTGTTAACTGAATCCGACCGAGCGATTCCTTTGCTATTGCTGCTAACTGAAGCCGATCGAACCTGTTTCCTCTTGATGAATAGTGAGCATTGTTGGGGGATGGATGAACAGTTCCCGGTGGGGTTTGGATGAACAGGACCTCGTGGTAGTAGCTAGAGGTTGTTATCGTTGGATGAACATGACCCCGATCGAGCCAATTGGGGGTGGATGAACAGGACCCCGTGGAGGGTTGGTTGAACAATAGCCGGTGGAGGGCTGGATGAACAGTAGCCGATGGAGGGGTGGTTGAACAGTAGTTGGTGGAGGGGTGGTGGAGGCTGGATGAACAGTAGCTGGTACAGGCGGGAGGGAGACACCGTGGATGAACAATCGCAGGTGGGGCTGGAGGAGGTCAACGGTGGATGAACAGTATCCTGTGGAGGCTAGAGCGAGGTAGTAGACGGTGGATGAACAGTAGCCCGTGGTTCGCCACACCCCTCCCGATAAACAGGACCCCCGTTTCGACCATAGGAGGTCGAAGAGAAGTCTATTTCCTCCGTTTTCTGGTACGCCACACCCCTCCCGATCAACAGGACCCCATTTAGACCGTAGGAGATCGAATACAAGTCTGTTTCCTCCGTTGTGCGGTACGCCAGACCCCTTCCGGTGAACAGAATCCCATTTCGACCGTAGGCGGTCGAACAGAAGTCCGTTTCCTCCGTTCTGCGGTACGCCAGGCCTCGTTTTGGCTGTTCCGTCCAAGCCGGTTGGATCCCGGTGAACATGATGCATTCCGTTGCCTCCCGATGAACATGACGCAGTTTCTCCGTTCTGACTCAGCCGATTGGCTGCCGACGAACAGGACGCCATCGCTGCTCTCCGGTGCCTCTCCATGTACACGAGCCATGGTTGTACGTATGCGTGAGTGCGCGTTCGAGACCCCACCCATATGTATGTACATGGTCGTATTTACTTTATTGCACCCTACATGTACGTATGTGTACATGATATTGAAGGGACTGTGTCAGATGCTACGTCCGCGCCTCTACTACGACACGTGCCCTTCCTTACTCGGCCATGGTTCATCGCTGTAGCCTGCAGACAGACTGATCTACCAGTATGTACGTACACGTTCGCGACCAGACAGAAACCCTATGTACGATTCGACCGGGTGGGTCCCACCTATCAGGGAGGTAAGGAGGCACTTCCTTGCGTGAGAAGATATAGATGGTGGGTCCCAGCGGTCAGGGGGAGAATTATTTTTTTGCCCGTAATATGGACTCACTTCCTTTCATGTGAAGATGTAGCTGGTGGGTCCCAGCGGTCAGGGGGGACTTTTTTCACGAAATATGGTGGCATGTCCAGTGGGTCCCTGCTGTCAGGTGGAGGAATCATAATTTTGCACGTTATAAGGAGGCACTTCCTTGTTGCGGTCGTGGACCCGGCTGTCAGCCTCTTCATGTACAGTACTCTTCCGATGGAAGTCATTCCTTGACCACATTGACCACGCCGCGTCGAGAGCACCAAGGCGGTGGATGACGGCGAGGCCTAGGAAGGGGACGACCTGGGGCCGTGGAAGACGCGGCAGTGGATGCCCACGCGGAGAGGAGTACGAGGGTTGACTGGTTCGGCTGCGGTGTGAGGCTATCTTGCCGCAGAATAATAGGGGTTGTGGGTGAGTAGAGGGATGGCATGGCCAGAGGTTGGGGCAGTCAGGCCTGCACGGCAGCAGATCCAGCCACGAGAGGCAGGAGCAGGCGGCACAACCGGTGCTGGTTTGGGTGGCTGGAGCAAGAAGACCAGATGTTGAAGAAGCATGCTACCTCTTGATCTTGCGTTGTATTCCCTCAAAGAGGAAAGGGAGATGCAGCACAATAGCGTAAGTATTTCCCTTAGTTTTTGAGAACCAAGGTATCAATCCAGTAGGAGACCACACGCGAGTCCCTCGCACCTGCACAAACAAATAAGAACTTCGCAGCCAACGCGATAAGGGGTTGTCAATCCTTTTACGGTCACTTACGAAAGTGAGATCTGATAGAGATGATAGTTTATATTTTTGGTATTTTTGGTTTAATAAAACAACTAATAAAAGCGGTAAAAGTAAAGTAGATGTAGATTGATATGTTGAGAATAGACCCGGGGGCCATAGTTTTGTCGGGACCCCGATCCTAAGTCACACCGGTCTAGCATGTAACACACTATATCACTTTGCGGCCTCACGCACGGTATCCCCACGGGTGCCACCTTACCTGGCCCGGGACCGTTTGCGCATTTTGGCTCACGTATATGATAGTGTCGCTAGCATCCATATGACAGAGAACCCGGGCCGACATGACCAGTTATAAACCAAAAGTGGCACTAAATTACAGAGACAGGCATACATGACCCAGCAACGAACCTGTCGGTCATCAACGTATGAACCCAAGTCGTAGCAAGCTACAAGGACTTAAAGGAACAACGCGTGACATTTCCCCTAAGGGACAGACACAGGAACGAAGAAGGACACATGCCGGTCAGCCTAAGTGTTCCGGAGCAGTAGCAAGCTACCAAGGCTCAGTGGAAGCACTAGGAGACATTTCCCTGTAAGATAGGCTACCAAGGGTACACAATATGCTCAATATGTGCAAATACAACATGGCATCACAACAAGACTCTAAGAAACAAAGTATTTATTCATTAGGCTCCGAGGAGCCAGATATTACAAACATGGGTCTCATGACCCAACATTCAGAGCATACAAGCAACAAGCCGAAGCACAACATGTCTGAGTACAAACATCTACAAATGAAAAAGGCTGGAGAGCCTGACTATCTACAACACTCGTCCAAGATCGTAGCTGAGGTAACAAGCTACTTGTCGAAGTCCAAGCGGAACTACTAGTGAGACAGCAATCTCATCTACAAAACATAAATTAAGCAAACATGAGTACAAAGGTACTCAGCAAGACTTACATCAGATCCTATCATACATGCACTTGTATCAAGAAGGCAAAGTGGGGTTTAGTTGCAGCAAGCCAGCTTTGACTCAGTGGCTATCCTATCCTACGACTGCTGTGTAATGCCCAGGATGGGACTATACCTCCTACGTGTCGAGGCACGACTTAAAGGTATAAGCCCATTCTGGAATGATCTCAAGTTTGGTATCTTTGCACGACTCATGTACAAATAGGGATGAAAATGCAAAAGGAGATAGTTGGCTTACACTCGCCACTTCACACAATACATTACATAAGCAAAACATCATTCAAAAACATCACAACCCGACTACGGGCGAAGATCCAAAAGAAAGATACCAAAACATAAAGCCACATGTCCGAATCGCCCCTAGTAGAAACCACTACTGATCGTCGAAGACGTCACAAGCATACGGCCACGCTCTTCATCGAACTCCCGGTGGAGTTCTGATCCTTCTCCTACATCATTCTCGGCTGAACCTACATCTGGTGTTGTAGTATCTGTGAGCCACGAGGACTCAGCAATCCCATAACCATGGGTATCAAGACTAGCAAAGCTTTATGGGTAGGAAGAGGTAAAGTGGTGAGGTTGCAGCAGCGGCTAAGCATAATATGGTGGCTAACTTACGAGTACACAAATAAGATGAGCATCTACGCAAACAGTCGCAACTAGTAGAGATCGCTAAAGATCCTGAACTACCTACGAGTCAAACATAACCCCACCGTGTTCTCTTCTCAGAGTGAAAAGAGACAGTCACGGTTACTCACACAGTTGTGTGTTTTACTTCGGATCATCTGTCAAGTTTTCTACAACCGGACATTAACAAATTCCAATCTGGCACATAACCACGGGCACGGCTTTCGAAAGATTATAACCCTGCAGGGGTGTCCCAACTTAGCCCATCACAAGCTCTCACGATTAGCTGAAGTGATAAATATAATATCATCACCCCTTATCTTAGGGAAATCCGATCAGGCTCGGCATCCCGGTGCACAAGACATTTCGACAATGGTAAAACAAGTCCAGCAAGACCTCCCGGCGTGCCGACACCCTGATAGTAGCCGCGCGTATCTCGTCTCAGGCCACGTCCGGATGGGTGATCCTACAGGTAAAACCAAACCTCGAGTTTCCCCGTGGTGGCCCCGAATAACCCCCGTTTGGGACCAACACCATCAGCACTGGCCCCCCTGCTATGTAGAAAAGAATCTCCAAGGAGCGTCCCCCTTATGCAATTTAATTAATTAATTAAGTTATTATGAGGCAAATTAAAACCAATGTTGGGCCTTGCTGGAGGAGTTTTATTCAAAGTCGAAGTGTCAAGGGGTCCCCATATACCCATCGTGTAAGGAACGGAAAAAACAAGGAACATAATGCCGATTTATCGGCGCCTAAGGTGGCATGAGTGGAACAAAACACCGAGAAAAAGGCCAAGCCTTCCACCCATGCCCAGTATATAGGTGTGTTAATAACAATAATAGATATTGTGATATTCCAACAACAAGTTCCCTTCTGGAACAATCTTCATCTTCACCTGCAACTAACAACGCTATAAGAGGGGCTGAGCAAGCGGGTAACATAGCCAAACAGTGGTTTTGCTAGGAAGGTGTCAAAGGTTAGAGGTTTCATGGCAACAAGGAGAGGCTGACATAAAAGATGGGTAGCGCGACATGTAACGATAGCATCAAGACAACTAAGCATGGCAATGGTAGTAAAGGTATCCAAGCAGCGGCGGAGCCAGCTCACAAGTATTGGGTTCAAATGAACCCAATGAATTTTGTCACGTACGTTCTAGTAGGTACATACGTCCCTCGCGTGAACCCAGTAAAAAGTCCTTGTTGACCCCATTAAATAACATAAATACGGGACAAAGGGCCCAAAAGCCCACGCACCAGCCTAAATTTTTCTCAAAAGGAAAAACGCACGAGCCCAATTATCCCTAAAAACACATCAGCCTAAATCGTGATTAGCTTTGTATACACGCACGCATGCCGCATCTCTCGCTGTTCGAGGTAATTACATTACATTGCCATATCTTCTCTTTCTTGTGTATGATTTACCTGGTACGACAGTGACTTTTTTGCCCTAGTTTTCTAATTTGTTTTTCTCCATGGACTTTGATTGATCTAGGCTATGGAGCGGTATTATTCGAAGAGAACTCGGTCCCCAGTTCCAGATAATGATACATGCACTTTAAGGTCATCCATTAGACGTAGACAAAGTGCATCAAATATCATTATAGCTAGTCTTCCGAAGCCTATTATTCATACATGAATTAACTTAGATGAGTTGCCTTATGATCCGCCTGACCGGAAGAGAATTTCATAGTACACAAAAAATACAAAGAAGCAAGATGATATTAGGCGCATATATTTAACAAAGGGACCTTATGGGCCACCAGCTAATTTTGATTGGAGATACTGAAGATTTAATCCAGGTTGGTTTGATGAATATGGTCGTTGGCTTGAGTATAATGACAAAGTACATAAGGCCTTCTGTTTGTGCAAGATGGAAGTGATGCATTTGCAACTTAACAAGATGGAAGTGATGCATTTGCAACTTAACAGTAGGAACAATTGGAACAAGAAAAGCAGACTAGATACTACTTCACAAGATTCTTTCACTTGATAGTACTTATTTAAAACAGGTCAAACTAACTTGTCATTTTTTTCAATGTTCCAGGAAAGATGAGAAGCTACACCTGAAACAAGTGATTTTATAATTTTATTGGACCGGTATGTCTTGCACTCTTCAGTTTTTAATGCAACACAATATGTGATATGTGATACCTTATTTCTACATATTATGTTGTTTTTTGGTGCTATAATTTTGTTGTAATATAATTTAAATTAGCTTTACACTTTACATATTACTACCTCCATGGTCTCCTTCGTATTTTGTGTCAAATTTTGATCTTAAATTTAACTAAGAAATTTTTAATGCATGCCATCAAAAATAATATCATTGAAAACAATGTTCATATATGAATCTAAATATATAAATTTTGGTAACACGTATTAGTATTTTGTTAGTTAGATTTATGGTTAAAATTTATCACAAAATACCAAGAGGACCAATGAACCAGGATGGAGTTAGTAGTACTAAGTTCTCACAACGAGTCACGGTGTGAACCCAATGGTCAAATATTCTGGCTCCGCCCCTGTATCCAAGGGTATGATCATCTTGCCTGGGATTCCGCAAGGGAGAAGAACGGGTCCATGAAGTAGACGGAGCAACATAGTCGAGCGAATCCTCACAACTCCGGAACGAAACCGAAGCTAACAAGAGAAGCAACTGGAAAGAAGCAAACAACACGGTAAACACACAAGCATAAACATGGCATACGATGCACATCCAAGTATGATGCATGTCCGGTTTAATTATGCATGGCATGGCAATGTGCACAAACAAAACTACAAGTTAAGTGGAGCTCAATATGCAACGAGTTGCATATTGACGAAACACCACATGTTATTTATTTAGTTGACTCTCGTTTATTTACAAGACAAGATTAAATGTTTGTTAACATGGCAAGAGGTGAAGGAAGAGCAAACTACCTATTTAGGCAAGTTTAAAAGAGGCCAGAAATAACAACAACAATTCCAGAAAATCCTCATATGCATGTTTAGCAATTTTAAGCAAACAACAATTCACACATTTTAATGTTGTTAACATGATGCGGATGACATGAACAGGTTTTTTATGCAATTTAGAATATGAAAAGGAGTATTGTCACCGTGGTGGAAAGAAAGGGTGCCACGGCAACGATCCGAAAATGATGCAATGGCAACATCTCGGTTCCGCTAACTCGTTGAGAGACCGGTGCAAAAGAAAAGGTGGCGTGAGCGAGTCGAACAAGATGAAAGGTGGGGTGATCCCGTCACCGGGTTCCCACGGGTCGGCGACGAGGCAACCGAGGAGCATGACAAAAGACGAATCGGGCACGGTGCACACAAGGGAAACATCTCATACAACACATGCATTCCACGGTCATCGTCTCGGGGTTATACCTTCGAAGCGTTCGTTCTCGGAGGGGTTCGAGTCGTCGAGGGACGTAGTGGAAGTAGTCGTTCTCGCGAGTCGTGGTACACGTTCGTAGAGGGAAGTAGTCGTTCCGTAGAGGTACACGTTATGTAGCCGTTCACGCGGCAGTAGTTGGACTCGTCGTGGAAGTAGTGGTACAACTCCGTAGATGTTCGGGGTCGGTGTCGTGGTACTTGGGGGTTCTCGTTCTTGCGACGGTAGTGTAACTTAACGTATCTCCACGTGTAGTCGTACTCGTTTCTTCACCGAAGGTAGTCGTTCGGGCGTCAAGTGTCGAGGTACTTGGCGGGTCGTCGTGGTACTTGCCGTAGGGGTACTTGGTGAACAACGGTCGTCGTGGTACTCGTTCATATAGTAGTCGTACACGTGTGGTAGTCGAACTTGATGGATCCGAGGGCTCCGAGCAAGCGTCGTGGTACTTGTCAAAAACAACATCGGATGTAGTCATACATGAAGAGGACTTGGCGGATCCAGCCGTCGCGGTACTTGACCTCCTACGTCCTGGGATAAACAACAACAGCAACAAAACACCGAGCAAAGGTCTCGGTCACGGCAAGTTGGGCGACGCATAGGCCCGGCCTGGCGACGGAGGTGCGGGGCAACACCGGCGGGAAGCGGAGGATGGCGAGGTCGACGAGCAGTTGGACGTCACGGGCGCTGGAGGGAGTAGGCGACGAGGTGCTGGAGCTGAGCGTTGCGGCGGTGAGGCAGCGCATCACGCGGCCGCGGCGAGGAGGCGCTGGCTGGCGCTGGCGGCCTTGGTGGCGCCGGTGGCTGACGCGAGGCGCGGAGGAGGCCGGAGGGAGGCGAGGCGTAGGCAGAGGCGCGGGGACGAGATCGCCATGGCGCTGGCAGGAGCGCTGCGTGGCGGAGGCTGGCTGCGCGGCTCACTAGACGAGGCCGGGCGGCGCACTGGACGAGGAGGGGGCGCGGGCGCGCGGCGCTGGAGAGGAGGGGCGCGGCGTGATATGAGGCGAGGCAGCACGGGGTGACGAGAGGGAGAGGGAGATCGAGAGGAGAGGCTTGGGGGGATCGAAGGGAGGAGGGAGCGGGGTCGGGCGAGGGAAGAGCGAGGGGAGAGCGAGGCTGCGGCGCTGGGAGGATCGAGGGGTGAGGAGCGGTCGGTCAGCTAGGGTTTAGGCGTCGGTTGGGCCTTAGCTGGGCCAGTGGCATGCTGGGCTGGCTGCGGCTGGGCCCCTTCTTCATTTTTTCCAATTACAGGAAAAAATGAGAAGAAAGAGAAGGATGGTAGAAAAAGGTTAGAGAAAAGATTTAGTCACGGAGTTAAATTCCTGGACTCAAACAAAATGTGTTTGTTCCATA
Organism: Secale cereale; assembly: GCA_902687465.1. NCBI lineage: Eukaryota > Viridiplantae > Streptophyta > Magnoliopsida > Poales > Poaceae > Secale > Secale cereale. Next base: position 328,180,014 of record LR738709.1, read on the forward strand.
AAATTTGCAAAGAGACTAGTTAAAGTAGTTTGGAAACAACTCATTTGAAGTAAATTCAAATAGGTTTGAAATGGAAGTGGTTGTTAGGGAGGTCCAAAAATGTTGACAAACTTTGATGGAGCTCAGGAAAATACAAAAGGATTTGTGGGCGAAGTTTGGGATCAATAATTGAGATGCAAAAGGCATGGAGAATATTTGCAAGTGTGTTTTGGTCAATTCCAAAACAATGGAATATTTATATAGCTCCATATATTAGGAGGATATGTTATAAAGAGAAGTCACACTTCCCTCGATTTAAATGGACCGAAGGTCCACACAATTTATTTAAGTGAGATGCAAAGAAATAAGACATGATGGCATGATGACATGATGCAAAGCAAAATAAATAACACAAGCACAAATGAAATACACGGGAGAACCCGGAACATCTGGAATCTTCTGGGATGTCGGCTTCGGGCGTCACAACTCTCCCACACTAACAGAGGATCTCGGCCCGAGATCCTAGAGATGACACCGGATAAAACGGAAAAGGAAGAGGTAAAACAAAGTTGCTTCTTTGACAAACGAGTGGAACCAGGAACCTTGAGAGTTTGAACAAAATGAAAGAAGAATACAACAGAGATGAACGAAGTTAAGAGCACTCCATTAGAAAAGAGGAACAAGGAACATTATGAGAACCTTGTAGGTTGAAAGACATGACACAAGAGCTTACGAGCCAAAAGAATAAGAAACCGCAATGGTATAGCCAAGGAATAAGAATGACATAATTTGGACAGCACTCCGGTAAAATGAGAGGCAAGACATGAAAAGCTGAGAGAACTTGAAAGAGGACATAATACTCCGGTTAAATGATAAGCAAGGGAAAGAACATGATCTTGATAAAACGATATGATGGTTTGGAGAGAGCAACATCACAATGCCTCTGAAATGAAAGAATATAATATAGATCAATGAAAGAAAAGAATGGAGAAAAAAATATGACAACTTCTCTCAAAATTGAATTGAAAGAGCATCCTTACGAAGAAGGGTTGAATGTGGTTGATGGATAAACAACAACGAAACGAATAAGCTTCATGTGGCTTATGGAAAACATCTCAAAATTATGAGGTGACAACCAGCCACTTACGAAAACATTTGATTGGATTGAGATCAACAAGGAGAAAACTGGGTCATTTATAAGCACCATAATAGCAACAATCCTTAGGGAAAGCTTTTAGGTGAAATACAACCCAAGATTACTCCAACAAATAATTTGAATGGTTGGAAAGATCTCCTGAACAACGAAAAAGATGGGTTTAAATATCTCATTCTTGATAACTCGTGAATCATAAAACATGAAGGAATTGACAAGAATGACATAACACCATCTGAAAAGATAAGGTAGAAAGAATTGCACTTCAAAATGCAAGAAGAAGAAATATTTGAGCTCCTCCAACAAGAATCTTGATGAAGACTTCGAGGATGAATTAAATCTTGATGAACCACCAAGAAAACTCCGGTAATGAAAGCATGAGAAGTGAAAGATGAAAAGAATAAGATTCAAGGCCTGCGATGAATTAGATGGAGGTTTGAAATGATATAATTAAATAACTTGAAGCTCCGGAAAACAAGATGAAAAACTTAGAACCAAGGATATGATATGATGAACAAGCTCCGGAAAACAGAGATTAATCACTTCGAGGAAAAATAAGAATAAAATTTACTGTATGCTTATCCTTCATCAAATTAAATTGATGACAAGCAACGGATTTGGCCTACTACTTATTCTTCTTGAAAAGGATTGGGGAGAGATAGAGCCAAACTTGGATAAATATTCAACGAACCACCGGTAGGATTATGAAAAGAACAAATGAATTAATACGATAACAAGGAAGAGTAATCTTGAATAAACCACCGTAAGAATTGAGACCGGGTGAAGAAAGAGAATAATCCACCGGGAAGAATAAGCACTTGAGGAAAATTACAAGAGAAAGAAGAAATCGCGAACCGATTAAAGAATACTTGACAAATCACCGGTAGAATATGGAGACGAACGAAGAGGCATCAATGAAGAATTATTTGGAGGACGAAGTTGAAAACTGAGAGCGAAGAAATCTTTTGAAATGATGGCCTTCGGAGGATCACAATGGGAAGAATTCATGAAGAATCTTGAGAGAACGGGCCAAGATTTAAGAGAAACTCTTCTTTGGTCTTCAAATGTTGAGAATGAAGACGAGAAATGCCATGAAGAATTTCGAGATACTCCGGACGAATGACAAGAGGAAGGTGGAGCTAAAGATGGAAATAATTGAAAACAAGCTTGGAGAAGGCATGTGACTGATGGAAATCATTCTTACGTCACACTTGAAAAGAATTCTCCGGAAAAGAAGAGTCAGGTAAGATCCTGGGAAAAGACCTGTGGGTTAGGGCCCACTAAAGAAGTCACCGTTGAAAAAGATTGCTTAAGAGATACTGCACCGGTTGAATTAAATGGCTTGAATAAGATAACAATCCTCAAAATAGCTCGAACGGATTAAGAATGGAATTATGAATCTTCAGCACTCCGGATATGAATAGCAAGAGGAGAATGATTAATTGGTGCACCGGAATAAGAAAGCATTGTGAAATGAGGAAAATGATAAGATCAACACCGAAATATTGAATTACATCCACCGGCAGAATTTGAGAACAAAAGAATGATGAACTTGAAGCTCTTGAGCATCTTCATGATAAATCACCGGATAAGCACATTGAAGGAAAAGAATGAAGAAACATCACATGAATAAAATGGATACTTGATTAAGAATTCTTGCTCCATAAGAAAAAGGTGGGAGGGTTGGGAAAACAAAGACAACTTGAGACGAACAAAAAGGACACCGGTTGAAAAAGAATTTAACATGACCATCTTGATGATTAAGAAGGACTAGCACTCTCATAGAAATATGAGAACACCGATTAGGAAAGGTATGGAATCAACACTTGACATCGAAGCAACTCGAATACCAAAATCAAATCAAAACAAAGGATAGATATGTTGCAACATGATCTTCACAATATCATTCGAACGGAGAATTGAACGAATGAATTCCGTAGGTACATCAACTTGTCGAGAAGCCACTTGGGAGAACAAAAGGTAAATAAAAACAACAAGGAGCAGATGGAACAAATACAAGATAGAAGTTTCATTCGACATATTCGTGCTGAAAGCCCATGGAACGTGTTACAAAAGGTTTTTGCAATCCCCGGATCAGCATAGCCAAGGACCCTTTAAGATGCAACTCCCGATCGGAACAAACGCCCATAAAACCACTTCACTCAATGTAGAACCCCGAACTCCATATCCTGCATTCGTTGGAAGAATGCCTACGAGCTACTAGATGAACCCACCTATTAATTTCCGAAAGTTTCCAGTTATGCAATCAGGTGTTGGGGATACAGGGGAAGCATCGCGCACTCAACTCTAATCCTACATCCAGTTGTATCCATCCTTCAACACATAACCAGTTATCTCCGGAAACCGTTTACCTCGGACCTTCGAAACGCATCTACTATACAAGCTATGGCAATACTCCCGAACTACCTCCCCAGTACTGGGTGATGTCGGGGTTATCTTGCCACTAACCGCATAGGAGAGTTTTCGATGCCGGCCGTCTTAAGTATTCGAGAACTGATGCGATATATTTGTGATGACAACACCTCGGAGCTCAACTCCCCGGGACACTGCCACAACCCCTAAATGACAGGAGGCATCGAGAACAATGTTCTCGTCACAAAGACATCGGAACAATCCAAACAATACTCGCGTGATCCTAAAAAACATTTGGTGAATTTTTTAGAGTAGAAGAGACAAGAGTAATCGTCAGGAGTCCTCACCAGAGTGAAAAGAGATGAGGAGCAAAAGAAATCCTACTCTCCGATATATATATAAGACTCAAGACATTTTCAAGTGTGTGCCTAGACTCAACCGTCAATGATTCGATCAATCAGTGGGGGCTCCTAGGTCGGAGAAGGCTCTGAATACCAACTTGTAATGCCCAGGATGGGACTATACCTCCTACGTGTCGAGGCACGACTTAAAGGTATAAGCCCATTCTGGAATGATCTCAAGTTTGGTATCTTTGCACGACTCATGTAAAAATAGGGATGAAAATGCAAAAGGAGATAGTTGGCTTACACTCGCCACTTCACACAATACATTACATAAGCAAAACATCATTCAAAAACATCACAACCCGACTACGGGCGAAGATCCAAAAGAAAGATACCAAAACATAAAGCCACAGGTCCGAATCGCCCCTAGTAGAAACCACTACTGATCGTCGAATACGTCACAAGCATACGGCCACGCTCTTCATTGAACTCCCGGTGGAGTTCTGATCCTTCTCCTGCATCATTCTCGGCTGAACCTGCATCTGGTGTTGTAGTATCTGTGAGCCACGAGGACTCAGCAATCCCATAACCATGGGTATCAAGACTAGCAAAGCTTTATGGGTAGGAAGAGGTAAAGTGGTGAGGTTGCAGCAGCGGCTAAGCATAATATGATGGCTAACTTACGAGTACACGAATAAGATGAGCATCTACGCAAACGGTCGCAACTAGTAGAGATCGCTAAAGATCCTGAACTACCTACGAGTCAAACATAACCCCACCGTGTTCTCTTCTCAGAGTGAAAAGAGACAGTCACAGTTACTCACACAGTTGTGTGTTTTACTTCGGATCATCTGTCAAGTTTTCTACAACCGGACATTAACAAATTCCAATCTGCCACATAACCGCGGGCAAGGCTTTCGAAAGATTATAACCCTGCAGGGGTGTCCCAACTTAGCCCATCACAAGCTCTCACGATTAGCTGAAGTGATAAATATAATATCATCACCCCTTATCTTAGGGAAATCCGATCAGGCTCAGCATCCCGGTGCACAAGACATTTCGACAATGGTAAAACAAGTCCAGCAAGACCTCCCGGCGTGCCGACACCCTGATAGTAGCCGCGCGTATCTCGTCTCAAGCCACGTCCGGATGGGTGATCCTACAGGTAAAACCAAACCTCGAGCTTCCCCGTGGTGGCCCCGCATAACCCCCGTTTGGGACCAACACCATCACCACTGCCCCCCTGCTATGTAGAAAAGAATCTCCAAGGAACGTCCCCCTTATGCAATTTAATTAATTAATTAAGTTATTATGAGGCAAATTAAAACCAATGTTGGGCCTTGCTGGAGGAGTTTTATTCAAAGTCAAAGTGTCAAGGGGTCCCCATATACCCATCGTGTAAGGAACGCAAAAATCAAGGAACATAATGCCGGTTTATCGGCGCCTAAGGTGGCATGAGTGGAACAAAAGACCGAGCAAAAGGCCAAGCCTTCCACCCATGCCCAGTATATAGGTGTGTTAATAATAATAATAGATATTGTGATATTCCAACAACAAGTTCCCTCCTGGAACAATCTTCATCTTCACCTGCAACTAACAACGCTATAAGAGGGGCTGAGCAAGCGGGTAACATAGCCAAACAGTGGTTTTGCTAGGAAGGTGTCAAAGGTTAGAGGTTTCATGGCAACAAGGAGAGGCTGACATAAAAGATGGGTAGCGCGACATGTAACGATAGCATCGAGACAACTAAGCATGGCAATGGTAGTAAAGGTATCCAAGGGTATGATCATCTTGCCTGGGATTTCGCAAGGGAGAAGAACGGGTCCATGAAGTAGACGGAGCAACATAGTCGAGCGAATCCTCACAACTCCGGAATGAAACCGAAGCTAACAAGAGAAGCAACCGGAAAGAAGCAAACAACACGGTAAACACACAAGCATAAACACGGCATACGATGCACATCCAAGTATGATGCATGTCCGGTTTAATTATGCATGGCATGACAATGTGCACAAACAAAACTACAAGTTAAGTGGAGCTCAATATGCAACGAGTTGCATATTGACGAAACACCACATGTTATTTATTTAGTTGACTCTCGTTTATTTACAAGACAAGATTAAATGTTTGTTAACATGGCAAGAGGTGAAGCAAGAGCAAACTACCTATTTAGGCAAGTTTCAAAGAGGCCGGAAATAACAACAACAATTTCGGAAAATCCCCATATGCATGTTTAGCAATTATAAGCAAACAACAATTCACACATTTTAATGTTGTTAACATGATGCGGATGCCATGAACATGTTTTATGCAATTTAGTTAAACATTAACATGAAGAGATATGAAGATGAAAAGGAGTATTGTCACCGTGGTGGAAAGAAAGGGTGCTGCGGCAACGATCCGAAAATGATGCAACGGCAACATCTCGGTTCCGCTAACTCGTTGAGAGACCGTTGCAAAAGAAAAGGTGGCGTGAGCGAGTCGAACAAGATGAAAGGTGGGGTGATCCCGTCACCGGGTTCCCACGGGTCGGCGACGAGGCAACCGAGGAGCGTGACAAAAGACGAAACGGGCACGATGCACACAAGGGAAACATCTCATACAACACATGCATTCCACGGTCATCGTCTCGGGGTTATACCTTCGAAGCGTTCGTTCTCGGAGGGGTTCGAGTCGTCGAGGGACGTAGTGGAAGTAGTCGTTCTCGCGGGTCGTGGTACACGTTCGTAGAGGGAAGTTGTTGTTCCGTAGAGGTACATGTTATGTAGCCGTTCACGCGGCGGTAGTTGGACTCGTCGTGGAAGTAGTGGTACAACTCCGTAGATGTTCGGGGTCGGTGTCGTGGTACTTGGGGGTTCTCGTTCTTGCGACGATAGTGGAACTTGACGTATCTCCACGTGTAGTCGTACTCGTTTCTTCACCGAAGGTAGTCGTTCGGGCGTCGAGTGTCGAGGTACTTGGCGGGTCGTCGTGGTACTTGCCGTAGGGGTACTTGGCGAACAACGGTCGTCATGGTACTCGTTCATATAGTAGTCATACACGTGTGGTAGTCGAACTTGATGGATCCGAGGGCTCCGAGCAAGTGTCGTGGTACTTGTCAAAAACAACATCGGATGTAGTCGTACAAGAAGAGGACTTGGCGGATCCAGCCGTCGCGGTACTTTACCTCCTACGTCCTGGGATAAACAACAACAGCAACAAAACACCGAGCAAAGATCTCGGTCACGGCAAGTTGGGCGACGCAGAGGCCCGGCCTGGCGACGGAGGTGCGGGGCAGCACCGGCGGAAGCGGAGGACGGCGGGGTCGACGAGCAGTTGGACGTCACGGGCGCTGGAGGGAGTCGGCGACGAGGTGCTGAAGCTGAGCGCTGCGGCGGTGAGGCAGCGCATCGCGCGGCCGCGGCGAGCAGGTGCTGGCTGGCGTTGGCGACCTTGGTGGCGCCGGTGGCCGGCGCGAGGCGCGGAGGAGGCCGGAGGGAGGCGAGGCATAGGCAGAGGCGCGGGGACGAGATCGCCATGGCGCTGGCAGGAGCGCTCCGCGGCGGAGGCTGGCTGCGCGGCTCACTGGACGAGGCCGGGCGGCGCACTGGACGAGGAGGGGGCGCGGGCGCGCGGCGCTGGAGAGGAGGGGTGCGGCGCGATATGAGGCGAGGCAGCACGGAGTGACGAGAGGGAGAGGGAGATCGAGAGGAGAGGCTTGGGGGATCGAATGGAGGAGGGAGCGGGGTCGGGCGAGGGAAGAGCGAGGGGAGAGCGAGGCTGCGGTGCTGGGAGGATCGAGGGGTGAGGAGCGGTCGGTCAGCTAGGGTTTAGGCGTTGGTTGGGCCTTAGCTGGGCCAGTGGCATGCTGGGCTGGCTGTGGCTGGGCCCCTTCTTCATTTTTTTCCAATTACAGGAAAAAATGAGAAGAAAGAGAAGGATGGTAGAAAAAGGTTAGAGAAAAGATTTAGTCACGGAGTTAAATTCCTGGACTCACACAAAATGTGTTTGTTCCATAAAATTTGCAAAGAGACTAGTTAAAGTAGTTTGGAAACAACTCATTTGAAGTAAATTCAAATAGGTTTGAAATGGAAGTGGTTGTTAGGGAGGTCCAAAAATGTTGAGAAACTTTGATGGAGCTCGGGAAAATACAAAAGGATTTGTGGGCGAAGTTTGGGATCAATAATTGAGATGCAAAAGGCATGGAGAATATTTGCAAGTGTGTTTTGGTCAATTCCAAAACAATGGAATATTTATATAGCTCCATATATTAGGAGGATATGTTATAAAGAGAAGTCACACTTCCCTCGATTTAAATGGACCGAAGGTCCACACAATTTATTTAAGTGAGATGCAAAGAAATAAGACATGATGGCATGATGACATGATGCAAAGCAAAATAAATAACACAAGCACAAATGAAATACACGGGAGAACCCGGAACATCTGGAATCTTCTGGGACGTCGGTCTTCGGGCGTCACAGGCTGGTAACTCTTTTGAGGTGGCGCACACGAGTCCACTAAGCACCACACAATACACCACTATGGATTCATCCAACATCTCCCTATGAGAAGGCATCCATAGCACTCACACTTGTCTTGAGTATTTTAGAGTATCCACTTCAAGTTGTTCATGTACCACGTAAGCATCCAAGAAGTCCATAACCGTGGACCCGGCTATTCGAATAGGTCATGTTAACCCTGCAGGGGTGTACTTCTTCACACACGCTCTCGCCACTTACCGCCATGTACATCTCGTGTATCTCGGCAACCTTCAAGTGGAAGCCTGGCGAGGGTGTCGGCCACGACCTGACTAACCACACAAGACTCTAGTCCAGGTATATCACCTATTCGGGTTCCATCCGTAAGGAGATCCGGCCGGGGTGTCGCTCATGGCCCCAAATGATGTGCGCAGGGTTCCCAAGCCCACCTCGCCGAGTGGATCTACGCTTGGTACACCGTGCCACGGTGCCTAGTCTGTCCCAAGCCCACCTGGCCGAGTGCCACTTGGTAGACTACTAACACTACCTACAAACACCAGAAACTAGTTGCAACTCCTGGACAGAGGTCATGTTGATTAATAAGTCGAGAGGGGTCGAGTTACCGGAACCCAATGTGTGGTAATAGCTAGTCATTGGACAACAAACACAGAACTCAGTTCCTAAGGACGGTACCAGTGAGACAACCCACCATGTACTCCTACATGGCCTCTCACCGCTACCTTTACCAAATCGTGTTCACACACTTAACTCTCAGCATCAGAACATATCACTGCACTCCAATTCATTCCCGATGAATCAGACCTGACACACTCTAAGAAATAGCAAGCAAGGCATGGTAAGATCACATCATGGCTTCAATCAACTCCTACACATGCTAGTGGGTTTCAACTATTTACTGTGGCAATGACAGGTCATGCAGAGGAATGGGTTCAACTACCGCAGCACAAAGTAGCAGTTGAATCGTTGTTGTCCTAATGCAATAACAGAGAGCAGGAGCGAGAGAGGGATTGTATCGGAATGAACAAGGGGGTTTGCTTGCCTGGTATAACAACGTGTAGAGCACTGCTCCTCTGACAGGTACTCTGGAACGGTCTCCGGAGCTGGACCTATTGAGAAGAACGGTGCCGACAATCAAACACAAGCATATGCAACAATATGATGCATGAACATGGCATGAAGATGTGATGTTATTTGAACTAATGCAGCTAGCATTCTATTTGAAAGAGGTCCATTTGAACCAAGGGTTCAAATGCAATTCCAAAATTAACATTTAAAAGTGCCATTTATGTGTTTTCACCTATACAGCAGGTATAAGTTGGTTTAACATGCATGAAAATGCCATAAACAGATTCTTCATATTTTTCTGATCATTTTTCATATATAAATCATTTCATTCTGAGCTACGGTTGAATTTATGTGATTTTTTGAAGTTTGAACAATTTTCTGGATTTTCCTAAACAAAAACAATTCCAGAAAATTGTTTATTGCGTCAGCACTGCGTCATGCTTGCGTCAGCAAGTCAGCAGCGCTGACTCAGGTCAAACCTGACGTGTGGGGTCCACACGTCAGTGGCTTCAGTAAACTAACTTAGTTAGTTAGCCCTAACTAACTGGGCAGGGCCCACTAGTCAGTGTCTAAAGTGACTAACCTAACTAGTTACTCCCTCCATTCCCTTATACAAGGCCACTATGAAAAATACAATTTGCATCTATATAAGGCCACTAACTGTAATCGAGGCAAAAATTAATGATGTTTTCTCGTACTACCCATCGTTTTAATAGTTGCATGCATGTAGTCATAATGACATTGTGCTACTTCCTTCTAATTCCTACTTTGCATGCATGTGGACATATTAATGATTCCGTTTAACGAAAAGAAAAGTGAACTTGCAAAGCAGTCATTAAATTTCACCTTGGTACCTGTAATTTGAGTTTGTGGCCTTGTATAAGGGAATGGAGGGAGTAATTAGCACTAACCAGAGTAATTAGTCGGGCTGGGCCCGCAAGTCAGTGAGAGAGAGGGGAGGTCAACTGGGCAGTGGGGGGGTCAACCCACGCCGGTCAGCGGGTCAAACCCGCTGATGTTTAGCCGCCGGCGAGGCCGAACGCGGCGGAGGGCTGCGGGATTCGCCTACGGGGCGTATTTTGGCGTGCGGAGTACAGCTACGGGATGCGGACGCTTGTCCGCATCCAACCGTGGTGGTGGCACGGCCGGGGAGTGGCCGGAGTGGCGCCGGCGATGAGCTCGGCGGCGGCCGAAGCTCGATCGAGCTCGGGCTCGTGGTTGTGGTGGCCTAGGCGGGGCAGCACTAGCATCTACGGCTCCTACGCGACGCGGCGAACACGTCGGACGCACGCCCGGGACCGAAAGGTCACCGGAGCACCACCTGCGACGAGCGCGGGCGGCGGCGCGTGCGGGTGAACGCAGTGCGGTAGCTACGGCGTGCGAGAGAGGGAGCGGAGAGGGGGAGCAGGGGCAGGAGCTCATGGCGGTTGCAACGAGACGAACGGCGAGCTCGGGGAGGTTCTGGAGCGATCGGGGCGGCGAGGGGGACCCACGGTGGCCGGCGGTGAAGACGAGCTCGAGGACGAGGCCTCAGGGCGTCCGGGGTCCTGCGGCTCGGTGTCGAGGTGCACGGCAGCGAGGCGGAGCTCAGGGGCTCGTCGGAGAGGCGATGGGGAGGCGGTGGCTACGGCAACGGCGAACGGCGGCAACGGCGGCGCTCGGCCATGGCGAAGAACAGACGAGGGAGAGGCGATGGAGGAGAGTGAAGGAGTCAGGGCGTTCGGGACGGCACCGAGGAGATGCTTCGAGGTGTCGCCGCGCTGTCCAGGCGACGCAGGCGAGCACAGAGTTGCATGGCGAGCTCGGGCGCGTCGGCGCTCGCCTCCCTGCATGCCTGGCGGGAGGAAGCAGCTGACTGGCAGCTGGGCCAGTTGGGCTGGGCCGGCCAGGTAATTAGCCTGGGCCTCAGGTAAGTCTGCTTCCTCTTTTATTTTTTTGTTTCTGTTTTCTATTTTTCTGTAATTATGTTTTGATTTAGTTTCTAAACTAAATCAATTATTTTCTTGTGACATTTTTTGCAGGGACCTAGGAATTAATCCAAGCCCCTCAAAATAAAAAACAGAATTTTGGACATATATAAAATATATAATAAATATATATCCAAGCAAATAACGATTGCATTAATTCCAAATGCCCAAAATAAATATTTATGAGCTCCTAATAATATTGGTTTGATTTTTATCTCTAACCAATATTTTCACAAAGCAACATGAACATTTTCTTGGACCTTTTTGGAGCAATTTATATCTAGGTCATTTTCAAAAATATTTCTGAGGCTTTCACATGTCCTCAATACAATTTCATTTGAATTTTTAAACATGATGCAAACATCAAGACTAGCCTAGTGCATACCAGAACTAGGGTTGTGACAAGTTTTCTCTAGTGGCTTCTCTCATGATAGCGATATTCTACGGCGGGTAAACAAATTACTGTCGAGCAATTGATAGAAAAGCGAATAATTATGAGACTATCTAGGCATGATCATTGTATATAGGCATCACGTCCGAGACAAGTAGACCGACTCCTGCCTGCATCTACTACTATTACTCCACACATCGACCGCTATCCAGCATGCATCTAGTGTATTGAGTTCATACGAACAGAGTAACGCTTTAAGCAAGATGACATGATGTAGAGGGATAAGATGTAAACCCCATATTTTTATCCTTGATGGAAACAATACAATACGTGCCTTGCTACCCCTACTGTCACTGGGAAAGGACACCGCAAGATTGAACCCAAAGCCAAGCACTTCTCCCATTGCAAGAACTATAGATCTAGTAGGCCAAACCAAACCAATAATTCGAAGAGACTTGCAAGGATATTATGAGCACACATAAAAAGTTCAGAGAAGAACCAAATATCTTTCATAGATAACCTTGATCATAAACTCACAGTTCATCGGATCTCGACAAACACACCGCAAAAAGATATTACATCGAATAGATCTCCTCGGAGACCGAGGAGAACTTTGTATTGAGATCCAGAGAGAGAGAGATAAGAAGCCATCTAGATACTAGCTATGGACCCGAAGGTCTATGGTAAACTACTCACAACTCATGGTGAGGGCGATGATGATGATGATGAAGGCCTCCGTGATGGATCCCCCTTCGGTGGAGCTCCGGAACAGGCTCCAAGATGGGATCTCCACGAGAACAGAAGCTACGGCGGTGGAATTAGGGTTTTCTCTCTGCGTATGGAGTCTCTGGGGTACGTGGACTTATATAGGAAGAAGGAGGGCACCGGGGGCCACTTGATGGGGCCTCAAGGCAGGGGGCGCCCCCCATCCCTCAAGGGCCACCTCTCTGTCCCCTGACTTGGTCCTCAAGCTTCGCGTGCATGATTTTCTCCAAAAATATCTCTCGTGAAGGTTTCATTCCGTTTGGACTCCGTTTCATATTCCTTTTATGCAAAACCCTGAAATAGGCGAAAAACAGCAATCTGGACTGGGCCTTTGGGTTAGTAGGTTAGTCCCAAAAATGATATAAAAGTGAATGATAAAGCCCACTAAACATCCAAGACTTCATAAATAATAGCATGGAACAATCAAAAATTATATATACGTTGGAGACGTATCAAGCATCCCCAAGCTTAATTCCTGCTCGTCCTCGAGTAGGTAAATGATAAAGAAAGAATTTTTGATGTGGAATGCTAACCAATATAGTTTTTCAATGTAATTCGCTTAATTGTGGCATGAATGTTCAGATTTGAAAGATTTAAGATAAAAGTCTATATTGACATAAGAAACAACAATACTTCAAGCAATACTAATAAAGAAATCACGTCTTCTCAAAATACCATGGCTAAAGAAAGTTATCCCTACAAAATCATATAGTCTGCCTATGCTCCCTCTTCATCACACACAATACTCATATCATGCACAACCCCGATTTCAGCCAAGCATTTGTTTTCATACTCTATCTTTTCAAACCTTTCAACTTTCACACAATACATGAGCGTGAGCCATGCATATAGCACTATGGGTGGAATAGAGGTGGTTGCGGAGAAGACAAAAAGGAGGGAGACAGTCTCACATCGACTAGGCGTATCAACGGGCTATGGAGATGCCCATCAATAGATATCAATGTGAGTGAGTAGGGATTGCCATGCAACGGATGCACTAGAGCTAAATATGAATGAAAGCTCAACAAAAGAAACTAGTGGGTGTGCATCCAACTTGCTTGCGCACGAAGACCTAGGGCATTTGAGGAAGCCCATTGTTGGAATATACAAGCCAAGTTCTATAATAAAAATCCCCACTAGTATATGAAAGTGACTAAGCATGAGACTCTCCAGAATGAAGAACATGGTGCTACTTTGAAGCACAAGTGTGGAAAAAGATAGTAGCAATTGTCCTTTTTTTTCTTTTTTTGGGGCCTTTTTTTTTTGGCCTTTCCCTTTTTTTCTTTTTTTTGCGGAGGGGCTTTATAGATCCAGCCTTTCCTCCCATGGGACAATGCTCTAACAATGATGGTCATCACGCTTTCATTACAACATGAAATTACTACTCAATACTACAACAACAAAGTATGACTCTATATGAATGCCTCTGGCGGTGTACCGGTAAGTGCAATGAAACAAGAGTGACATGTATGAAAAGATTATGCATGGTGGCTTTGCCACAAATACGATGTCAACTACATGATCATGAATGGCAATATGACAATATGATGCGTGTCATATAAACGGAACGGTGGAAAGTTGCATGGCAATATATCTCGGAATGGCTATGGAAATGCCATGATAGGTAGGTATGATGGCTATTTTGAGGAACAATATGGTGGCAGTTTTGAGGAAGGATATATAGTGGTTTTATGGCACCGGCAAAAGTTGTGCGGTTGAAGAGAGGCTAGCAATGGTGGAAGGGTGAGAGCGCGTATGATCCATGGACTCAACATTAGTCATAAGAACTCATATACTTATTGCAAAAATCTATGAGTCATCAAAACAAAGCAATCAACGCATACTCCTAGGGGGGAGGTTGGTAGGAGTTAACCATCGCGCGCCCCCGACCTCCACACAAAGGTTGGCACTTTACAAATACATCATGCTCTAACTTCGTCACATAGCGGTTCACCATACGTGCATGATACGGGAATCACTAACCTTAACACAAGTATTTCTAAATTTCATAATAACTCCACTAGCATGACTCTAATATCACTATCCTCATGTCTCAAAACAATTATCAAGCATCCAACATCTCATTCTATTCAATGCACTTGGTGTGAATTTTTTTTACTACATTGACATTGGATGTTTATCATGTGAAGACCAGTTTCTTTAGCCTAAACACATTACCATGCTGTTTTAATAGACTCTCAAATAGATATAAGTGAAGCATGAGAGTTCAACAATTTCTAAAATATATTATCACCACCGTGCTCTAAAAGATACTATAAGTGAAGCACTAGAGCAAAAATTATTCAACTCAAAAGATATAAGTGAAGCACATAGAGTGTTCTAATAATTTCTAGGCCATATTTAACTCTCTCAAATAGGTGTGTCCAGCAAGGATGATTGTGGAAAACTAACAAGCAAATACTCAAATTATACAAGACACTCCAAGCAAAACACATATCATGTTGCGAATAAAAATATAGCTCCAAGTATAGTTACCGATGGATGAAGACGAAAGAGGGGATGCCTTCCCGGGGCATCTCCAAGCTTAGGCTTTTGATTATCTTGAATTTACTTTGGGTGCCATGGGCATCCCCAAGCTTAGGCCTTTGCTACTCCTTTTTCCGTAGTCCATCAAAGCAATACTCGAAACTTGAAAACTTCACAACACAAAACTTAGACAAAAATTCTCGTGAGCTCCGTTAGTATGAGAAAGCAAACCACTACTCAAAGGTACAGCAATGACTTCATTCTTTTTTATATTGGTGTTAAACCTACTGTACTCCAACTTCTCTATGGTTCATATCCTCCAATATTACTCATAGATGCATCGGAATAAGCAAACAACACACGAAAAACAGAATCTGTCAAAGACAGAACTGTCTGTAGTAATCTGCAGGGTTCGCCTACTTCTGGAACTCCAAAAAATTCAAACTAAACTGATAAATTTGCGCAATTTATCTACCAATCATCAGCACAAATAATCAACTAAAAAGCACGCTCCAGTAAAATCCCACGACTACTTTAGCGAGCGCTAACGATTCTGTTTTTCACAGCAAGATCATATAAACTTCACACAAGTCTTCCCAAAGGTTCTACTTGGCACAAATACTAAGCAAAACATGAAACCACATATAATGAGAGGCTAGATGCAATATTTATTCCCTAACAGCAACAAAAACAAAAAACAAAAAATTGGGTTGCCTCCCAACAAGCGCTATCGTTTTACGCCCCTAGCTAGGCACGATACAAGATAGATCTAGGTATTGCCATCTTTGGAAGGCAATTCTTTAATTAAGCACTTGTGATTCTTGGGCACTTCTTTGTACCTATGAATAATAAAACTCTTGGGCAAGAAATCAAGAAATTCTAAAGTGTCAAAAGGGTCTCTTGCAAAAGTAAGAAAATTAGGGTGAACACTTATGGATTTGAGATCCGCAAGTCTAGAAGTTTCACCCTTGTCCTTAGGGACATACATGAACTTAGATAATTTAGTGGAGGTATTTGGAGTACTTTTTATAGCGGAAAGAGCGGAACCCACATTAGTGATAACATCCTCAAGCTTATTGATTCTAGTAGAATCCTGATCTAGCTTTTCTTTAACTATGGGCTCTTTTTCCTTAAGATTTTTCAGAACAACTCCTACCTTGGATCCATATTGGGTGATTTCATTATGAATTTTTCTATCCAAGTTTTCTAGCAATTCTACCGTAGCAACTTTGTTTTCAATGATTTCTAAGCTTTGCATAACATGCTCCAAAGTTAAAACGGTCCCATTAACCATAAGAGGTGGTGAGCCAAATAATTCAGTCATAGCTTTATAAGAATCAACGGTGTTGTTACCCAAGAAATTCCCTCCGGTAATGGTATCTAAGATAAATCTATTCCATGGAGTTACGCCAACATAAAAATTGTGAAGAAGCACGGAAGTGGAAAGCTTCCTAATAGATCTATTTTGAGCATTGCAAATTCTATACCAGGCATCTTTTAAGTTTTCTTCCTCCCTTTGTTTAAAGTTGAGGACCTCACTCTCGGGAGTGGTGATAATGATAGGTGTGCTAGACATGATGACAAGCAAGCAAGCAACACACAAGCAAACAAGAAGCAAGCGAACGATAAACACACGGCGGAAGAAGGGCAAATAAAACGGCAAGGGTGAAGTGGGGGGAGGAAAACGAGAGGCAAATAAATGTAATGCGAAGGATAAGGGTTTGTGATAGGTACTTGGTATATGACTTTTGCGTAAGCCTCCCCAGCAACGGCGCCAGAAATTCTTCTTGCTACCTCTTGAGCTTGCGTTGTTTTCCCTCGAAGAGGAAAGGGAGATGCAGCACAGTAGCGTAAGTATTTCCCTCAGTTTTTGAGAACCAAGGTAACAATCCAGTAGGAGACCACGCGCGAGCCCCTCGCCCCTGCACAAACAAATAAGAACTTCGCAGCCAACGCGATAAGGGGTTGTCAATCCTTTTACGATCACTTACGAAAGTGAGATCTGATAGAGATGATAGTTTATATTTTTGGTATTTTTGGTTTAATAAAACAGCTAATAAAAGCGGTAAAAGTAAAGTAGATGTAGATTGATATGTTGAGAATAGACCCGGGGGCCATAGTTTTCTCTAGTGGCTTCTCTCATGATAGCGATATTCTACGGCGGGTAAACAAATTACTGTCGAGCAATTGGTAGAAAACCGAATAATTATGAGACTATCTAGGCATGATCATTGTATATAGGCATCACATCCGAGACAAGTAGACGACTCCTGCCTGCATCTACTACTATTACTCCACACATCGACCGCTATCCAGCATGCATCTAGTGTATTGAGTTCATACGAACAGAGTAACGCTTTAAGCAAGATGGCATGATGTAGAGGGATAAACTCAAGCAATATGATGTAAACCCCGGCTTTTTATCCTCGATGGCAACAATACAATACGTGCCTTGTTGCCCCTACTGTCAATGGGAAAGGACACCGCAAGATTGAACCCAAAGCCAAGCACTTCTCCCATTGCAAGAACTATAGATCTAGTAGGCCAAACCAAACCAATAATTCGAAGAGACTTGCAAGGATATTATGAGCACACATAAAAAGTTCAGAGAAGAACCAAATATCTTTCATAGATAACCTTGATCATAAAGTCACAATTCATCGGATCTCGACAAACACACCGCAAAAAGAGATTACATCGAATAGATCTCCTCGAAGACCGAGGAGAACTTTGTATTGAGATCCAGAGAGAGAGAAGAAGCCATCTAGATACTATCTATGGACCCGAAGGTCTGTGGTAAACTACTCACAACTCATGGTGAGGGCGATGATGATGATGATGAAGGCCTCCATGATGGATCCCCCTCCGGTGGAGCTCCGGAACAGGCTCCAATATGGGATCTCCACGGGAACAGAAGCTACGGCGGTGGAATTAGGGTTTTCTCTCTACGTATGGAGTTTCTGGGGTACGTGGACTTATATAGCAAGAAGGAGGGCACCATGGGCCACTTGAGGGGGCCTCGAGGCAGGGGGGCGCGCCCTGGGAAGGGAGGCGCGCCCCCCACCCTCGAGGACCACCTCTCTGTCCCCTGACTTGGTCCTCAAGCTCTGGTGCGTGATTTTCTCCAAAAATATCTCTCGCGAAGGTTTCATTCCGTTTGGACTCCGTTTGATATTCCTTTTCTGCAAAACCTTGAAATAGGCGAAAAACAGCAATCTGGACTGGGCCTTTGGGTTAGTAGGTTAGTCCCAAAAATGATATAAAAGTGAATGATAAAGCCCATTAAACATCCAAGACTTCATAAATAATAGCATGGAACAATAAAATATTATAGATACGTTGGAGACGTATCAAAGCACTACGACCATTGGATGGACATCGTACGGTCACTGCTGCTAGAGTCGTTCATATTGACTAAGTTGACAAAGCCCTATGTCCTTGTCAGTAGGCCCACAAGTCAGCCTCCAACTATGGTGGGTCCCAGATAGCAGGGGGTATTCATCTTTATGCGTAATAAGGAGGCACTTCCTTCCGTACGAAGATATAGCTGGTGGGTCCGAGCTGTCGGCGGGAGGAACGTTTTTTTTTTTTGCGAAAGACAGATGCTCTTCTAGTGGGTCCCTGCTGTCAGGTGGAGGAATCGTTATTTTGCGCATAATAAGGAGGCACTTACTTGCGTGCGGCCGTGGACCCAGCTGTCAGCCTCTCCACATACAATCATCTTCCGATGGATGTCGTTCGTTGACCACGTTGACCACGCCACACCGAGAGCACCAGGGTGGTGGATGACGGCAAGGCCTAGGAAGGGAACGACCCGGAGCCGGGGAAGACTCGGTAGTGGTTTCCTATGCAGTGGGAAGTGCAAGGGTTTACTGGTTCGGGCTGCCGACATCGGAAAATAACAGGAGGTGTGGGTGAGTAGAGGAATGGCATGTCCAGCGATGGAGTACGGTGGGGCGGTGCGGCCTGTGTGGCAGCACAGCCGGCCACGGGAGGCGGGAGCAGGCAGTCCCACCGGGGCTGGTTCGGGCGGCTGGAGCAAGAAGATCAGATACTGAAGAAGCACCACGGCCATTAGATGGACATCCAATGACCACTGCTAATAGAATCATGCGTTGACTATAAGTTCACAAAGCCTTGCATATGCGTCAACCTAGTAGACCCACAAGTCAGCCACCAAATCTGTCCCAAACAACATACAGCCCGAAATTTCTAGCCAGATTCAAATTAATTTAAAAACTAAAGATACCTCAATTTAAATCCAATGAAATTTTTCCCGCACAAAACCAATGAAATTAAAAGTATAAAAATCCGAAAGAAAAAAGTATTTTGGAACTAATTGCCTGTTTGCTGTATTTTTTTCATTTTACAGCACATTTATTGTTACTTATATCCCATTTCTTATTACTTATAGCCCATTTTCTGGGCAAGCCCAAATGCATCCCTCCTCGTCTTGAAAGATTTCCAGCCCAGCAGGGCGTAGTAAAGCAAGTAGGCCTACGTTGGTTATTCTGCAAAAAACAAAATAGCTGGGCTAGCCATTTTTAGAAAGGAAAAAAAACTGGGCTGGTCATGTGGTAAACATATGAAATAAAAGCCTGGGCTAGACGGGCCATAGCTCCCGCACAACCCAGTTGATACCCTTCTCCGTCCCGAAAAAACAAAATATACTACGCATGCTGCTGGGTCACGGGTGTTTGCCCCTTCTTGTGCAGTTATCTCGCTTATTGACTACGTCGACAGTGGTGTGCGACCCAGATGTTAGGAAACCATCAGGAGTAACCCTTTTTTCTTGTAATAAAGGAGGCACTTGCTTGCCTACTGCCATGATCCTCGTGGGTTCCTACTGTCATCCTCACCACGTACAGTAATCTCCTTATTCCTCTTGGTTGTTGACCATGTTGATAACACTGGAGGGCAGTGCCGCGGCGAGCGAACCAAGGCGGAGGACGATGGTGAGGCCTCGGACTGGAACGAACAGGAGCCGGGGAAGATGCGCAGAGTTTTAGGGTGCGATGTGGCCACAATGCGTGCGCGACAGCACAACCAACCTTGGGAGGCGGGAGCAGGCGGTCCCGCTGGCGCTAGTTTGGCTTTGGCGGCTAGAGGAAGAAGAGACTGAAGAAACATGACAGATGTTGAATGTCAATCCAGCAGTCAAGGTTGGCACAATCGTTTGTTGACTAAGACGACACCTAGCATACCATTTTATATATAGGAAGAAAAGAAAAACTGGGCTCGTTCGCCTGATAACATTCCCGAAGCTGCGACCGTTCGATCTTGTGTCGCAAATAAAACTACAAGGAAAATGCGTTTGCCTGTCGTCCTCCTCCCAGGGAATGTTTGCCACATAAGTGAGTAGCACCCTTGGTTTTCAACCGAGAGGTCTTGGGTTCGAGTCCCAGGAACCCTCAATTTTGTCCTCCTTCCTTCCTCGCAAAAAAGAGAGAAAGAAAAACAAAGACTTGAGAAGGCGTACAGAACAAGCTAGTGTACTAGTAAAGAGACGTTGTTGAGTTTTAGAAAAAAGAGAGACGTGCTCCTGTAGCTGGTTTGAATCCAAGCCTAGACTATGACTATATATGGTGTTGTGCTACTCTGCAAGAAATGAAACTGACATATCGAACGCTCGCTTCTCCTCTTCTCTACTTACTCTGCCTAGCATGAGAAGCTCTGGCCGTAGAAACCATGTCCGCTGGCGGCTCGACCACCTGCTCTTCAGCAAGCAACAACCAGATATGTGCCAAGTCGCCACCCGTACCATCGCCTGTGGGTCTCATCACACCCCCGCCAGCACGCGCACCGCAGCCGGTTGCTCATCGTAACCCGCTGCCGTTGGTGCGGTGCCACTGCTGCAAATCACGCAGAGTCATCCGTCGCGTCTCAACCACAGTCCTCAACCCTGGCCGAGTCTTCTACAAATGCCCGAATCATGGGGTAATAATATGTTTAAGTGTTGGTCCACTGCTTTTAGTTGCTGATTTTTTTAATAGTTTGGCTAATGATCTTCCAATTTGATTCGTGCAGAAAAGGGAAGATTCGTGTGATTTGTATTTCTGGGAAGTTGCTGATGTGGGGGAATGCAACTCCATCGATTATTTGGTTAGCCGAGGAATCCCAATACCAGCAGTTTGGGGTGTTGGACAAGTAACTGAAGAAACAACAAAAGAGGAAGATGCATAGCAGAAGGTTAAAGATGCAGTTTCTCTAATCATGGCCAAGCAACAGCTGCTGAACGGCCTTGACAGCAATGAGGAGATGAAAGAGCTTGTGAAGATAATGGGAAAAATCGATGTGCTTTCTAGGATGATTGTCTCTTTATTTGAAGTGTATGTAGCACTTGTGATGTATTCAGTGGCTATGACATGAGCACTTTGCTGAAACTAGTAATGAATGAAACCTGTTTAGCAGGCTGGGCGTAGTGTTGTGAACATCTATCCCCTTTTGCTCATAAACAAATAAATAGCATAGGCCATTTTGCTAATAAATAAATAAATTAGCAGAGGCCCTGTCGGGTCAGCTTTGTTCCCATTCGAAGACGTCGAGCAAATTGCAGTCCAACAACAAACTATGTCATCAAATACAAGTTTCACAGCCAAATATGAGTACAACTAAACAACAATGTCATCATGTTTTAGTTGTCATACAATCACCACGCAAATCAACATACATAATAAGTGATGTTCTCATAGCAAAATACTAAACAACAACTTCATCAGGTTTCAGTTGTCATAGCAAACACAATTTCACACAGTATATAAAAATATGTCTTCTGACAGGCAAATACGACAAAAGCAATCTAATCATCATCCATAGCAACAGCGTCAACATCTTCGCCATGTGTAGCAGTCTAAATCGTAATTCCCCCCAGTGTCATCTTCTTCTTCATCCTCAATGTCCTCGAACGTTGGCTTCTTATTGATCAAATCTCGTATGTCCACACCCCGACAAGCAATATTTTCGCCAGCGTCATTGACGTGATGGTTCTCAAAGATATTAGGAACATCTGTGGAATCTTCTACATCGGGAACAATGTAAGCATCATCATGTTGTGCAACTTCATTAAATGAATTCCTCTGCTCAAACCTTTGCACCACTCTCCAGTCATGGCTACGTGCAAATGTGTCTTCCAAGAAAAATATATGTGTTGCTTGATTTGCCAAAATAAAAAGGCTCGTCGGTCTTGTACGCCGCCTTGACATTGATGGATATGAAATAATCATCAGCTCTGGGTTTTGCGATCCTGGAAAACAGGTTATACCAACGACAGCACAGCAGAACCACACACCGATGAACCTCAAAACTGGAGACATACTGCAACTGAACAATGTCTGTTATGTTCGCATACATTTCAGTTGTCTCTTCGCCGTACATATATGTGCTCATGATGGCACTGTTTTGTGTCTTCCTGGCTTCCTCGCATGCAAGCGTGTTGTAGTGCACATCTCCAACAATGCAAGATTCATAATGTCTTACCCGAGTATCAGGACCCATTGCTAGTGTGTAAAGGGAATCATTAACTGCATGCCCATCCTCCCGCATCTTCTTAACCTATGGTTAGAAAATAGACAAGTTGGTCATCTTATGTACTCAATATATTAAAAAAATTGACAATGCAATTCAAAAGCTTATATGGCTCTTGAACCATTTCGCAAATCCTGCCATAACCAGTTTGTCAATGTTTCTTGCGGCAGTAACTCCCCTTTGTAGATGCTGCACAACATAGTGATCGCGTCAAACATCTAAATATATAAGAACGTGCTGCAAGTTTAGTATATTACGATGTATAAGCTGCAGTACTTAGCACTTACTCGATATAAGGTAGAATCTCGGGACAGTCATTCAACACACACCAAACCATTTTGTCCAAATCTCCAGGTTTGTCGCCTTGTCGACTCTTCCCTGTAACTCGAACAGGACAATCGAAAACATTGAGCTCGGGACTGTCTTCACCCACCTCTTTGCTAAGCTGATCAGCCGTTTCAATGTAATTTGAGCAGAATGTCAACGCTTCTGTAGCAATGCAGGCCTTTGCAATGGAACCCTCGGGTCTATCTATGTTCCTAACATAGCCCTTGAAAGTGCCTAGCCGCCTTTCAATAGGGTACATCCAGCCATACTATACTGGACCTCTAAGTAGTGCCACATCAGGTAGATGAACACCAAATGTACCATCACATCAAATAAGGTTGGAGGATATATCTTCTCAAGGTCGCATAGGACAGTCGGTATCTTGTATCTAATACGCTCCAAAGAATCTATCCTGATATTTCTACTGTAGAGTTCCCTGAAGAATTGTCCTAACTCTGCAACTGCTCTGTATAAGTCAGGGCGGCCCAATCCTCTAAGTATAACTGGTAAAACCCTTTGAAGTAGGGCGCGACAGTCATGAGTTTTCAACCCTTGTACCTTGTTTCCATCTGCACTAACTCTCCTTTTAGGGTTGGAAGCAAATCCATGTGAGAATCTCACACATGACAGGACCTTGCAGAATTCTTTTCTTCCTTGTCCAAGACGTACACAGCTGGTGCCATATCCCGTGGTTTACCTTCATCTTCCACCTACAAATCCCTTCTGATACTCAGGTGTGTCAAACCAATCCTAGATTTTAAGGTATCTTTCGTCTTGCCTTCAATATTAAGAAGTGTACCGATAATGTTGTCACATATATTTTTCTCGATGTGCATCACATCAAGAGTATGCCACAGATCCAAATCTTTCCAATACTCCAAGTCCCACAAAGTGGACCTGTGGGTAAACAATAATCTCTCTTGTGCCTTGCCACACTTCATTTCCCCGCTACCATTATCAGGATGGCTCCCTGGTGTAATATGTCTGACCTTCTCTAATTCCACTTGCAACTCATCGGCGGTGAGCTTCTTTGGTGCATCATGGTTTTCATGCTTTGCATTAAACACATATCTTCAGTATTTTGTAGGACACGGCTTGTCCTTGGCAAGGAAATGGCGGTGTCAAATGTAACAGATCTTGCTAAGTATTGCGTATGATAGCGGATTCCTGTCACAGTGAACACATGCATTGTAACCATGTGTTGTTCGCCCTAACATAGTGCCCAAAGCCGGATAATCATGGATGCACCAAATTATAATAGCACACAGAAAGAAATCAGCTGGTGGGCTGCTATATAGGTCTCTAGTGAGAACACCCCTCCATATTTGTTGAAGTTCCTCCACAAGAGGCTCCATGAATAAATTAAAATCCTTTCCAGGACTTTTTGGACCTGGGATGAGCAAGGCCATCATGTAGTTTGATTCTTTGGTGTAGACATTTGGTGGCATGTCGTAAGGGATAACAAGCACTGGCCACATGATATATGTGGCGCTCTAGTGGCCAAATGGGTTAAATCCATCTGTAGCTAAGCCAAGTCTCATGCTTCTAGGGTCAGTAGAAAACTCTTTGTGTTTCTGATTGAAGCTTTTCCAGTCACTATCATGAGATGGATGGCTCATTACATTCTGATCTATGTACTCCTGGTTCCTAGAATGCCATAGTACATCCTCTCTTGTTTCACCATCATGAAACAACCTCTGCAATCTTGGTATAACTGGAAAATGTCTCATAACACTATGAGGAGTCCTCTTCACAGCATCGCCATTTTTCCATCTTGATGATTTGCATTTTGGGCATTTGTTTAAGTTGGCGTAATCCTTCCGGAACAGAACACAATTATTCTTACAAACATGGATCATATCATATCCAATTCCAACTGCACAGAGGTAATTCTTCATTTTACTATAGGTGTGTGGCAGCTCAGACGCAGCTGGGAAAGATTTGTGGAAAGTAGCCAACATCTTATCGAATGATTTGTTGGTCATCCGCTCAGATGTCTTCACCTGAAGAAAGGTGACCATAGCTGAGAATACTGACAGCTTATTTCCTGGGGTGATAACCACGTTGCATTGTTCCAACATGCGGGCCCACCATTTTTCTTGTGCAGGTGAAAGTTCATGAAATGCATGAGCGTTTCGTAGCATTGTTTCAATGTTGGTCAAACTCGCTGCCTCCGCCACCACCTCCTCCTCCTCCTCTTCCACGTGAGTATCAGGCAGATCAAGATGGTGATCTGTTGCTTCCACATAGTCAGTAACAATGACGTTCATAGCTTCACCATGATGAACCCACCTAGTATATGCGACCTACATCCCATACAAGTGTAGATGATTTTGCACAGTTGACTGGGGTCTTGTAACTAAATTCATACAATTGCTACATGGGCATAGCACATCTGATTTCGGACAACCGTACTCAGCTCTGATAAAGTTCATGAAGTTTTCAACCCCCTCGACATATGCAGCGGAGAATCTTTGAGCAGAAGTTTTCCAAGTCATGTACATCTGTTAGACATACAAATTAGTTATTCTACTAGATATTATAATAAAAACATATATGTTTTTATGAAGTCCGGAAAAAAATACCTAGGTCGATGTCTAAAGCTATGGCAATATATTTGGACAAGCAGATCTAAGTAACGAAATATATGTCTAGCTAATTCAACACACAAATTTGAATGCTAAATTATGGCAGGCTGTTTCAACAGTCAATGAGGCCGAGCACACAGCCATCAAAGGCCATCTCAGCAACAAAGATCGAGTATAAAACGGTGTAGAGCTATTTCACCTAACAGATTGGTTACTAGACCATGGCAATCTACGTCACAATAAATATATGGCAAGATATTTTAGCAACTAATCGAGCATGGCATGCCATCTCAACTAAGAAGATTGAGTGCAGAACAGGGCAAGGAGGCTTCTTAAGCAGATCATATTGACTGTAAACTACTTCGGCAAACAGTGAGAGTAAGAGCGTCTATCAACTAACATTCAGCGCTACTCCGACAATCACGGGGCCTCAGTCTAGAATGCGCGTACCGTGGGAGAAGCTGACCGTCGTGCATCTCCACAAGAACATCGCCAGCGGTGGCGGCGTGGCTAGAGGACGGCAGTCTACGAGAGCGTATTGTGGGAGCAAGAGGATCGTCGTGCGTCCGCTCGATGAACCACGGCGCCGACCTACTGGCGCGGCGGGGAGGGCAGCTTTGGCGGAGCGAATGGAGTGGGGGAGCGGGGGGAGGGGGGTTTTGGGAATATTATTGAGTAGTTGGCCAAAGGGCAGTTGAATTTGGGATTTGGGGGGATTTTCGCGCGATGGGCGGGGGAGTTGGGCGCATGGTCGGATTCTCCAAGTGCAGTCCCACGTGTCAGTGAAGAGGCAAGCCGAAGCGCGTTCTGTTTGTGTGAGCCGTGTGTAGGACCGGCCGTGTGAGCGGTGCAATGCGACTGCGACAGGCGTGATGTGAGTGTACTGCCTTTTTTCCTTTTAAACTTGGTGCTTCACCCCCTCAAAAACTTGGTGCTTCGCACGATCCATCTATACTACTACTAGTAATCTGGTAATCCTGACTAAAATGGCGTGGCCGGGTCTTTTCCCGCGCGATATGCTGGGAGGTTGGCTTAGTTGGTTTTTTTAGGATGGGTAATGCTACAACTACGTAATCCCAGTTATGTAATTAACATAATGTGAAACGTGTGAGTTGTTGATTGGAGATTGGGGGAAGGAGGGTCCCACCATAATGAAAATCAGGGGGAAGAGAGGCAATATACGTTAACCCTTTTGTAGGTTCTCGGAGATGTAGAAAGATGTGAAATGTATGAATATGTAGTGGACGTACTATTGGAGTGCCTAAGATAAATTGTGTATGTAGACCCTATGTGTTTATTAACTTCACATGTTAGCTTTGTCTCGGGTCAAACCTTCTAAGTTTATACACACAAAAACGAATCATCATTCCATATATTTTCATACTCCTACAATATATCTTACTATTATTGTGAAAGTTCATATACACCGGATGAGATTCATGCAAACACGACAGATTTTCATTACATTTTGAACTTTTACAGGACATAAAAAAAGAAACCTGATCCTAAACATATTCTACGGCGGCGACCGACGTCCTCCATCTGCGATCTCCATGTACGGGGGCGGGGCTCATGACCCATGAAGTGAAGGTGTGGTCTCCGGTGAGGAACAGTAGAACACGGGAGACGAACCGGCCAGTTGGCACACCGTGCCCTGCCGCCTCCCATGCCCTACTCATCCTCGGAGGAGTCCCCGACCTCAGCGGTGCCGGTGGACGTGAGGTTGATGATTATGGACGTGGACGGTCCGTTGCTTCACTTGCCACATGCGCCACCGAACGTTCGACGGCGGCAAGTAGTACGCGTTGCTGACGGTGCTCCCGTCGTCGGCCGCGAGCGTGGCCACCGCTTGTGCGGTCGCGTCCGCGTCCGGCTACGCCGTTATTGCATTGTGAGCGGCGACTTGAGCGAGGGCGGTGACCTTGAGATTCATCCCCGAAGACAAGCTCTCCCGCAGAGCGTTCGCGCACGCGGTCATGGCAGATGTGGTGCCAGGTAGCAAGACTATGCGCTATGGTGTAGAGTTCAGCTGGGTGTTGCCACTTTGAGTAGCGCATTCCGGAGAGGCCAAGCGTCTAGGTGCGTCATTAAGTCACCGGAGTTGGTTCCTCGGGCACCGAGCCTCTTAATGACGGCATGCAGATGGACGGCACAAATGCGAGCAGCTAGCGCCGTCTAGGAACGGACAGCGCGATGGCACGAGGGACGAGTGTTTTTGGTATGCCAGGGTAGTCAGCTATGGCCGTGGAAACATTGGAGATGCCCTTTGCTCACATGTGATCCCCACATGTCATTGAAAAATCAAAGACGACCGGCAAAAAAGGTCATGGGGATGCAGTTGGTCGCGCTAGAACACTCTGTGGACGCGGCGCGCATGCACTTGGAAGCCTCGTGCATCCTCGACGAGACGGGTGTTGATCTGATGGTCGTGCCACAGCGGTAGCACCACCCTCGGCACCCTGAGCATGTCGCTCACCGCGGTCGCCGTGTCCAGAGGCGGTGTGACGCCCCAAGACCGACGCTCCAGAAGACTTCCAGCTATTCCGGGTTTCGCGTGTGTGCTTCATTTTGCTTGCTTCATTTTATTTGTGCTTGCATCATATCATCATGACATTATATCATAAATATTTTGCATCTCAACTAAATAAATTATGTGGATCTTCGATCCATTTAAATCGAGGGAAGAGTGACTTCCCTATATAACATATCCTCCTAATATTTATGGAGCTATTATAAAAATATTTTGTTAGTTTGGAATCATCAAACACACTTGCAAATATTCCCCAAACCTCGGCAACAATTCTTTTCCCTTTTATCGAGGCTCTTCCTAAATTCTCAACATTTTTGGACACCCCTAAAGTCTAGACTCCATTCAAACTCCTTCGGTGCAAGTCAAATAATTTTGGATTTAACTTCCCCTGTTTTGTCGGAACCACATTTGTCGGGTTGGAAATATTCCATAAAGCCTTACAAAATATGTTCCACCATTTTATTATTGTTCATGGCCTCTTATGTTAATTCTTTTGATCTCTCTCTAATTTTCCTGCTAAAGAGAATAAAGAGAAAGAGAAGAGCACAAAGCCCAGCAGCTAGGCTGGCCTGCTCCCCTGCAGCCCAGTTGCTCCTCAAGGCCCAACTGGCCCTCATCTAACCTAGCCTGATCCCGTTCATCCCTCCCCATCTCCCCTCGACCCCTTCCCATTCCTCCAGCCGCCGCCACACACACTCGCACGCATCTCCAGGGAGACGAGCTCCCCGTGCTCAAGCCCTACACCGGCACATCTCCTTCCCTCGTCTCCCATCAATCCCGGCATACCCCTGCTGCCACCGGGATCCACTTCCTCCGGCCACCTCAAGTGCCACCGCGCCTTTGCTTGCTCTGCATCAAGCAGAGGAGAACACGAAGTGCCTCCCCTTCCTCGTCCTATTCAGGACCGAAGAGGAAGACCCACATCGCTCGCGCCCGAATTCGCGAAGCCCCGACCCTGCGCCCCCCATTGCACGCCCGCCATGACGCCCCGCCGGCCTGCGAGCCCGGGCCGCTGTCGCGCCCCTTCCATCAGAAGCCGCCGCCCCTTCCTCTACTTCTTCTGCTGTAAAGCGCCGCCACCACGCGAGCCTCCCTCCGTCGACATCCAGCGCAGCACCCGCATGAGAGAGCCAGGGTCTCGATCCCCTGCTCGTGCCCGAGCCCCTCCGCTTTGTGTCGTCCCCGCCGTCCACAAACAACAGCAGCTCCAGCATCCACTCGGTCCTCCTCGAGCTCCTCGGCTCCCTTCATTGGAGCAGCCAACTCCGGCAGCCCCGACGCCTCACCACGACCTCACCGCATAGCTACACCACCGCCTCCTGACGTGCTTCTTTTTGGACAAGCAAGAACGTCGCCAAGAACCGTATGCGGACGCATCGTCTCCAGGATTATTCGCCAAGTACCCCTTCAATTTTTCAAGACCGGCAAGCCCGAGACCAAGTACCCCTACGCATGGATACGCCAAATACTCCGAACATGTACGAATATGCCCGGCGATGCGGCAAGTACCATGACGACCCTCGAAGAGCTTGGATCCGTCAAGTTACACTACCGCTGACATGTACGACTACCGTCGCTGAAGACTGTCAAGTGAACGACTACAGACCAAAAGGCCAAGTACCACTACCGTCGCCGAGATCGTGTGTACCGCTACTGTCGATGTGTATCACTACTTCCACCTCCGTCGCCGTGACCGAGAGTACAACTACTTCCACTACCGCCGTGAGAACGACTGCTTCGACTACTTCCCCCAACGAACTCGAGCCGCCCCAAAACCCACGCTTCAAAGGTATACTGCCGAGACAACCGCCCGTGAACGAGTGTGAGATGTATGAGATGAACCGTGTGTTTGCACCATGTTTGAATCATTCGTGCACGAAGTCCTTCTTTTCCATGTCGCAAACCCCTGGGAACCCAGTACCCGGGATCACCCCACCATTTTTGCAGGACACGCTCACGCCGCCCTTCTTTTGCATCATCATCTCAACGAGTTGTCGGAACCAGAACGTCTCCGTGGCACTGTTTCCATTCTCGCCGCCATGACATGCCTTTCCTTCCGTCTGGCGACCAAATGCTTCATAACATGTTCATGTCAACTTTTAACTAAAATTTCCTAAAACTTGCATTTGTCATCCGCATCATGATAACAACTTTAAAATGGTTAAAAAAAATCTTTGCATTAAAATTGCTAAATGACATGCGGGGATTTTCCGGAACTGTTGTTTGTCATTCCGGCATCATTTAAACTTGCCTAAATAGGTAGTTTACATTTGCTTCACCTCTTGCCATGTTAAAAAACATTTAAACTTGTTGGGTTCATAAAAAAGAGGCAACTAAATAAATAAAATGTAGTGTTCGTCAATATGCAACTCGTTGCATATTCAGCTCCACTTAAATTTTAGTGTTGTTTGTGCACTTTGCCATGCCATGCATATATAAACCGGACATGCATCATACTTGGTTATGCATCATGCCATGTTTATGCTTGTGTGTTTACCGTGTTGTTTGCTTCTTTCCGGTATGCTTCTCTCGTTAGCTTCGGTTTCCTTCTGGAGTTGGGAGGATTTGTTTGACTACTTCATGGACTCGTTCTTCTTCCTTGCGGGATTCCAGGCAAGATGACCATTCCCCGATATCACATCTATCTTTGCTTTGCTAGTTGTCTCGCTCTATAGTTATGCATCGATGCCTATTCTTGTCTTGTCAGCCTCCTATGTTGCCATGAAACACTCTAACCGCCTTCCTAGCAAACTGTTGATTGGCTAAGTACGCTTTTGCTCAGCCCCTCTTATAGTGTTGTTAGTTGCATTTGCAGGTGAAGTTGGAAGATTGCTCCATGTTTGGACTTCTTTATTGGGATAACTCAATATATCTTAATTAATTAATGCACATATATATTGGTAATGGGTGGAAGGCTTGGCCTTCTGCTTGGTGTTTTGTTCCACTCATGCCGCCTTAGGATCTGCTAAACCGGTGTTATGTTCCTTGATTTTGCGTTCCTAACACGGTTGGGGTTTAGGGGGGGCCCTCAATAATTCGCACTGCTTAAACCTTTTCCAGCAAGGCCCAGCTTTGGTTTTACCATTTGCCTAACAACTGAAATTTGCATAGGGAGTAATTAACCCGAGTTCTTAATCAACCCCCGGGCCAGTGCTCCTCATGAGTGTTGGTCCAAACTTTGCAGCCTACGGGGCCGACTTGAGGCAACTCAAGGTTCTGGTTCTACCATAGCCTTTCCCATCTGGTCGTGGCCTGAGACGAGATACGCGCGGCTACTATCAGGGTGTCGGCACGCCGGGAGGTCTTGCTGGATTAGTTTTACCTTTGTCGAAATATCTTGAGCACGGGATTCCGAGAATACTCGGGTCTTCCCAACATGGAGTTGCGACTTCGCGGATCGTGAGCTTGTGATGGGCTAAGTTGGAACACCCCCGCAGGGTTATGAACTTTTGAAAGCCGTGCCCGCGGTTATGTGGTAGATGGGAATTTGTTAATATTCGGTTGTACATAACTTGACACCATAACTTTTCAAATAGGGAGTAATTAACCCGAGTTCTTAATCAACCCCCGGGCCAGTGCTCCCCACGAGTGTTGGTCCAAACTGGGCAGCCTGCGGGGCCGACTTGAGGCAACTCAAGGTTCTGGTTCTACCGTAGCTTTTCCCATCCGGTCGTGGCCTGAGACGAGATACGCACGGCTACTATCAGGGTGTCGGCTCGCCGGGAGGTCTTGCTAGATTAGTTTTACCTTTGTCGAAATATCTTGAGCACGGGATTCCAAGAATACTTGGGTCTTCCCAACATGGAGTTGCGACTCCGCGGATCGTGAGCTTGTGATGGGCTAAGTTGGGACACCCCCGCAGGGTTATGAACTTTTGAAAGCCATGCCCGCGGTTATGTGGTAGATAGGAATTTGTTAATATCCGGTTGTACATAACTTGACACCATATCCTTAAGAATACACTACCTGTGTGAGTAACCGTGACGGCCTATTTTTGAAGGGGTTTTCGGAAAGTGAACACGGTGGGGTTATGCATGAACGTGAGTAGCTAGGATCACTTATTGATCATCTGTGGCGACCGTTGGTACTTTTCTCTTCTCGCTCTGAATTCATAAGCTAGTTGCTTAGTGCTTGCTGCAGCCACTTTATTACCTCTCCACACCTAAAATGCTTTGTTAGTTTTGATACCCGAGAATGGGATTTCTGAGTCCTTGTGACTCACAGATTACAACACACACCAGATGCAGGTACAACTGAGTACGACGCTGGAGATGGACAAGAACTTCAGTGGGAGTTCGATGAAGAGCATGGTCATATGAATGTGATGTATCCCGACAATTAGAAGTGGTTCCTACTAGGGCGATCATGACTTGTGGTTGTGGTATCTTTTCTCGTTTGTTTTCTTCTGTAGCCAGACCCTGTGTTATTTGGATGAATGTATGAATGTTGGATTAATTGTGTGACGTGGCAAGTGTAAGCCAACTATTTATCTCTTTTATCCCTGTTCATTACATGAGTTGTGCAAAGATACCACACTTGCGATCATTCCAGAATGCGATTATGTCTCTAACTCGTGCCTCGAGGCGTAGGAGCTATAGTTGCATCCTGGGCATTACAGGCGGTGCGGGAGCTGCGCCACGTTGCTGGCCCCCACGACTCACATGAATGGTTGCCGGTGGCGACGAGGTCGTGGGCCAGCTCCTCCATTAGACTAGTCTGCGCGACGTCATCCCGACAGGTGTGCCCCACATGTCGGTTTCCCTATTTCCCCGGCCAAATTTAATGCAATGGTAGAGTGACCTAGGCGTGTGTCGAAGAGCGACATGACGACGAGCGAGATACAATCTAGATACCTCGGGAGATCAATTAGGTTTGACAAGCACAAAGAGGAAGAGAGGTGGTATGTGTGTGTGCAAGAGAGAGAGGGGGGAGGGAGGGAGAGACCCCGAGATGAAACCGAGGGAAAACGAGTGGGTGCATGTGTGATACCTAAGGCGGATTCAAAATTTTGAACCGGTGATCATACCATCAGCAAATCATATATAAAGGGTATTCAATGTTCGTTTCGCTTTTGAACATAGTACAATATACTCCCTCCAATCCTTTCTAGTTTACATATAAGTTTTATGTGTAGTCGAAGTATCTCTACTTTGGTCAAACTTACAGAAAAAAGTATCAACATTCAAGAACGCCCAATCAATATTGTTAGATTCGTACGTACTCCTAGATTTGTATTCAAACATAAATGGTTTCCAATTTGTTTTCAAACACGTGAATGCTTGTTCTCGCACATGCTCTTCCTACTAGGATTTCGCCATGTATAGCCAGTCCAATAGTAACTTTTTAAAGCTCCCTGTCCAATAGTAGTAGAAGTAGAAGTAGTAGTACAACATCTGCAGTAGAGTATGCAGTGCTCATAGTGCTAGTAGTAGTACTAGTAACACTCGACCTCTCACCTCTCTCTCTCTTCTAGTAGTACTAGCAAGATGGCCGTGCGTTGCACGAAACATTTAGATGCATTTATATGAGTAGTTTATCCTGTGGGAGATAAGGATGAACGAGGGAAGGCCTTAGCTGCAAACATGGAGAAGAGTATCTTATAAAAAACAGAGTTGGCGATGATGGTGTGCCTGCAATCCTGCAATATAGGCCGTCCGATTTATATCTGACATATAGGAAGGAAACTATGGCAATTTTGCAAAAAGATACCCACACCCCTCTCCACATTTGCAAATAAGGCCTTCCCTCGTTCATCCTTTTCTCCCACAAGATAAACTACTCACACAAATGTATCTTGATGTTCCGTGCAACGCATGGGCATCTTGCTAGTATAGATAAATGATGCGGGCGGGGGAGGGGGAGGGACGCTAGTTTGCTCTCAATTGTGGTCCCACAAGCGAGCGAAAACGCAAGCCAAAGCGCGTTCCATTCGGTGAGCGACATGGAGGGTTCAACGTGCCGGGGTATTCTTTCTCAAGATATCATTTTTCTCATATTTCTCGAGATACCATTTTTCGATGAAATTCCCGAGATACTATTTTTCGATGAAATACTCAAGATATCATAAAAAATGCATCATGATGTTCCGTGCAATACACGGGCATCTTGCTAGTCATTTGGAGATTTTATGAAGTCACCGCCTCGTCGTCGACAGGAATGGTGGGGAGGTACGGACGTCTGCCACGTGAAACTCCGAAACTTTGGTCCCATCCCACCCCATAACTCTCGAGGCTGCAGTCGTCCGGCTTTGCAAACTTCGCACAGTCAAAACCGATTGACCGGTCGTCATCCGAACCACTATTCACACTAGAACCTTCGTTGCTCGGCCTACGACAACTACTTTTTGGCCAGTCACCACTGCCCCAAAACCACACCTCCTCTCCAGCCCATTCCCCCACCTTTCGATCCCTTAGCCCACATCAGTCGTCCCCTAGTTCGCCAGAAAGCCATGGTGCACCGCAAGATCACGTACTACAAGATGCTGACGCCGGAGCGCTGCGCAGAAATCGCGGCGGCGGTCGACACCACACACCTCCGTTCCCAAGCCCGCTTTGCGGCGGGCTAATCCTCGAGTTCTCTGGAGCCAAGCTCTGATGAGGAGGAAGTCGAGCAATGTTCATGGTGGAGGTGGCGGCGCAGAAGGCCCCCGATGTGTATGAGACGATGGACGTCGACTTTGTGCCGGCGTCCGGGCCCCACATGGTACAGGTGGACTAGCGATTCAACCTGGCGATCCAAAAGGAGGACCGGCAGGCGGAGGCTCAAGTCGAGGCGGAGCGTGTGGATTCCGCCGCCATTGAGGCCCTCCTGTAGACGGAATAGGATGTCGTGGATGTGAACCGGGCGGCGGAGGCTCAACTCAGCGTGGAGCGCGCGGATGCCGCTG
Organism: Secale cereale; assembly: GCA_902687465.1. Taxonomy (NCBI): domain Eukaryota; kingdom Viridiplantae; phylum Streptophyta; class Magnoliopsida; order Poales; family Poaceae; genus Secale; species Secale cereale. Next base: position 328,214,874 of record LR738709.1, read on the forward strand.
CCATCGAGGACCTCCTGTAGGCGGAGCCGGACGTCCTGGACTTGAACCAGGCGGAGGAGGCTCAACTTGACGCGGAGCGCGCAGATGCCGCTGCCATCGAGGCCCTCCTGCAGGCGGAACTGAACGTCTTGGACGTGAACCGGGCGGTGTTCGCGTCCATGTAGAACGCCCGCACGCTCCGCGTGAACGAGTAGCTGGAGGCCGAGGACAACCACAGTGCAGAGATACACGTCGGTAGCTATGACTGGTCCACGCAGGTAGCCAAAAAGATGACGAGGCCATCTCGTTCCGCAAGTAGTGATAGTTTTTCTTTATTTTGTTTTTAGGGATCTTTTGTTGTGTAAAAACATATATTTATGCATGTCGCCTGACTTTCATCATTTGGGTCAGTCGGCCATTTAAGGCGGTTGGATGGATATCCCATGTCTCATAACACTTCTTCTTCCCCAACAGACCATCGCACGGGCCGCACGGAACTTCCTCAACATGCGGTTGGATGAACATATTGTATGAACGAAAATTATGTGTCAGCGGTAGGACGGCTAAGTTTGGTTTGATCACATGCGGTAGCACGTGTCAGTGAGGGTGCGTTCCCTTGGTTGGGTTTGCGGCGTGCAGGAGCGACTACGTGAGGGTGCGGTGCGACCGCGATAGCCGTACGCAAGTGTACCTCCTTTTCATTTTGAAAAACTTTAGGCAAGCTTGGCAAAAATATGTGGCAAAGTATCGCCATGCAAGGCCTAGACCCAAACATGATACAAGTACGTACTACTTGTGTTAAAAAAGAAAGGCGGGGTTTTCCTTCTCGGGATTGATCGATACAAATCCTCGTTTGACGTGTCAATTAATGTGTATTTTTTTCTCCAACGCCCAAAGAGCTAACTATCTCACTTCTTATTGCTTGATTAATGCGGCACCATGCAAACCAACCTTCTCACTTCTGCATGCATGCAAGGGTATATTAATGTCGTTTTGCCTTAATTAGTGTTAGTGGCCTTCTTCAAATTGTAATTTTGATACTGGCCTTGTATACAAAAAAGGAGGCAGCAACTATTTGACTTCCTTTCCCATTGTGGTGACGTCGCCGATATCTCAAACGTTGTGGCCTGGGCGAAGTGCGTTTGATGGAGAACACCATTGAGGGAGACCACGGTAAGTCGTTCGCAAGTGCCGCCTGCAAGATGAGACAACCGCCTTCTTTGCATCCAGGAAGTCTGTTGAACCAAAGGAGGTGTAAATGTACTAGTACTATACAATAGCGTCGTCCGTCCAGCTTAGTGCAGTAAGGTGGTTTCTCGAAGAAGACGATGGAGAAGCGGAGTCAGCGAAGAGTGAAATGATGGTTGCTTTGTCCGTGCTTTGTGATTTGATGCCTCACTGCTTTGTGATTTGTGATAGAAGGGACAGAGTAGTAGACTCTATGCTCTATACGTACTGTACATACGTCCAAGCATGGAAGAAAGAGGAGAGAGGTTGCATTTTTCTATTCCTTCAATCAATCAATTAGGGAGATTTGGTTCCCTCTTTTTGGCTTTGGCGGCATCCTCTACAATATGGTTCCTATCAATGCCAAAAGCTATTTTCACATTTGGCTACACAGTGTGGATGCCCTTAACCGTACCGATGGTTTTGTTCATGTGTGCTATCTATACAAATCTCGATTATATTGATCTAAAAAATCATATCAAGATCAGTAAAAAGGAGGTGATTTTGTCACGAGGAAGGTGGGAAGGTTTCTTACTTTTAGAGGACGTTGGCATGGCAGTTTGCTAACATGATGTCCCACATGTCAGTTATTTACCAAGCCAATCCACGTCCCACATGAGCTTGGCCATAGTGGTAGCAACATGCACTCGGGAATAGAAAACATGCTGATGTGGCACAGAATAAAAGAAGAGAGAGGGGGTTAGAGTAACATAGGTAGACAACGTATCATGTTAAATGTTATAGTACTACTTTGTGTCATGCATGGCAATAAATATACTATGCACTATAGAGGAAGTTGGAGTACTCTATGATACTACTAGTATTATACTATGAAGTAGTAGTATCATACACTTGCATTATGTGCATGATACTAGTATATGATACTCCCCACTATGAATAGCCAAGGCAGAACAATGGCAGAAGCAACACGTGGTTAACTTGAAGAAGATGAGGGAGAAGCGGATTCAGCAACGAGCGAAATGATGGTTGCTTCGTCCCTCCAACTTGTTTTTTTAGCATCAGTTCGTCCCCCCAACTTAACCGTGGGAAAGGTGCAACTTTGTGATTTGACGCCTCATTGCTCATTACTACACCGATTCCATGACCGGGGTGCCTCACCCCTGCTGCTTTGCATTGTTATTTCGGTATGGCACGTGGATCCGGCTGCTTGATGTCACACATGTCGGCGAAAGGGCCTAGAACATTTATGAAACTGACCGCTCCACTCTTGCGACGGAGGAGTACACGACACGGCGACCCAGTGAACTGTTACTTGTACTATAGTGCTATTGTAGTTTTGTTGTTTTGCACGATTGATCGATACAAATAGGCAAGGGAGGGATTTTTCCCGCGCGGTAGATGATAGTACTAGACAATTTAGGCACTGGCACGTTGGCCTACTCGGCTCCACAGAGAGAGCGAGTGAAGAGATAAATGGCGGTCGGTGTATTTCAAGCCAAAAGCGTAATACGGTCAACGGACTTCAGAATACGCTCATTACGGTCACTAAAAACTTTTTGCGGTGATTATATGGTCACTTGCTCATCGTTCAGCATCGGATTGCACTCTGTTGACCGGCCAAATAGTCTGCGTGGCACTATGTTGACACGTTAAACTGACCACGTTCCTTGTGGGTCCCACCTGTCATGTGTGCGCGTGTGCGTGTGAGTGTATCGTGTGTGCGTGACTGCGTGTGTACCGTGTACGTGTGAGTGTTGCGTGCATGCAGTTCGTGTGCATGTGTGTGTGTGTGTGCGTGTGAGTGTAGCGTGCGTGCGTGGCTGCGTGTGTACGTGTGAGTGTTGCGTGCATGCAGTTCGTGTGCATGCGTGCGTGTGTGTACAATCACCACACCAGCTCTTGTTTGTTAAAAACATACGGCTCAGCATACCAATACAATGCCACGTTGTCCGCTGTGACCGCGGTCATGACTTCGAACCACCGTCCAATATTTTTTTATCATTTGCTTTCATTCTTATACACGCCGACAGGTGGGCCCAATGGTAGTGAGATAATATGATGCAACACTAGAGGTGCCACGTAGAGCGTTTAACTGGTCAACTAGTCATGTCTTGAACAAATACAAAGCTATACGGTGAGCCCGTGACTGTATAATAACCACAAAACATTAATGGTGACCGTAATGAGTGGATTCTAAAGTCCAATGTACGTATCGTGCTTTCGCTTCAAATACAATGTGCGTCACTCTATATATTGCGAGAGAAAGATGAAACATGCGTGAGTGTGTTGGGCATACTTTTAGAGGACCTGGATATAGTTTGTGCGCGTACGTGAAAGGGGCATAGAGGGGGGTGTGCGGTAGAGAGAGATATGATCTTTGTTTCTCTTTATTATGACTAACTTTATATATAGTATACAAATTTACAAATTTACATTGTAGAATAAATATCATTGGGTGCACCATGCAATGCAAACTAATTTTCATACTCCATATAGCTTTGTAATGTTGTATATATGTACAAATTCTAAAATACATTTTTGGCCACACTTTGTGTGGTTTTATTCAAAAGGAATGCTCTATGCGAAGTAAACGTGAAGAGAGGGCTTTTTAGATCAATGGGGTACGTGTAAAGAAGTAACATGTGTGAATGTGTAGGTGACATATTTGGCAGGGTCTATTGAGGGTATGTGTATGTATTCGAGAGAGGCATGGATAAAGGGGCCGACGGGGGGGCGACGTGGGAGAGATAGCATGAGAAATGAGAGAGGTCTAGAGAGAGAGACAGATAGGATGTCACGGCGAGAGATGCTCTTGATTGTGTACATGCAAGGAGGGAGGGGATATATAGAGGCATGTAGAGATTTTTTTGTTGCTGTGTCTATGTTGGTATGTGTGTGTGTGGGAAGATAACTAGACCTAGGGGTAGATGGTGTGTCACCACGTGAGGTCCGGTGGGCCGAGGTGAGGCCCTTGGGTCGGTTTCATCCTACATCACATTGGTCGGCCCATGATCCATCCAGGGATACCCATGGATGACTCATCGTACAAGACAACGATACCAGAGTCGTGAAGGACTCTGTGTCCACTAACAAAGCTGGCTAGGATTTGACCAGAGAGGTGTCTCGGTCATGTCTACATAGTTCTCGAACCCGTAGGGTCCGCACGCTTAACGTTCGATGTCGATATTGTATTATATGAGTTATGTGATTTGGTGATCGAATGTTGTTCGGAGTCCCGGATGAGATCACGGACATGACGAGGAGTCTCGAAATGGTCGAGAGGTAAAGATTGATATATAGGACGACGGTATTCAGACACCGAAAGTGTTCCACGGTGTACCGGTTACTTATCGGGTCACCGGAAGGAGTTTCGGGCACCCTCGGCAAAAGATATGGGCCTTATGGGCCAAGAGGGGAAACACACCAGCCACAAAGGGGCTGGTGCGCCCCCCATATGGGCTGGCCAAATTGGAGAAGGAAAGGGAAGGAGAAAAGCAAAAAGGGAATAAGATTCCCCCTTTCCCCTCCTCCCTTCCTACTCCGAATAGGAATGGGAGAGGGGGGTTGGCCGAATTGGAGAGGACCCCAAGTGGGATTCCTCCTACTTGGGGCGCCCCTTGGCTGCCTCTCCTCCCCTCCAACCTATATATATGTGGGGAGGGGCGCCTAGAACACACACCAACAACTTTTAGTCATGTGCAGTGCTCCCCCTCCACAGTTTACGCCTCCGCTCATATTCTCGTAGTGCTTAGGCGAAGCCCTGAGCGGATCACTTCACCATCATCGTCACCACACCATCGTGTTGACGGAACTCATCTACTTCCTCGACACTTTGCTGGATCAAGAGTTCGATGGACGTCATCGAGCTGAACGTGTGCAGACTCGGAGGTGTCGTACCTCGTATGTTCAGTGCTTGATTGATCGGAACGAGAAGAAGTTCGACTACATCAACTGCATTGTCAAACGCTTCCGCTTTCGGTCTACGAGGTTATGTAGACACACTCTCGCCCTCTCATTGTTATGCATCTCCCAGATAGATCTTGCATGAGCGTAGGATTTTTTCGAAATTGCATGCTATGTTTCCCAACAGTGGCATCATGAGTTAGGTCTATGCGTAGATGATATGCACGAGTAGAACACAAAGAGTTGTGGGCGGTGATAGTCATACTGCTTACCACCAATGTCTTATTTTGATTCGGCGATATTGTGGGATGAAGCGGCCCAGACCAACCTTACATGACCGCATTCATGAGACCGGTTCCACCGACAGACATGCAACTAGTTTTGCCTAAAGGTGGCTGGCGGGTGTGTGTTTCTCCTACTTTAGTTGAATCAAATTTGACTGTGGCCGGTCCTTGAAGAAGGTTAAAATAGCAAACTTGACGAAACACCATTGTGGTTTTGTGCCGTAGGTAAGAACGATTCTTGCTAGAAGCCCGTAGTAGCCACGTAAAACTTGCAACAACAAAGTAGAGGACGTCTAACTTGTTTTTGCAAGGCATGTTGTGATGTGATATGGTCAAGACGTGATGAGTTATACGTTATTGTATGAGATGATCATGTTTTGTAAATTATCGGTAACCGGCAGGAGCCTTATGGTTGTCTCTTTATTGTATGAATTGCAAACGCCATGTAATTGCTTTACTTTATCGATATGAGTTAGTAATAGTCGTAGAAGCAATAGTTGGCGAGACAACCACGACGCGGCGATGGAGATCAAGGTGTCAAGCCAGTGACAATGGAGATCATGACGATGCTTTGGAGATGGAGATCAAAATCACAAGATGATGATGGCCATATCATGTCACATATTTTGATTGCATGTGATGTTTATCTTTTATGCATCTTATTTTGCTTAGTACGGCGGTAGCATTATAAGATGATCCCTTAAACTAAATTTAAAGGTAAAAGTGATCTCCCTGAGTATGCACCGCTGCTACATAGCCCATTGATACGCCTAGTCGATGTGAGACTATCTCCCTCTTTTTGTCTTCTCCACAACCACCTATATTCCACCCATAGTGCTATGTCCATGGCTCACGCTCATGTATAGCGTTAAAGTTGAAAGGTTTGAAAAGATAGAGCATGAAAACAAATGATTGGCTGAAATCGGGGTTGTGCATGATATGAATATTTAGTGTAATAACGAGGGAGCATAGCCAACACTATATGATTTTGTAGGGATAACTTTCTTTAGCCATAGTATTTTAAGAAGACGTGATTGCTTTGTTAGTATTGCTTGAAGTATTGTTATTTCTTATGTCAATATAGACTTTTATCTTGAATCTTTCAGATCTGAACATTCATGCCACAATTAAGACAATTACATTGAAAAACTATATTGGTTAGCATTCCACATCAAAAATTCTTTCTTTATCATTTACCTACTCGAGGACGAGCAGGAATTAAGCTTGGGGATGCTTGATACGTCTCCAACGTATCTATATTTTTTTATTGTTCCATGCTATTATTTATGAAGTCTTAGATGTTTAATGGGCTTTATCATTCACTTTTATATCATTTTTGGGACTAACCTACTAACCCTAAGGCCCAGTCCAGATTGCTGTTTTTTGCCTATTTCAGGGTTTTGCAGAAAAGGAATATCAAACGGAGTCCAAACGGAATGAAACCTTCGCAAGAGATATTTTTGGAGAAAATCACACGAGATAGACATCGGGGCCAAGCCAGAGGACAAGGGGCCCACCCTCAAGGGTAGGGGCGCGCCCCCCTGCCTCGAGGGCAGGCCCGGTGGCCCCTGGTGCCCCTCTTCATCCTATATATGCCTACGTACCCCAGAAACTCCATACGCAGAGAGAAAACCCTAATTCCACCGCCGTAGCTGCTGTTCCCGTGGAGATCCCATCTTGGAGCCTGTTCCGGGAGGGGGATCCATCACGGAGGCCTTCATCATCATCATCATCGCCCTCACCATGAGTTGTGAGTAGTTTACCTCAGACCTTCGGGTCCATAGCTTGTATCTAGATGGCTTCTTTTCTCTCTCCGGATCTCAATACAAAGTTCTCCTCGGTCTTCGAGGAGATCTATTCGATGTAATCTGTTTTTGCGGTGTGTTTGTCGAGATCCGATGAATTGTGAGTTTATGATCAAGATTATCTATGAAAGATATTTGGTTCTTCTCTGAACTTTTTATGTGTGCTCATAATATCCTTGCAAGTCTCTTTGAATTATTGGTTTGGTTTGGCCTACTAGATCTATAGTTCTTGCAATGGGAGAAGTGCTTGGCTTTGGGTTCAATCTTGCGGTGTCCTTTCCCAGTGACTGTAGGGGCAGCAAGGCACGTATTGCATTGTTGCCATCGAGGATAAAAAGATGGGGTTTTCATCATATTGCTTGAGTTTATCCCTCTACATCATGTCATCTTGCTTAAGGCGTTACTCCGTTCGTATGAACTTAATACACTAGATGCATGCTGGATAGCGGTCGATGTGTGGAGTAATAGTAGTAGATGCACGCAGGAGTTGGTCTACTTGTCTCGGACGTGATGCCTATATACAATGATCATGCCTAGATAGTCTCATAATTATTCGCTTTCTATCAATTGCTCGACAGTAATTTGTTTACCCGCCGTAGAATATCGCTATCATGAGAGAATCCACTAGAGAAAACTATGGCCCCCGGGTCTATTCTCAACATATCAATCTACATCTACTTTACCTTTACCGCTTTTATTTGTTGTTTTATTAAACCGAAAATACCAAAAATATAAACTATCATCCCTATCAGATCTCACTGTCGTAAGTGACCGTAAAGGGATTGACAACCCCTTATCACGTTGGCCGTGAAGTTCTTATTTGTTTGTGCAGGTGCGAGGGACTGGCGCGTGGTCTCCTACTGGATTGATACCTTGGTTCTCAAAAACTGAGGGAAATACTTACGCTACTATGTTGTATCTCCCTTTCCTCTTCGAGGGTATACAACGCAAGCTCAAGAGGTAGCAAGAAGAATTTCTGGCGCCGTTACCGGGGAGGCTTACGCAAAAGTCATATACCAAGTACCTATCACAAACCCTTATACTTTGCATTACATTTATTTGCCTCTTGTTTTCCTCTCCCTCACTTCACATTTGCCGTTTTATTCGCCCTTTTTCCGCCGTGTGTTTCTCGTTCGCTTGCTTCTTGTTTGCTTGTATGTGTTGGATTGCTTGCTTGTCACTATGGCTCAGAACAATACCAAATTGTGTGACTTCTCCAATACCAACAACAATGATTTTATTAGTACTCCGATTGCTCCTATTACCGATGCTGAATCTTGTGAGATCAATGCTGCTTTGTTGAATCTTGTCATGAAAGATCAATTCTCCGGCCTTCCCAGTGAAGATGCCGCTACCCATCTAAACAACTTTGTTGATTTGTGTGATATGCAAAAGAAAAGGGATACGGATAATGATATTGTTAAATTGAAGTTATTTCCATTTTCACTTAGAGATCGTGCGAAAGCTTGGTTCTCCTCTTTGACTAGAAATAGTAATTCGTGGAATAAGTGCAAAGATGCTTTTATCTCTAAGTATTTCCCTCCTGCTAAGATCATCTCTCTTAGAAACGATATTATGAATTTTAAGCAACTAGATCATGAGCATGTTGCACAAGCTTGGGAGAGAATGAAATTAGTGATACGTAATTGCCCTACACATGGTTTGAATCTATGGATGATTATTCAGAACTTTTATGCTGGCTTGAATTTTGCTTCTAGAAATCTTTTAGATTCGGTCGCCGGAGGCACTTTCATGGAAACTACCTTAGGAGAAGCTACCAAACTCCTAGATAATATCATGGTTAATTATTCTCAATGGAAGACCGAAAGTTCTACTAGTAAAAAAGTGCATGCTATCGAAGAAATCAGTGTTTTGAGTGGGAAGATGGATGAACTAACGAAATTGTTTGCTGCTAAGAGTGCTTCTTCTGATCCTAATGATATGCCTTTGTCCACTTTGATTGAGAATAACAATGAATCTTTGGATGTGAATTTTGTTGGTAGGAATAATTTTGGTAACAATGCTTATAGAGGTAATTTTAATCCTAGGCCTTTTCCTAGTAATTCCTCTAATAATTTTGGGAATTCCTACACCAACTCTTATGGAAAGATGCCTTCTGAATTTGAAACTAGTGTTAAGGAGTTTATGATCTCGCAAAAGAATTTCAATGCTATGCTTGAAGAGAAATTGCTTAAAGTTGATGAATTGGCTAGAAGTGTGGATAGAATTACTCTTGATGTTGATGCTTTCAAACTTAGATCTATTCCACCTAAGCATGATATCAATGAGCCTCTCAAAGCCATGAGAATTTCCATTGATGAATGCAAAGAAAGAACCGCTAGGATGCGTGCTAAAAGAGAAGATTATATTAAATCATGTTCTTCTAGTTATCGTGAAAATAAAGATGAAGATCTGAAAGTTATTGATGTGTCTCCTATTAGATCCTTGTTTTCTAGTATTAATCTTGATGAGAATAGGGTTGGAGATGATTCTGCTTTAAGGTGTCCCAATAATTCGGAGTTTTTAGATCTTGATGCTAGAATTGCTAAAAGTGGGATCGAAGAGATTAAAACTTTGCATAGTGATGAACCCACTACTTTTGATTTCAAGGGATTCAATTATGATAATTGCTCTTTGATTGATTGTATTTCCTTGATGCAATCCGTGCTAAATTATCCGCATCCTTATAGTCAAAATAAAGCTTTCACTAAACATATAGTCGATGCTTTGATGCAATCTTATGAAGAAAAACTTGAGTTGGAAGTTTCTATACCTAGAAAGCTTTATGATGAATGGGAACCTACTATCAAAATAAAAATAAAAGATCATGAATGCTATGCTTTGTGTGATTTGGGTGCAAGTGTTTCCACTATCCCAAAAACTTTGTGTGATTTGCTAGGGTTCCATGAGCTTGATGATTGCTCTTTATATTTGCATCTTGCGGATTCCACTATTAAGAAACCTATGGGAAGAATTAATGATGTTCTTATTGTTGCCAATAGGAATTATGTGCCCGTAGATTTCATTGTTCTTGATATAGATTGCAATCCTTCATGTCCTATTATTCTTGGTAGACCTTTCCTTAGAACGATTGGTGCAATTATTGATATGAAGGAAGGAAATATTATATTCCAATTTCCGTTAAGGAAACACATGGAACACTTTCCTAGAAAGAAAATCAAGTTACCATATGAATCTATCATGAGAACCACTTATGGATTGCCTTCCAAAGATGGCAATACCTAGATATATCTTGTATCGTGCCTAGCTAGGGGCGTAAAAAGATTGCGCTTGTTGGGAGGCAACTCAATTTTATGTTTTTTGTTTTTGTTTCTGTTAGGGAATAAATATTGCATCTAGCCTCTGATTAGATGTGTTTTCATGTTTTGTTTAGTGATTGTGCCAAGTAGAACCTTTGGTAAGACTTGTGTGAAGTTTATTTGATCTTGCTGTGAAAACAGAATCGTTAGCGCTCGCTAAAGTAGTCTTCAGATTTTACTGGAGCGTAATTTTTAGTTGATTCTTTTTGCTGCTGATTGGTAGACAAATTTCTCAAATTTACCAATTTAGTTTGAATTTTTTGGAGTTCCAGAAGTAGGCGAACTCAGCATATTACTACAGACTGTTCTGCTTTTGACAGATTCTGTTTTTCGTGTGTTGTTTGCTTATTCCGGTGCATCTATGAGAAATATTGGATGATATGAACCATAGAGAACTTGGAGTACAGTAGGTTTAACACCAATATAAACAATGAATGAATTCCTTGCTGTACCTTTGAGTGGTGGTTTGCTTTATCTTACTAACGGAGCTCACGAGAATTTTTGTCTAAGTTTTGTGTTGTGAAGTTTTCAAGTTTTGAGTATTGCTTTGATGGACTATGGAACAAGGAGTAGCAAAGGCCTAAGCTTGGGGATGCCCATGAAACCCCAAGTAAATTCAATATAATCAAAAGCCAAGGCTTGGGGATGTCCCAGGAAGGCATCCCCTCTTTCGTCTTCATCCATCGGTAACTATACTTGGAGCTATATTTTTATTCGCAACATGTTATGTGTTTTGCTTGGAGCATCTTGTATAATTTGAGTCTTTGCTTGTTAGTTTGCCACAATCATCCTTGCTGGACACACCTATTTGAGAGAATTAAATATGCCCTAGAAATTGTTAGAACACTCTATATGCTTCACTTATATCTTTTGAGTTGCATAGTTTTTGCTCTAGTGCTTCACTTATATCTTTTAGAGCACGGTGGTGGTAATATTTTGTAGAAATTGTTGAACTCTCATGCTTCACTTAGATCTAATTGAGAGTCTATTAAAACAGCATGGTAAAGTGTTTAGGCTAAAGAAACTAGTCTTCGCATGATAAACATCCAATGTCAATGTAGTAAAAATTCTCACACCAAGTGCATTGAGTAGAAAGAGATGTTGGATGCTTGATAATTGTTTTGAGACATGAGGATAGTGATATTAGAGTCATGCTATTGGAGTAATTATGAAATTGAGAAATATTTGTGTTAAGGTTGGTGATTCCCGTAGCATGCACGTATGGTGAACCGTTGTGTGACTAAGTTAAAGCATGAGGTATTTGTAGAGTGTCAACCTTTGTGTGGAGGTCGGGGGCGCGCGATGGTTAACTCCTACCAACCTCCCTCCTAGGGACATGCGTTGATTGCTTTGTTTTGATGACTCGTAGATTTTTGCAATAAGTATATGAGTTCTTATGACTAATGTTGAGTCCATGGATCATACGCACTCTCACCCTTCCACCATTGCTAGCCTCTCTTCTACCGCGCAACTTTCGCCGGTGCCATAAAACCACTATATATCCTTCCTCAAACAGCCACCATATTGTTCCTCAAAACAGCCACCATACCTACCTATCATGGCATTTCCATAGCCATTCAGAGATATATTGCCATGCAACTTTCCACCATTCCGTTCATATGACACGCATCATATTGTCATAGTGCCATGCATGATCATGTAGTTGACATAGTAGTTGTGGTAAAGCCACCATGCATAACTTTTCATACATGTCACACATGATTCATTGCTTATGCTGGTACACCGCCGGAGGCATTCATGTAGAGTCATACTTGTTGTAGTATCGAGTTGTAATATCGAGTTGTAATAAAAAGTGTGATGATCATCATTACTAGAGCATTGTCCCGTGCGAGGAAAGGCCAATAAAAAAGAGATGGCCCAAAAAATATAGAGAAGGGCTAATATAAAAAAATGAGAAAGCCCCTCCAAAAAAATGAGAGAAAAGAGAGAAGGGACAATGCTACTATCTTTTTCCACACTTGTGCTTAAAAGTAGCACCATGATCTTCATTGTAGAGAGTCTCATGATTAGTCACTTTCATATACTAGTGGGAATTTTCATTATAGAACTTGGCTTGTATATTCCAACGATGGGCTTCCTCAAATGCCCTAGGTCTTCGTGAGCAAGCAAGTTGGATGCACACCCACTAGTTTCTTTTGTTGAGCTTTCATTCATATTTAGCTCTAGTGCATCTGTTGCATGGCAATCCCTACTCACTCACATTGATATCTATTGATGGGCGTCTCCATAGCCCATTGATACGCCTAGTCGATATGAGACTATCTCCCTCTTTTTGTCTTCTCCACAACCACCTCTATTCCACCCATAGTGCTATGTACATGGCTCACGCTCATGTATTGCGTGAAAGTTGAAAGGTTTGAAAAGATAGAGCATGAAAACAAATGCTTGGCTGAAATCGGGGTTGTGCATGATATGAATATTTATTGTAATAACGAGGGAACATAGCCAACACTATATGATTTTGTAGAGATAACTTTCTTTAGCCATAGTATTTTAAGAAGACGTGATTGCTTTGTTTGTATTGCTTGAAGTATTGTTATTTCTTATGTCAATATAGACTTTTATCTTGAATCTTTCAGATCTAAACATTCATGCCACAATTAAGAGAATTACATTGAAAAACTATATTGGTTAGCATTCCACTTCAAAAATTATTTCTTTATCATTTACCTACTCGAGGACGAGCAGGAATTAAGCTTGGGGATGCTTGATACGTCTCCAACGTATCTATAATTTTTTATTGTTCCATACTATTATTTATGAAGTCTTAGATGTTTAATGGGCTTTCTCATTCACTTTTATATCATTTTCGGGACTGACCTACTAACCCAAAGGCCCAGTCCAGATTGCTATTTTTTGCCTATTTCAGGGTTTTGCAGAAAAGGAATATCAAAGGGAGTCCAAGCGGAATGAAACCTTCGCAGGAGATATTTTTGGAGAAAATCACGCGAGATAGACTTTGGGGCCAAGCCAGAGGACAGGGGGCCCACCCTCGAGGGTGGGGGCGCGCCCCCCTTCCCAGGGCGCGCCCCCCTGCCTCGAGGGCAGGCCCGGTGGCCCCTAGTGCCCCTCTTCCTCCTATATATGCCTACGTACCCCAGAAACTCCATACGCAGAGAGAAAACCCTAATTCCACCGCCGTAGCTGCTATTCCCGTGGAGATCCCATCTTGGAGCCTGTTCCGGGAGGGGGATCCATCACGGAGGCCTTCATCATCATCATCATCATCACCCTCTCCATGAGTTGTGAGTAGTTTACCTCGGACCTTCGGGTCCATAGCTAGTATCTAGATGGCTTCTTTTCTCTCTCCGGATCTCAATACAAAGTTCTCCTCGGTCTTCGACGAGATCTATTCGATGTAATCTCTTTTTGCGGTGTGTTTGTCGAGATCTGATGAACTGTGAGTTTATGATCAAGATTATCTATGAAAGATATTTGGTTCTTCTCTAAGCTTTTTATGTGTGCTCATAATATCCTTGCAAGTCTCTTCGAATTATTGGTTTGGTTTGGCCTACTAGATCTATAGTTCTTGCAATGGGAGAAGTGCTTGGCTTTGGGTTCAATCTTGCGGTGTCCTTTCCCAGTGACAGTAAGGGCAGCAAGGCACGTATTGTATTGTTGCCATCGAGGATAAAAAGATGGGGTTTTCATCATATTGCTTGAGTTTATCCCTCTACATCATGTCATCTTGCTTAAGGCGTTACTCCGTTCGTATGAACTTAATACACTAGATGCATGCTGGATAGCGGTCGATGTGTGGAGTAATAGTAGTAGATGCAGGCAGGAGTCAGTCTACTTGTCTCGGACGTGATGCCTATATACAATGATCATGCCTAGATAGTTTCATAATTATTTGTTTTTCTATTAATTGCTCGACAGTAATTTGTTTACCCGCCGTATAATATCGCTATCATGAGAGAAGACACTAGAGAAAACTATGGTCCCTGGGTCTATTCTCAACATATCAATCTACATCTACTTTACCTTTACCGCTTTTATTTGCTGTTTTATTAAACCAAAAATACCAAATATATAAACTATCATTTCTATCATATCTCACTATCGCAAGTGACCGTAAAGGGATTGACAACTCCTTAGCGTGTTGGCTGCGAAGTTCTTATTTGTTTGTGCAGGTGCGAGGGACTGGCGCGTGGTCTCCTACTGGATTGATACCTTGGTTCTCAAAAACTGAGGGAAATACTTATGCTACTGTGATGCATAATACTTATGCTACTGTGATGCATCTCCCTTTCCTCTTCGAGGGAATACAACGCAAGCTCAAGAGGTAGTAGTTCCCACTCATCATAAAGCTTTCTAGGGATAGAAACTTCTAATTCAAGTTTTTCTTTCATAAGATTGCATCAAAGCATCAACTATGTGTTTGGTAAAACTTTATTTTGACTATAAGCATGCAGAAAATTTAGTACAGATTGTAACAAGGAAATACTATCTATTAAAGAGCAATTATCATAATTGAGTCCCTTGAAATCCAAAATAGTGGGTTCATCACTATGCAAAGTTTTAATCTCTTCAATCCCACTTTTAACAATTTTAGCATCAAGATCTAAAAACTCTGAATCATTGGGACGCCTTTTAACTAAAGTAGACTCATCTCCAGGCCCATCTTTATCAAGATTCATACTAGAAAACAAGGATCCAATACGAGACACATCAATAACTTTCAGATCTTCCTCTTTATTTTCATGATAACTAGAAGAACACGCTTTCATAAAGCAATCTTTTTTAGCACGCATCCTAGCGATTCTTTCTTTGCATTCATCAATGGAAATTCTCATGGCTTTGACAGACTCCTTGATATCATGCTTAGGTGGAATAGATCTAAGTTTCAAAGAATCAACATCAAGAGTAATTGTATCCACGTTTCTAGCCAACTTATCAATCTTAAGCAATTTTTCTTCAAGAAAAGCATTGAAATTCTTTTGCGAAATCATAAACTCTTTAACACTAGTTTCAAATTCAGAGGGCATCTTACCAAAATTTCCATAAGAGTTATTGTAGTAATTACCATAATTATTAAAGGAATTACTAGGAAAAGGCATAGGATTAAAGTTTCCTCTATAAGCATTGTTACCAAAATTATTCCTACCAACAAAATTCACATCCAAAGATTCATTATTATTTTCAATCAATGTGGATAAAGGCATATCATTAGGATCAGAAGAAGCACTCTTAGTAGCAAATAATTTCATAAGTTCATCCATCTTTCCACTCAAAACACTCATCTCTTCAATAGCATGCACTTTTTTACTAGTAGATCTTTCGGTGTGCCACTGAGAGTAGTTAACCATAATATTGTCTAGGAGTTTGGTAGCTTCTCCTAAGGTAGTTTCCATGAAAGTGCCTCCCGCGGCTGAATCTAAAAGATTTCTATAAGCAAAATTCAAGCCAGCATATTTTTTTGGTATAATCACCCATAAGTTCAAACCATGTGTAGGGCAATTACATATCATTAATTTCATTCTCTCCCAAGCTTGTGCAACATGCTTATGATCTAGTTGCTTGTAATTCATAATATCGTTTCTAAGAGAGATGATCTTAGCGGGAGGAAAATACTTAGAGATAAAATCATCTTTGCACTTATTCCATGACTCAATACTATTTCTAGGCAAAGAGGAAAACCAAGTTGAGCACGATCTCTAAATGAAAACGGAAATAGCTTCAATTTAACAATATCATTATCTGTATCCCTTTTCTTTTGCATATCACACAAATCAACAAAGTTGTTTAGATGGGTAGCGACATCTTCACTAGGAAGACCAGAAAATTGATCTTTCATGACAAGATTCAACAGAGCAGCATTGATCTCACAAGATTCAGCGTGGGTAATAGGAGCAATAGGAGTGCTAATAAAATCATTAATGTTGGTATTGGAGAAGTCACACAATTTGGTATTGTTTTGAGCCATAGTGATAAGCAAGCAATCCAACACACAAGCAAACAAAAAGCAAGCGAACAGTAAACACACGGAAAAAGAAGGGCGAATAAAACGGCAAGGGTGAAGTAGGGGAGAGGAAAACGAGAGGCAAATAATGTAATGCGAAGGATAAGGGTTTGTGATAGGTACTTGGTATATGACTTTTGCGTAAGTCTCCCTGGCAACAACGCCAGAAATTATTCTTGCTACTTCTCGAGCTTGCTTTGTATTCCCTCGAAAAGGAAAGGGTGATGCAGCACAGTAGCGTAAGGATTTCCCTCAGTTTTTGAGAACCAAGGTATCAATCCAGTAGGAGACCACGCGCAAGTCCCTCGCACCTGCACAAACAAATAAGGACTTCGCAGCCAACGCGATAAGGGGTTGTCAATCCCTTTACGGTCACTTACGAAAGTGAGATCTGATAGATAGGATAGTATAATATTTTTGGTATTTTTGGTATAAGAACAGAAAGTAAATAAAGCAAAGTAAAGTAAATGGAAGATTAATATGTTGAGAATAGACCCGGGGGCCATAGATTTCACTAGTGGCTTCTCTCATGATAGCAGAATTCTACGGTGGGTGAACAAATTGATGTCGAGCAATTGATAGAAAAGCGCATAGTTATGAGAATATCTAGGTATGATCATTATATATACACATCACGTCCCTGACAAGTAGACCGAAACGATTCTGCATCTACTACTATTACTCCACATATCGACCGCTATCCAGTATGCATCTAGAACTATTAAGTTCACAAGAACAGAGTAATGCTTTAAGCAAGATGACATGATGTAGAGGGATAAACTCAAGCAATAAGATATAAACCCCATCTTTTTATCCTCGATGGCAACAATACAATACGTGCCTTGCTGCCCCTGCTGTCACTGGGAAAGGACACCGCAAGATTGAACCCAAAGCCAAGCACTTCTCCCATTGCAAGAACTATAGATCTAGTAGGCCAAACCAAACCAATAATTCGAAGAGAGTTGCAAGGATATTATAATCATACATAAAAGATTTCAGAAAAGAATGAAATATTGTTCAAAGATAATCTTGATCATAAACCTACAATTCATCGGATCTCGACAAACACACCGCAAAAAGATTACATTGAATAGATCTCCTCGAAGATCAAGGAGAACTTTGTATTGAGATCCAAAAAGAGAGAAGAAGCCATCTAGCTAATAACTATGGACCCGAAGGTCTATGGTAAACTACTAACAACTCATTGGTGAGGCTACGGCGTTGATGTAGAAGCACTCTGTGGAAGATCCCCCCCTCCGGCGGAGCTCCGGAACAGGCCCCAAGATGGGATCTCACGGGAACAGAAGGTTGCGGTGGTGGAATTAGGGTTTTCTCTGTTGCCTTGATGTTTTCAGGGTACATGGATATATATAGGAGGAAGGAGGGCATCGGGGGAGCCATAGGGGGAGCCAGAGGGGGCCCACGAGGGTGGGGGCGCGCCCTGGACCCTCGTGGCCACCTCCTTCGTTCCCTCGCGTGTACTCCAAGTCTTCTGGGTAGATACGGATCCAAAAATAACTCTCCCAAAGGTTTCATTCCGTTTGGACTCCATTTGATATTCCTTTTCTGCGAAACTCTGAAATAGGCAAAAAATAGCAATCTGCACTAGCCCTTGGGTTAGTAGGTTAGTCCCAAAAATAATATAAAAGTGTATAATAAAGCCCATTAAACATCCAAAACGGAATATATAATTGTCGTGGTACTAGATCTGATAGTGAGGGTAGGGGTAGGAATGGAGAGGCGAGGTCCTAGCTATGGCGCAGTTGTACACAGAGTGTTTTACGAGTTCGGGCCCTTCTCGGAGGAAGTAAAAGCCCTACGTCTCGTGCCCGGAGGCTTGGTCGAGTGATGTATGTATGTATGTGTTACAGAGGTGCGAACCCTTGTACTGGAGGAGGGGGGTGGCTTATATAGTGTGCCAAGACCCCGGCCATGCTCCACGTTACCAAGGGTTTAAAGGTACAGTAAGGCGGGCGTTACTTATAATGCCTGCATTAAAGGGTAGTTATGGGGTTCATTACAGTGAGTAAATATATGACCGTTGCCGTCTTAGAGGCGTTCAGTCTTCGGGAGTCGAGTGCCTGATCCAGTCGAGTGGAGTTGAGCCGTCCTGGATATGTGAGCCAGTCGAGTGAAGTGTCACCTCGGACCATCTCAGTCGACTGTCTCCACCGCCGTAGGTCTTGTCTTTTGATCTCTTAGGATAGTGACCTTGGGAGGGGCCTTTAGGTCAGGCCTATGACCCTACCCTAGGTCTGTAACCTCGCCAGTAGCCCCCGAATGGATCGGGGCTTGAGCAAGGGGATGCTGAGGGAAGCTCAGGTACTGACTCGTCGTTCTCGAGGCAGATCGCTTTGGAGCTTGTGACTCGGGCCCTCAACCGTGTCTTCGTCGCCTCGATCGATTCTGAAGCTGTTGGTGAATTAGTTGTCTTCGCGTCGACTGGACGTCTTGCGTCGACTGGACGTCTTGCGTCGACTGGGTTTTGCGCTGGGCGTCGGGTGCCTTGAGCGCGCGCCGTTTTTGACGGAATCGGTTGCCCCCTGTCTGTCGGATTCGGCGGGGCTTCCGAAATTTGGGGAAGTGCGCGAGACGGGGCGTGTCGCATCAATCGGAGGGGTGCGGTTCGAACGCCTCGATTCTCGCGCCTCCTTTTTCGCCACGTATCGCTCCAGCGCCTGTTACGGGATCGGATAAGATCGTCTGGGGCCACCGGTCAGCCACTCGACCGGTTCGTTATAAAAGCGCGCTGAGTCTGCTGCGGGGGGTACTGTGCGCCCAGCTTTCCCCTGTTCGCCTGTCTTCTCCGCAGCGCCTCTGCTTCTCCGCCGCGCCCCCAATCCCCCCTGCTTCTCTCTGCCACAACCGCTGTCTCGCGAGCAATGGTTAAGGACAAGACCGCCGCCATGGAGCGCTCCAAGAAGGCGGCGTCGGGGAAGGGGCGGCGAGCCGGCCGGGTCGGCTCGTCGTCGAGGTCCGGGCTCCCCGCTGGATGGATCCAGGGGGATTGGATCCGTTCCACCGTCGTGGTGGAGGATCTGCAGGAGTTGGAGGAGGAGGGGCTGATTGCCGGCGGCTCCTGGCGGATACCGGGGGGAGAGCTCGAGCCTCAGCCGCGGGAGGGCGAGTGCGTGCTCCACGCCACCCACGTCGACCGAGGTTTTTCAACCCCTCCGCATCCTTTCTTCCGCGCTTTTTTGATCTTCTTTGGTGCCCAGCTGCACTATTTCACGCCCAACTCCATCGCCTTTATCTCCGCTTTTGTCTCCATGTGCGAGAACTTCCTCGGTTGCCGACCGCACTGGGGATTGTTCAAGCATATCTTCACCTACCGCTCCCAGACCGTTAAGAGAGCGACCCCGAGTGACGGCAAGACGCACGTCCTTCAGGCGTGCGGCGGGCTCGGGATTCGGCTTAGGAACCGGAGTGCCTTCCCTCCCATGAACCTTCCAGACTTGATCCGGGGCTGGCAGTCGACCTGGTTTTACTACAGGGACAGTCCGACTCCGGGTCAGTCGACTGGTCTTCCTCCGTTTACCCTAGGTCGAGCCAGTCCGCCTCCTTCGATGGTAGTGAGCAAGGCCGAGAGGGACGAGGTTGACATGCTGATGGAGAGGGTCGTCCAGTTAGTCCGCGAGGGGGTCACGGGGATGGATTTGCTCGAGGTGTATATCTCGCGGAGGATCCAGCCGCTCCAGGCTCGGGACCATCCGATGTGGCTGTACTCCGGCCCTGACAACTCGTCGCGGATCCACCCGGAGGCGGCCGAACCGAAGTACGTAGTGCAGTGCCTGAAGAGTGTTACTGGAAACAAGGACAACCCCAGGGGGTCGGGGAGGATTATCCCATTCGACGCCGACCACCTGCCGGACAAGGTGAGCCTTCCGCTTCCGAGTGGTGCATCTATCGATTGATCCGTGATCTTTGTTGATGATTCTGACTGGTATTTGGTGGGCTTCCTTTCGTTGCAGATATATACGGAGATGTATTCGCTGCCCAACGGAGACTCGGGCCAAGGAGTCGAGGAGGGTACGGGCGACGCCGCCAAGTGGAAATTGGAGGAGGAGACCGAGGAGAGCGAGGAGTACAGCAGCGTGGAGGAGGTTGAGTCACCTCCCCGTGTCGAGCGCCGCTCCAAGGAGAAGAACGACCCAGGGGCCGCTCGACCTCGTGTGGGTCCCTCGGGGTCTCAGACACCCAAGCGCACCCGTATGATCACCCCCGAGCCAGCTGAGAGGACGCCCAAGCAGCCCAAAGTCGCCCTCGCCAAGCCCCGGAAGGCTCTGCCAAGGATCAAGGTGGATGTACCCATCGCCTCTACGTAAGTGTCGCTCGGGCTTATCTTTCCTTGCTTCTTGGGGGTCGACTGCAGTTTTGGTCGACTCATTTCTTGATCGAATTTTCTAGAGCTGCCGCTTCCACGACCTCGATGGACATCGACCGGGGTCGTGATGACGAGGAGATCGCGGACGCCGCGACATCTCGAGCAGGTATGAGCCCCATGAGACTCGATTTTGTTCTTTTTTCTTTCGCGGGCGATAGTCGATTGACTTGGTTCCCTGATTGATCTGAAGCGTCGCGCCTTGCCATAGAGCTGCCGGACGACGACGAGGACGAGGGGCGGCTTTGCGAGGACTACCGGTGCGCAAGGAGGAAGGAGCGGAAAGCGCCTTCTGGCTCGGAGGCCCAGCGACCCGAGGACGCGGCCCGAACCGCGGCCTCGTTCGCTGTCCCTGTGCCAACCATGCCCGTCGTCGACCCACCGCCTGCACCGAGCGTCGACCCAGCGCCCGCCTTGGTCGTCGACCCAGCGCCCCCTCCAGTTGTCGACTCAGCGCCGATTCGCGCCGTCGATCTAGCGCATGCGCCTGCGGCCGGTTCGACGCCTGCTGCTTCGTCTATCCTTTTCTCCACCTATCGCCTCCCGGGGGACCCTGTGGGGGCGGCACGAGAGGTCGTTCGCCAGGCGGAGGAGATGATGGGGCGAACGAAGGCGGCGTATGAGGCCAGCATGGCGGCTTACGACGCCAGCTCTGCTCTTCGGGCCAACGTCCAGGTATGTTGTCGGAGTACTTTCTGTTGTTTTGCTTTGTGAGGTATCACCCCACCCAGTGGGTGTTCTTCTTCCTGGAGCTCGCGCCAGACTGACTTCGGCCGAGTGAGACCAGTGGGGGCACGCTCAGTGCACCCACTGGGTGTAGCCCCCGAGACCGTGGTCGACTGATTGCAGTCGGCCATGGTCTTACTATAGGACTTCCATGTGTTGTTGTTTTTTTTTTGCTCACGCCAGACTGATCTTGGCCGAGTGAGACCAGTGGGGGCACGCTCAGTGCACCCACTAGGTGTAGTCCCCGAGGCTGCGGTTGAGTGATCTGGCTCGACTGTAGTCTTATAACCTTTGCTTTGTCTTTTTGATGCAGAAATCTTGCGAGTTCGGGGCCAAGTTTGCGGATCTTGAGCAGAAGCAGATCCAGCTCAATCTTGACTTGCAGTTGGCCCGGGACCATCTGAAGAAGACACAGGACGATGCGGCTGGTAACTTACTTCTGACCCTCGTCGACTGATATTTCGCTTAGAGTGTTCCTTTATGTTCATCTGTCCAGTGGCGGCCTTGGTAGGACAACTGCGAGCAGCTTTAGAGCAGAAGGACCTTGACTTGGCGGCGGCGCAGTAGGCGGCCCAGGAGAAGTCGGAGCTGGCGGAGCAGAAACTGGCTTCTGTGGGCGCACTCGAGGCGGAGATCACCTGACTGAAAAGTTCACTCGACACGGCCAACAAGGAGGTGGCTCAGCTGAAGAAGTCCAGGGCCGACTTGAACGACAAGTATGAGGCTCTGTTTCGGAAGAGGCTTGATCTTGAGGTGTACTTGGGTGACCTCACCAAAAAATGGTACCTCGTGCTCGAAGGTATGTCCTCTTTAAATTGGTTGACATTGGGTTGGTCGACCCGTGTTGCATCCGCTGACTCGACTGCTGTTTTTGGTGCAGAGTTCTGCCGTAACTTTGGAGAGGAGACTAGCCGGGTTGAGCTTGGCTTGGATCCTGCCAACTCCATCGTGAAGGACGAGGTTTCCATGAACATACTGAGGTTGGAGTCTCGCCTCACCGCGGCCACCGATTATCTGGGACGACTGAAGGCGGTGATGGCCCGAATCGACGCTGCGCTCTGGAGGGGAGTCGTGTAGGAGAACGACCTCGAGTCTTTGATGACTCGACTCAATGAGGTCCCCGACCGAGTGCAGGAATGGAAGAAGTCGGCTGCCCGGGGCTGAGCGGATGTGGCGCTGGCTTTGGTCCGAGTGCACAACAAGGAGGTGAAGGAGAGGAAGCTTGTTGCGCTGAAGGTCGCAAACACGAAGGAGCTCCAATTCCAGACCTTCATGGAGACTTTCTTGGAGGCTGCCACTCGCATCGCCGACGGGATTGATTTGGACGAATTTGTCGTGCCTACAAGCCCGCCTCCTCCCGAGCCATAACTTTGATACATTGACTTTATTTGCCGCGGAATGCCGCGTGGATTTGTACTCGTTAAACTCTGGTGGGTCCGTGGCCCAAGTACTCTTGCCCGAACCTTGCGGGGCTTTTTGTTTGATTTTGATCCTTCGGTTCGACGCTCCTCTTTTGATTGTTTGGAATCTTTGAGTCGACGTCTGTAGCCGGGTCTTCGAGTGAGAAGGTCGCCCTTCACTCGGAGTAGATAGTTGTAACTTGGGCGAGTCACGGGGTCGCAGCTAAGCCCCCGAGTGAGAGGGTCGCTCTTCACTCGGAGTAGAATGTTTATAACTTAGGCGATTCCAAGCTACGTTGTACTTGTGGCGGAGTTCGGAGGACCGAACCGCCTTGTATTTGTGGCGTAGCTCAGAGGATCGCAGCTAAGCCTCCGCGTGAGAGGGTTGCTCTTCACTCGGAGTAGATAGTTGTAACTTAGGCGAGTCACGGGGTCGCAGCTAAGCCCTCGAGTGAGAGGGTCGCTCTGCACTCGGAGTAGAATGTTTATAACTTAGGCTATTCCAAGCTACGTTGTACTTGTGGCGGAGTTCAGA
>LR738709.1:328238834-328257772 GCA_902687465.1 Secale cereale
AGAGGGTCGCTCTTCACTCGGAGTAGAATGTTTATAACTTAGGCGATTCCAAGCTATGTTGTACTTGTGGCGGAGTTCGGAGGACCGAACCGCCTTGTATTTGTGGCGTAGCTCGGAGGATCGCAGCTAAGCCCCCGAGTGAGAGGGTTGCTCTTCACTCGGAGTAGATAGTTGTAACTTAGGCAAGTCACGGGGTCGCAGCTAAGCCCCCGAGTGAGAGGGTCGCTCTTCACTCGGAGTAGAATGTTTATAACTTAGGCGATTCCAAGCTACGTTGTACTTGTGGCGGAGTTCGGAGGACCGAACCGCCTTGTATTTGTGGCGTAGCTCGGAGGATCGCAGCTAAGCACCCACTGGGGGTTTTAGGGGACACCAATTGTGAGGGAATCATTGCTATCTTGCTTTTGAAACAAATTGAGGAATCTTTATTACAACTCGACCGTCGAGTGCTTCAAGTGAAAAAACGGCGGAGTAGGTCCGCATTCCACGAATGAGGTTCGTCTTTCTTCTGTTCTACATTGTAGAGGTGGTAGGCTCCGTTGCGCAGCACCTTTGTGATGATGAACGGGCCCTCCCATGCTGGGGCGAGCTTGTGCGGACGTTTCTGATGCACTCGGAGGACCAGGTCTCCTTCCTGGAACGCTCGGCTCCTCACGTTGCGAGCGTGGAATCGCCGCAGGTCTTGTTGATAGATGGTCGACCGGATCAGAGCCGTCTCTCTTTCCTCTTCTAAAAGGTCGACTGCATCCTGACGAGCTTGCTCTGCCTCGGCTTCGGAGAAGAGTTCTACTCTGGGGGCATTGTGTAATAAGTCGCTCGGCAATACAGCTTCGGCCCCATAGACCAGGAAAAAAGGGGTACGGCCAGTCGACCAGTTCGGAGTTGTCCTCAGACCCCACAGGACGGAGGGTAGCTCGGTTACCCAAGCCCCGGTGGCATGCTTGAGGTCACGCATGAGCCGTGGCTTTAGGCCTTGGAGAATCAGCCCATTTGCTCTTTCCGCTTGCCCATTCGACTGAGGGTGTGCCACGGAGGCGTAGTCGACCCGTGTCCCTTGGGAAGCACAGAAAGCCCTGAATTCGTCTGAGTCAAAGTTGGAGCCGTTGTCTGTGATGATGCTGTGAGGGACCCCATATCTGAATATTAGTTCCTTAATGAAGCTGATGGCGGTGCTCGACTCGAGGTTCTTGATGGGTTTGGCCTCAATCCACTTGGTGAACTTGTCGACTGCCACCAGAAGGTGAGTGAATCCGCTCCTGCCTGTCCTGAAGGGGCCGACCATATCTAAGCCCCAAACAGCGAAGGGCCAGACTAGTGGGATGGTTTTGAGGGCGGATGCTGGCTTATGTGACATGTTGGAGTAGAACTGACACCCTGCGCACTTGTCCACAATATCCTTGGCCATCTCATTGGCGCGGGGCCAGTAGAATCCTGCTCGGTATGCTTTGGCCACGATAGTCCGAGAGGAAGCGTGGTGGCCGCAAGTCCCCGAGTGAATCTCATCCAAGATCAGTCGACCTTTTTCTGGATCGATGCAGCGCTGGGCGACTCCAGTGACACTTTCTCTGTAGAGCTGACCTTGAATGACTGTGAATGCTTTGGATCGGCGGACGATCTGGCGCGCTTCTTCTTCATCTTCTGGGAGTTCTTGCCTGAGCAGATATCCTATATATGGCACAGTCCAGTCGGGTGTGATTACTAGGACCTCCATGATCAAGTCGACCACGGTGGGCACTTCGACCTCAGTCGGATCGGTTGCACTGACTGGCTATGGGGGTTCTTCCGTGAAGGGGTCTTCCTTGACAGAGGGAGTGTGCAGATGCTCTAGGAACACATTCTTGGGTATGGACCTCCGAGTCGACCCAATTTTTGCAAGATCGTCGGCTAGCTGATTCTTTGCTCTGGGCACATGATGGAGCTCTAAGCCTTCGAACTTCTTTTCAAGCTTTCGCACTGCACTGCAATAACTGGTCATTGTCGGGCTCCTGACGTCCCATTCTTTCATTACTTGGTTCACCACTAGGTCGGAATCGCCGTAGACCATCAGGCGACGGACGTCGAGCGAGATGGCCATACGCAACCCGTACAACAGTGCTTCGTATTCAGCCTTGTTGTTTGATGAATCAAAATGGATCTGAAGGACGTAGCTGAGCTTGTCGCCCCTAGGAGAGATCAGGACCACGCCTGCACCGGATCCGTTCAGCATTTTGGACCCATCGAAGAACATAGTCCAATGGTCCAACTGGACTTGAGTCGGAAGCTCTTGTTCTATCCATTCCGCCACAAAATCCGCAATGGCCTGAGACTTGATGGCTTTCTTCGCTTCGAACTTGATATCTAACGGAAGAAGTTCAATCGCCCATTTTGCCACTCGACCGGTTGCATCTCGGTTGTTTAGTATCTCTGATAATGGGGCGTCGCTGACGACTGACACTGAATGATCCGAGAAATAAAGGGCAACCTTTTTCGCAGTCAAGTAGATCCCGTACACAAGCTTTTGGTAATGTGGATACCTTTGCTTGGAGGGAGTCAAAACTTCGGATATGTAATAGACCGGGCGTTGGACCTTCTATGCCTTGCCCTCTTCTTCCCGCTCGACCGTGAGTACAGTACTGATGACTTGTCCGGTGGCAGCAATGTACAGCAGAAGAGGCTCTCCCCTGACTGGGGCAGCGAGCACCGGCTGGGTGGAAAGCAGGGCTTTGAGCTCTTCAAACGCTGCTTCGGCTTCGGGATTCCACTCGAACTTGTCGGATTTCTTCATGAGTCGGTAGAGAGGCAATGCCTTCTCCCCGAGCCGAGAAATGAATCGACTCAATGCGGCCAAGCAACCAGTAAGCTTCTGGACATCGTGTATACGCTTGGGGCGTTTCATTCGGAGGATGGCACCGACTTTCTCTGGGTTGGCGTCGATTCCCCGTTCGGAAACGAGGAAACCGAGCAACTTGCCGCCAGGAACTCCAAATGTACACTTCGACGGGTTGAGCTTGATATCGTAGCTTCTGAGGTTCGCGAATGTCTCAGCGAGGTCAGTCGGCAGGTCGGAACCTTTCCATGACTTGACCATGATGTCATCCATGTATGCCTCGACGTTCCGACCGATTTGCTTTATCAAGCATTTCTGGATCATGCGCATGAAGGTAGCATCGGCATTTTTGAGGCCGAAAGGCATGGTGACAGAGCAAAAACACCCGAAAGGGGTGATGAAGGCTGTTTTTATTTCATCGGGCCCATACAGACGGATCTGATGGTATCCGGAATATGCGTCCAGAAAGGTCAAACGCTCACATCCCGCAGTCGAGTCGACTATTTGATCGATGCGGGGAAGAGGAAAATGATCTTTCGGGCAGGCCCGATTGATGTGCTTGAAATCTATGCACATGCGGAGAGACTTCTCCTTCTTGGGGACCATGACGACGTTGGCGAGCCACTCGGAGTGGTATATCTCGCGGATGAACTCTGCTGCTAGGAGTCGAGCCACCTCTTCGCCAATTGCCTTTTGCTTCACCGCAGCGGATCAACGGAGATGTTCCTTCACTGGTGTCACCTTTGGGTCGACTCGCAAGTGGTGCTCAGCCAGCCCCCTGGGCACACCTGGCATGGCTGATGGTTTCCATGCAAAAGATGTCCCAGTTCTCACGGAGGAACTGGATGAGCGCTTCTTCCTATTTGCTGTCGAGGGTGGTGGAGATGTGGTTCGGCGCTGCGTTGGGGTCGGTGGGGTGGATGTGCACTGGCTTTGTGTCCCCGGCCGACTGGAAAGCTGACTCGGAAGCCGGCTTCTTAGCCCTTAGCAGGTCGGCTGGATCCACTTGCTTTTGGTACTCCTCCATCTCTACTGCTGCCATCTGATCGTCGGCGATCTTCGAGCCTTTCTGGAAGCATTCTTTCGCTTTCTGCCGGTTCCCAGTGATGGTTATGACACCGCTGGGTCCTAGCATCTTCAGCTTGAGGTAGACGTAACACGGTCGAGCCATGAACCTGGCGTAGGCTGGCCTACCCAGGATGGCGTGATAGGCGCTGTTAAAGTCCACCACTTCAAACGTCAGCTTCTCCTTTCGGAAATTCTTGGATTCACCAAAGACGACGTCGAGTGAGATCTGACCAAGTGAGTCGGCCTTCTTCCCGGGGATTACCCCATGGAACCTCATGTTACTTTCCCTTAGCTTGGACATCGGAATGCCCATATCCCGGAGGGTTGTTGCATACAGGATATTCAACCACTGCCTCCATCCATAAGGACTTTGGTCAGTCGAGTGCCTTCAACCACTGGGTCGACCACCAACGCCTGCCTCCCAGGGGTGGCGATGTGCGCTGGATGATCGGACTGGTCAAATGTGATGGGGGTCTTTGACCATTTTAGGAACGTGGGAGTCACCGGAGCAACCATGTTCACTTCTCTGTTGATGATCTTCAGTTGACTCTTGCTCTCGGCGTTTGCGAAAATCACCAAAGTGGAGTTGATGCGGGGGTATCCTCCGTCCCCTTCCTTGTCTTCGGACTCTTCTGACTCCTTCTCTTTCTCAGTGGACTGGTCCTTCTGGAAACTCTGGATCAAGAGTCGACACTGTCGAGTGGTGTGCTTGGGGTATACCAAGTTCCCCTCATCATCCTTCTTAGTGTGTATGGGACACGGCTGGTCGAGCATATCATCTCCAGCCTGACCCTTTCCTTTCTTGGGGACCCAGGAGCCTTTGGGCTTCCCTTTGCCCTTTCCTTGGTTGACCACCACGGCCTCTCCCTGAGCAGCTGGGTCGGCCTTACGCTTGTTCTTCCGATTGTGATTCTGGTCGTCCTGCCCGACTGGTTTCTTGCCGCTACGGAGCCGGTCGGCCTCTTCGCCGTTGGCGTACCGACTGGCAATTTCCATCATTCGCGACAGGGACATGTCGCCTGTTCGTCCAAACTTCAGATTCAACTCCCGATTGCGCACGCCTTCCTTGAAAGCGCACACCGCCTGGTGCTCGGAGACGTTTTCCACTATGTGATGCAAAGTGGTCCACCGCTGAATGTAGTCCCTCAAAGTTTCACTCGGCTTCTGGGTGCAATGCTGAAGCTCGGCGAGCCCGGCAGGTCGTTTGCAGGTGCCTTTGAAGGTCCGAACGAACACCCGAGCGAGCTCTTCCCAACTGTATATGCTCCTGGGGGCTAACTGGTTGAGCCACGCCCGAGCGGAGCCTCCCAGCATCAAGGGGAGGTGCTTCATGGCCACGTCGTCGTTGCCCCCTCCAATCTGCACGGCCACTCGGTAGTCTTCCAGCCACGTGTCTGGCTTCGACTCACCGGTGAATTTGCTTAATCCGGCCGCCAGCCTGAAGTTCAGAGGGATCTCTGCGGCCGTGATTGCGCTGCAGAAACACTCGGGCCCGGAGGCCGCCGCTCGGCTGCCAGAGGGTTGGTCTCCGACTCGCTCGTTCCTGGAAGCCCGGTTACGGTCGACCCGTCCCTGCACAAGGATGGACCTCGCGTTGAAGCCCGGTCGCCGGGGATCCGGGGGAATCCTACGCTCGTCGTCGCGCAGGCGCCTGCCCACATGCCGCGGAGGCGAGTGCGACCCACTCCCCGGAGGAGGAGTAGACACTCGACGGCGGTCGTTGCGTCCGTGTCGACGGTCGAGTGGGTCATCATTCCGACCCAGGTGCCGGTCGTGCCGCGGACCACGTTCCTCACGCCTCAGGGGCGATCTTGGACTGTGGGCCTACCATATGGTGTCTGCAGCCACCGATCTGCTGTGAATCCTGTTGCGCGACTGAGAGACAGCCGCGTTTTGCTCCTCAGCCGTTCGGAGCAAAGCTCGGATCTGTTGAAGGCCTCTTCCAGCCTCCGACTGGGAGGGCTGAATCGACTCCGCGATACGAGTCGCGACTTCGAGGTTCTGGACTGGTGTGCGGAACACCTGAGTCTCACGCTGACGTGATTGCCGCGGCCGTCGACTGGACTCGGGGGCCAGTCGGCGGGCCTGTTCGTCGAGTGAACGTTGGATGTTTTCCAGGCGCGCGCGCTCGGCCAAGGTGGCTACGCGCATGGCTTCAAGGGCCAAAGCTTCTGGGGAATCTCCCACGATGGGGGTGAAGAGCGCGTCTCCGTTGCAGCGGCAGAGCTCAGCCCTCTGCTCGGAGGTGAGGGGCTGAGGAACGTAGCCGTCGTTGTCATGCGCTTTATCACTGCCGCTGCCGCCGTTCTCCCCGCGAGGAAAACCTGGCGGTCTACGGCGCGGATCGATCATGAGTATTTCCGCCGTGGGGTCGCTGCTCCCGCACTCGGAAACGGAATCATCGAGTCCGGTCGACTGATCGGCCGACCCGTAAAGGTAACCGTCGGGCTCGATGGCTGCGACTTGCGGGTGGCCATTTGACGAGCCACCGCGTGTTTTACCCACCGCTGGAGCCGCGAGCGACCGGATCGCTTACGGCGGTGTCCAGCGGGGATGATGGCCGGTGAATATCGGGTCGACGGCTGCAGAAGGAGGACGCCGCCGGCTCTAGCACGAAAGTGAGTGGCTCCGCGGGTAGGCAGAGCCTCAACGTCAAGCGGGGCTTCCTTAAGCCACGCGGAGTCGTCGGCGACGAAGACCAGTGCGCCGAGTTGGATCTCGCGGCCCGACGCTAAAACGCCGCCTGACACCATGATGAAAGCGGTCGGGGAAGGGATTGCAACTTCACCAAATGTCGCTAAGACGCTCAGCCCCACGGTGGGCGCCAACTGTCGTGGTACTAGATCTGACAGTGAGGGTAGGGGGTAGGAATGGAGAGGCGAGGTCCTAGCTATGGCGCAGTTGTACACAGAGTGTTTTACGAGTTCGGGCCCTTCTCGGAGGAAGTAAAAGCCCTACGTCTCGTGCCCGGAGGCTTGGTCGAGTGATGTATGTATGTATGTGTTACAGAGGTGCGAACCCTTGTACTGGAGGAGGGGGGTGGCTTATATAGTGTGCCAAGACCCCGGCCATGCTCCACGTTACCAAGGATTTAAAGGTACATTAAGGCGGGCGTTACTGATAATGCCTGCATTAAAGGGTAGTTATGGGGTTCATTACAGTGAGTAAATATATGACCGTTGCCGTCTTAGAGGCGTTCAGTCTTCGGGAGTCGAGTGCCTGATCCAGTCGAGTGGAGTTGAGTCGTCCTGGATATGTGAGCCAGTCGAGTGAAGTGTCACCTCGGACCATCTCAGTCGACTGTCTCCACCGCCGTAGGTCTTGTCTTTTGATCTCTTAGGATAGTGACCTTGGGAGGGGCCTTTAGGTCAGGCCTATGACCCTACCCTAGGTCTGTAACCTCGTCAATAATAGCATGGAACAATCAAAAATTATAGATACATCGGAGTGACAAAATCCTAATCTTGATCTATGCCAACCCAACAAACACCTTCGGAGATACCTATAGAGCATCTTTATAATCATGCAGTTACATTGTGACGTTTGATAGCACACAAGGCATTCCTACGGTATCCGGAAGTTGCATAATCTCATAGTCCGAGGAATATGTATTTGACATGTAGAAAGCAGTAGCAATAAAAAACTAAACAATCAATATGCTAAGTTAACACATGGGTCATGTTCATCACATCATTCTCCTAATGATGTGATCCCGTTAATCAAATGACAACACATGTCTATGGTTAGGAAACTCAAACATCTTTGATTAACGAGTCAGTCTAGTAGAGGCTTACTTGGGACACTATGTTTTGTCTATATATCCACACATGTATCAAGTTTCCAATTAATACAATTCTAGCATGAATAAAAGACATTTATCATGATATAAGGAAATATAAATAACAACTTTATTATTGCCTCTAGAGCATATTTCCTCCAAGAAAACAGCTCTCGTGATGCCTACACCAACTAGAGAGGAAGCTAATGATAATGATCATGAAACTTCAATCAAGTTTCTACCAAGCCACGTAGGTCAACCAGAGCACAATCCGCACCAGAGTGGTACGGTAATCCTGTTCTGGAGGTCATGTTACTAGACCATGACGAACCTACGAATTATGAAGAAGCTATGATGAGCCCATATTCCGATAAATGGCTTAAGACCATGAAATCTGAGATAGGATCCATGTATGAGAACAAAGTATGGACTTTGGTGGACTTGCCCGATGATCGGCAAGCCATAGAGAATAAATGGATTTACAAAGCTCGACTTGTTGCGAAAGGTTTTCGACAAGTTCAAAGAGTTGACTATGATGAGACTTTCTCACCAGTAGCGATGCTTAAGTCTGTCTGAATCATGTTAGCAATTGTCGCATTTTATGAAATCTGGCAAATGAATGTCAAAACTACATTCCGTAATGAAATTCTGAAAGAAGAGTTGTATATGATGCAACCAGAAGGTTTTTTTCTATCCTAAAGGTGCTAACAAAGTGTGCAAGCTCCAACGATCCATGTATGGACTGGTGCAAGCATCTCGGAGTTGGAATATACGTTTTGATGAGGTGATCAAAGCATATGGTTTTATAAAGACTTACAGTGAGGCCTGTATTTACAAGAAAGTGAGTGGGAGTACTACAACATTTCTGGTAAGTATCTATGAATGACATATTGTTGGTCAGAAATGATGTAGAATTTTCTGGAAAGCATAAAGGATTGTTAAAAGGAGTTTTTCAATGAAAGACCTCAGTGAAGCTACTTATATATTGGGCATCAACATCTATAGAGATAGATCAAGACACTTGATAAGACTTTCAATGAGTACATCCTTGATAAGATTTTGAAGGAGTTCAAAATGGATCAGTAAAATAAGGAATTTTTTGCCTGAGTTGTAAGGTATGAAGTTGAGTAAGACACAAAGCCCGACCACGGCAGAAATATATAGATAAAATGAAAGTCATTCCCTATGCCTTAGCCATAGGTTCTATAAAGCATACCATGTTGTGTACCAGACCTAATGTGTGCCTTGCCACATGTCTGGCAAGGGGGTAGAAGAGTGATCCAGAAGTAGATCACTGGACAACGGTCAAAATTATCCTTAGAGGAATAAGGAAATGTTTCTCGGTTATGGAGGTGATAAAGAGTTCGTCGTAAAGGGTTATGCCGATGCAAGCTTTGACACTAAATCTAGATGACTCTGAGTATCAATCTGGATGTGTATTGGACATAGGAGCAATTAGCTAGAGTAGCTCTATGCAGAGCATTGTAGACAATTTGCTAAATACACACGGATCTAAATGTTGCAGACCCGTTGACTAAAACTCTCTCATAAGCAAAACATGATCATACCTTAGAGTGTTAATCACATAAACAATGTGAACTAGATTATTGACTCTAGTAACTCTTTGGATGTTAATCACATGACGATGTGAACTAAAACTCTCTCACAAGCAAAACATGATCATACCTTAGAGTGTTAATCACATAAACGATGTGAACTAGATTATTGACTCTAGTAAACTCTTTGGATGTTAATCACATGGCGATGCAAACTATGGGTGTTAATCACGTGGCGATGTGAACTAGATTATTGACTCTAGTGCAAGTGGGAGACTGATGGAAATATGCCTGATACGTCTTCAACGTATCTATAATTTTTTATTGTTCCATGCTATTATATTATCCTTCTAGGATGTTTTATGGGCTTTAATATACACATTTTTATATGATTTTTGGGACTAATCTATTAACCCAGAGCCCAGTGCCAGTTTTAGTTTTTCTCCTGTTTTAAAGTATCACAAAAAAAGAAATATCAAACGGAGCCCAATTGACCTGAAACTCAACGGAGGTCATTTTTGGACCAGAAGAAGCCTAGAAAGTGCTGGAGGGGGGCCAGAAGGTCCACGGGCTGCCCACGAGGGTAGCCCCCCCTACTGGGCGCGCCCCTGCCTCGTGGATAGCCCGGAGACCCTCTTTACTTGCCCCCGACTCCAACACCTCCTATATATACTGAAACCTCCGAAAAGTAACAAGATCGGGAGTTCCACCGCCGAAAGCCTCTGTTGCCACCGAAAACCAATCTAGACCCGTTCGGGCAGCCTTCTGGAGGGGGGATCCCTCTCTGGCGGCTATCTTCATCATCCCGGCGCTCTCCATGACGAGGGAGGAGTAGTTCACCCTCGGGGCTGAGGGTATGTATCAGTAGTTATGTGTTTGATCTCTCTCTCTCTCTCTCTCTCTCTCTCTCTCTCTCTCTTGTTCTTGAGATGGCACTCTCTCTCTCGTGTTCTTGAGATGAGATGGCACGATCTTGATGTATCGCGAGCTTTGCTATTATAGTTGGATCTTATGTTGCTTCTCCCCCTCTAGTCTCTTGTAATTTATTGACTTTTCCCTTTGAAGTTATCTTATCGGATTGAGTCTTTAAGGATTTGAGAACACTTGATGTATGTCTTGCGTGGGATACCTATGGTGACAATGGGGTATTCTATTGATCCACTTGATGTATGTTTGGGTGATCAACTTGCGGGTTCCGTAACCTTGGGAATCTATGCATAGGGGTTGTCACACATTTTCGTCTTGACTCTCCGGTAGAAACTTTGGGGCACTCTTTGAAGTACTTTGTGTTGGTTGAATAGATGGATTTGAGATTGTGTGATGCATATCGTATAATCATGCCCACTGATACTTGAGGTGACAATGGAGTATCTAGGTGACATTAGGGTTTTGGTTGATTTGTATCTTAAGGTGTTATTCTAGTACGAACTCTATGATAGATTTAACGGAAATAATATATTCATGTTATTTTACTACGGACTCTTGAATAGATCGATCAGAAAGAATAACTTTGAGGTGGTTTCATACCCTACCATGATCTCTTTGTTTGTTCTCCGCTATTAGTTACTTTGGAGTGACTCTTTGTTGCATGTTGAGGGATAGTTATATGATCCAAGTATGTTATTATTGTTGAGAGAAGTTGCACTCGTGAAAGTATGAACACTAGGCCTTGTTTCAAAGCATTGCAATACCGTTTGTTCTCACTTTTATCATTAGTTACCTTGCTGTTTTTATATTTTCATATTACAAAAACCTATATCTACCATCCATATTGCACTTGTATTAGCATCTCTTCGTCGAACTAGTGCACCTATACAATTTGCCATTGTATTGGGTGTGTTGGGGACACAAGAGACTCTTTGTTATCTGGTTGCATGGTTGTTTGAGAGAGACCATCTTCATCCTATGCCTCCCATGGATTGATAAACCTTAGGTCATCCACTTGAGGGAAATTTGCTACTGTCCTACAAACCTCTACGCTTGGAGGCCCAACAACGTCTACAAGAAGAAGGTTGCGTAGTAGACATCAAGCTCTTTTCTGGCACCGTTACCGGGGAGGTTAGTGCTTGAAGGTATATCTTTAGATCTTGCAATCAAATCCTTCAGTTTCTTGTTTTATCATTAGTTTAGTTTATAAAAGAAAACTACAAAAAAATGGAATTAAGGTTACCTCATATGCTTCACCTTTTTAATATCTTTCGTGAAAATGATGGGAAGGAAAACTGTGCTCAAGTACTAGAAGAAGAATTGCATAGAATGCTTGGCATAAAATATGTGCATGATGAGCATGATCGCAATGTTGTTAGTATGAATTCTTTGAATACCCATGATGCTAATGATATGCAAAGCCACAAGCTTGGGGAAGCTATGTATGATGAAGATGATATGTTTAGTCCCCCAAGTTTTGATGAACAAATTTATTATGATGAAAGCATGCCTCCTATTTATGATGATTATATTGATGAAGGTGGATTTGGAGAGGTCATGACTTTATTTAGTGATGAATCCACTATTTCGGAAGAGGTTCCAATTGATTATGAGAACAAAGTTGCTATCTATGATAATTATTGTGATGACTTGTATGCTATTAATAATAATGATAACCATGAAACTTGTCATCATGATTTTAGTTTTCAATTGGATTATGCTTCACATGATAGTTATTTTGTTGAGTTTGCTCCCACTACTATTCATGAGAAGAAATTTGCTTATGTGGAGAGTAATAGAAATTATATGCTTATGCATCATGAAAAGAATGCTTTATGTGATGGTTATATTGTTGAATTCATTCATGATGCTACTAAAAATTATTATGAGAGAGGATCATATGCTTGTAGGAATTGCAATAATATCAAGTTTCCTCTCTATGTGCTTAAAATCTTGAAGTTATGCTCGTTTTCCCTTCCTATGCTAGTTGATTATCGTTCCCATAAGTTGTTTGCTCACAAAATCCCTATGCATAGGAAGTGGGTTAGACTTAAATGTGTTATTCATATGCTTCATGATGCTCCCGCTATGTTTCAATTCTTATCTTTTATGTGAGTATCATTATGCCTAGCTAGGGGCGTTAAACGATAGCGCTTGTTGGGAGGCAACCCAAATTTATTTTCTTTGTTTTTTTCTGTTTAGGAATAAATATTGCATCTAGCTTCTGTTTATATGTGGTTTTGTGTTTTAATTGGTGTTTGTGCCAAGTAGAACCTTTGGGAAGACTTGTGTGAAGTTTATATGATCATGCTGTAAAAAACAGAAACGTTAGCGCTCACGAGAATAGTCACCAGTTTTTACTGGAGAGTGCTATTTAGTTGAGTCTTTTTGTAGATGATTAATAGACAAATTCCTCATGTCTACCAATTTATTTCATTTTTTCATAGTTACAGAAGTATTCGAAAGTTACAGATTACTACACACTGTTCTGTTTTTGACAGATTATGTTTTCTATGTGTTGTTTGCTTATTTTTGATGAATTTATGAGTAGTATTGGAGGGTATGAACCATGGATAAGTTGGAATACAGTAGATATTACACCAATATGAATTTAGAATGAGTTCATTACACTACCTTTGAGTGGTGGTTTGTTTTCTTATACTAACGGAGCTCACGAGAATTTTGGCTAAGTTTTGTGTTGTGAAGTTTTCAAGTTTTGAGTATGGATTCGATGGACTATGGAATAAGGAGTGGCAAGAGCCTAAGCTTGGGTATGCCCCCAATGCACCCCAAGGTAAAATTCAAGGACAACCAAAAGCCTAAGCTTGGGGATGCCCCGGGAAGGATCCCCTCTTTCGCCTTCGTCTATCGGTAACTTTACTCGATGTTATATTTTTATTCACCACATGATATGTGTTCTGCTTGGAGCGTCAATGTGTTTTATTTTGTTTTGCTTTCTGTTTGAATAATATCCCAAGATCTGAAATTCTTAAATGTTAGAGGGTCTTCACATAGTTACATAATTATTCAACTACTCATTGATCTTCACTTATATCTTTCGGAGTAGTTTGTTGTTTGCTCTAGTGCTTCACTTATATCTTTTAGAGCACGGCGGTGGTTTTATTTTAAAGAAATAGATGAACTCTCACGCTTCACTTATATCATTTTGAGAGTCTTTTAGAACAGCATGGTAATTGGCTTTGGTTGTAAAACTAGTCCTAATATGATAGGCATCCAAGTTAGGTATAGTAAAAACTTTCACATAAAGTGCATTGAATGATAGGAGCAGTTTGATACTTGATGATTGTTTTGAGATATGAGGATGGTGATATTAGAGTTATGCTAGTGGGGTAATTATGAATTCAAGAAATACTTGTGTTAAAGTTTGTGATTCCCGTAGCATGCACATATGATGAACCGCTATGTGACGAAGTTAGAGCATGAGGTATTTATTGAGTGCCAACCTTTGTGTGGAGGTCGGGGGCGCGCGATGGTTAACTCCTACCAACTTTCCCCCTAGGAGCATGCGTTGATTGCTTTGTTTTGATGACTCGTAAATTTTTGCAATAAGTATATGAGTTCTTTATGACTAATGTTGAGTCCATGGATTATACGCACTCTCACCCTTCCACCATTGCTAGCCTCTCTTGTACCGCGCAACTTTTGCCGCTACCATACACCCACCATATATCTTCCTCAAAACAGCCACCATACCTACCTATCATGGCATTTCCATAGCCATTCCGAGATATATTTCCATGCAACTTTCCACCGTTCCGTTGATATGACACGCTTCATGATACGGTGTATCCTAGGGCCATCACCATGGACCCTTCATCGCCTCGTCAAGTGCCCAAAGGACCCATGACTCGAGCCCGGGCAAGAGCTCTTGAGACCGAGGTGACGTCACTCCTAGCCCTACTTCCATATAATGCTTGCGAGACAGGGTCGCTACCTCAGACGGACGTGTTGTGTGTGCTCAGGTGTGAGGAAGGCCGCTTCGGAGAAGAGCTTGAAGATGGACAAGTCCCCAAGGCCACGGACGAGCTGATGCATCGAGAAGGGCACAAAGGAGTTCCAGGCCCCGGACATCCGGCCCCATGGCCCGGACATCCGGCACCTGGGCCATCAACTACAGAAGACCCGCAGCGGCCGAAGCTACAGGGCCCGGACATCCGGCCAGGGCCCGGACATCCGGCCAAACATGGCCCGGACATCCGGCCCCGGGCCCGGAAATCCGGCGCCTCTGTCCAGAGAGCACCCGAGACCAGGCCGCTCCAGCCCGGACATCCGGCTCCCCGCCCCGGACGTCCGGCACCCCTCGAAGACCCGGACATCCGGGCCGCCGCCCGGACATCCGGCCCCTGATCTGCCTGCGTGCAGCCCCTGGGCCGAGGCCCATGTACCCGTTCACCCCGTAGACTATATATACCCCTCTCCTCATTCCGTTTAGGGTTAGCTGTGGTTTAGCTCATTTGACACTTGTGTGGATTTCTCCCACGAGACCGGTGCGCCTCTACGGAGAAGATCCACCTCTGGATTCAAGACCCCTAACGGGAAGATCCCACGGGATTCCAAGACCTCCTCACGGAGAAGACTATCTTTGTATCACCGGCGTTGACTTTGGATCATGTATCTCGACCTTGTATCGCGAATCTAGCACTTGTGTGATTGCTTCCGTGTTGATTTGAGTGTTCTCTCTTGTGTTTTCCCCATCTTTCTCCGTGTTTTCCCCGTGTTCATCGTGTGCCAACCTCCAAACGTGAAAGATCCGCTGATTAGGGTTCCACCCTGTATCATATGGTATCTAGAGCAAAGGTTTCTCACGATTTTGGAGCCCCACACTTCGTTTTCTAGCCTGTTTTTGTCGTGTTCTTCCTAATTTCGAAAATTGCCCCACAAAAAGAGCCCCAAAAAATTTTCTGTGATCTGTTGATTTGGCAAGATTTTGTTGAATTTGTTCCATGGATTTGCTGTGCCACGTGTGGATCTAGCTTTTCCCCCACTTTTCCCCATTTTTCATCTGCAAATTCCGCCGAATTTTTGCCCCGAACCACCCCTTTGCAGCGTGTTCTTGCTGGCTAGGGCGCCCCGGACATCCGGCTCGTGCCCCGGACATCCGGCCCAGCCCGGACATCCGGCCCTTGGCCCGGACATCCGGCCTCCCGCAGCCACAAAACCACCACCACTTCCCACCTAGCAATCATCCACCCCCTTTTTCGTTCGGTGATCCACCCACTCTTCCGCAAACCACCACCGATCTTCCGCAACAACCACCATCGCTTCACCGCTTCGAGTTTGGAAAATTTGTCTCCATTTGCCGTGGATACTTGAGTTGTGGTTTCACCGTTTCCTTGGATGTTTAGGCTACCTTGGGACGGCAAGACTTCGACAACACCACCGCTCAACTTCGGCAAGGACGGTAACATCGACGACACTTCGCTCATTCTATCTTGCAATTGCATTGTCACCCTATGAACCATCTTTGCGTAGCTTTCCCATTGAGACTAGCCATTTGAGTATTGCCGGGCCACGACACTTGTGCACATTAGTGATACTCATATATATTGCATACCACATCATCTTGGTATATTGCATATCCCCGTGTGCCACAAGAGTGCTCCGCATACACAATAGCTACCTCGATCCGAGAAGCATACATATGTGCCCAAAGAAAGAGCTCAAAAGCTTTTAAGCAAAAGAGCCAATCCAAGCAAAGAAACAATAGCATCACACGCCTTGCATCCAAAGAGATCATACATAGCAACATCATCTTGTGCTCAAGCATCGGCACATCATACACTCATAGCATACTTGTGATAGATAGTCGTTACGTTTTGCCCATATAGGTCGTGCACAAGTGCGTATCCGCCTATTAAGCAATCGGTTAGCGTCTCTCTAGCGTTGTGCAACACGAGCATCTTCCGTGGTTTACCACATTTTTCGCTCATCCTTGGTTGCACAACCACATTTATCTATCCGTGCGTGTGTTCCGTGTGCTACTCTTTGCTAGTGATCTACTTGTTGCATGAGCAAATTGTGAACCATTTTCAACATTTTTGAGTCACTTTGACAATTGCATTGAATTTGTGCCACATCCTAACCGAGCTCCTCTCAAAGCTTTACTTGTGTAGGTGTGAGAATCGACACGAAGTGATACCAATAGTGCTATTTCCGGGTTACATTGTTGAGTGATCATTGATCCATTTTCAACCTCGGTTAAGGTACATTGATATTGTCTTCTCCTTTCTCCACTCACTTACTTGCTTGTGATGATGGATAGGCCAAGTTCATCTACCAACCCGATCTTCGACGATCCTCAAGAAGCGAACAACTACGTCACCAAACTACATCTATTCGGTGTCCAACGAGCTCTACATCAAGAGAGTGAAGCTATGCGAGAGTACATTGGTCAAGTTGCCGAGGACGCGCGACAATTCCAACAAAGTACCAAGGAGCAAATCGACCTCATCAACACCAACATGTCTACTCAATACAATGAGCTCCGGACATTGATCATCAACCGACGTTCTTCCTCA
This sequence comes from Secale cereale, assembly GCA_902687465.1. Lineage (NCBI taxonomy): Eukaryota > Viridiplantae > Streptophyta > Magnoliopsida > Poales > Poaceae > Secale > Secale cereale. The sequence continues at coordinate 328,255,509 of LR738709.1, forward strand.
ACATCATCTCATCGACGAAGCCGCTCAAGTCGACATACCGACTCAACGCAAGACTCAAGTACACCTACGTCAAACACTCTTCGTCAAGCCGCACGTCAAGCTCGACATGACCACCGGCATCCTCTACAAGACAAGAGTTCTCAAGAGCTATTCGACGAACAAGAAAATCGACGTCGCCAAAACCAAGCTACACTTGAGCAAGCACAAGAACGGCAACGACTACGCCAACAACAACAAGAGCGAGCTCGCCAATATCAAGAAGAACAAGATGCCGAGGCTAACCGCCAAGCACAACAACGTCGAGAAGCTCAAGCTACGGAGGCGCAACGAGCGTTACAAGATGCACATCGCAATGTGGCCGCCCGCAATCGACACACTCGTCAAGAAGAGGATTTCCTTCGAGATGAGATGCAAGAACGGCGACACCAAGCAAGAATGCAAGAAGCAGTTCCTCCTCAAGCGCGGCGAGAGCAACAACCCCAACAAGAACATCTTCCTCAACAAGAGCAACAAGATATGGCAAACCGCCAAAATCGAGATCATCCTCCCAATAGGCAAGGAAACAACGACGAGCATCGCTATGGCAAGCTCAAGTTCACCATGCCAAAGTTCTCCGGAAGCATTGATCCCGAAGACTACCTCTCATGGGCATTGAAAGTTGACAAGATCTTTCGCCTTCACAACTTCGATGAAGAGAAGAAGATCGCTATGGCATCACTTGAGTTCCAAGACTATGTTCTCATTTGGTGGGAGCAAATCATAGAGAGAAGAGAAGCCAAAGGCGAACCTCCTATCACCACTTGGGCTCAAATGAAAGAAGTGATGAGAGCACGCTTCGTGCCTACACACTACAACCGAGACTTGTTCAAGAAGCTACAACTCCTCAAGCAAGGTACCAAGTCCGTTGAAGAGTACTACAAGGAGATGGAGATTGCCATGATACGAGCGAACATCACGGAAGATGATGAGCAAACTATGGCGCGATTCTTGAATGGACTCAACTATCCCATCAAGAAGATTGCGGACTTCCAACCATACAACAATCTCCTCGAGCTAGTACATCAAGCAACCAAAGCGGAGCGACAAGTTCAAGAAGACTACAAGTACTCAAAGTTCACCTCCAAGAACTTCGGCTCCTACAACCAAGCTTCAACGACTTCGGCTACTCCTCCTACCTCTTCCAAGACTCCTACAAACTTCGGAGACAAGCAAAGCTACAAGAATGCGACTACTTCGAGTCGTCCACCTTCTACCAACAACTTCAAGCCAAGAGCTTCCTCAACTACAACTCCTACCGAAGATAACAACAAGACGAGCTCCATCAAATGCTTCAAGTGCCAAGGACGAGGCCACAAGTCATTTGAGTGCAAGACCGTTCGCACCATGATCATCAACGACGACGGATCATATGACTCCATGAGCGATGATGAGATGGAAGCACTTGAGCATGTCGCAATGCATCGCCAAGTCAATGAAGAAGAAGACAATCAAGTGTTTTGCGACAATGACTCAAGCCCCAACCTTGTTGTCTCCAAAGTCTTGACACTCCAACATCAACAAGATGACGACCAACGTTGTCACATTTTCCATACGAAGGCCGGCATCAATGGACGCGCCGTCAAGGTTATCATCGATGGAGGAAGTTGCCACAACTTGGCAAGCGAAGAGCTATGCGACAAGCTTCATTTGGTCAAGACGAAGCATCCGCATCCCTACAAGGTCCAATGGCTCAACGACGCCGGAATTCTTCGAGTCGAGCACACCGTGCAAGTCTCTTTCAAGATTGGCGCATACGAGGATACTCTTGAGTGTGATGTGATACCCATGTCCGTGTGCCACCTTATTCTTGGACGCCCATGGCAATATGATCGTGGAGTCACACACAATGGACGGACGAATCACTATCACTTCAAGATGAAGGGCAAGGAATTCGTGCTACGACCAATGACTCCAAGTCAAGTAGCCGCCGACAAGATTTTACCTACCACCCATCGTGGAGAGAATGGTGAGAGAGCGAGCCACCAAAAAGAGAGCGAGAGCCACAAGCCAAATATGAGCGACTCCACGATGAGCGACAAGAAGCAACTAGTGCTATTTGCTACCAAACGAGAGATGAGAGAAGTGTGTGAGAACCCATCGAGCGTCTTCCACCTTGTGCTCCTATGCAAAGGGGAAGCCAAACCTACTAACACTTCACCACCTCCACCTTTAGTGTTGTCTAAATTGTTGCAGGAATTCTCGGACGTCTTTCCGGATGAGCTACC
>LR738709.1:328268497-328302087 GCA_902687465.1 Secale cereale
TTTATCACTAAGCGGTAGCGATAGTCGTAGAAGCAATAGTTGGCGAGACGACAACGATACTACGATGGAGATCAAGGTGTCACGCCGGTGACGAAGGTGATCATGAAGGTGCTTTGGAGATGGAGATCAAAAGCACAAGATGATGATGGCCATATCATGTCACATATTTTGATTGCATGTGATGTTTATCTTATTATGCTTCTTATTTTGCTTAGTTCGACGGTAGCATTATAAGATGATCCCTTACTAAATTTCAAGGTATAAGTGTTCTCCCTGAGTATGCACCGTTGCGAAAGTTCGTCGTGCCGAGACACCACGTGATGATTGGGTGTGATAAGCTCTACGTTCAAATACAACGGGTGTAAGCCAGTTTTGCACACGCAGAATACTCGGGTTAAACTTGACGAGCCTAGCATATGCAGATATGGCCTCGGAACACTGGAGACCGAAAGGTCGAGCGTGAATCATATAGTAGATAAGATCAACATAAGATGTTCACCATTGAAACTACTCCATCTCACGTGATGATCGGACATGGTTTAGTTGATTTGGATCACGTTATCATTTAGATGACTGGAGGGATGTCTATCTAAGTGGGAGTTCTTAAGTAATATGATTAATTGAACTTTAATTTATCATGAACTTAGTCCTGGTAGTATTAGCATATCTATGTTGTAGATCAATAGCTCGCGATGTTGCTCCCCGTTTATTTTATATGTTCCTAGAGAAAACTAAGTTGAAAGATGTTAGTAGCAATGATGCGGAATTGTTCCGTGATCTGAGGATTATCCTCATTGCTGCACAGAAGAATTATGTCCTTGATGCACCGCTAGGTGACATACCTATTGCAGGAGCAGATGTAGACGTTATGAACGTTTTTGACAAAAGCTCGGTATGATGACTACTTGATAGTTTAGTGCACCATGCTTTACAGCTTAGAACCGGGACTTCAAAAACGTTTTGAACGCCACGGAGCATATAAGATGTTCCAAGAGATGAAATTGGTATTTCATACTCGTGCCCGTGTCGAGAGGTATGAGACCTCTGACAGTACTTTGCCTACAAGATGGAGGAGAATAGCTCAAACAGTGAGCATGTGCTCAGATTGTCTGGGTACTACAGTTGCTTGAATCAAGTGGGAGTTAATCTTCCAGATAAGATAGTAATTGACAAAGTTCTCTAGTCACTATCACCAAGTTAGTAGAACTTCGTGATGAACTATAATATGCAAGGGATGACGAAGGTAATTCCCGAGCTCTTCGCGATGCTGAAATCGGCGAAGGTAGAAATCAAGAAAAAGCATCAAGTGTTGATGGTTAATAAGACCACTTGTTTCAAGTAAAGGGCAAAGGGATAGAAGGGGAACTTCAAGAAGAATGACAAGAAAGTTGTCACTCCCATGAAGAAACCCAAAGCTAAAACTCAAGCCTGAAACTAAGTGCTTCTACTGCAAAGGAAATGGTCACTGGAAGTGGAACTGCCCTAGATATTTGGCGGATAAGAAGGATGGCAAAGTGAACAAAGGTATATTTGATATACAGATTATTGATGTGTATTTTACTAGTGTTCATAGCAACCCCTCGGTATTTGATACTGGTTTAGTTGCTAAAGAGTAGTAACTCAAAATGGGAGTTGCATAATGAACAGAAACTAGTTAAAGGATGAAGTGACGATGTGTATTGGAAGTAGTTCCAAGATTGATATGATCATCATCGCACACTCCCTATACTTTCGGGATTAGTGTTGAACCTAAATAAGTGTTTGTGTTGAACATGAATATGATTTGATCATGTTTATTGCAATACGGTTATTCATGTAAGTTAGAGAATAATTGTTGTTCTGTTTACATGAATAAAACCTTCTATGGTCATACACCCAATGAAAATGGTTTGTTGGATCTCGATCGTGTGATACACATATTCATAATATTGAAGCCAAAAGATGCAAGGTTAATAATGATAGTGCAACTTATTTGTGGCACTACCGTTTAGGTCATATTGGTGTAAAGCGCATGAAGAAACTCCATAGTGATGGACTTTTGGAATCACTTGATTATGAATCACTTGGTGCTTGCGAACCATGCCTCATGGGCAAGATGACTAAAACTCCGTTCTCCGGAACCGTGGAGCAAGCAACAGAGTTGTTGGAAATCATACATACTGATGTATGCGGACCAATGAGTGTTGAAGCTCGCGGCAGGTATCGTTATTTTCTGACCTTCACTGATGATTTGAGCAGATATGGGTATATCTACTTAATGAAGCACAAGTCTGAAACATTTGAAAAGTTCAAAAAAATTCAGAGTGAAGTGGAGAATCATTGTAACAAGAAAATAAGAGTTTCTACGATATGATCGTAGAGGTAAAATATTTGAGTTAGCGAGTTTGGCCTTCAATAAAAACAATGTGAAATAGTTTCACTACTCACGCCACCTGGAACACCATAGTGTAATGGTGTGTCCGAACGTCATAACCATACTTTATTAGATATAGTGCGATCGATGATGTCTCTTACCGATCTACCACTATCGCTTTTGGGGTTATGCATTAGAGACAGCTACATTCACGTTAAATAGGGCACCATCTAAATCCGTGGAGATGACACCGTATGAACTGTGGTTTGACGAGAAACCTAAGCTGTCATTTCTTTAAGTTTGGGATTGTGATGCTTACGTGAAAAAGTTTCAACATGATAAGCTCGAACCCAAATCGAAGAAGTAAATCTTCATAGGATACCCAAAAAGAAACTGTTGGGTACACCTTCTATCACAGATCCTAAGGCAAGGTCTTTGTTGCTAAGAGTGGATCCTTTCTAGAGAAGGAGTTTCTCTCGAAAGAAGTGAGTGGGAGGAAAGTAGAACTTGATGAGGTAATTGTACCTTCTCCCGGATTGGAAAGTAGTACATCACAGAAAATTGTTCCAGTGATTCCTGCACCAATCAGTGAGGAAGTTAATGATGATGATCATGAAACTTCGGATCAAGTTTCTGCTGAACGTCGTAGATCAACCAGAGTACGTTCCGCACCAGAGTGGTACGGCAACCCAGTTCTGGAAATCATGTTACTAGACCATGATGAACCTACGAACTATGAGGAAGCGATGATGAGCCCAGATTCCGCAAAATGGCTTGAGGCCATGAAATCTGAGATGCGATCCATGTATGAGAACAAAGTGTGGACTTTGGTTGACTTGCCCGATGATCGGCAAGCCATCGAAAATAAATGGATCTTCAAGAGGAAGACCGACGCAGACGGTAATGTTACTGTTTACAAAGCTCGACTTGTTGCGAAAGGGTTTCGACAAGTTCAAGGAGTTGACTACGATGAGACTTTCTCACCTGTAGCGATGCTTAAGTCTGTCCGAATCATGTTAGCAATTGCCGCATTTTATGAAATCTGGCAAATGGATAACAAAACTGCATTCTTTAATGGATTTATTAAAGAAGACTTGTATATGATGCAACCAGAAGGTTTTGTCAATCCTAAAGGTGCTAACAAAATGTGCAAGCTCCAGCGATCCATCTATGGACTGGTGCAAGCATCTCGGAGTTGGAATATACGCTTTGATAAGTTGATCAAAGCATATAGATTTATACAGACTTGCGATGAAGCCTGTATTTACAAGAAGTGAGTGGAAGCACTACAACCTTTCTGATAAGTATATGTGAATGACATATTGTCGATCGGAAATGATGTAGAATTTTCTGGAAAGCATAAAGGAGTGTTTGAAAGGAGTTTTTCAAAGAAAGACCTCGGTGAAGCTGCTTATATATTAGGCATCAAGATCTATAGAGATAGATCAAGACGCTTAATTGGACTTTCACAAAGCACATACCTTGATAAGATTTTGAAAAAGTTCAAAATGGATCAGTCAAAGAAAGGGTTCTTGCCTGTATTACAAGGTATGAAGTTGAGTAAGACTCAATGCCCGACCACTGCAGAAGATAGAGAGAAAATGAAAGTCATTCCCTATGCCTCAGCCATAGGATCTATCATGTATGCAATGCTGTGTACCAGACCTGATGTGTGCCTTGCTATAAGTCTAGCGGGGAGGTACCAAAGTAATCCAGGAGTGGATCACTGTACAGCGGTCAAAATTATCCTTAGTAATTGGATGACTAAAGGAAATATTTCTCGATTATGGAGGTGATAAAGAGTTCGTCGTAAAGGGTTACGCCGATGCAAGCTTTGACACTAAATCCAGATGACTCTAAGTATCAATCTGGATGCGTATTGAAAGTGGGAGCAATTAGCTAGAGTAGTTCCATGCAGAGCATTGTAGACATAGAAATTTGCGAAATACATACAGATCTGAATGTGACAGCCCGTTGACTAAACTTCTCTCACAAGCAAAACATGATCACACCTTATTACTCTTGGGTATTAATCACATAGCGATGTGAACTAGATTATTGACTCTAGTAAACCCTTTGGGTGTTGGTCACATGGCGATGTGAACTATGGGTGTTATTCACATAACGATGTGAACTATCGGTATTAAATCACATGGCGATGTGAGCTAGATTATTGACTCTAGTGCAAGTGGGAGACTGAAGGAAATATGCCCTAGAGGCAATAATAAATTTGTTATTTATATTTCCTTATATATCATGATAAATGTTTATTATTCATGCTAGAATTGTATTAACCGGAAACTTAGTACATGTGTGAATACATAGACAAAACAGTATGTCCCTAGTATGCCTCTACTAGACTAGCTCATTGATCAAAGATGGTTATGTTTCCTAGCCATAGACATGAGTTGTCATTTGATCAACGGGATCACATCATTAGGAGAATGATGTGATGGACAAGACCCATCCGTTAGCATAGCACAATGATCGTTTAGTTTTCTGCTATTGCTTTCTTCATGACTTATACATGTTCCTATGACTATGAGATTATGCAACTCCCGAATACCGTAGGAACACCTTGTGTGCTATCAAACGTCACAACGTAACTGGGTGATTATAAAGATGCTCTACAGGTGTCTCCGAAAGTATTCGTGGTGTTGGCATAGATCAAGATTAGGATTTGTCACTCCGAGTGTCGGAGAGGTATCTCTGGGCCCTCTCGGTAACACACATCACAATAAGCCTTGCAAGCAAAAGACTAATGAGTTAGTCACGAGATGATGTGTTACGGAACGAGTAAAGAGACTTGCCGGTAACGAGATTGAACTAGGTATAGAGATACCGACGATCGAATCTCGGGCAAGTAACATACCATTTGACAAAAGGAACAACGTATGTTGTTATGCGGTTCTGACCGATAAAAGATCTTCGTAGAATATGTAGGAGCCAATATGAACATCCAGGTTCCGCTATTGGTTATTGACCGGAGATGAGTCTCGGTCATGTCTACATAGTTCTCGAACCCGTAGGGTCCGCACGCTTAATGTTTGATGACGATCGGTATTATGAGTTTATGAGTATTGATGTACCGAAGGTAGTTCGGAGTCCCGGATGAGATCACGGACATGACGAGGAGTCTCGGAATGTCCAAGACATAAAGATTGATATATTGGACGGCTATATTCGGACACCGGAAGTATACCGGAAAAGTTTCTGATTTATCGGGAATGCCGGAGGGGGTTACCGGAACCCCCTACGAGAGGGGATGGTCCATAGTGGGCCAAAAGGGAAAGAGAGAGGCAGCCCATAGGTCTGGACGGCGCCCCCACCTAGGGTTCCTAGTTGGACTAGGATTGGGGGGGGCGCCACCTCTCCTATTCCTTTCCCCCTTCTTTCTTTTGGTGAATCCTACTAGGAATAGGATTGCAATCCTATTCCTAGTAGGACTCCTTCCCTAGCCGCACCAGGAAGGGCCGGCCGGCCTCCCTCCCTTGCTCCTTTATATACGGGGGCAGGGGGGCACCCAAAGACACACAAGTTGAATTGTTCCAGCCGTGTGCGGTGCCCCCCTCCACAGAAACACACCTCGGTCATACCGTCGCGGTGCTTAGGCGAAGCCCTGCGCCGGTGAATACATCATATCCGTCACCATGCCGTCGTGCTGACGAAACTCTCCCGTGAAGCTCAACTGGATCAAGAGCTCGTGGGACGTCATCAAGCTGAACGTGTGCTGAACGCGGAGGTGCCGTACGTTCGGTGCTTGATCGGTTGAATCGCGAAGAAGTTCGACTACATCAACCGCGTCACTTGACGCTTCCGCTTCCGGTCTACGAGGGTACGTAGACACACTCTTCCCTCTCGTTGCTATGCATCTGGTAGATATATCTTGCGTGATCGTAGGAAAATTTTAAAATACTACATTCCCCAACAGCATAGATGCATAATTACATCATGTTAGCATGTGCACCAAGTTTGATAGCATTTGGACAAGTTTGGCAATGTAAAGTTGCTCAAACTTCAAAATGGACAGAAATGGTTTTGAGGGGATTAGATGATGTTTCCTTGATCTTCAAGGCATGAGGCTTTGCAAGATCATCAAATATGTCACATATGACATGATAGAATTTCCCTGGAATTTTTTGGGGAATATTTCCTTTGTAAATATTTCAAAAGCTTGAAATATCCAGAAAGGGTTTTGAAAGGATTTGTCCAATATTTTGAACATGACCATGTGTTGAAACTCTTATATATGGACAATATATGTCCTATGAGTTTCCCTGAATTTTGGCAAATATTTTTGAAATATTTAAATAATTTTTCCCTATTAAAGACAATTTCTGTCCTTAAGAAAAAGCTTTTAAATAGAATATAAAATAACTTTTAAAATTATAATTTTGTGGTTTCTGGGAGTCCTATACCTAATAGGATTCAAATATACTTTTTGAAAGATTTTTCACACCCTAAATAAGGTACTTGTAGTGCAAACCTCAATTCAGGGGTTTTTGGAAAACTAATTTTAGAAAATACTATTTGGCCAAAATATTTTTATAAGAAAACTCTATATTGGTCTATACACATGGCATGATCATTGGGAAAAGGTTTTGGATCAAGGAGATGAAGTATAAGAGTTGGAGGATTTATTTGATTTTTAGAGCACTAGCAAACAGCAGACAGAAAATCAATCAAGCAAAGTCAAAAATCACTCAAAAGTTTTTGTAAATCCACATTTTCATCATGATAATTATCTTAAACAATGTGGCATGAAAATCAGGGTGTGACAGACCTACCCCCCTTACAAGAATCTCGTCCCCGAGATTCCCAGACTAGGCGTGAAAAGGAATACGGAGTCTTGGATACGGGGTAGTCTTCACTTCTTCTTGTTGGTTCTGCTTCCGAGTGGTGCTCCATGGAATCTTGAAGTACTTGGTGGTGTGGCTTCTTGCTTGTTACCCTCTTTGATGGAGGTTGCTGAGGGGTCTCTTGCGTAGGTTGGGTTGAGTTAGTTGTCAAAGGCTCGGTGATCGATGTCCTTGCGGGCACCGGGCTAGTTAGGAGGTAAGAAGCACTTCCAGAGTGATGACTCGTGGAATATTCGGTGTACGGTGGGTATCTCAGGTGGTAAATCTAGCTGGGAGCCGTCTATTATTTGTCTTGCAGTGGTCTTGAAGAAGGTCGATAAATCTTGGTGTGAGCGTTCCTTCGACACGGAAATGCTCGGTCCCTTTGAGAGGAGTGGTTTGTAGATACGCCCGGTTTTGGATGCAGGGCTCACTTCTTGATGACGGTGGTCGGTGTAGTTCTTCCTTCTTGACTGGGCGGTCTTCAAATGTCTTCTATACAGTTGTCCGTCTCTTCTTTTGTCTTCGGGCAGACAAGTAGGCCATCAAATAATGATGTTACCCAACTTGTCCAATTACTCCATGAGGTCTATGGGGGTACGCAAGGTAGGCTGGGGTATTGGTGGTGGTCTCCGCTGGGTATTAGCAAGGTCTTCCTGACTTAGAGCGAAGGCCCGTGGTCAGAATCTGACCAGGTTGGGGCTTAAGGGTTTCAAGGTTTCTAGTGAGTGAGTGAACGTTTATCATCTTATCCTTAAGCACGGTTTCTGAGATGCCAATAGCTCTATCCAGTACTCCGAACGAAAAAGCATAGACCAGCTTCAATCACCACTCATGCCATACATATCCTCATGACTCTCAAGAGACGGTCTAACAAAAATGTACTTGCCTACGATCCCCCAAATCCATATGTATGTCTACCCCTAAAATCCATGGGTAGGTCATACATGCTACTAAGCTTGAATTAAACACCACAATCCAAGCGCTCAACCTATTCTCGCAAGGCTCAAGATAATGCATCACCATTCTAAGGAAACACGTCATATGCCACTCCAAGATTATGTTTCCTTCCTATAGATCAACTCCAGTAGCCCGGTAATTTCCATCAATCACCACATGATCCAACAATTCTACAAATCCGATGTCTACGGTGTTCCGCAAGATCTCAAGTCCCTGTATACCCAATACTTGGAAGGGCTATGCATTACGATAGTAAGTCCACCAAATTCTCATCATCCGGGTCAAGTAAACTCCAAGATCACGATTATATAGATCCCTAAATCAACTCCGACAAATAATCCAATCTCCTAGGTTATTGTCCACCGAGAAGCAAGGTATCATGATCAGGATCATCAGTCTAAATCCAATTTACTCCGAACCATGCAGACATATCTAGCACTTATACCGACCAGAATCACCTACATAAATCCAAAATCTCATGTCCAACGGGTACTCCTACATGCTTCCCCAAAGTCATGATCCCGCCAATATGAAAATCTCACAATCCACCAAGGTCTCAGATAATTCCTCGAAGTCACTGATATAAAGCCACCAAGTCATCTGTCTTATATCCCCAAATTGGTCTATCTATGGCATCGTCAGTTCTCGTGCTATATTGGGATGACAACGTGCTCGTTCACTGTGTCCACTAGCTCCTTTACGAACCCAGTGTTGTGCAAGGTTATAAAGGCTTAACTGGTTCTCTCGCAATATTTACAGGTTAGGCACATGGTTGAGGATTCGCGCTGGAGTGTCTTGTGAAGTCTCAAAGGGTCTAGGAATGGGTTACTAGTCTGGAGGGTTAGACATAATTCTACGGGGTTGTACTTGGTCACGAAGATTGTAGCAGAGGTCTTCAGTGCCTGGGTTGCCGTGGTAGAATCCTTGGTGCATCTTGTCTTGCGGGTCTTCAGTTGGGGAGAGAGAAGAGAGGGAAAAAGTAGCGTAGAGGAGGGAAATGCCTAAAAGGGGGTTCTATAGTGCAAGTGCAATCAAACAGGTGCAAAAAGGCCAAAACAAAAGAAACAAGGCGAGGAAGATGACATAGCCATGCACTTGTTGCCTAGGGCAAAAGTGCGACTTATATCAAAACACAAACAAATAAAAGCAAACAACACACAGTCATCGTTCTATTCGAACCATCATACGGACTCGACTGCGCATAGGGGGTACACGACTCATCCTACCCTAGGGGTTCTCGGACTCAGTGTCGTGACTTGTGCCTCGTGCAGTCTTCTGAGCTTCCTCAAGTGTTGCTATGTCCCTTGTAGTTGCTTGATGAACGATCCGGGTTGAACCTGAAGAATCTTCAACAACTTCTCGCCTGATGAGGTGATGTGGTGAAGGTGCCTCCTTGTAGCTTTTCTTATCTCTTTAATCATGACGACCCCTTGTGCCTTCTGGGACGTCGAGGGTACCAGGTGGGCAATCCGTATGCAATGACAATAACAACGCATAATAGAGGTCCAACATGTCGGTTTCGTTGGTGACAGCATCGACACCAAGAGCGGTGGATGAAGAGAACCGTTTTCCTGCTCACTATAGTGAGGCGGACCAAATGGTGAGGTTCTCATCCACCGGTGGTTGCCGATACAACAACGGTAGTGACGGGATTACTCTATTAGCGATGTATATCATGATTTTGCATAACCTATACCCTGGTCATCATGGGCCAATGTTGCATCTTCTTGGGCACTGTCAAGGGTGTCATCATCTTCTGGGTCTTCATGTCCTCATTCCTCGAGGATGGATTTTTTTTTCCGTTGACATCGTCTTGTCGTGGTGTCGCCAATCTTGTGTGCAGAAGTGGTGGGTAAGTGTTTGGCAAGGTGCACTCCACGAGGATTACAGAAAATCCAGTGGTCAGGGGCATAAGGGTTATAGCGACTAAAATTTTTGAAGGGGGAAGAGATTAGGTATGGCCTAGTTTTCCGAAAAACTGAGAAGGGAAGAGAAGTATAGATAGTTTTGAAAACTAGTAATAGTTTTGAAAGTAGTTTTACCCTAACTAACGACCATGCTAACTAAGGCTTCCTACAGTCAGGATGGCTCTGATACCAGCTCTGTGGGGACCCCGACTCATAAGTCGAGATCACCGAATGCACGTGTACAGTGATCCCATAGATCAATGCTCACTGAACACAGAGAAGCTGAATAACAAGAGTCTTACATCCATACATACCGTATTACACAAATAGGACCATAATGGTCAAGTCTTGAGTATAACGTTGCAACATAAATCTTCTATAACAACATGGACCCATGCCATCTGCCTTAACCCTACAGGCATTCTGACTGGGAAGCGTCCTAGCTCGCATGCTCGTCACCAAGAAATCTTCATCATAACCTGTTCTATCATGCCTGGCCAATAAAATAACCAGTGGCAAGCCAATGAGTACTTTGAATGTACTCGCAAGCAACCCAAGTGTGATGACAGAATAATTATGCAAGGCTCTACTGCTAGATTGGCAGTTTTGCGGAAAGCTAGTTTTTCACATGCAAGTATGATCAACATATAACATGGGCATGCATGTGTCTGTAACAAGTATCAGGAGGTTACAAACATCATTATCGAGAAGGAGTTGTAATCAACTCATGCTCAAGCTCATTGAGATTTCCTCAAGAATCACATCATCAATATCACAGAACCGTGTTGTTTCCTCACACACACTCACACACCAGGTTTCGCAAACATTGGACGTAGCCCAAGAGCGGTTACCCAACTGTCCTTGACCGTGGACACGGCTATTCAAATAGTTTTACACTCTGCAGAGGTTGCACACTTTACCCACTAGATCCGGGGAACTTCCGTGACATCCACGACCCGCGGTACCTCAAGTACCCGGGGTAAGCACCCGATCACTATCTTTCCCTAGGCGACACTAATATGGAGTCCACTCGATTGGTAGTAACCCCCGTGCCCCACATTTCACATCTTAAGATTTTGGAGCCTCGCTCCCATATTCTTCACATACCACAAGCACGGGGTACCAACGGTGTGTCCGGTGCCCTGTAAAGACAGTCATGGCCGCCTATCCAAGCGCGACCCCGTCCCAAGAGTGACCTCATGTCACCCCCGTCACTAGTAATGCGGGCACCATGCTAGTATCGGCCTAGGTAATCAATAATGCCCTTTCCCATATAAGGGTAGAGTGGTTGCGCATGTAAGGTTGGAATAACGGTCGCAACTTAAACCAATCCGTTTTCAAAACAACACACACACTTTCCTCGGTACACCACTTCGTCATCAAGTGGTTACCCATCTCACCATCTCCCTCGGGCATAAATGGCACCCGGCGGGGTTTTCGAAAAGTCTTTTGAAAGTATTCTGGCTCCGTCACCATGCATATACCCGTCCCATTTGCGTAGCCACTATTATGGCAACCTAACTACTCCCACCCACATAACCCTCATAGGAAGGTAGGGTCATGCTTGATGCAAGTTTCAATAGTAAGTAACAAAGGTAGCAACCAAAGTGGTCTCCACCTCACATGATTCCGATGCATTGATAATAAGGGGCTATGAGACATGCATAAAAAGATTTCTCAAACATGGTCAAAGGGCTGCTTGCCTTATTCTTCCGAGTCTTCAAACCTTCTGGTCCTTCTCCAAGTACTTCGTTTATTTCGTCAACTAACGATGGAAACAATCATAATAAGCAACACAACAAAGCAAAAAATAAAAATGCTCTAAAAAATAGGAGTTGGACTTTTCTAGGATACCTCTGGTCATATTATAAATGACCAAGGTGTTTTCATAGGCATTGGATCAATGGATAGTTAGGATCATTTCAATATGATGGAACCAAGGGGTTTATGGATTTGAAAGAAGTGTACAGAAATATATTCTTGAATGATGAGCAAAGGCACCCATTAACAAGTCATGATTTTAGAAGCATCTAGGAGTTGGTTTCACTGGATTTGGAATTCAAATGAATTTCCTAGGATTTTGCAAAGTTGATAAATATGAAGAAATGGCTCAGTATCTGGTGGGGCACAGAAAGTATTAATAAAAATGTTCCAAAACTAAGTTTTGATATGACAAGCACCTAGGAATTTGAACCACTGAATTTGGATCAAATTTGAGCCCTCTGTGATTTTCTAAAGTTCATCACAGAAAATGGAATAATGGCATTTGATAATTATGTGTGAAGGAAATGTCTCTGGAAAAATGTGCATGTTGCACCATGTGGTAGAGCATGATTTTAGAGACTACCAGAAATTTGAATCATGCAATTAGGAGTTAATTTGAATATTTGGGAGATTTTTGTAGCTGACTGGAAATGCAAAAAGAAAATGAAAAAGGAGGGGGTTATACCTATACTGCGTTTCGGGCGTAGTATAACGCCGTAGTGCCCTGGGCCGGCCCAACAGCACGGCCACACGCAGAGGGCCAGGCGACGTCGAAGGCGCCATCGGGCCAAGCGTTTTCACCGCAGGGACGCGGCTCCCACGGAGGCGCTTCCACTTATGCGCGGGCCCAGCCCCTCGGTCGCCTACAAGCGGGCCACGCCTGGCAGGTTCGCCTTCCTCCTCCCGCTCGAACAGAGGCGAGGCAGGAGAGGCGCGGTCGAGCGGTCGCCGGCGTGGCCCCGTCGACTCGGGCCTCCTCCGGCGACGCTCCGCCCACTGGTGTGCTCAGGAGGACACGCCGCACCCGTCCACGTACTTCACGCACGCCGGGGAGGGCTGAAGCGGCGACGGCTTGGGTGGCCGCGGAGGCGACCGTCGGCGGTCTTGGCACAACGAGGAAGAGGCGGGGGAAGGAGGGACTGGAGCTTGGGGTGAGTTGGCGGTGGTGAGGAGAGGGTGCGGGAGTGTTCAGGGGGAAGAAAGAAGGGGCGAGGCCCACGGATTTAAACGGCGGCCGGCGGCCCTGCTCCGGCCGTAGAGATGGCTGGAGGGCACGGGGAGGGCATTTGGCCTGTCGGGGAGGTGCACTAGAGGGAGAGGGGGCCATCGGAGCCGCGAGGGGGCTCGGGGGTGACCTATAAATAGGTGGGCGGCGGTCCACCGAAGACTCATGCGCCGGCGAGGCCGTTGCTGTCATTGCAAGCCACGGGGGCACCAGTGGGCATGTCCAGGGCGTTCGTGGGGCTGGTCTACGCCTAGAGGAAGAGAGAGGAGGAGCGGGGAGGCGCCAGAGTCTTCGTGCGTGTGAGCTTGCTCACTAGAGCTCAGGGTCGTCCGGTGCGCGTGCGAGAGGGGCAGCAGGAGGGAGAAAGAGGAGGGGCCGACAACGCTGCGTGACCCGGACGTCGAGGCGGTGTCGGGGGACACGAGGGGGAGGCCCAAGGCTGTCGGATGCTCCTGATTGGAGGTGGCTACAGTGCGCCAGGGCACTGTAGCGTGCTCCAGAGCGCGAACCCTGCATGCCATGGCATGAACAAGGTGTCATTGGCGTGTCCCCTCATGTCCAGCAGTGCTAGGGGTTAGTAAACAAAGGTGTGAAGGTCTTGGATGCCCTGGGGAGCCACTGGAATGAGGAGGGAGGTGAAGGAGGAGGTGAAAACTGCTGTCCATAAGAGTAAATTGGGGTTTTCACCCCCCAATCATTGAGCTGAGGATATGGGAAAGTTACTGGGGGTAGAAGATGATCAGGAGAAGCTGTGGTAAGAATTTGAGGTAAAGGGAAATAGTAAAAGGGGTCCAACCAAGGGTTTTGGTAATTTGACAGAAGGTGTTTGATCAGGTTTTGGGAAAGCAAATGACTTCCAATTGACATGGGACTTAACAGGATCAAATGTCACATATAATTAGGGCCATTCACCAAATTTGAGCTTATTTGGGAAAAGTTTCCAATGTAACTTTGGTGAACCCTAGAAATCAACAGAAATGGTTTCACCATGTTTGAGTTAAGCTATTCATCTCCCCTTGATGCACCACTTGGTGTAGTATCATCATTTGGGGTTATGATCATGCTCACAAAGTTTGAGGCCCTAGGTAAAAAGTTGACAATGTAGAGTTGTTCAAATTTGAATTTGAACAGAAGTGGTTTTGGGGCACTTAGATCAAGTTATGCTTCTCCAAAACTTGCGCCATTTGGCATAGATGCATAATTACATCATATTAGCATGTGCACCAAGTTTGAGAGCATTTGGACAAGTTTGGAAATGTAAAGTTGCTCAAACTTCAAAACGGACAGAAATGGTTTTCAGGGGATTAGATGATGTTTCCTTGATCTTCAAGGCATGAGGCTTTGCAAGATCATCAAATATGTCATATATGACATGATAGAATTTCCCTGGAATTTTTTGGGGAATATTTCCTTTGTAAATATTTCGAAAGCTTGAAATATCCAGAAAGGGTTTTGAAAGGATTTGTCGAATATTTTGAACATGACCATGTGTTGAAACTCTTATATATGGACAATATATGTCCTATGAGTTTCCCTGAATTTTGGCAAATATTTTTGAAATAGTTAAATAATTTTTCCCTATTAAAGACCATTTCTGGCCTTAAGAAAAAGCTTTTAAATAAAATATAAAAATAACTTTTAAAATTATAAT
The DNA here is from genome assembly GCA_902687465.1 of Secale cereale. Lineage (NCBI taxonomy): Eukaryota > Viridiplantae > Streptophyta > Magnoliopsida > Poales > Poaceae > Secale > Secale cereale. The sequence goes on from LR738709.1 coordinate 328,283,196, forward strand.
TTTGTGGTTTCTGGGAGTCCTATACCTAATAGGATTCAAATATACTTTTTGAAAGATTTTTCACACCCTAAATAAGGTACTTGTAGTGCAAACCTCAATTCAGGGGTTTTTGGAAAACTAATTTTAGAAAATACTATTTGGCCAAAATATTTTTATAAGAAAACTCTATACTGGTCTATACACATTGCATGATCATTGGGAAAAGGTTTTGGATCAAGGAGATGAAGTATAAGAGTTGGAGGATTTATTTGATTTTTAGAGCACTAGCAAACAACAGACAAAAAATCAATCAAGCAAAGTCAAAAATCACTCAAAAGTTTTTGTAAATCCACATTTTCAACATGATAATTAGCTTAAACAATGTGGCATGAAAATCAGGGTGTGACAATATGATTTTGTAGGGATAACTTTCTTTGGCCATGTTATTTTGAGAAGACATGATTGCTTTGTTAGTATGCTTGAAGTATTATTATTTCTTATGTCAATATAGACTTTTGTCTTGAATCTTTCGGATCTGAACATTCATGCCACAATAAAGTAAATTACATTGAGAATTATGTTAGGTAGCATTCCACATCAAAAATTCTGTTTTTTATCATTTACCTACTCAAGGACGAGCAGAAATTAAGCTTGGGGATGCTTGATACGTCTCCAATGTATCTATAATTTTTTATTGTTCCATGCTATTATATTATGCTTCTAGGATGTTTTATGGGCTTTAATATACACTTTTATATGATTTTTGGGACTAATCTATTAACCCAGAGCCCAATGCCAGTTTTTGTTTTTCTCCTGTTTTAGAGTATCGGAGCAAAGGAATATCAAACGGAGCCCAATTGACCTGAAACTCAACGGAGGTCTTTTTTGGACCAGAAGAAGCTTAGAAAGTGTCGGAGGGAGGACAGAAGGTCCACGGGCTGCCCACGAGGGTAGGGGGCGCGCCCCCCTACTGGGCGCGCCCCCCTGCCTCGTGGACAGCCCGGAGACCCCCTTTACTTGCCCCCGACTCCAACACCTCCTATATATACCGAAACCTCCGAAAAGTAACCTAGATCGGGAGTTCCACCGCCGAAAGCCTCTGTTGCCACCGAAAACCAATCTAGACCCGTTCTGGCACCCTGCCGGAGGGGGGATCCCTCTCCGGTGGCTATCTTCATCATCCCGGCGCTCTCCATGACGAGGGATGAGTAGTTCACCCTCGGGGCTGAGGGTATGTATCAGTAGATATGTGTTTGATCTCTCTCTCTCTCTCTCTCTCTCTCTCTCTCTCTCTCTCTCTCGTGTTCTTGAGATGGCACGATCTTGATGTATCGCAAGCTTTGCTATTATAGTTGGATTTTATGTTGCTTCTCCCCCTCTACTCTCTTGTAATGGATTGAGTTTTCCCTTTGAAGTTATCTTATCGGATTGAGTCTTTAAGGAATTGAGAACACTTGATGTATGTCTTGCGTGGGATACATGTGGTGGCAATGGGGTATTCTATTGATTCACTTGATGTATGTTTTGGTGATCAACTTGCGGGTTCCGTGACCTTGGGAATCTATGCATAGGGGTTGGCACACGTTTTCGTCTTGACTCTCCGGTAGAAACTTTGGGGCACTCTTTGAAGTACTTTTTGTTGGTTGAATAGATGAATCTGAGATTGTGTGATGCATATCGTATAATCATGCCCACTGATACTTGAGGTGACAATGGAGTATCTAGGTGACATTAGGGTTTTGGTTGATTTGTATCTTAAGGTGTTATTCTAGTACGAACTCTATGATAGATTGAACGGAAAGAATAGCTTCATGTTATTTTACTACGGACTCTTGAATAGATCGATCAGAAAGAATAACTTTGAGGTGATTTCGTACCCTACCATGATCTCTTCGTTTTTTCTCCGCTACTAGTTACTTTAGAGTGACACTTTGTTGCATGTTGAGGGATAGTTATATGATCCAAGTATGTTATTATTGTTGAGAGAACTTGCACTAGTGAAAGTATGAACCCTAGGCCTTGTTTCAAAGCATTGCAATACTGTTTGTGCTCACTTTTATCATTAGTTACCTTGCTGTTTTTATATTTTCGTATTACAAAAACCTATATCTACCATCCATATTGCACTTGTATCAGCATCTCTTCGCCGAACTAGTGCACCTATACAATTTGCCATTGTATTGGGTGTGTTGGGGACACAAGAGACTCTTTGTTATTTGGTTGCAGGGTTGTTTGAGAGAGACTATCTTCATCCTATGCCTCCCATGGATTGATAAACCTTAGGTCATCTACTTGAGGGAAATTGCTACTGTCTTACAAACCTCTGCATTTGGAGGCCCAACAACGTCTACAAGAAGAAGGTTGCGTAGTAGACATCAATGCCCTAGAGGCAATAATAAAATGTTCATTATTATATTTCCTTAATCATGATAAAGGTTTATAATTCATGCTAGAATTGTATTGATCGGAAACCTCAATACATGTGTGAATACATAGACAAATACAGTGTCCCTAGTGAGCCTCTACTTGACTAGCTCATTGATCAAAGATGGTTAAGGTTTCCTAACCATGGACATGATTTGTCATTTGATAACGGGATCACATCATTAGGATAATGATGTGATGGACAAGACCCATTCGTTAGCTTAGCATAATGATCGTTGAGTTTATTGCTATTGCTTTCTTTATGTCAAATACATATTCCTCCGACTATGAGATTATGCAACTCCCGGGTACCGGAGGAATACCTTGTGTGCTATCAAACTTCACAACGTAACTAGGTGATTATATGGATGCTCTACAGGTATCTTCGAAGGTGTTTGTTGAGTTGGCATAGATCGAGATTAGGATTTGTCACTCCGAGTATTAGAGAGGTATCTCTGGTCCCTCTCGTTAATACACATCATAAGAAGCCTTGCAAGCAAAATGACTAATGAGTTAGTTACAGGATGATGTATTATGGAACAAGTAAAGAGACTTGCCGGTAACGAGATTGAACTAGGTATGAAGATACCGACGATCGAATCTCGGGCAAGTAACATACCGATAGACAAAGGGAATAACGTATGTTGTCATAACAGTTCGACCGATAAAGATCTTCGTAGAATATGTAGGAGCCAATATGAGCATCCAGGTTCCGCTATTGGTTATTGACCAGAGAGGTGTCTCGGTCATGTCTACATAGTTCTCGAACCCGTAGAGTCCGCACGCTTAACGATCGATGACGATATTGTATTATATGAGTTATGTGATTTGGTGACCGAATGTTGTTTGGAGTCCTGGATGAGATCACGAACATGACGAGGAGTCTCGAAATGGTCGAGAGGTAAAGATTGATATACAGGACGATGGTATTCAGACACCGGAAGTGTTCCAGGTGTACCGGGTACTTATCGGGTCACCAGAAGGAGTTTCGGGCAACCCCGGCAAAAGATTTGGGCCTTATGGGCCAAGAAGGGAAACACACCAGCCACAAAGGGGCTGGTGTGCCCCTCCCGTATGGGCTGGCCAAATTGGAGAAGGAAGGGGGAAGTAGAAAAGGAAAAAGGAAATAGGATCCCCCCTTTCCCCTCTTCATTCCTACTCTGAATAGGAATAAGAGAGGGGGGTTGGCCGAATTGGAGAGGACCTCAACTAGGATTCCTCCTACTTGGGTGTAACGCCCCGGACACCCACCGGTGGTCGTTACTCCTGACGGGATCTAGACTAGCCTCACATATCAATACTAGTCTTTTCTGCGCACTTTGTCCTCACTCGTGCGCATCCGGGAGCAACTTCCCGGTCGGTCACCCATCCTGAAACTACTCCAAACTGAGCACGCTTAACTTTGGACTTCTATTCGAATGGGCTCCCAAAAAAGAAGGAATTCATTATCGATATGAGTAGTCTATCATCCCTAATAAGCCAGGCTATCACATACACCCCCACTCAGGGGAACCGACGTCGTCGTCGGGCCACATGAACGTTCTCTCTTGGCACAAACGTCTGTGCATCCAGTCTGATACATGTGCCATGCCGTGTGCCACGACGGGTCACAAACGTCATGAATAACATGACCGAGCACCTGTTCGCAAACATCCGTGTAACCGTGAGGGTCGGCTCTGATACCAACTTGTAACGCTCCGGACACACCCGCCGGTGGTCATTACTCCTGGCGGGATCTAGACTCGCCTCACATATCAATACTAGTCTTTTCTGCGCACTTTGTCCTCACTCGTGCGCACCCGGGAGCAACTTCCCGGTCGGTCACCCATCCTGAAACTACTCCAAGCTGAGCACGCTTAACTTTGGAGTTCTATCCGAATGGGCTCACGAAAAAGAAGGAATTCCTTATTGATATGAGTAGTCTATCATCACTAATAAGCCATGCTATCACATTGGGGCGGCCCCTTGGTTGCCTCTCCTCCCCTCCAACCTATATATATGTGGGGGGGAGCGCCTAGAGCACACACCAAGAATTGCTAGCCATGTGCGGCGCGCCCCTCCACAGTTTACTCCTCCGGTCATATTCTCGTAGTGCTTAGGCGAAGCCCTGCGCGGATCACTTCACCATCACCGTCACCACACCGTCGTGCCGACGGAACTCATCTACTTCCTCGACACTTTGCTGGATCAAGAGTTCTAGGGATGTCATCGAGCTGAACGTGTGCAGAACTCGAAGGTGCCGTACGTTCGGTGCTTGATCGGTCAAAACGAGAAGAAGTTTGACTACATCAACCGCGTTGTCAAACGCTTCCACTTTCGGTCTACGTGGGTACGTAGACACACTCTCCCCCTCTCGTAGCTATGCATCTCCTAGATAGATCTTGCTTGAGCGTAGATTTTTTTTTTTGAAATTGCATGCTATGTTTCCCAACACATCTTATAATGCTACATTGCTACCGCCATTCTAAGCAAAATAAGATGCATAAAGGATAAACATCACATGCAATCAAAATATGTGACATGATATGGCCATCACCATCTTGTGCTTTTGGTCTCCATCTCCAAAGAATCGTTATGATCTCCATCGTCACCGGCTCGACACCTTGATCTCCATTGTTGCGTCGTGGTCGTCTCGCCAACTATTGCTTCTACAACTATTGCTAACTCATAGCGATAAACTGAAGCAATTACATGGCGCTTGCATTTCATACAATAATTAAGAGACAACCATAATGCTCCTACCGGTTGTCGATATTACAAAACATGATCATCTCATACAATAACATAGAACTCATCACGTCTTGACCATATCACATCACAACATACCCTGCAAAAACAATTTAGCCGTCCTCTACTTTGTTGTTGCAAGTTTTACGTGGCTGCCGCGGGCTTCTAGCAAGTACCGTTCTTACCTACGGCAGAAAACCACAACGGTGATTTATCAAGTTTGCTATTTTAACCTTCAACAAGGACCGACTGCATTCAAATTCGATTCAACTAAAGTAGGAGAAACACACACCCGCCAGCCACCTTTATGCAACAAGTTGCATGTCTGTCGGTGGAACCAGTCTCATGTACATGGACATGTAAGGTTGGTCCGGGACGCTTCATCTTACAATACCGCCGAATCGAAATAATATGTTGGTGGTAAGCAGTATGACGATCACCGCCCACAACTCTTTGTGTTCTACTCGTGCATATCATCTACGCATAGACCTGGTTCATGATGCCACTGTTGGGGAACGTTGTACGGAAAACAATTTTTTTCTACGCAGATGCAATGATCTATCCATGGATATGCATATCAAAGAGGGGGAGAGTGTGTCTACGTACCCTCGTAGACCGTAAGCGGAAGCGTTAGACCACGCGGTTGATGTAGTCGAACTTCTTCGCGTTCCCACCGATCGAGCACCGAACATACGACACCTCCGTGTTCAGCACACGTTCAGCTCGATGACATCCTCCGCCTTCTTGATCCAGCAAGACGGCGAGGTAGTGGATGAGTTTCGGCAGCACGACGGTGTGATAACGGTGATGGTGATGCGATCTCCGCTGGGCTACGCCTATGCACTACAAAAATATGACCGAGGGAGTAAACGATGGACGAGGGCGCCGTACACGCTAAGACAATGTTGTGTGTTTGTGTGGCGCCCCCTCCCCACATATATATAGGTGGGGGGAAGGAGGAGCAGCCAAAGGGGGTGCCCAAGTAGGAGGAATCCTACTTGGGGTCTCTCCCAAGCCGCGCCCTCCCCTACCTTGTATAAGTGCTGGGAAAAGCAGGGGAGAGTGCCCCCCTTTCTTTCCCACTTGAGGAGGGAAAGGAAGGAGGGGACCCCCTCCCCTTTCCTTCCCCTTGGGCCTGCTGTCCAAGGAAGGGGCGTACTAGGGGCTGATCTGTCCCCCACCCCCTTTGGCCCATTAATCCCATACAGTTACCGAGGGTGTCCGGAACCCCTTCCGGTGACCCGATGACTACCCGGTGCACTCTGAAACTCTTCCGGTGCCTGAATACCATCGTCCTATGTATCAATCATTATATCTCGGCCATTTCAAGACTCCTCGTCATGGCCGTGCTCTCATCCGGGACTCCGAACAACATTTGATCACCAAATCATATAACTCATATAACACTATATCGTCAACGAACGTTAAGCGCGCGGACCCTACGGGTTCGAGAACTATGTAGACATGACCGAGACACGTCTCCGGTCAATAACCAATAACAGAACCTGGATGCCCATATTGGCTCCTACATATTCTACGAAGATCTTTATTGGTCGAACTGTTATGACAACATACGTAATTCCCTTTGTCCATCGGTAAGGTACTTGCTCGAGATTCGATCGTTGGTATCTTCATACCTAGTTCAATCTCGTTACCAACAAGTCTCTTTACTCGTTCCGTAATACATCACCTCGTGAGTAAACTCCTTAGTCATTTGCTTGCAAGCTTATGATGTGAATTACCGAGAGGGCCCAGAGATACCTCTCCGATATTCGGAGTGACAAATCCTAATCTCGATCTATGCCAACTCAACAAATACCTTCGGAGATACCTGTAGAGCATATTTATGATCACCTAGTTACGTTGTGATGTTTGATAGCACACAAGGTATTCCTCCGGTATCCGGGAGTTGCATAATCTCATAGTCGAAGGAATATGTATTTGACATGAAGAAAGCAATAGCAATAAACTGATCAATCAATATGCTAAGCTAATGGATGGGTCTTGTCCATCACATCATTTTCCTAATGATGTGATCCCCTTATCAAATGACAACACATGTCTATGGTTAGGAAACCTTAACCATCTTTGATCAACGAGCTAGTCTAGTAGGCTTACTAGGGACATGGTATTTGTTTATGTATTCACACATGTATTAAAGTTTCCGGTTAATACAATTATATCATGAATAATAAACCTTTATCATTATTAAGGAAATATAATAATAACCATTTTATTATTGCCTCTAGGTATATTTCCATCACTATGGACCCATAGGTCCTAAAGGAACCACTCACACATGGTCATGGAGCCAGCAAGACTGATGAAGAGGCCTTCGACAATGTCTTCCCCCTTTGGGAGAGCTCCGGAACAGGGATCGAGATGGGATCTCTTTAGAACAGAGACATGCAATGACGATAAAATTCTTCTAGGGGTACGACACATGGTTTTTGTATCTATAGGGTTGCGGAATCATGTCAAGGTTGTATATGTGGGCCCCACATGGACGAGGGGCATGACCACCCCTGTACACGCCACCTGGCCATGTAGGCCCCTCATGGCTCACCTCAACTCCTCGTGAAGCTTCCAATGTTTCTTCTTGCCAAAAATTCATGTTAAATCGACAACATATTTTGACCACTGTAGATATTGACTTCCAGCGAAACCAAAAAAACAGATAAATGAACTTTCACTAGGCGCTAAGTTAATAGGTTGGTTCATAAAAATAATATAAATTAGTGTAAAAGTATATATATTATAGATACGTTTGAGTGTAAAAAGTATATAAATTAGTGTAAAAAGTATATATATTATATGATAATATAATAACATTAAACAATAAAATATTATAGATACGTTTGAGAGTATCTCCACAGGGCGTGTAAAACCGAACCGAAAACCAAAAACACCAAACCGAACCAAAATTTAAGCTTATCTAGGTTTCGGTTTTAGTATTGAAATCTGAAAACTATTTGCTTTTGGCTTTTTTTCAACTAGAAACCGAAAACCATAGGATTAAACGGAACTAAGCGAAATTGAGTTTTTTTGGGGTCCAAAAGCGTAATGGGCTGCTATAGTACAATACTTTATAGCCCATTTAGTGTTTCAGTTTACATGATAAACTTGACTACTTATTCAACAACCCTTCTTTGTCCCTTTTTAATTGCGTTTTCCTCATTATGATATATATCATGTATTTACATGTGAAAAAGTTATGTGTTCGCTCAAAAAATTGTGTCAATGTTGGTTAATTTGGTTATTACCAAGACCGAACCAAAATTGATGGTTAATATCGAAACCAAACCGAAAGCAAATGGTTAGTACTGAAACCGAACCGTGTCTATATATAAAACCACATAAACTCAAGTATAAAAATCGAATCAAAAGGAAAAAATGTAATGCACACCATGAGTATCACCCACCTTTTTCCCTCCCTCCCGCAACCCTCGGGGCCCAACCCACCAACCATTCGTCGCCGTCTTCCTTGCGCATTGACGTGAGACGCACCACCCCTTCCAAGTGGCGGACGCCACACTGTCTAAGGACCATACCGATTGCGCCCCCGATCCTCTCCTCGGCCCTCTTAAAGTTGCACCCATGCACAAACCCTAACCACAACCCTTCTTCCTTCTTCCCGCCGCCGCCACACTCCCCCTCTCCTTGTACCTTTTTCGCTTTCTCTCATGAGTGTGCACCTGAGAGCATGCACACAACCACCATCGTTCGTGCACGCAATTCAAGACCACCACAAGTCGCCCAGAGCCGGCCCATGTCATGACGGGGGACCCATGCTACTGGCTAGGTTTGGTGGCACCTCGCATCTATCCATATGCTGGTTGATGAGAGAGGAGTGTGTGACTGACTCAGTAGAATAGTGCAACTGCACTTTGTAGTATTTTAGAGCATCCACAATGTATGCCATAGCCAATTTTACACACAACCTCATATGACATTGGTTTCAAATTTACTTGTAAGATGGGACCCTCTACAAATTAAAAAAAATCCATTTATCTCTTTTTAAAATGCATGCATCTGGTTCTCTCTCTTCGGCATGCACACAAATAGTGAGCCTCTTCAGTCAGGAAGTGCAAGTAGCATGCAAAGAAAATACTTTGTTTGTTGTCACTTTCGATTTGGCATCGGTGCTCCTAGTGTCTTCGGTTCCCTCTTTTTTTTTTCGATTTTGCATTCTTTTCTCTGATTTGGCAACACCTCCGCAATATTGAAAACTATTGCCAAAATCTATTTTCGCATTTGGCATTATCATTTGGCCACACATTGTGGATGCCCCTAGGATCCTATATACAAATATATATATCTAGAAAAAATCCTGTAGAATCACTTTGACCAAACAAAAACCCTAAAAAGCTGTAAACATTTCGATTCCAGTTAAATTGATTAATTATACTCGTCGCCTCCGTTCCGCCCCCAAACCCAAGGAAAACCATCATCAGCCGCTCTCTCTCTCTCGGCTCTCCACTTCGGCCTCCGCCTCGCTCCCACCCCAAATTCCTCCACGGCTGGCGGCCTGAAGCCCTAGGCCACAGCCGGGACCCAGGAGCAAGCATACAGACGCTGCGATCGGAAGCAGCAGTATTCGCCGCCATGCAGGGCTTCCCTGGCGGCGTCCCCGATCCGCAGCAGCTCCAGGCCACCATGCTCGCCATCGAGCAGGCCTGCTCCCTCATCCAGGTCAGGGCCCTCTCTAGCTCGCAGCTGCGGACGCTCACGACGTTATCGCCCTGCTAAAATCAGCGTCTCTGTCCCTTCCCGCGGCTAGCCCTCTGTATTTCGTCGGTGTCTCGGTGTAGATTTGGCCCGCATGCGGGCAGCGGGCTTCTGTTCGACTTTGTCGTGCCTCGACGTCATTTGATGGGGGAAGTGTTTGGTTCGCGCAGATGCTGTGGCATTTTATCTTTCTCCTCCCTCAACCATCGATCAGTGCTTGCTGCGCGCTGCTGATCAGTGTTCCCGTGCGGATTTGGTGAGGGGGTCATTTTTTTACTGCATTGTCGACGAGGATTAGGTGCTTTAGAGTTTGTTGCTAAATTTAGGGGGTTCGGCGCCTCTGAATTATTCAGTCAGGTGAGATATTCTGACGCCTCATCAAGTAAAGCAAAGGCACAGTTCAGTTGGCACCGAAGGTCACACCGCTCTTTAGCGAGAGTTCTTACAATTGGTATCGGGGCTGCTAATCAGTGTTTCCGTGTTGAACTGGCGAGGGGATCCCTTTTTATAGAATTGCCACTTTGGTGTTTTTTTTCCTTCTATTATAGATTTTGAGTATGTGATTTCTATGCCAAGGGACATTGAATGAACATAGAACCATTTTCCTTGCTATAGATGTTTCATTCATTTGCCATGAACTTTACTCAGGAGATAATCTTTTGACGTCTGCATGATTTTTACAGGTGCACATGAATCCGGCTGAAGCGGAAAAAGTTCTAAGTTCACTCCATTCATCTTTGATGCCTTATCAAGCATGCAGATTTATTCTTGGTATGCTGTTGTTTAGCTGCACACAACAAAGAACTGGAATCAATTCTCGATAAGGCTTAAGATATCCTCAATTTGGATGTGGATTGCTTAGTAGGATCTAGGACTTCTCATATTAGCCGGATTGTCCGACTATGTAACCTTTGTCCTGTACAGTTTATCTTTCTTATGATTTAGAACAAGAATCAACTAAAACCAATGTTGCAAATGCCCCCCATCTCATCTTCAAATGCAGTTTGTAGACCAACTCATAAATTCATCTGTTATTTGTTTTTCCTGTGATTAGCTTATGCCAGCTGTATTTGCACTTTACTATTTGAGTAAATCTAGTGACCATTAAAGTGAATTGATCTAGTGGGAAGAGAGATTGTTTTGTTATGTAATGGCAATCCATGTTTCTGAAGTTGTGAACCTCTAGGTGTCTTTGTTTCTCGAGTTGCCCAAGGCCATTTTGAGAGTATATCTATTATCAAATTTTTAATAAAATGCTATGTTTAAGATTTATGTAATTTTTTGCTGGCTTTGTGTACTCTGTAGTTTAGAAGGACAGGCCTGGCACAGTGGTGAAGTACTCCCCGCTCGTGCCAAGAGGTCCTGGGTTTGACGCGGCCTCTCTGCATTGCACTGTGCAGGGATAAGGCTTGCCTCGTTCCTTCCCTAGACCCCACTTGGTGTGGGAGCTTCTAGCACTGGGCCTGTCCCTTTTTTTTGTGTGTACTCTGTAGTTTCTTAGAAATGCACTTGTCGTGTAATTTCTTAAAGATCTCTGGTCTCTGGAAGCTATGCTAACTTACTATTTGATATATCGCTTGCTAAGAAAGACTAAAATCAAGTGGGTGCTAGTTGGCTTGATGTGTCATACCAAATCAACAATAATGTGAAACTAAAATGAACAAGCTGGGGTCTTGAATGTAAAATTGACATTCTCCAACGTAGGTTGTCATATGCATATTGTTGTTTCAACGATCAAACCAACTAATCTATCCATGTTTCGTCCAAATCTAAAGAAGTTTATAGAATTACAGGGGTACATAGCGACATATATTTCTATTATGCCATTTAAAACCTTAGTGAGCTGAAATCAACAATTTTCCTCTACGATTATCCCAGAGACATCCGTAATGCCAAATGCGAGATTCCAAGCTGCTGGAGCAATTGGTGATGCTGCAATAAGGGAGTGGGGAATCTTAACAGATGACAACAAAAGAAGCCTAATACTGTGAGTTTTTTTGGGAGTTCTTTAAGCCTGCATTTAATGTGCGATGATTGCAACAAAAGAAGCTTGTGTTTAATATAGTTCTCCTAATGTTGTAGATATTGTTTGAACTACGTTATGGAGCATGCAGGTTCCCCTGATGGCTACGTGCAATCAAAAGTTTCTGCTGTGGCAGCTAGGTTACTAAAAAGAGGCTGGTTAGTTTTTTACTTTTCTGCTTACTACTATGCCAGTGTAGTTGCCTGTATCTTTTGCTTATGGCACTATGCCTCTTTGTACTAGCATCTTCGTAGTCGTAGCTTCTATTTATCTGTTTATTTGCTGAATAAATATCCATTTTGTGCATATTTTTTCATTCATTGGGTTGCCGGGTTGGTTATGATTCTTAATAGAGTGATGCAGCCTTCGTAAAGAAGAATTGGTGCAATAAGGGACTGAACACTTATATATTCCTGGTAGTAACAAAAAGTTACTATTTAGCTTATGTCTGCATCGACAGTTGTGGTATTTGGGTGGTTGGGTTGTACGATATAATCCATGATGATTAGATGCAAAAAAAAGGTGGCTATTCAAGAGGATGCGTATATAAATAATTATTTTATTTCAAATGAATTTTCTGCTCTATAGTGTGCTTCAAGGCAATTGACTGTTTGAAGATTTGACACTCAAAATTTAGATGTTTTAATATGGAATACATGCTTTGCAGGCTTGAGTTTCCGGACCAAGAAAAAGGTGCTATCTTCTTTGAGGTACAATTTTCGCTCAACAGTTAGACAGCTACAGCCTCATCAATGATGTAGGGCCTAATTTTTTTGGCTTTCTATGTTCATGGGTTCTTCTAAAAAGGAGACATCCAATTTCATCTTTTTATAAATTGGCAATGCTGGACTGAAATATATGTACAGCAAAAAATCAAAATAGGTAATTTGGTATAACTCATACGTGGGCCAGCAAAATTATATTTTTGAAAGAAAACAGTAAGAGTATCCTGCTGTGCATATTTTGGGCCAGCTAAATAGACAAAGATGTATAGCCTGAGCTTTTTGGCTTTTGGCAATCGTGGATCTCTCTACACTAGGACATCCAAATTACATTTTCTCATAAATTGTCAACGCTGGACCGAACTATATGCACAGGAAGAAATCGAAATTGGTATAGACGGTTAGATGGATAATTGAGATAGTGTTTAATTTCACCCTCATAAGCAAACATAGAGCTTTGAATCCCACTAGTATTTATTGGTTGCCGAATCTATTTTTTGTTTTTCATAACCGTATTCTGTATTAATTGTTTGTCTTACAATTTTAATTCATTTAAATTTCCCATTCGTTTTGTTTGCTGACCTACTGTTTGATACCATTTTCAGGTTGAACAGTCCATCCGGGGCATGCACGGGCCTAATCGACAGTTTGCTGGGATCAACTTCTTAGAAACCTTGGTATGCTGTTCATGTGGGCTGATGTGCTTGCTTCTCCGAATTTCTTGTCCTTTCCAACCGAGTCAGAATCAAATTTCATGTTTGAGCTAGGTTTCAGAGTTTTCCCCTTCAACTGCTTCTTCTATGGGCCTGCCTAAGGAGTTCCATGACCAATGCCAATTGTCACTTGAAGTGAAGTTTCTGAAGGTGGAACCGCATATTTTTGTTTTCACATGAGAATAATGTCGGCTATGCCATGTCATTTAAACTGCTTTTATCATTGTTCTAACATGCCATTTCCTGTTGCAAGGACTTCTATTGCTGGGCACAAGCTGCTGTATTCAATACCGCAGACAAAATCTTGAATTCAAATGTTACTATACCCGAGGAGAAAGCATGTTCGGCGGCATTGCGCCTCATGCTTCAAATTTTAAGCTGGAGCTTCAAGCCAACTTTGGAACATGAGAATTTAGATGCCAAAATAAAATCTGGTTTGAGGAGCGATGCTATAAATCTGAGGAAATTCGAACGTTCATTGGTGAAGGTACAGTCTTTGAGCTATTTACATCTTTGCTCAGTTCACCTGATAAATGGTTACATTTTCTATTGTAGCCAGGGTCTTTGTGGACTGATATTCTTATATCAAGTGCGCATACTACCTGGGTTTTGAACTTCTATACTACCCTGCGTCAGAAGTACTCGTATGATACACTATGGGGTGACTCTCCTATTGCTGTCTCTTGCAGACAGCTCATAGTGCAATTATGCTCCTTGGCAGGCGCTGTTTTTCCTAATGGTATGTGTGCATTTCAAATACTCAGTTTGTTTATGTTCCCATGCTGTACAAATTTGATGTTCACGAAAAGCTGATTAATGTTATCTCAACCAGCAAATGAGCAAAATATGTTAACGATCATCTCAATAACTTCTTTGTCCTCTGTTTTCAGATAATGGAGATGCACAAATTGAACACTTTATTCACATACTATCCGCTGTTATCTTGTGGATTGAACCTCCGAATGTCATTGCGGAATCAATTCGAAATGGAGGAAGTGAAAGGTTGTGCAAGAACTATGATCATGATCTTTCTTGAATCTGAGCAAGCATTAAGATTTAAGAAATATTGATGGGAATTATGATTTAATATTTGTGCAGTGAGTTCATAGATGGTTGCCATGTCCTGCTTTCAGTGGCATCTTTGACTAGTAGCTCACTTTTTGACAACCTCCTGAAATCGATAAGGTCGGTTATTGCGCATTTTTTTCTTGTTCTTTTTAATAAGGCAGTACATCGTAAGTTCAACGATTATCTTTTGTATTAATAAACACATAATATATTGAAAAGTCGCTTCTGTTAGTACCTTCAAGCTTCAGGGTTCTGTTCATACCATTTGTTTACCAGATAGGATTTGACTTCCTAATTTCTTGTAATATGGACTTGCTTGCAGGCAATATGGCACAATTAACCTGCTTTCTGCTTTGACATCCGAAGCTGTGAAGTCTGTTCTGGATAACCAGAATGAAGAAGAAACATGGGGTTCAGATGCTCTAGATATATTGTTAGAAACGTGGAATGTTATTCTGGGGGTATTGTCATTGATCTGTGCTTCACATTATGTGTATACCTTTTTATGCAACTTCCTTAATCCAGTGCTCATTCCTAATCCCCGTCCAATATTTCTTTGTGATATAGTTGTCGGCTAGTGATGATGTTTCTTTCTCTACTTGTTAGTCGCATATATTATTCCAATGAAGTTTATGGCTCCGTCTTCTAAGTCTACACAAGATTTTTTTTTAATGTTTATCGGGCATCATTTGGCGCCAAGTCTTTCCCTGATCAAACACAAGTTATGCATGTCAAATTATGACATAAATCCTTTTTTGTTCAATGTGCACGTTAGAGCAGAGAATTTGACCACTGTGATTGGTTATCACGTGTTCATCACTTAGCAGCACTGTGGAGTTACTTTTTTCACGGAAAAGAGGTTAGAGTGATAATTGTATTACTCTTTAACATAGCTTAATGCTTTGGTATATGCTTGTTTGTTTGGTAAAGGTATGTGCATGTTAACATTCTGATTACACGTGTACTTATATGGAAACAGTAGCATCTATTCCCTTGAAAAGTTGGCAATTTTATGTGCTTTACAATTTACTTGACTTTGTAGAGCATGTACCTGATTATGTATACGATACAAACTCCCCGTCAGCAATGTCATAGCCGCATATTCCCTTCCGATAGGGAAATAAAAGCTGCTTGATTGTTATCGACAATTTCCTTGGCAGCATGGGGCATGGAAGTGCTTGGGTTCCGATTTGCTTGCTGATAAAAAAGGCTTACCTTGTTTGGTACTCCCTCTGTAAAGAAATATAGTGATCTAAACGCTCTTATATTTCTTTACGGAGGGAGTACATGGAAAACGAAATTAACTATCACATGATTTTTATTGCACGCTGTCCAATATACCTAACGAGATTAGGTACTCCGGTTGGTTAATATAAGTCATTCTGCCATTTTATTAATTATAACCATTAATTACTGCATAGGATTCATTTTAATCCTGTTTATAACAGGAAGCTTGTGCTGATAAGAGTCCTATGTCAGCTGATGGAGCACTTGCAGCTTCAAATTTGTTCAAGATAATTGTGGAGTCACATGTGAAGGGTAAAGACCTTTTCATTTGAAGTTACCCTTGAAGACATTGATACTTATGCATACATACAGAGTACTTCATCTGCTGTTCTCATCTCCTGCTGCATACTGACATCACTTCTTTTCTTTTACGTAGCTGCTGCTGATTCTGCATTTGAGGATAGTGACGATGCTGAATACTTTCATGTTTCTGTTTCAAGTATGTTGAATTTCTTAATAAGTACTTCCTATTCCGAGCACCCTCCTCTTTGGGAGTCCTTTATACTAATGAAGTACTGTTTGGTCTAGAGCGTGATGAGCAGTTGGCCTTGTATGCTCTGATTGCACGAGCAGCTGCTGACACCACCATACCCTTTCTTGAGCAACTATTTTCTGAGCGATTTGCACGGCTAAGTCAGGTCTCCTTGTTAGCTTCATCTTGTGCCTTATCTTGGTTCAAAATTACCTATGCGTCCCTGCCATAATAACCTTCCTTCCATGATATGTGTAACACTGTTCTTAGCAGAGAGACGTCGAAAATGATCCCACTCGAACATTGGAGGAGCTGTATTGGCTGTTGCTGATTACCAGTCATGTCCTAACTGACTCAGGCGAAGGAGAAACACTGCTTGTAAATAATTCAAAGCTTCCTTCTTTTTTACTTGTATTTTCAAATTTTTATAAACTATTTGCAGTTCCATCTTCTTCTCATAGTTCCTGCAATCGTCAAATTTAACTTGTGTTAGAGACTTCAGTTCTTATAACATATGGTGCTCGATTTATCATTACGTATATTGTATAAAACATAAAAATGCTGCACTGAATGCACTGTGCTCTTACATATTATTATTGTGTTTATTCCTATTAGCTAAGATAAATATCATAACTCTCAAAGTTTTCACTATCAGTTATTTTTTTACAGATTCCTGAAGCTTTGCAGGCTGGATTCACCAATGTAGTTGAAGTAGCTCAACATCCTGTAGTTACGTTGTCATGGTAATAATCTTTGTCTATTCGTCACTTGACAGAGCTACCTGTTTGATAGAAAACATTAAACTGCTGATCTTATACCTGTCAATGTACATGTCATCAGCGGAAGAATTTCAGAACCAGTTTTGATTTATAAAAAATGCTAGCTCTGTCATATAGTATAGAAATATTTGACACTGAGTCGCGGTCCTAAAAATTATATTTGCCGTTTTCACGAGTCATAAAGCCAAATGCTTTCCTTATTATGCAACTATATATATCATTTAATTAAATTTTAGAAATAAGTTAAAACATCTGCATGCCCAAGGTAACACAAGGCTTCTATGGTATTCAGAAACATATTTATTAAGACCTCACATTAAATATCTGTGTTTTATAACCAGAAACTTTTATCCACTTCATTGGTAATGTAAATTTAGGCCTATCTGTCCAAGATTTAAGCTACTGGGATTGCGATACAACATGATCTGTTGACTCTCTTTGTCTATGTAGGTCTATAATAAATTTTTCAAGGCAATGTCTAGACCCAGGAATTAGAGGGAGGTACTTCAGTCCCCGGCTCATGGAGGTACTTTTTTGTACTGTTACCTGTTACCTGTCACCTTCATCTTATATTTCCATCGTTGCTTTGGACGAGAGTTATACTATTATTTTGCTATGCACAGTTCATTGGACCTCTTATTTCCATTCGCAAATGTCGTAAGTGTTTTAATTGTCTTTAGGGATATTATCTAATTTACTTATTGTACTACAAGTACTAATATATCTCATCTTGCCCGTCTATTTTGTATTCTTTAGATAGCATGTTCTATACATTTTTGGGCTGTCATTTTTTAAGACAACGAACTTCCCTTAACTTTTTTGTGGTTTTTGGTAGGCGGTGATTTGGTTCCTGGCCAGATGGGTTGCAACCTATTTAGTACCGCTTGATGTGAGTAGAGAAATTGACAGTGTGGGTAAACATGGATCCCAGCATTCTAGAAAACTGCTAAACAGTTTTGCGTGGGACAATAACCAAGGGGAGCTTGTTCTTGATTTTGTTGTTCTCATGTCAATGGTGGCACTAACTACATATCAGGGCGAAATTGAGCTGCAGGTAACCTTCACCTTTACTGATTAACCTGCAGGATTGCATAATTTTGTGTCTACCCGTGTGTGTACACTTGCATGCCTGTATGTTTTGCCGTGTTAATAAATAATAACTACCGGTGACAAGCCTGTGCAAAATTTAGAAGTGTATGATGTTTTTGATTTTTCATGGTCTCCGAGATGTTAGTTCTATGAAGAAAGCAGAAACACAACTTTAATACCACATAAGTATAGTAGTCTGTTCATTTTTCATGCTTTCAATGCTAAATACCATATATTTAGAAATATTTCCAAATGGCAAGAGGTTTAATTTTGAACATACCTTCAACAGTGACAAGAAGTTGTGAGTAAAGGGAGTATTTGTTATTGAGGGCTCACATGTAAAAATCATCTTTCTGTTGTGAAGGATATCCCTAATTTGTTGCTTTGTTTCATGTTATCAGACACTTACATGCCAAAAACTACTTGCCTCCGTTGTTCGACGGAAACACACATGTGCTTATGTTGTTCAGTTGGTAAGTCCAAAATCCAAGTCCACAGCCACAACCTATGTTATCATACTAATATTTGCATGCTAATTAGTATTATGTTGCACATGGTAAAAATGTTTGTAGCATTTCTATCACCATAGGCATAGCGTGCTTGTTTTAGCCAAACGTCCCTTGGTGCAGGTTGTAGATTCTTTCCCTCCTCAGCATACCATTGAATAGTGAGAGTGGATTTTACGCTCGTATACATGGATGCACCTCAAGCTACCTTTGTTGTAGTTGGTTTTGCTGAATCCTATCATGGCTCTAGAAGACTGGCAAAACTTGCCAAAATAAATTATGTATGAACCCTGTGATACTATAAACAGTTTAACAAACGTTATCAAACATTAATGCAATGGAACAAATATGATTTTTCCTTTCACCATCGTCCCC
>LR738709.1:328302182-328338966 GCA_902687465.1 Secale cereale
CCCCCCCCCCCCCTGTTTTTCTCGTACTTCATGTTTCATGACACTATATACCTTCGTAGGACTCATGGCGTGACCTTACAAGGGCTTTTGCAAGTGGGCGTTCTTTATTTTCATTGAGTGGACGTTTACAGGTAAGTGTTATATGCACTCACCATGCTGTTTTAACTTATGCTTTCATTTGTGAAGACCTTATGCTTTTGTTACCATTTACCACATCTTAACAGAGATCTATAGCAGAAACACTCGCATGTGCAGCTTCCTGCATCAAAGATCCCGAAGCATCTGTGCAGTAAGCCCATTTTGAGCTGCTGTGTGTTATCTTATAATGAATAAATATGTGAGATTTAACAGACTGTTGGTTTCATCAAAGGTATTTGAGAGACCTCATGGGACCAGTCGCAGGATGCCTAGTAGAAAATGCTAGTAGGAGTGATCTTAAATCTGTTGCACATCAACCAGATGTTATCTACATGGTGAGTATGCATGTTATTTGCTTTAAGCTCTTTGAGGCTAGTATAATGGGAAATAACTGTAGGTATGTTGCCTATTGGAACGGCTAAGAGGAGCTGCTAGAGCTACTCAGCCTCGCACTCAAAAGGTTCTGTTTGAGATGGGTCATACTGTGATGAACTCACTCTTGACTCTTCTGGAGGTGTACAAAAATCAGGTATTGTAGCTCATCTGTTGATGCATCCTATCAATTATTTTTAGATAAAATCATATCACGCTTATACATGTGAATTTGGACCTTGAAGATCCTAGCATGATGTTTCTTATTTTTTAGTCTGAAGTCATATACATGATACTCAAGTTCGTGGTTGACTTCATTGATGGTCAAGCTGTATTCCTGGATGGTAAGGAGACATCAGTTTTGATGAGCTTTTGCTTACGTCTGCTCCAGATATACTCCTCTCATAATATTGGAAAGGTAAGAGCAGGAATTCTTATTACTGTGTTATTCTGTGCCAGAATTTTCTCCGCAATGATGCTGCTAACATTCCTTTTTCTCAAATACACACTCGTGGATGTTTAACAAGGTGGTTTGTGTTCACACGCCTGCTTCATACATTTTGCCATGTTTGCATGGCACATGTGGCATGTGCCCATTGTTGTGTTGGGTTTATATGCGCTACGGGTCTTTTGCTTCTAGATAGAGCTCCATTAGAGCTAGCCTATACAAGAGGATTGGCTCTAATCCCTATCTATCCAAACATGCCATTAGGAAGGTTTGGAAGAGGGGATTTGCTTTGAGCTTTTCATATGTAATTTTCTCTCGAAACAGGCTTGCTCCCCGCTTTATATATACTCCCTCCGTTCCAAAATAGATGACTCAACTTTGTACTAACTTTAGTATAAAGTTAGGTCATCTTTTTTGGAACGGAGGGAGTAAATCACAAACGGTCGGACTGTACAAGGTGATTAGGAAATCCTCTTGCAAAGCAGGTCAAAATAAAAAACGACTTCCAGGAAAGTAGCGAGAATGCTACCAGCCTAAAGCCGAGCAAAGGAACAGGAGTAGCCATACCCAGCACTAGGCAACTGAGACTACCCACCAGGGTTGAAACCACGCCTCACTGCACCGTACACGCCAAGCTATGGCCGGAGAGGTCCGCCTGCCCTCTTGCTCCGGGCTGCAGAGCGCCGATCCTGCCAGCGGACAGCGAGGACCGAGAATGGTGACAACAAGGTCATGTGTAAAAGCTAGGAGGCCAACAAGGACACCCCGCGCCACAGTCAAAGAAGCTTCAAACCAGGATCAAAGCATGCCTGAAGACGCCGACGGGCCGCGATCGGCAGGTACCTGAGCTTCTAGGAAGACACCCGCAAGAGGGTGACGACACAACGCACCGCCGTCGCTGAGCCTAAGAAGACATAAAAGGGTTTTCGCCCGGAGCCCTGACATGGAATGGGGACCCACAACGATGCCCCCAAGAGGGATACGATACTCGTAGGCATCGCCGGCGACGGAGAGTGGAGCTTTCGCTCTGAGCCTCACCCGTGACACAAGGGGTACCAAGGTCGCCACCCAACCTGAGGGGAGAACTGCCGCCGCCAGCTCGAGGCCTCCAGATCAAGACCGGAGGCCGCCACTGCTGAAGCCATGACAACACCAGGATCACCTGCCTCCACTACCCTCGCTTGCTTGCTGTAGAGCCATCCGCGCAGCCTCACCTTCCGGGGTCGCCCTCTAGCATCCAAGGATCCACATCACCCCACCAACATGACATCCAGACGACACCCACCCGAGCAGCAACAAGGGTCTCCATCCAACCCTAGATCACACCACCTACCGGACCTGCAACACCTCTGCAGCGCCCAAATCTGGTCTGAAACGGCCGGCGGCACACGAGTGGACGGATGGTGATCGCAGCCCGCCTGGCCGCAGTCACCACACCCAAATCCTCTCCTACATGCCCCCGGACCGGACACCCAGCCAGTCAGGGGCGCTGCCGCAGCCGGAGCCTGCCCACGGCCATAGAGCGCGAGATAACGAAAGATCGGAGCCCTCTAGGCCACGGCCCCGACCTCCAGGGACAGCACCAACCCGCGGCGAAGCGAGCCAAGCGCCGGAGGTGGCACAAGGCCGCCCTGACAGGGAGGGAGATCGGAGGGTGCCGAGGTGGCAAGCTCCTCACCCCGGAGGGCTGGATGTGGGCCTCTGCCTACCAGATCTGGGAAAGAGGTGCCAAAGGAGGTACTGTGCGGCGCTGGAGGAGGCTTCGTGCTACACCGGACAGCCAAACTCAACGAGATCCACACGGGGGGAGAGGGAAGGAAACAGAGCCTCTGGGAGGAGGCGCGAATTGGGACCAGGAGGCGGCGGCGGCTGGTCGTCTTGCGGGGGCAGGAGCTCCATGTTTGCTCTTTCCGGATGTAGTTAAAGGGAACAACTTGTCAACAATCATTGAGCTATTGGAGATAATGTGCTATTGCATACGCTCATCAAATTTATGTTACTTACTGCATACTGACAAAAAAAACTTGTTGTGGCAAATATAATATGGAACAAAGCAAAAGAGCTTCTGTTTTTTGTGTGTGTGATATATCAATGTTGGGGAGTAACTTCCCGACGGTGCGGTTGCCATCAATGTTACAGAGAATGTTCTATAAGACTTGCTTATTGTCTCTTTTGCCTAGGTAATGCTCTCGCTTTCTTCAACTCTGCGAAGTGAATCACAATCCGAAAAGTACAAGGATCTGCGTGCTTTGCTTCGGCTTTTGACAAATATCTGCTCAAAAGATTTGGTAACCTTCACCCTTACACCCTGTTGTGTATTGTCTGTCCGAAGATCCCCCGGATGACTAAGTGACACTGTTGGTAAATGCAGGTGGGTTTCTTATCTGATAGCAACATTGAAGGCTCCCCAGATATTGCAGAGGTACATCGTTTGATGTTTTTCCAGTATTTTCTGCTTCTAAGAAAATTAACTGTACATATTATTGAGTATAGATTATTTAGCACTTGTGGTTACTGGTCACCTTTAGGAAATTCCATAAAAAAAATTCCCACCTCTGCCATCTGTAGCCAACTCTATTTACTTGTCTCATGATCATAAAACCGCAGAACAATTTGGTCAGATAGGTAACCAATATGCCAATTAACCTTTACTTACAGTTGTGGAGCATTGCGAAGTTATAAGTGCTGCACCTGTCTACGGGCTTGCATTTGACCAGCAAGAAATGACACAGCTGGGACATCCTGGACTTGAACTAGAAATATGGCCTTGAAGAAATCCTTGTTAAATTCAAGGCTATGTATTTGTGGCTTAGCCCCCAATTAGACACATGGTTGCCATACATCTGCGATGTCTTGAACCAGAAACATTGAGTTATTGAAGGAAAGTTTCTGTAGGAAAAATACTAAAAGCGTTCTGGTTAAAGGACATTTGTCATGTCTTACTTTGACCGTTTAACCAGGGGTATTGTCTGTTGTCCACACCAAGAGTTAACTGTATTTACTAGTTAGTTTGAAATTAACTCAAATGTTGCTTTCGCAGGTCATCTATGTTGGTCTTGATATTGTGACTCCCTTGATATCTTTGGATCTTCTCAAGTACCCTAAACTCAGTCGTGATGTAAGTTTTTTTCCCCATTTTTCTTCTAGTATAATATATGGCAATCAAATGATACTAAGTAATTTGGTTTCTTTGCAGTATTTTGTACTTATGTCGCACTTGTTGGAAGTGTACCCTGAGAAGGTTGCTCACTTAAACAGGGATGCTTTTGGAAGAATTACTGGTAGTCTTGAATTTGGCCTGCGTAATCAGGCAAGAGGATCTTCACGTAACTGCATTTGCTGCTTGTTCTACTTTTGCTTGAATTTTCAAATCGCAGCAGCACTCACTGCAGTGAGCTACTTAGTTGGTAGCAACTGGACCTTGCTTGGTTATATGGCTACCAATGACTTACATCTGGATTCTCTGTGAACCTATGCTCAACTTTCTATATCTTTCTAATTTGCTACTGTGAGCACCTAAATGTGCAATCATTCTTGGACTGATATAAGGTGATCAGAGCAAGTCTTTAGTGTACTGAAATCATGGAAAATGTGGTGTATGCTATGATATGACTGGACAGAACTTCTGTTTTCTGAAATGCGATATAATGGCAAATTACAATGAATAATCAAATGTATTTTTGCCTGCCACTTGTGATGTCTACAAATACTGTTTGATCTATATAATATGTGAAACAATTGCGATTGCTGTGCATTATGTATGTTGAAATGCAGTCTATATTCTTCAGCTGATATAGCTAGGTTTGTGTTTTCCATGTTGCAGGATGGCGATGTTGTTGAGAGGTGCCTCACAGCAGTAAATGCCCTTGCCTCGTACCATTTCAAAGAAAGACTTGGAGGCAGAGGAGGACTTGGCTCGCAGGTTATGGAATCTGAAGGATCGAATGGCAAACTTCAGGAAAGCATATCAAGTCACTTCTTGAGGCTTCTCCTGCAACTACTTCTGTTTGAAGATTTTAGGTGAGCTCCGCACGTCGACATTCAGTATAGATTTAGGATCATGTAACTTTTTTTTTTCTTCATATTGTTCCATTTACCTTATTTGTTGTTGTACATATCTGATATATATAACTGTTGCAGAATGGAACTAGCAGGTTCTGCTGCAGATGCCTTGCTTCCTTTACTTTTTTGTGAACAGGAGTTATATCAGGTCCTTTCTCACCACTTTTCTAATAGGCTAACAGTTGTTAGATCAAGTACAATACTAAGGCTTAACTAACTTTTGTTATTTTGCCATGTGTTCTCTTCACGTCTCCCTCTGCAGAGACTGGTCCATGAGTTGCTTGAGAAAGAGCAGAATCCGACTGTGAAATCAAGGCTGGCACTTGCTTTCCATAACCTGACAAGTTCAAACAGTCTCTCAAGCACGCTTGACCGGCCAAACAGGCAGAAATTTCGGAAAAATCTCCGTGCCTTCTTAGGCGAGGTCTCGGGCTTCATGCAGATAAAGTAGATGGGGGTGACATGAAAGCAAAGCATTGATGTCTGGTCGATCCCCAGAAGATTTTTCGTGGTTGTTGCAGAGTCCATGTGTGCATACTCTGGCAGAGCCATGAGCAGGAACTCTGGCGTTAGAGGTTGAAAAGGCTTTCGCCGTTGTGTGTTGAAGGGATAGTTGAAACAGATATGACGGGAACATGTCGACGTGTTCCAGGATCTGTGTCTGTGGCTGCATTTGGCGGGTGGAGAATTGGACGCCTGGCATGAGATCGTCATGTAAATTTAGCTGTGACTCACTGTAATCATACAGAAAAGGTGGGCATTTTTTTTTAAAATGGAGAAGGTGGTCATTTTGCTCCCACATGTATGGGAGACACGACTTAGAAGAAGTGATTCGGGACCGTGTGTTGCATAACCTGTGTCCGTCAAGAAACGCGAAACATTTTGCAATGCTCGATTTTTCTTGGAATTCCGTGGGAACCGACCTGTTTCTTGTAAAATTGCCTTCTTCCAGAGCAACTGAACAAAGCACATGGTATCGCTGTAACCTGCTGGGGCTCACTTTGAGCATCTGAGCCCTAGGATTCCTGCGAGCTTTTTTGTTTTTGTTTGTTTTTGCCAGGAACTCACGAGCGAAACAATCAGCGGTGTCATGGCTAAAGATGTGCAACTTTGCGCACCAAATTTGGGTGGGTCTTTATGGGCGCGCCATTACTCCCTTCGACATGATCATGACAAAACTGTCGCGGAGGACCATTGTGTCGCTGCGCCAGTGCGTGGCGCTGGCATTTTGTGGATTTTGATGGCCACTTGCTGTGTGGATCCATGGACTTCCGGCGAGCAAGCTGTTGCGTGTCGGTGGCCGCGTGCTCGGGTCGGCCCATGGCTAGATAGACGGGGACGGGTAGATCTCTGGTTTTCCCTCAAAAAAACAAAGGGTAGATCTCTGGTTGAGCGTTCTGTGCGTGGAGTGTGGGATGCCCGTGATATATAGAAAACCAATCAGGCATTTTGCCCGGAAGCGGTACATCGTCGTAGTCGGCAGCCGGCTTTAGTTTTAGAACGTGAGTATTCTCTCAGATCAAAAAAAAAAAAAAACGTGAGTATTCCTTCCGGCTCGTCCGTGGCCAGTTTGGGTTCCCTGCAAAGGAAGTTTTGCTCTACCGTTTTTCGAGAAAATTTTCAATCTATTCATCTTTTATAATAGCAGTACAACGAACACTAGAAATAATAAAAATTACATCCAGATCCGTAGACCACCGAGCGACGACTACAATCACTGAAGCGAGCCGAAGGCGCGCCGCCGTCATCACCCCTCCCTCCCTCACCGGAGTCGGGCACAACTTGTTGTAGTAGATAGTCGGGAAGTCGTCGTGCTAAGGCCCCGTAGGACCAGCGCACCAGAACAGCAACCGCTGTAGATGAAGAGTAACGTAGATCAAAAGGATCCAACCTCAAGACATACGAATATAGACAAACCACAACCAGATCCGAGCAAATCCAACGAGGATAGATCCGTCGGAGACACACCTCCACACGCCCACCAACAATGCTAGACGCACCACCGGAACGGGGACTAGACGGGGAGACCTTTATTTCATCTTCAGGGAGCCGCCGCCATCTCGTCTTCCTGAGTAAGACACAAACCCTAACAAATCTCCAAGAAACGACTAACAACAGAGCTCTCCCGCCTGTCCTTGCCAGGATCCACTACGCTCCCATGACCATAGGGCCACCGGAGACGAGGCGGACCTACGGCGGAGCCGGCGAGAGATACAAACCCTAGCTTTTTTTGGAGGAGGAGACGGCGGCTGGAAAGAGGAGGTTTTAACCGGCCGCGAGGCACTCTACCGCTTTTTCGCAAAGAATGAAAGCGCGTCTCGAGGAGCAAACTCCGTAGGAAAAAACAAAGGGAAACGAAAGGAAAGACTCGCGTGACAAAGCTGATCGCGCATACGCGCATCAGGACCGCACCAGCAGCAGGACAGCGAAGGAAGAGAGAAAACAATAATAATACTGTAGTACTGTACTACGATTCCCCTTCCCCCTCCAGGTCCAGGGCCGGCGCCGACAGAGATCTGCCCTCTAAATCGCCAACGTTAATTTCAAAAAAAGAAAGAATTCGCCAACCTTATAATCATCTTATAAAAAAGACCCCGGTACTAATAACAATTATTATCCGTCTCGGCACGGGACCTTCCCTCCGCTTAACAGCGTCCCGTGTACCGCGGCGTGTTAGTTTAATCTGCAACCCTGCTCGCTAATCATGTCACGGATCTTGCTGTTGCTGGTTTCATTAACACGCGCCACCAAGAGTGCAGACCTGCCCCTCTCTCTCCGCGTTCCCAGCCTCCCCCTCCCCCTCCCACGCTTCGCCCCGCAAATCGAGGCCTTCCGCTGGCCCTCACCCCCGCCCCGCCCCGCCCCAGCCAGCCAACGGAGGCGACGAGCGCCCGGCCCGGCGGCGGCACTATCCCGCCCGCCCGCCCGCCCGCGCACCGGATCCACGACGGTGCGTTGCCCCTCCCCCCTCGCATTCTGCTGCCCCCCCTCGGTCCAGCCGTCCATGCCTCTGCCGCCCGGCGGTGCGATCTGGTTGCGATGCCCCATGCGTCCTCCCGCGGAAAGGGAGCGGCGGCCACGAACGCGTGGCGTGGGTTTCTCGCGTCTGGTGGGATTCGCGCGCTGTGCGTGCGTGTTGGGTTTTTGTGTTGGTTCGTTTCTGTTGTCCCGTCTGTTAGGATTTGGTTGGTTCGTCTTTAGCTGCGCTTCCTAGTCGTCGTTGCCAAACCCTGGGGATTTTTAATCCGCTGCTGGCCTCGCGCCGGACGCACTCAGCCAGCCGCCCCTCCTCCGCAGCCAGGCCGCAGTGCCCGTCGCTGTCTCAGTTGTCTCCGCTGGGTCAAACCGAAGCTCTTCTTGCCGCCGTATGCTCGGCTGCCTAATCCAACTGCGCCGAGAGCTTGCGTGCTGGCGAGCCGAATTCCAAGCCCGCTTCGTGGGACTGGAGACCACGCCGCAGATCGGAAGCAATCTGCCAGTAAAATAGCTCGGAAAAGGGGAGCTTTGTTTAAAGTACCACTAGTGCTCATCTTCCCCATCCGCCCCCCACTTCACTCTTTACCACTGCCGCCCGTCTGCATACTTATACAGGGTTCGGTGTGAGCATTTAATTTGTCCAAACTCCAAAGGGTTCCTCTTCTTGGCAGGCTTCCAGCTTCATCTCGTCCCCCCTTCCAGTGCATATCTCAACTTGGTTCGGTTACTTGAACTGTACTGCGCCTTGCTGCTACTTAGTTATACCATCTTATTATTGGTCTCATGGCTTGTTTTTGCTTCCTGCAGATCCGTGCGTCCAACCAGAATTTCCCGTGGTCCTTCATGAATCTTGAGGACAGTCTATACTAGGGGGGCAGTAGGGTACTACTACTAGGATCTGGGATCCTCCGAAATGAGGGGGAGAAATGACGGGGGGCAGAGCAAGAGGCCCATCGTGCTCTTCTGCGTCATGGTCGTGTGCCTCTGCCTCCTCTTCCTCTATTTCTCGGGCTCCAATGGGCAGGCCGGGAGCGCGGCGCTAGAGTACGGCACCAAATTTTCTCGGTCGCTTGGGTGGGGCAGCGATGGAGATGGCGATGATGGCTCAGTGGAGTCGATTTTTGGGACTGGCGATGCAAACGACGTTAAGCTCAAGAGCTTCCCTGTGAGTTCAGAACCATCAACCAGTAGTTTGTTAACAGTCTGTACATGATGATTCTAAAGGTTTTTCTTTTGCTTTGCTCCGAAGGTATGCGATGATCGGCATTCTGAGCTGATCCCCTGCTTGGATAGGAATTTGATATATCAGATGAGGTTGAAGCTGGATCTAAACTTGATGGAGCATTATGAGCGGCATTGCCCTCCTCCCGAGAGGCGATTTAATTGCCTGATTCCACCGCCACATGGCTATAAGGTCACCAGATTATCCTTTCTTTGATTTTTCTTGCATCTCCTTGCCTTTGGTAACGCCTCTAAACAAAGTTGCTGGAGTTGGGTTCCTACACTCACCATCTCAACATATATCTTCAAGCTGAACCACTTAATTTTGGTGATTATACATTATGTGGTCAAGATGTCTTCCGCGGTTAGAATTTTGCCTGTTCTGTTGTGGAGATGGACATTCTTGTTACCTTCTCCTTACCTATCAAATTTGTACTTGTGTTGAGATCGTTATGTTTAATTTGATTCGTGCTAAGCGCCTAAGCCACATTAGTTTTGCAGGTTCCCATAAAATGGCCAAAAAGTCGCGATATAGTGTGGAAAGCAAATATTCCTCACACTCACCTTGCAAAAGAGAAGTCAGACCAGAACTGGATGATTGATGCAGGCGAAAAAATTAAGTTTCCTGGTGGCGGAACACATTTTCATCATGGAGCTGACAAATATATATCAAGCATTGCAAATGTAAGTATGTTCTAGCTTCTTCGCAATAATGCTCTGCTAAAGATACGCTACACATATTTGAGCACCAGGCCCTGTGAATCTTCACTTGTTTTGACTGGAAGCTTCAGTTTGTGATTCATTTCTTCTACTATCTGACAGATGCTAAACTTCAAAGATAACATTATAAACAATGAGGGAATGCTTCGTACTGTACTTGATGTGGGCTGCGGAGTGGCTAGTTTTGGAGGATATCTTCTTTCATCTAATGTCATAGCGATGTCTTTGGCACCAAACGATGTACATCAAAACCAGATCCAATTTGCTCTTGAAAGGGGGATCCCTGCATATCTTGGTGTTTTGGGAACAAAAAGGCTTCCATACCCCAGTAGATCGTTCGAATTAGCCCACTGTTCTCGTTGCAGAATTGATTGGCTTCAGAGAGATGGAATTCTTATGCTTGAACTGGACAGATTACTCAGGCCTGGAGGTTATTTTGCTTATTCATCTCCTGAGGCATATGCACAGGATGAGGAGGATCGTAGAATCTGGAAAGAAATGAGTTCCCTTGCAGAAAGGATGTGCTGGAAAATTGCAGAGAAAAAAAACCAGACAGTTATTTGGGTCAAGCCTCTGAACAATGATTGCTACAGGAGCCGGCCGCGTGGTACAAATCCACCTCTATGCAAAAGCGGTGATGATCCAGATTCAGTATGGGGAGTGACAATGGAAGCTTGCATTACTCCATATCCAGAACGTGAGTATTTATCCTATTCCAATTGTAGATTTGTACCTTTTATTGCTTATCTACTGGCTGGATACTTGATATATTGTCATCTTCCTTCTCTAGTGCTTGTGGTACTTCAAACTGGTCGGCTTGTGAATTGTCGGCATGTGAATTGTTCCATGGGTGTTATTTGCTGCACGTTAGATTACTGTTGTTGGAAAAGATTTTTTGAGTGACAGGAACATCAGCTATAATTTATAGTCACTGCATGCTGCAAGGATGCATCTTCCGTTTTGTTTTATCTAAAAAAGGTGTGCGCACACACATAAGCACACACACTCGTGAGTACTGGTAAACAAAGGATCTTCAGGTTGGCTTGTTTCCTCTTTGTCCCTCTCACCATGCTTCCCAGGAATGTTGGAATTTGGGAACTAAAGTAATAACCAAAGTAGCATTTGTGTTAATTTGTGGTTTCAAGGAGGTTTTGTTGTGCTAACAGGTAGGATGGCGTATGGTCATTAGTGTGGAAACGATTGAATCCTTCTGGTTTCCACTGCCTAAAAATTGTCATCCCTGTACTGTCAGCAGTAGAAACATGGAGATATATACCATTTCTTTTCTTCCCTTTTCCTGACGACATTTTGCAGCTAATTTGCATCTTAAGTGAAGTGACAATTGATTTAATATTTGCAGAAATGCACAGGGATGGGGGAAGTGGATTGGCTCCTTGGCCTGCTCGATTAACAACCCCACCTCCTCGTCTTGCAGATTTGTATGTTACAGCTGACACATTTGAAAAAGATACGGTAAGTTGATCATCTTATGTCTCAGAACTTCAATTATGTCCTAGTAATCCTTCAAGGATCTTAGATGAAATGTTTGCGCGCAGGAAATGTGGCAGCAAAGAGTAGATAATTACTGGAATTTATTGCGCCCAAAGGTAAAACCAGAGAGTATTAGAAACATCATGGACATGAAAGCAAACTTTGGATCATTCGCTGCTGCTCTCAAGGACAAGGATGTATGGGTGATGAACGCTGTGTCCCATGATGGACCAAGCACTCTTAAGATAATCTATGACAGAGGGCTCATAGGCTCTACACACGACTGGTATGCTTCAATTCACATTAGGACTATAGTTTTGTTAGATTTTAGTACACACAAGGAGATTTTGATCCTTGTTTCTGCAAGTCATCAAATAAGGTTTTATGCCGGAAACAGTACTGCTACCGACCTTCTTAATCATTGGTCGAACTTCTCATGTGCCCATGAGAAATTAAGGATAAAACTCTCGTTGCTTTGGCAGGAAATATTACTTGCTAGAATTTACCCCTGGTATTGCATTGTGTCACCTCAGTAAGTTCGAGAAAGTAAACATTGTGAGATCAGTAGGTTTATTATGCTACTACTTGTCAAGCTTTCATCTCATAATATGTTGTTGCTATCAAACCAAATTGGTTAGGTTGCTGCGATGGTGGTTTAACCCTCTGCCTTTTTCCTTTAGCGTCTTTGAAGTTCTTTAAGCTGCACCTTGTATGTCACAGTTCAGCAGTTCCAATAAAGCCGTAGAGCTCGAAGCGGGATATGCCCTTCTCTAGGTTTTCAAGAAATAGCATCACTTTCCAAGATACTACTGAAATGGAGAATATATTATTCTTGAATTACAAAATCCATTTTTCTGGATCAGACTGAAGTGTCCATGATTTCTTGGCAAATGTTTATTTTCAATTGCTGCAGTTTTCTCCCTGCAGTGAATTATAGGCAGGTTTGTACCATTGCTGTCCGGTTTGTTAGACAGTTATATTCAAATACAATATTGTGTTTGCAGGTGTGAGGCATTCTCTACTTATCCTCGAACATATGATCTTCTACATGCGTGGACAGTGTTCACCGACCTTGAGAAAAGAGGTTGCAGTGCTGAAGATCTGCTCCTTGAAATGGATCGTATACTCAGGCCAACTGGTTTTATCATCGTGAGAGACAAGGCCCCTATCATTGTATTCATCAAGAAGTATCTCAATGCACTTCACTGGGAGGCAGTAACCGTTGTGGATGGCGAGTCCAGTCCCGAATCTGAGGAGAACGAAATGATACTCATAATCCGAAAGAAATTGTGGCTACCAGAAGGAGGTTCACAGGACTCGACGTAATCCTTTGGCCCGAGTTTCTTTGGCATCGTCAGCATCTGCAGCTCAGGAGCCAAGAAGCGAAGGCTCAGCTGCTCCCTCCAAATACGCGATTCAGTATTGCTGCTCCAGTAGTAGAAATCCCAGTCCTACTATCCACGTGAAGATAGAATGTTTCTCAGGATATGGCAAGTGTCCGGAAGGCTAAGCTCAAGCCCTCTCCTTTTGTTGTCTCCACAGATACTGTAATCGTCCGTTAATGTTTGTTCTCTAGCCTGGTTAGGAAATA
The DNA here is from genome assembly GCA_902687465.1 of Secale cereale. NCBI lineage: Eukaryota > Viridiplantae > Streptophyta > Magnoliopsida > Poales > Poaceae > Secale > Secale cereale. The sequence continues at coordinate 328,315,202 of LR738709.1, forward strand.
AACCTTTTTCTTGTTGAGCTTCAGTTAGGTGCTTCCCGTCCATTTGTTGAAGTGGTGTTTAGTAAACAGATTTTCAACTGTAAACATATTTTGGGGAAATGAGGTTTAGCTAGGATAGTGGCCTCAAACCACAAGGAATGTATACCTGAAGAATGTGGTGCTTCTGATGTTCTGTCTGTTCTCCGTCTTGTCTCTTTCTTAACCGATAGTGATAGGCAGCAAGCAAATAATCTCAACTAGCAAATACTACACCGATAGATGCTGAAGAGAGAATAGTAGAAAATCAGGAAACGCTCGTGACAGAAATTACCCCATATTTGGTCACATTTTTACCCCTAATTCACATTTTTTTACCCTCAAGAATGACGCTTGTGACAGAAGTTACTCCCAAGTCGACATTTGGTCATATTTTTACCTTTAATTTAATGATTCCCTCCACATTTTGCCCTCCTATGACACAAATTACCCTCAATATCCCAATTTGACGCTGATTTGGCATGCCATGTACTCATTTTTTTTTGCCATTGGTTGTGTTTCTGTTTTTTTTTTTATCATGAACTGGTTAAACTCTGGTGCACCCAACCAAGCCTGGTGACCGTGCCTACGAGGTCTGGAGGTGCCCAACTGGTCTGGTCGCACGAGGTTGCCGCGCCCTCGTGTGTTGGAGAAAGAGCCACGCGTGGTCATTCTTCTTAGGGATGGCAGTTTTGCCCATGGGTATGGGTACCCGTGGGTACCCTACCCGAATACAATGGGCATGGGCAAGACTTGAATAGGTTTTGTACCCATGGGTAATGGGTATCCATACCCGCAAAATATATGGGTAGGGCATGGGTATGAAATTGCACCCATGGGTGACCCAATGGATACCCACAAAAAACCAATAAATGAAAATAAGACTTATGAAATGTGGTGTCAACATCCAACTTCCATGGCCAAACCCTAGATCTTGTAGTCCCTAAACAATCCATATCCTATATGCTCACACACACTTTCTCGCCACTCTCCCTACATCATATGTGTCTCCTCGAAACAATGAAATCTCAAATTATCTTCGTCGAACTCATGTCCATCTCTTGATCCAGCGATCCCTGATTCCCACAGCCGCCTCCCACTACGTCGAGCTTCCACCAACCGTTGCTCATACTCGCTTGATTCCTCCAAGACGCCACCCACCTGAGGAGGCCGCGTCGGTGCTATACTGCTCACTTATCATAACTTGAATTTTAGACTCATTTCTCCACTTTTTAGAAAATTAAATACTATAGATTTTACTCATTGGATACCCATTGGGCATAGGATATCTGATGGGTATGGGCATGGGTATCGATTTATACCCATGGGTATTGTAGTGGGTGGGTGTAGAAGGTTTCTATGGGTATGGGTTTGAGTAGAAGGAGGTTGTACCCGCCCATACCCTACCCATTGCCATCCCTAATTCTTCTTTTGGTATGTTTTTCCCACCCCCTTCTCTTCCCCGCAGTCACACTACTTTCCTTTTTCGGCGACGTTGGTGCCGAGCTGATCATGGCGCCGGAGCGCTGGACAGAACAGGCGGTGTTGCATTCCAGAGGTAAGCTTTCCTCCTCCATGTTCATGTCCATCTCCAAAGGTAAGCTCTGCTTCGTCTCTGTTTCATGTAGTCCATCTCCATGTCCTGGCATAGCTCCATGTCAATGTGTTGGATCTGCTCGATGCCAATGTGATGCCTGTGCTCGGTAGGCTGTCATAGATGGCTCTGTGTGAGAAGCGATGGTCTCGATTTTTTGATGAGATGACACTATCAATTTGGTGGAGACGACTTTGACGGTCCGACTACAAACGTGCAACAACGTTGTGCCTTAGTAATCGCTAAACTAACTCCAAGAGGTTATTGACCACGTCGGAGCACGATCAACCTGACCACGAAGGTATATTCCTGCAAGCAATCAAAGAACAAGCAAGAATATGATAAAACAATCTTAATATTGCAAATATGGATGAAGTATTGATAATAGTGGGGTTTCAAAAGCGGCCTTGGCCTGGTCGTTGGACACAAACGAAGTACACGAAGTTGCAGCAATGGCTAACTTTTAACGAAGTATCTATTTTACGCAACATCATATTCTCATGAACATTAGAATTATTCCTAAGAAATGAAAGTACCTGATAAATTAATTGGCGTGCACGAGCTCTAGTAATTGGTTCATTTTGTGTAGTAGCAGGGGCTGTGGGTGTAACTATGGTATTGATGTCCTCATCATCCTCCCTTATTGAATTGAAGTCGTCTTCGACGAAAGCTCATCTTCCTCACCCAAATAAGGCCTCAAATCTGCAATGTTAAAAGTGGGACTAACCCCAAAATCTGCATAAGTATGTATGCATATCATTTATTTTCTCTAACACCTTGAAAGGACTATCAACACGTGGCATAAGCTTTGCCTTGCGCAAATCAAGAAACCTATCCTTGCGTAAATGTAACCAAACAAGATCTCCAGGTGCAAAGACAACATGTTTTCTACCCTTATCTCCAGCAAGTTTGTATTTAGTAATCATACACTCAATGTTTTCCTTGGTTAACTTATGCATTTTCAAGATCAATTCAGCATGTTGTTTAGCATCAAAATTAACCCTCTCCGAAGATGGAAGAGACAACAAATCAATAGGTGCACGAGGTAGGAAACCATACACAATTTTAAAAGGGCACATCTTAATAGTATAATGCAGCGAATGGTTATGAGCAATTTCAATATGAGCATTTTCAGGTTATTCTTCAAAACAACGGTAAGCATAGTAGACAATGTTCTATTGACTACTTCAGTTTGACCATCGGTATGGGGGTGACATGTAGTACTAAAAACAGTTTAGTCCCTAATTTAGCCCATCAACATCTTCAAAAGTGGCTAAGAAATTTAGTATCACGATCTGACACAATTGTATTTGGCACACCATGCAAGCGAATAATTTCACAAAAGAATAAATTAGCAGCATCAACAACATCATCGCTTTTATGACATGGTATGAAGTGTGCCATTTTCAAAAATCTGTCCATGATAACAAATATGCTATTCCTCCCCTTCTTTATTCGAGGCAAAACTAAAACAAAGTCCATAGATATGTCCTCCAATGGAACACTAGGTACAGGCAAAGACATATATAAACCACGAGGTTGAGTCGTGACTTAACTTTTTGACATGTAGTGCAACGAGCAACAAAACGCTCAACATCTTGTCTCATCTTTAACGAAAAGAAACGTGCGACAAGTACGTCCTCTGTCTTCTTCACGTCAAAATGTCCCATTAATCCTCCTCCATGCGCACCCTGCAACTACAAAAGACGAACGAGTTAGCTGGAATGATAGCTTGTTAGCACGGAATACAAATCCATCATTAATGATAAACTTGTTCCACGTTCTTCCTTCCTTGCAATTCTGCTTCACATCTTTAAATTCAGCATAATGCACATATTGATTTTTGATGGTCTCCAAACCAAATATTTTAAAGTAAAGTTGTGAAAGTATAGTATAACGACGAGACAATGCATAAGCAATAACATTTTCTTTACCCTTCTTGTGTTTAACGACATAAGGGAAAGTCTCAATAAATTCAACCCATTTAACATGTCTACGGTTCAATTTTACTTGATTTTTAATATGTTTCAAAGATTCATGACCAAAATGTATAACAAATGGGCCATAAATAATGTTGGTATGTTTCCAAAGTCCAAACAAAAGCACACAATTACTTATCATTAGTAGAATAATTCAGACTAGGCCTACTCAATTTTTTAGAAAAGTATGCAACATGTTACCATCTTGTAATAACACACCTCCTAATCCAATTCCAGTAGCATCACATTCAAGCTCAAAAGTCTTATTAAAATCCGAAAATTGAAGCAAAGGAGCACGTGTTAACTTATATTTCAATACCGGGAAGGCTTCTTCATGTGCGGTACCCAAAACAAAAGGTGCATCATTCTTTGTAAGCTCATTCACATGTGTAGCAATGGTGCTGAAATCTCTCACAAAACGCCTGCAAAAATGCACGAGTCCAAGAAAACTCATCACTTGTGTGACCATTTTGGGCCGCGGACAACTCTCAATAGCTTCAATCTTGGCTTTATCAATTTCAATTCCCTGTGGAGTAACAACATAGCCAAGAAAAGATACTCGTTCGGTGCAAAAGGTGCACTTCCCAAGGTTACCAAACAAACGTGCATCACATAAAGCAATAGAAATAGCAAGCAAATGTTCCAAATGTTCCTCCAAAGATCTGCTATAAACCAGTATACTATCAAAATAGACTACCACAAATCATCTAATGAAAGCACGTATAACTTTGTTCATTAATCTCATGAAAGTGCTAGGTGCATTAGGTAACCCAAAAAGCATGACTAACCACTCATATAAACCAAACTTAATTTTAAATGTTGTTTTCCATTCATCTTCCAATTTCATACGAATCTGATGGTATCCACTACTCAAATCAACTTTGGAGAATATTGTAGATCCACTTAATTCATCAAGTATATCATATAGCCTAGGAATAGGATGACAATAACTAATAGTAATATTATTAATGGATCTACAATCAACACACATAAATGATGTACCATCCTTTTTCGGCACTAGAATAATAGGAACAACACAATGACTAAGGGATTCAAATATATAACCTTTGTCGAGCAGCTCCTGTACTTGACGCATAATCTCATAGATCTCCTCTGGATTGGTACGGTATGACGCACAGTTGGGCAGTGAAGCATCAAGAATTAAGTCAAACTGATTATCAATCCGTCTAATAAGTGGTAATCCCGGTGGTATGTCTTGTGGAAAGACGTCAGCGAACTCCCGCAAAATGTTAGTGACAACATGAGGCAAAGAGGAAGGCATGTCCTCGAATGAAAATAAGGCATCTTTGCACACAAAAGCATAGCAAACAGATTTGCTAAAATCTGGATCATCATGTCAGGCCTAAGATACGATTCTATCCCGATCACGTGACACACTCGTGATTGGGGCACAACCGCATTTTGGGTGCTTAGCAAGATGCATATCATTACATCGTACCATTACATAAATACATGGGGATACAACAATCATACAAGTCACATGAATACAACAACATCAGTACAAGACATCCGACTACTGATGCAAACGTGAAAAACACACAACGTCCATCCTGCTATCCCAGGCTGCTGACCAGGAACCTAGCCCAAGACTGACGAAGAAAAAGAAGAAAGAACTCCAACAAAAGGAAACATCGCTCTCACATCAAGTCATCGGAAACCTGTACCTGCAACTGTTGTTGTAGTATCTGTGAGCCACGAGGACTCAGCAATCCCATAACCATGGGTATCAAGACTAGCAAAGCTTAATGGGTATGGAGAGGTAAAGTGGTGAGGTTGCAGCAGCGGCTAAGCATAGTATGATGGCTAACTTACGAGTACAAGAATAAGATGAACATCTACGCAAACGGTCGCAAACTAGTAATGATCGTTAAAGATCCTGAACTACCTACGAGTCAAACATAACCCCACCGTGTTCTCTTCTCGAAGTGAAAAGAGACGGTCACGATTACTCACGCGGTTCGTGTGTTTTATCTCGGATCCTCTGTCAAGTTTTCTACAACCGGACATTAAAAATTCTAATCTGCCACATAACCGCGGGCACGGCTTTCGAAAGATCATAACCCTGCAGGGGTGTCCCAACTTAGCCCATCACAAGCTCTCACGATCAGCAGAGATAATAATAATAATATTACCCCTTATCATAGGGACAGCCCGATCAGACTCAGAATCCCGGTGCACAAGACATTTCAACAATGGTAAAACAAGTCTAGCAAGACCTCCCGGCGTGCCGACACCCTGATAGTAGCCGCGCGTATCTCGTCTCAGGCCACGACCGAATGGGTGATGCTACGGGATGCCATATACCTCGAGTTTCCTCGAGGCGGCCCCGCATGAACCCCGTTTGGGACCAACACCATCAGCACTGGCCCTATGTATGTAGAAGAATCCTCGGGTAGAGCTAACTCCCTATGCAATTAATTAATTAAGTTTTTATTATGTTGCAAATTAAAACCAAAGTTGGGCCTTGCTGGAGGATTTTTATTCAAAGACGAACTGTCAAGGGGTCCCCATACAGCCAACCGCGTTAGGAACGCAAAATCAAGGAACATAACGCTGGTTTATCGGCTCCTAAGGTGGCATGCATGGAACAAAACACCGAGCAAAAGGCCAAGCCTTGCACCCAGTGCCAAGTATATAGGTGTGTTAATATATAAGATATATTGTGATATACCAACAACAAGTTCCAACATGGAACAATCTTCATCTTCACCTGCAACTAACAACGCTATAAGAGGGCTGAGCAAGCGGGTAACATAGCCAAACAATGGTTTGCTGGGAAGGTGTCAAAGGTTAGAGGTTTCATGGCAACAAGGAGAGGGGCTGATAATAAATGATGGGTAGTGCGACATATAACGATAGCATCGATACAACTAGCATGGCAATGATAGTAAAGGTATCCAAGGGGATGGTCATCTTGCCTGAGATCCCGCAAGGAAGAAGAACGAGTCCATGAAGAAGACGAAGAAGAAGCCACGAAGATGAACCAAGTGTCGTCGAACGAATCCTCACGAACGCAACGGAATATGAACTAGCGAGAAGAAGCACACAACATGATAAACACACCACTCAAGAACATGACTAGATGCCCAACCAAGTATGATGCAAGACAAGTCTATGTGATGCAAAACATGGCAAGGGATGAAGCACACAAGAACAACACAAACCAACAAGTTTAAATGAGGCCGGAAGCAACATATAACAATTCCGATAAGTCCTCATATGCACATTCCGAAATTGGTCTAGATCTGAACAAACATAAAATTCAAGTTGTTAAACAGCAAGTTAACATACACCATGATGATCTACTCGAAATTCTAGTCAAGTTACATATCAAGTTCATTTAATTCGGAGCTACGGCCTAGAAGATATGAGCAAAACAAGTTACAATGCAAAGCTGAAGTTAACAGCAACATAGCAACTTTGGAGCAATGTATATTTATGCTACATCACCCAAACATGATAACAAAAGGCATGGATGTGAAATAGACATGATTCTCAACAAGCATAAACTCAGAGCACACCCAAACACTTGCTGGAACACAATTAAACTAGCATGACAAGATTCAATAAGTTTACAGATTTCTCAGACTTAGTGAAAATTACAAGGCATGGCAGAAATTACAACAAGTAGGCATGTTTGCAAGCTTGTGTAACTCAACTCAGAGCATAACATGGCATAAGAAGATAACCAACAGCAAGAAGGCATGTTTATGAAGCTACTCATGGCAAGAACATGGTCATAGGATGCATAGATCACTAGCTATTCACATGGCAAAACTGAACTTGCTGATAACAGGCTGACAGAAACATTTTATAGCAACTTGAGAGAAATAAATAAATAAGCTATAGCAGGCCATATGTGCAAACAAGGGCATGGATGGATAGAGCATAACATGGACAACAAGACATGATCATTTGACATACTAAAACATGCATGGATTTGAGTGGGGCATCAAACAAACATGGCATCAGGTTTAACAGTTTCAGACTTGGCAGTTTTCAACAAGTCATAGAAAATAACATCAGCGAGTAGGTCACTTTGCAAGCTTGTTGCAAACACCACAAGGCATATCATGAAACGTGGGTTGCACCACAACAAATATGGCATGATTGTGCTTCTAAAACATATTGACATGTGGCATAAAAGACAATCACACCAATAGCTATGAACAAGACACATCAGCATCTCATAACAAGTTTCAGCACTTAACAACCACATGCACTTTTGCAACAGAGATTAACATGGCAATATGGCACCTAACATGAATGCTACAGCAGCCATCATGTAGAGCACTTCACAATGAACATTTGACATATTATATGCTCAATTTGGATCATCACACAAAAATTTACAACACCACAAAGTATGCAACATATGAATGAATTTCACAGACTTAGTTAAAACGGACTCGAGTGCAGAATAGTTAAACGACGCCCGGGGCGGGGAATAGTGGCAGCTCACCATGGGCCAAGGCCCGGATGGTTGGAGGAGGGCAGGCCGGCGGCTGGGCTCGCGGATCTGGGCCGCGGGGAGGAGGGAGTTGGGCCGTGGCGGAGCCACGGGAGGCCCACAGGCCTAGGCCTGAGCAGGAGATCCTCCCGATCCACCGACCCGCATGGATCGAGGACGAGCGGTGCCGGCTGGCATCACCGACGTGGATGGCGTCTGCGGCGGGTCCGACGGGGCGGCGAGGGAAGCAGGCGGATCCGGGGCCGGCCGATGAGCTCCAGCCAGATCCAGGTCAATGGCAGGGCACCCAAAACGAGGCCGACACGAGCTCCATCGGGCGGCCATGGAGGAGTTCCTGCAGGAGAGAGAGAGGTGAGGCAGGGAGGAGGGAGATAAGGAGAGGGAAGGAGGAGGAGGAGTGGGACGAGGCCGTCCTGGAGGAGATGGTCGCCGGCGGCAGCTCCAGTGGCCGGCGAGGCGAGGTAGGCGCGGGGCGGAGCTAGAAGAGCGGGCAGCCGGTGGCGAGCCCATCGGGAGCGAGTAGGGGGGAGCGGGGCGGTTCGAGCCTGAGGCCCAGATCGGGGCCCGCGCCGGACTGGCGCGGGCTGGCGGCGGTGGGAGTGGCCAGGGGCCACGTGGCGCTCTGGGAGAGGCCGGAGGCCGCTGGCCGCTGGCTGGCCACCAAGTGGCGGATCTGGGCTGGGGAGGCGCTCAAAACGAGGAAGAAGGGGGTGGCTGCGGCTGGAGGGTAGGGGAAGGGTAGGGGCTAGGTTTAGACTAGGATTAGTCCATTTTAGGCAGGTGGGAGTCTATATATAGTAGAGGGGCTAGGGTTTAGGGATTTTGGAGCGGTTCGGAGCCTCGGATCGCGACCCGCGGTCCGGAGCGGAGGGGGGCTTGGAGAGGCCTAGTGGGCTGTGTAGGAGGGCTTTGGGCCGAGGGGAGAGAAGAGAAGTGCAGCCCGGCATGCGTTTCGGAGACCGAAACGTCCGATGGTTTAACCGGCTATACTACCGCTATAACTTAACGGTTGGACTATCAAACGAACTCCGAATGGGATGAAATTTGGCAGGCGATCTGTCTACACTATAATAAGACCACACGCCAAGTTTCATCCCATTCCGAGAACATTTTACGGCCACTTATAAAATAAAAATTCGGAGGTGCCACGGGAACGTGCGAGTGTGTCTGGACTCATAACGGACAACGGAGAAGACGAGGGGGTTCGACCGGATGCAAGTTTTGAAAACATGCTGATGCAATGCACATGATGACATGGCAAAATGCAACACGCAAGCAGATGACATGGCAACAACAGTGAATAATTGGCTGACACGTGGCGCCCCGGACTCGGCGTGTCACCACACTCCCCTACTAACAAGAGATCTCGTCCCGAGATCTTAGGAACGAGACGGAAGGGAAAAAGGAAGAAGGTGAAACCAAAGAACCTTGAGAGGTTGAACAACTTGAAAGAAAGGATACAACGGAGATGAACTAAGTTACAAAGACTTCGTTAACAAGAGGAACAAGGAATACTGCGAGAATTAAGGAGGTTGAAAGGCACGACACAAGAGCTGAAGGAATAAGAATGAATTCGAACACCCACTCCGGTTAAGCGAGATAGACAAGGGATAAGAACAAGAAAATTTAGCTAGCACTCTGGTTGAAAATGGAAGAAATAGAACATAACCTCGAGAAGCTAGAATAATACTTGATGATATGAACAAAACGGTGCCTCCAGAAGAATTGAAAAAGTGGAATTAAAAGAATGGAGAAGAAGATGACACTTTGAGCACGAGTGTGTTGAACGAGAATTTATAAGAGAAAGACTTGAACGGAGTTGTTGAGATGATCAACAACAAAAGAATAAGCTTGGTTTGGACTTATATAAACATCTCAAAACTTGAGGTGAATTTGTGCCACTACTAAAAGATTGAATAAATGCGATGAAGAATGAAATGCAAAACTCCACTTCAAAAGAATACTAAGAATTATTTGCACTCGAGAGGCGAAAGAATAATGCTTGAGCTGCTCCACAGGAATTAGATGAATATTTGAGGAATGAATTTAATCACGACGAACCACCATGTAGAATCCGGTAACAAAAGGATGATGAAGGGTGAAAAAGAATAAGATTAAAGCCTTGCGATGATTTAGACGGGGTTCCAACGAGAAGGCCGAGAAAATTTTGAACTCCGGGGAAGAAAAAAAATAAAAAAATAAAGCACTTGTGACTAGAATTTATTCATCAAGAATAAACTCCGAAGGAAAGGATTAATCAACTTGAGGAATAAGAATTACGTTATGCTTATCCTCCACCAATTAAATTGATGAGAAGCAACGGATTGCATATCACTTATTCGCGTTGAAATTGAATTAAGAGGGATATATCGCGAGTTGCGAAAATCTTCATGAAACACCGGTAGGATTGGAATAAAATGAATTTATTGATATGATGACAAAGAAAAGGAATATTGGACGAACCACCGTAAGAATTGAAAACTGAGTGAAGAAAAAGAACGAACCACCGGGAAGAGTTGAAATTGAGTGAATAGAAGAGAATGAATCGCCGGGAAGAATAAAGCACTTGAGGAAATTTAGATGCAAGAGAACGAAGAGATCGCAAACTGATTAAGAATACTTGAACGAAGCATCAGATGAATGTGAGACGAACGAAGAGGCATCAATGAAGAATATTTGAAGGACGAAGTTGAAAACTGAGAACGAAAAAATCTTTGTAATGATGACCTTCGGAGGAACACAAAGAAAAGAATTCAAGAATACTCCGAAAGAATGAAAAGAAGAAAGGTTGAACCAATGATGAAAAGAATTGAAAGCGATCTTGGAGAAGGCATATGACTAATGGGATCCATTCTTACGTCACACTTTGAAAAGAATTTCGGAACACTCCGGGAAATTAGAAGAGTCAGGTAAGATCCCGGGAAAAGACCTATGGGTTATGAGTCCACCGAAGAGACAACACCGTTGAAAAGGATCGAAAAGGAGATGAAGCACCAGAACGATTGAAAAACTTGAATGAGGTGACAACCTCGAATTAATTAGAACACAGACGAAGCTCCTGAGATATCTTCGGAACTCCGGGACGATTAAATGGCGAGAGGCAAACGAACAATAGAAAACAATTGAACCAAGGGACATAATATGATGAACACCGAAAACTTGAATTGAAATCCACCGGAAAAGAAAAGAGATGAAGAGGACGAACTAGACGAGAATTCACCATTTGAAATAACTGAGGAAAGGAATTCAAAGACTTCACACGAGTAGAATGGATACTCTATTGAGGACTCCGGTTCGAGAAGCAAAAAGGGGTGGGCGGGTGGGAAAAAGAAAGACCACATCGGATGGGGAAACAACATCGGTTGGAAAGAACCGAGGATTGAAGCAAAAGACGAGGGGGTCAAATCAACTTGACAAGAGATGTACCAGATGAAAAGAGAAAACATCGAAACGAGCAAAAACTAACCGCGTGATCCTAAAAAAAATTGAAGGGGAAGAGGAGCAATTCCAAAACACCTATGTCAAGATTCCTCACGAGATCGACGAAGGGGCTGAGGAGTAAAAAGAATTCCTACTCTCCGATATAGCTAGACTCCAAAATAGTTTTTGATAGACTCGAGAACGGTCAAACTACGATCAATCAAGGGGGATCCTATGGTCGGTCAAGGCTCTGATACCAACTTGTCAGGCCCAAGATGTGATTCTATCCCGATCACGTGACACACTTGTGATTGGGGCACAACCACATTTCGGGCGCTTAGCAAGATGGATATCATTACATCGTACCATTACATAAATACATGGGGATACAACAATCATACAAGTCACATGAATACAACAACATCAATACAAGACATCCGACTATGGATGCAAACGTAAAAAACACACGACATCCATCCTGCTGTCCCAGGATGCCGACCAGGAACCTAGCCCAAGACTGACAAAGAAGAAGAAGAAAGAACTCCAACAAAGGGAAACATCGCTCTCACGTAAAGTCATCGGAAACCTGCACCTGCAGGTATTGTTGTAGTATCTGTGAGCCACGAGGACTCAACAATCCCATAACCATGGGTATCAAGACTAGCAAAGCTTAATGGGTATGGAGAGGTAAAGTGGTGAGGTTGCAGCAGCGGCTAAGCATAGTATGGTGTCTAACTTACGAGTACAAGAATAAGATGAGCATCTACGCAAACGGTCGCAAACTAGTAATGATCGCTAAAGATCCTGAACTAACTACGAGTCAAACATAATCCCACCGTGTTCTCTTCTCGAAGTGAAAAGAGACGGTCATGGTTACTCACACGGTTCGTGTGTTTTATCTCAGATCCTCTGTCAAGTTTTCTATAACCGGACATTAAAAATTCCAATCTGCCACATTCCGTGGGCATGGCTTTCAAATGATCATAACCCTGCAGGGGTGTCCCAACTTAGCCCATCACAAGCTCTCACGACCAGCAGAGATAATAATAATATTACCCCTTATCTTAGGGACAACCCGATCAGACTCGGAATCCCGGTGCACAAGACATTTCGACAATGGTAAAACAAGTCTAGCAAGACCTCCCGGCGTGCCGACACCCTGATAGTAGCGACACGTATCTCGTCTCAGGCCACGACCGGATGGGTGATGTTACGGGATGCCAGATACCTCGAGTTTCCCCGAGGCGGCCCCGCAGGACCTCCGTTTGGGACCAACACCATCAGCATTGGCCCCCCTGTAGTAGAAGAATCCTTGGGTAGCGCTAACTCCCCATGCAATTAATTAATTAAGTTTTTATTATGTTGCAAATTAATACCAAAGTTGGGCCTTGCTGGAGGAGTTTTATTCAAAGACGAACTGTCAAGGGGTCCCCATACAGCCAACCGCGTTAGGAACGCAAAATCAAGGAACATAACGCTGGTTTATCGGCTCCTAAGGTGGCATGAGTGGAACAAAATACCGAGCAAAAGGCCAAGCCTTCCACCCATTTCCAAGTATATAGGTATGTTAATATATAAGATATATTGTGGTATACCAACAACAAGTTCCAACATGGAACAATCTTCATCTTCACCTGCAACTAACAACGCTATAAGATGGTTGAGCAAGCGGGTAACATAGCCAAACAACGGTTTGCTGGGAAGGTGTCAAAGGTTAGAGGTTTCATGGCAACAAGGAGAGGGGCTGACAATAAATGATGGGTAGCGCGACATATAACGATAGCATCGATACAACTAGCATGGCAATGATAGTAAAGGTATCCAAGGGAATGGTCATCTTGCCTGAGATCCCGCAAGGAAGAAGAACGAGTCCATGAAGAAGACGAAGAAGAAGCCACGAAGACGAACCAAATGTCGTCGAACGAATCCTCACGAACGCAACAAAGTATGAACTAGCGAGAAGAAGCACACTACATGGTAAACACACCACTCAAGAACATGACTAGATGCCCAACCAAGTATGATTCAAGACAAGTCTATATGATGCAAAACATGGCAAGGGATGAAGCGCACAAGAACAACACAAACCAACAAGTTTAAATGAGGCCGGAATCAACATATAACAATTACGGTAAGTCCTCATATGCACATTTCGAAATTGGTCCAGATCTGAACAAACATAAAGTTCAAGTTGTTAAACAGCAAGTTAACATACACCATGATGATCTACTCGAAATTCTAGTCAAGTTACATATCAAGTTCATTTAATTCGGAGCTACGGCCTAGAAGATATGAGCAAAACAAGTTACAATGCAAAGCTGAAGTTAACAGCATCATAGCAACTTTGGAGCAATGTATATTTATACTACAGAACCCAAACATGATAACAAAAGGAATGGATGTGAAATAGACATGATTGTTAACAAGCATGAACTCAGAGAACACCCAAACACTTGCCGGAACACAATTAAACTAGCATGACAAGATTCAATAAGTTTACAGATTTCTCAGACTTAGTGAAAATTACAAGGCATGGCAGAAATTACAACAAGTAGGCATGTTTGCAAGCTTGTGTAACTCAACTCAGAGCATACCATAGCATAAGAAGATAACCAACAACAAGAAGGCATGTTTTTAAAGCTACTCATGGCAAGAACATGGTTATAGGATGCATAGATCACTAGCTATTCACATGGCAAAACTGAACTTGCTGATAATAGGCTGATAGAAACATTTTATAGCAACTTGAGAGCAAGAAATAAATAAGCTACAGCAGGCCATATGTGCAAACAAGGGCATGGATGGATAGAGCATAACATGGACAACAAGACATGATCATTTGACATACTAAAACATGCATGGATTTGAGTGGGGCATCAAGCAAACATGGCATCAGGTTTAACAGTTTCAGACTTGGCAGTTTTCAACAACTCATAGAAAATAACATCAGCGAGTAGGTCACTTTGCAAGCTTGTTGCAAACACCACAAGGCATATCATGAAAAGTGGATTTCACCACAACAAAGATGGCATGATTGTGCTTCTAAAACATATTGACATGTGGCATAAAAGACAATCACACCAATAGCTATGAACAAGACAAATCAACATCTCATAACAAGTTTCAACACTTAACAACCACATGCACTTTTGCAACAGAGATTAACATGTCAATATGGCACCTAACATGAATGCTACATCAACCATTATGTAGAGCACTTCACAATGAACATTTGACATATTATATGCTCAATTTGGATCATCACACAAAAAGTTGCAACACCACAAAGTATGCAACATATGAATGAATTTCACAGACTTAGTTAAAACGGAGTCGACCGCAGAATAGTTAAACGACGCCCGGGGCAGGGAAGGGTGGCAGCTCACCATGGGCCAAGGCCCGGATGGTTGGAGGAGGGCAGGCCGGCGGCTGGGCTCACGGATCTGGGCCGCGGGGAGGAGGGAGTTGGGCCATGGCGGAGCTGCGGGAGGCCCACATGCCTAGGCCCGAGCGGGAGATCCTCCCGATCCATCGACCCGGGTGGATCGAGGACGAGCGGTGCCGGCTGGCAGCGCCGGCGTGGATGGCGTCTATGGCGGGTCCGGCGGGGCGGCGAGGGAAGCGGGCGGATCCAGGGCTGGCCGACGAGCTCCAGCCAGATCCAGGTCAATGGCGGGGCACCCAAAACGAGGCCGACACGAGCTCCATCGGGCGGCCATGGAGGAGTTCCTGCAGGAGAGAGAGAGGTGAGGCAGGGAGGAGGGAGATAATGTGACGCCCCCGATTTGACCGTACACTAATCATGCACGCAAATGTGTACGACCAAGATCAGGGACTCACGGGAAGATATCACAACACAACTCTAGACACAAATTAAAATAATACAAGCTTCATATTACAGGCCAGGGGCCTCGAGGGCTCGAATACAGAAGCTCGAAAGCAACAGAGTTAGCGGAAGCAACAATATCTGAGTACAGACATAAGTTAAACAAGTTTTGCCTTAAGAAGGCTAGCACAAACATCAATGATCGAAGAAGCAAGGCCTCCTGCCTGGGACCTCCTAACTACTCCTGGTCGTCAGCTGTCTCCACGTAGTAGTAGACTCCGTCAGGGTAGTAGTAGTAGTCGACTGGGGTGGCATTTGGCTCCTGGGATTCGCCATCTGGTTGAGACAACCAAAAAGAAGAAGAAGGGGGAAAAGGGAGAGCAAAGCAACCGTGAGTACTCATCCAAAGTACTCGCAAGCATCAGATCTATACTAAGTATGCATCAGTATCAAAGGAAAAGATGTATATGTGGACTGAACTGCAGAATGCCAGAAGAGGAGGGGAAAAGCCTAGCCTAACGAAGACTAGCATCTTCAAGCATCTTCTGGGAAGCACCATCTTGCAGCAGTAGAAGGAAATACAGAATAGCAGTTTATAATTAACAAGCATGTTGTAGTATTAACGGCCTAGAGATCCTTCCTCGACTCCCAGCGAGAAAGTAATCTCGCAGCCACATATCCATCACATATCTCAAGTATCCATTTTTAGTTATAATAGATCAGGATATAAGACTAAACGTCCATTATCATGGACACGGCTATTCGAATAGATAACTTCCCTGCAGGGGTGCACCACGTTACCCTCACGCTCGATCACCTTTGGCCGGACACACCTTTCTGGGTCAATGCCTGGCCTCGAAAGATCAACACGTCACAGCCCTACCTAGGCTCAGCAGAGAGGTCCCCGTCGGTCTACATCCTAAGCACTCCGAGGTCATGGGCCATCGCCCGTTGCACTCCGGGTCGTTGCGAGCAGCGCGGACCAGGCACCACCTCTATACTGGATGGCGCCGGCCCAGCCATGCCGCAATGCTGAACTGGACGTCTGACAAAGCTTCGGCTGATACCACGACACCGAGGCCCATAACTATTCTCGCGTGGCGGTTAGTGCGTAAAGGCCAGAGGCCAACTCAGAACAAATACCCAAATCTGTTAGTGCATTATTGACAGAAGTGACGGCTGTCGGGACAAGTCCGGAGCTATCACCCCTCCTGGGTGATACCGCTAAACAGCCAGCCGCCACCGTAACAACTCCCGCGGGTGCTCACCGGGCCCGCCCGCCATTCACAAAGGTCTCAAGTAAGGTCCATGTAACCTTGTGTCCAAAACATCAAGGCGGAAAACCCGAGGAATCACCCCCGACGAATTCCACTCGATGTGTCCGTCAAGGTGAACTAAGAGGAATCACCCCCGAGGTTCACACTTGAGGGGTTGCACGACAGAGTCGTATCGGGAATGGAGAAAGAGGAATCACCCTCGATGACCACGACAGAATAGCTACACTACAGAGTTATCATCATGAGTGCGTTACGAGGTTTCACCCTCGACACCCGATAGTACCTCTGCAGAGTCGAGCAACAAAGGGGGTGTGATGTGATGTGAAGTGTCGGTCTCCGATCTTTGATCACGTTGCTCGAGTCGTCGATGATGAAGCAGGGCAACAAGGATAGTCGGGCTCCGGTCTTCAATCATGTTGCTCAAGTCGTCGATGATGAAGCAGGGGCAACAAGGACAGGGTGGGGGTCACTGTTGGATCACTATCCAACCTATACTAAGCAGTTTAGCATAGCATGTAGGTAACAATAGCAGGTACAAAAGTAGGCTATGCATCAGAATAGGATCAAACAATAACAGTAGCAAAATCTAATGCAAGCATAAGGAAGAATGGAATGGGCGATATCGGGATGATCAAAAAAGGGGGGGCTTGCCTGGAAGCTCTGTTGAAACGGAAGTAGGGTCATCGTCGACGTAGTCGATCATGAGGGCATCATCAGCGGTCTCGGGGTCTACCGGATAGAAGAGGGGGGAAGAAACAATAAATACATAGCACACAGTTGCAATACAGATGCACGACATGGCAATAAGCGGTGCTAGGGGTGTTCTGACGCAGTGCTACACGATACCGACAAAGGGGGATAACATATGGGAAAGCATTCCCGGTGTTAGGCATTTTCGGACAGACGAACCGGAGGGGGAGTGTTCCATGTTCGGTATGCTAGGGATGTGTGGCGGACGAACGAACCGCGTATTCGGATTCGTCTCGAAATTCTGAGCGACTTTCATATATAAATCTTTTTCATCTGAGTTACGGATTATTTTATATGATTTTTCAAAGTTTTATTAATATTTTGAAATTATTATTAATTCGAAATTAAACAATAAATTGCTACGGGTACCCAGCTCTGTGTACACAGGAGTGTACCAGAGGCTGACAGGTGGGCCCGGGGGTCCCAATTGACGAGTCAACAGGGGGTGGGCCCCCCCGTCATTGACTGACCTAACTAATTACAGATTAATTAGTTAGTTAATTAAGTTAATTAACCTTTTAATCAATTAAATAATTAATTAGTAAATTAATTAATTAATTAATAATTATTTTTATACCATTTTTTTCTTATTCCCTTTTTTTAAAACGGGACGGGCCCCATCTGTCTAGGGCCCAATGGCCTTAGCGGGGCGGGCTTGTATCGGGCGAGTGGGAGGGGGGCGCACGACGACATTGGGGCGGGCGCACGCCCGAACGGGTGCCTGAGCACTGGGCGCCAATACGGAGAAAGACGATGCAAACGTTGGGGAGGGGGCGTCCCGGCTTGAGTTGGTCCCCTGAATGGACGAATCCGGCGGCGGCGGACCTCCTGGGCGTGCGCCCGCACGCCGGAGACGCCGGTGGCCGCGACAACTACGGCGAGGCAGCGGTGACCGCGAGTGATTTCAGGACCGGATTCCCCGAAGAAGAGGAGGGGGCCGATGCGAAGGGAAAGAGGGGGGAGTAGCTAGGGTTTGGGGCGCCGGGGTCGGCTAAATAGGCGGGAGGAGGGCCGCCAATGGCCGCAACCGCGACCATGGCGCCGTGGATGGCCGCCACGGCAACCCCCCATCCCTGTAGCGGAGGGGACGAGCGGGGATGCGGCTGGGCCGGCTTAGCCAGCTGGGTCGCTCGGCCAATTGGGCCAAGTAGCCCACAAGAGGTTCCCCTTTTGTGCTTTTGTCTTTTGTTTTTCTTTTTGTTTTACTTTCTCTTTTATTTATTTTTCTTTACTGTTTATTTAATTCTCTATTTTGTTTTAGTTTTATAAAACATATAAGCGACACCTAAAATTGTGTTACAACTTATGACACTGCCACAAATGAGTTGGTACTTTAAATAAAGTACATTGTACTTTGTTTATTATTTTAAGGGCATTTAAATAATAGTTTTAAGGCTGTTTAATTATTATAGTGCATTTAAGTACCTTATAAAAGTGTGGTTTCATCACCAACATTTACTATGAATTGTTTGACACCTTTTGAACATTTTTGTTTTAATGTTTGAAAACTTGAAATTTTGACTTTAATTTAGATTTGAATTTGAACGGACTTGAATCAACTGAGATTAGCAACAATAACAGTGGTGACAAGGCACCATTAATTGTGGATTACTGTAGCTTAATTATTCGGGCGTTACAAATCTCCTCCACTAAAAGAAATATCATCCCGAGATTTAGGAGGTAGAAGGAAACAGAGCAACGTATTCATCACGAAGACGATACTCGCGTCCCCAAGTGGCTACACCTTCAGACTGCTTTGACCACTGAACTTTAAGAAATTTGACATCCCTCAGTCGGGTGCGACGTTCAACTTGAACAAGAACGCGGATCGAATGCTCTCTATAAGTGAGATCATCTTGCAGGGGTCGAGCTTTATAAGCCATGTGGTTGTTGCAACAAGACTTGCGACTCAAGGCATCGGCCGTGACATTAGCCTTGCTAGGGGTATAAGAAATACCGTAGTCAAAGCCTGTAATTGCTTCAAACATTGCTGCTGATGAAGATTTGGGTCTAGGTGAGTATCAGGTACTTCATACTTTAATGATCGGTGAAGATCTCGCAACGAGTACAAAGAAGGAAATGTTGCCACAACTTCATTGCAAACTTAACTACACCAAGTTCAAGGTCATGGACTGGGTAGTTCTCTTGAAAAGACATCCTGGAATTCACAAGAGAGTCAAGCATTTTCAATTCTCACCAGAGGAGAAACGTTTAACACATTTAAGGAATAAATTTGTGCTTCAGCATTTCGAATAAGATGAGCATCATAGCTTACTATCTCATTTGAAGGATGCAGTAGATGGACGGTTTTAGTGGCGCAAACGATAGAAGCTGTATGTGTTTTCAACCATACCATTCCCAGAATGAGGTCAATATTAGATTACTTCAAGACAATGGGGGAAACAAGGAATTCCAACACTTCACGTTTAACGGGGACATTATAGCTAACCATCGTGGTTCGACATTGGCCCGCAGAATGCAGTTTCGAATTCCGGCCAAGTGATGGCGATTCCAACATGTAAGGAACACATGTGGTCGTCCCAACATTGAGCAGCGGGACATTTCAGGTAATAGGTCGCGAAGGCGACATAGTTGGCAGGGGCTACTTTAGCACACGAGATCTCGAAAGTGATGTCACGGAGCCAGTCATTGGCATCAAGGGGTTGAGTTGAACTGTGGTAGATGATAGGGTTGAGACGCGCAAAGTCTTGCAGAGTCACTAGGGCTGGTTGTAGATTCTTATTGGGGCACGGAAACTGAGCCATGAATCCTTCCATAAACTGGCGATTCAGCTCAAACTGAGGTAATGATTCCAACCATGTATTCAGACGATGGTGGAGCATTGCCACCAGGGCCACGAATAGTGGGTCTAACCATCCTGCTAATGCAACATGGATAGTTTAGCAAGCGGTGTAGCGAGTGTAAGGAGGTATTCATGATGTAATCAGAAGAATGAGCAAAGGTGTAGTAGTCATTGAAGACATACCAATACATATACGGGGCCAATTACACGATGTCGTATGAGTTCGAGCAAGAGAAACATCCTAGACATAGTAGGCGGCACGCATGCACGTGATGTAGGGATACAATAATGGATAGCAAAGGCTACATCAACATCGGAGGAAAACCACTCGAGCGAGGGATTTGCAAGTGACGACGCAGGGTGCCCTCGATGAAGGATCCTGCAGTCAGTGAACGATGTGAAGTAGATCTTGGCCCTCCATTCGAGAAAGGGGTAACACAAACCTCCGGGTGGATGTGATCACGAGATCCTAATGTTAAATTTAGTAAATCCGTT
Source organism: Secale cereale (assembly GCA_902687465.1). Lineage (NCBI taxonomy): Eukaryota > Viridiplantae > Streptophyta > Magnoliopsida > Poales > Poaceae > Secale > Secale cereale. The sequence goes on from LR738709.1 coordinate 328,335,853, forward strand.
TAACCTGAATAGAAGAGAGTTTAGAGTCCCGGAGTAAAGATCGAGGAGTAAAAGATCCTAATACCACCCAATTGGCGACGTGGGCCCGTAAGCCACACAGCCATGTTAGTAAAACAGTTTTTCAAAGACTAGACTCAACTTCGGCCAAGGAGTTGGAAAGGGGGATCCTACATGCAGTCGGCTCTGATACCAACTTGTGACGCCCCCGATTTGACCGTACACTAATCATGCACGCAAATGTGTACGACCAAGATCAAGGACTCATGGGAAGATATCACAACACAACTCTAGACACAAATTAAAATAATACAAGCTTCATATTACAAGCCAGGGGCCTCAATGGCTCGAATACAGAAGCTCGAAAGCAACAGAGTTAGCGGAAGCAACAATATCTGAGTACAAACATAAGTTAAACAAGTTTTGCCTTAAGAAGGCTAGCACAAACATCAACGATCGAAGAGGCAAGGCCTCCTGCCTGGGACCTCCTAACTACTCCTGGTCGTCAGCTGTCTCCACGTAGTAGTAGGCTCCGTCGGGGCAGTAGTAGTAGTCGACTGGGGTGGCATCTGGCTCCTGGGATCCGCCATCTGGTTGAGACAACCAGAAAGAAGAAGAAGGGGGAAAAGGGGGAGCAAAGCAACCATGAGTACTCATCCAAAGTACTCGCAAGCATCAGATCTATACTAAGTATGCATCAGTATCAAAGGAAAAGATGTATATGTGGACTGAACTGCAGAATGCCAGAAGAGGAGGGGAAAAGCCTAGCCTATCGAAGACTAGCATCTTCAAGCATCTTCTGGGAAGCACCATCTTGCAGCAGTAGAAAGAAATACAGAATAACAGTTTATAATTAACAAGCATGTTGTAGTATTAACGGCCTAGAGATCCTTCCTCGACTCCCCGCGAGAAAGTAATCTCGCAGCCACATATCCATCACATATCTCAAGTATCCATTTTTAGTTATAATAGATCAGGATATAAGACTAAACGTCCATTATCGTGGACACGGCTATTCAAATAGATAACTTCCCTGCAGGGGTGCACCACGTTACCCTCACGCTAGATCACGTTTGGCCGGACACACCTTTCTGGGTCAATGCCCGGCCTCGGAAGATCAACACGTCGCAACCCTACCTAGGCTCAGCAGAGAGGTCCCCGTCGGTCTACATCCTAAGCACTCCGGGGTCATGGGCCATCGCCCGTTGCACTTCGGGTCGTTGCGAGCAGGGCGGACCAGGCACCACCTCTATACTGGATGGCGCCGGCCCAGTCGTGCCGCAATGCTGAACTGGACGTTTGACAAAGCTTCGGCTGATACCACGATGCCGAGGCCCATAACTATTCCCGCGTGGCGGTTAGTGCGTAAAGGCCAGAGGCCAACTCAGAGCAAATACCCAAATCTGTTAGTGCATTATTGACAGAAGTGATGGCTGTCGGGTCAAGTCCGGAGCTATCACCCCTCCTGGGTGATACCGCTAAACAGCCAGCCGCCACCGTAACAACTCCCGCGGGTGCTCGTCGGGCCCGCCCGCCTTTCACAAAGGTCTCAAGTAAGGTCCATGTAACTGTGTGTCCAAAACATCAAGGTGGAAAACCCGAGGAATCACCCCCGACGAATTCCACTCGATGTGTCCGTCAAGGTGAACTAAGAGGAATCACCCCCGAGGTTCACACTTGAGGGGTTGCACGACAGAGTCGTATCGGGAATGGATAAAGAGGAATCACCCTCGATGACCACGACTGAATAGCTACACTATAGAGTTATCATCATGAGTGCGTTACGAGGTTTCACCCTCGGCACCCGATAGTACCTCTGCAGAGTCGAGCAACAAAGGGGGTGTGATGTGATGTGAAGTGTCGGTCTCCGATCTTCGATCACGTTCCTCGAGTCGTCGATGATGAAGCAGGGGCAACAAGGATAGTCGGGCTCCGGTCTTCAATCACGTTGCTCAAGTCGTCGATGATGAAGCAGGGGCAACAAGGACAGAGTGGGGGTCACTGTTGGATCACTATCCAACCTATACTAAGCAGTTTAGCATAGCATGTAGGTAACAATAGCAGGTAAAAAAGTAGGCTATGCATCAGAATAGGATCAAACAATAACAGTATCAAAATCTAATGCAAGCATAAGGAAGAATGGAATGGGCGATATCGGGATGATTAAAAAAGGGGGGCTTGCCTGGAAGCTCTGTTGAAAGGGAAGTAGGGTCGTCGTCGACGTAGTCGATCATGAGGGCATCATCAGCGGTCTCGGGGTCTACCGAAGAGAAGAGGGGGGAAGAAACAATAAATACATAGCACACAGTTGCAATACAGATACACAACATGGCAATAAGCGGTGCTAGGGGTGTTCTAACGCAGTGCTACACGATACCGATGAAGGGGGATAACATCTGGGAAAGCATTCCCGGTGTTAGGCATTTTCAGACAGACGAACCGGAGGGGGAGTGTTCCATGTTCGGTATGCTAGGGACGTGTGGCGGACGAACGGACCGCGTATTCGGATTCGTCTCGAAATTCTGAGCGACTTTCATATATAAATCTTTTTCATCCGAGTTACAAATTATTTTATATGATTTTTCAAAGTTTTATTAATATTTTGAAATTATTATTAATTCGAAATTAAACAATAAATTGCTACGGGTACCCAACTCTGTGTACACAGGAGTGTACCAGAGGCTGACAGGTGGGCCCGGGGGTCCCAGTTGACCAGTCAACGTTTGACTGGTCAACAGGGGGTGGGCCCCCCGTCATTGACTGACCTAACTAATTACAGATTAATTAGTTAGTTAATTAAGTTAATTAACCTTCTAATTAATTAAATAATTAATTAAATAATTAATTATTTAATTAATAATTAATTTTATACCTTTTTTCTTATTCCCTTTTTTTAAAACGGGACGGGCCCATCTGTCAAGAGCCCAATGGCCTTAGCGGGGCGGGCTTGTATCGGGCGAGTGGGAGCGGGGCGCACGACGACATCGGGGCGGGCGCACGCCCGAACGGGCGCCTGAGCGCTGGGCGTGGCCGCCGGCCATGGCGGGCGGGCCCCCAGGCCGCCGGCCGGTCGGGCCGCAGTTGGTGGCGGCGGCGAGGCCACGACGACGTGGCCAC
>LR738709.1:328339116-328356327 GCA_902687465.1 Secale cereale
GGCGCTGCCTCGGCAACGGCGAGCAGGGGGGCGCGATGGCGCGGACATCGGCGTGGGGATCGCGGCCAGGGGAGGCCCGGGGCGCCGCGGCCGTCGCGCGGGTCAGCGGCAGCAGTGGGGTGGTGGCGCTAGGCGCAGGCGGGCGGCGGTGCTAGGCGCGGTTCGGGAAGCGGCGAGCGAGCTTGGCCGGGGGCGAGGTGCGGCGGACGCGGGGCTGGGCGTGGGTAAGGCCGATGGCACGGTTCGCGGCAGAGCACGACCAGGCGTGCGTGAGCACGCACGGGAGTAGAGGTGATGCGCAGGGTACGACCATGAGTGGCAGGAGCAAGCGGGTACACGCGCGCGGACGCAGCCACGGACCTCCGGTCACGGCGAGCAACGGCGCTTAGGGGCACTGATCGAGGCCAGGAAGAGGGGAAAACGGGGGGATCGGGGGGGATGCTCACCGCGAGCACAAAGGCGAGGTCGGGGAGGTAGGGGACGGCTCGAAGCAGCGACAATGGTGACGCGAGATGCGACGGCCAATACGGAGAAAGACGATGCAAACGTTGGGGAGGGGGCGTCCCGGCTTGAGTTGGTCCCCTGAATGGACGAATCCGGCGGCGGCGGACCTCTTGGGCGTGCGCCCGCACGCCGGAGACGTCGGTGGCCGCGTCAACTACGGCGAGGCAGCGGTGACCGCGAGTGATTTCAGGACCGGATTCCCCGAAGAAAAGGAGGGGGCCGATAGGAAGGGAAAGAGGGGGGAGTAGCTAGGGTTCGGGGCGCCGGGGTCGGCTAAATAGGCGGGAGGAGGGCCGCCGATGGCCGCCACCGCGACCATGGCATCGTGGATGGCCGCCACGGCAACCCCCCATCCCTGTAGCGGAGGGGACGAGCGGGGATGCGGCTGGGCCGGCCTAGCCAGCTGGGTCGCTCGGCCAATTGGGCCAAGTAGCCCACAGGAGGTTCCCCTTTTGTGCTTTTGTCTTTTTTTTTCTTTTTTTGTACTTTCTCTTTTCTTTATTTTTCTTTACTGTTTATTTAATTTTCTATTTTGTTTTAGTTTTATAAAACATATAAGCGACACCTAAAATTGTGCTACAACTTATGACACTACCACAAATGAGTTGGTACTTTAAATAAAGTAAATTGTACTTTGTTTATTATTTTAAGGGCATTTAAATAATAGTTTTAAGGCTGTTTTAATTATTTTAGTGCACTTAAGTACCTTATAAAAGTGTGGTTTCATCACCAACATTTACTATGAATTGTTTGACACCTTTTGTTTTAATGTTTGAAAACTTGAAATTTTGACTTTAATTTAGATTTGAATTTGAACGGACTTGAATCAACTGAGATTAGCAACAGTAACAGTGGTGACAAGGCAACATTAATTGCGGATTACTGTAGCTTAATTATTCGGGCGTTACAAATAAGGAGAGGGAAGTAGGAGGAGGAGAGGGACGGGGCCGTCCTCGAGGAGTTGGTCGCCGGCGGCAGCTCCGGTGGCCGGCGAGGCGAGGCAGGCGCGGGGCGGAGCTAGAAGAGCGGGCGGCCGGCGATGAGCCTCCCGATCCCATCGGGAGCGAGCAGGGGGGAGCGGGGCGGTTCGGGCCCGAGGCCCAGATCGGGGCCCGGGCCGGCCTGGCACGGGGCGGCGGCGGTGGGAGTGGCCAGGTGCCACGTGGCGCTCTGGGAGAGGTCGGAGGCTACTGTTTCGGCGGCGGCTGGCCGTCAAGTGGTGGATCTGGGCTGGGGAGGCACTGAAAACGAGGAAGAAGGGGTTGGCTGCGGCTGAAGGTTAGGGGAAGGGTAGGGGCTAGGTTTAGACTAGGATTAGTACATTTTAGGTAGGTGTGACTCTATATATAGTAGGGGGGCTAGGTTTAGACTAGGATTAGTCCATTTTATGCAGGTGGGACTCTATATATAGTAGGGGGGCTAGGGTTTAGGGAATTTGGAGCGGTTCGGAGCCTCGGAATGCGATCTGACGGTCCGGAGCGGAGGGGGGCTAGGAGAGGCCTAATGGGCTGTGTAGGAGGGCTTTGGGCCGAGGGGAGAGAAGAGAAGTGCAGCCCGGCACGCGTTTCGGAGACCGAAACATCCGACTGTTTGACCGGCTATACTGCCGCTATAATTTAACGGTTGGACTATCAAACGAACTCCGAATGCGATGAAATTTGGCAGGCGGTCTTTCTACACTATAATAAGACTACATGCCAAGTTTCATCCCATTCCGAGAACATTTTCTGGCCACTTATAAAATAAATATTCGGAGGTGCCGCGGGCGTGTGCGAGTGTGTCTAGACTCAGAACGGAGAATGGAGAGGAGGAGGGGGTTCGGTCGGATGCAAGTTTTGGAAACATGCTGATGCAATGCACATGATGACATGCCAAAATGCAACATGCAAGCAGATGACATGGCAACGACAACGAATAACTAGCTGACACCTGGCGCACCGGACTCGGGGTGTCACACATCAATATCAGATTGGTGGCAAGTAAACATCCACTTTTTAATTTAATTTCGGAGACAACACTAGATGATGATTTGTTATATTAGGTTTCATATGTTGGTCAAATTCTTTTGCCACAATCTGATTTTCACTCTTGTATTGCTTCTATTTTTCTTTACTAGCTCTATTGAAACCATCTTTCAAAGTGTGTTCAAGAGACATGGGAAGCAAAGTAATATGTTTATTCTTATGAAAAAGAGCATACTGATTTGTCCTACCATGGTGTGCATATTTTTTATCGAGTTGGCATGGTCTACATAGTAATAGAGAACATGCTTACATGGTACCACATTACAATCAACATATCAGCATATGTAGCGATACTATAATGCACACAAACATTACGTGTTACCTTAACCTTGTCGCTGTTGTTAAACCATTGTATGTAGTTAGGATGAGGATGTGGTCTGATGGTGAGAGATACAACTTCTCCACCATCTCCATGCTAGCCAAGTTGTTACAACTCCCTCCATCAATGATGACGCGGACATAACATCCTTCACAACGCCCTTTGTATGGAAGAAATTGTCCCTCTGATTTTGCTCAGCCTGTGTTACCTGCACACTCAAAACACGTTGAACATCTAAACTTTCATACCTGCCAGCATCTTCAGCAGCCATGTATTGCGTCTCTTGTTCAAAATCATCTTCACCGTGTTCTTCACTTGCAATAAGAGCCAAAGTCTCCTCATCATAATCACTAGCGAACTCATACCCACCATCCTTAGTAATGATCATCACACATTGGGATGGGCATTGGTTCACAATGTGACCTCGACCCTTGCAATAACGACATACAACGTATGTGTTTTTCCTATTGATGACATGGATGAAGAAGAGTTGTTTGCGGGACTGGAAGGTGTGCTTTTGGCGGATGGTGGTGGTTCCCGTTTTCTTGTATCTCGATTGGAGTTGGAGTTGGCGGAAGTAATCGGTGCTGCAGCAGGACGTGCGGAAGTAGATGATGTACGTGGTTGATAAAAAGTATAGGGGATCGTTTGTAGCCTTTTTCTATAAGTAAGAGTGTCGAACCCAACGAGGACCTAAAGGTAGAATTTATATTCTCTTCAAATTCTATCGACCACTGACACAACTGCACGCACACATAATGTTTGATTTACCAAGAACAAGTATAAAACCATTTTGTTGGTGTGAAGATAAGTTTGCAAGAATAAAACTAGATGTACTTAGCGAGAATAAAGGTATGAGTAATTTGCAAGATAAATAAGTTAATTGTTTAGTAGAGAGCTTTTGTAACACAATAAAGTTATTTGTCCCTAGGTAATCGATAACTAGACCAGTAATCATTATTGCAATTTCATATGAGAGAGAGGCATGAGCTAACATACTTTTTGTACTTGGATCATATGCACTTATGATTAGAACTCTAGCAAGCATCCGCAACTATTAAAGATCATTAAGGTAAAACCCAACCATAGCATCAAGTATAATGTACTCTTTATTCCCATACGCAACAACCCCCTTACTCGAGTGTAAGCTTCTGTCACTCTAGCCATCCACCATAAGCAAATCATGAACATATTGTAAGACCCTACACCGGGAGTCCCTCTTGCTTGCGCGACACGGAGGGCACCATAGGACATCACCAAAATAAAACATACAACTCAAACCAATCACGATCATCAATCAACACATAGGACAAAATGAATCTACTCAAACATCATATGATGGCAACACATCATTTGATAATAATATGTAGCATTAAGCACCATGTTACATCAGAGAGAAAGATACATCACCTAAAAAATTGACACCCTGACTTATATGAGTCGGCTAGAAACTCAAGGCCCTGGTACCCCAAAAATTTGTATGCAAGATGAGCTTACATGACTGCCAATCAAGCGAGCCACCAGGTTTGAGAATAAGGTGGGATCCAAGAATGTAGGAAGAGGTGTTACTCCGCTGCAGAGAGAGGGGGGGGGGGAGTTGGTGTTGATGATACCAAGGTTGTTGGTGTAGATCGCCGTCACGATCCTTGCCCGAGCGGCGTTCCGGCGCCACCGAGGGAGAGGGGGAGAGAGCCCCCTCCTTCTTCTTCTTACTTGCCCCCCCTAGACGGGAGGAGAGTCCCCCCTCTGGTCCATGGCCACCATGGCGTCAGAGCGGCGAGAGCCCCTCCGAGATTGGATCCCTCTCTCTGTTTATCTTCTATTTTGCGAACCTGTTTTCTGGCCTTTCACCATTTCTTAAAGGTTTTTTTACATCTGTGCCCCTGGTTCCTTAGCTCTACTCATTCATCCCCACGCTCTTAACTTTTGCTCAGTTTTCCCCACTCCCTTGCCCGAAACCCTCAGAAGAGGTCACAACGGACATCACCGTCGGGTTAGTCCTTTGACCATTAACTCTGACGAGTGGGGCCACGTTGGGCGGTGTAGCTGTTCGACTGTTGGGCCGTCCCTAGCATTAAACGCATGCACGTGCCGCCATGACAGAAGCCTGCTATGCATGCACCCAACAAGCCTGCCTGCATGTGTCGATGCGCGCCGCCACAATGCGCTGACCAAGCCTGCATGTGCCGACCGAGCCTGCATGCGCTGACGCGTGTCGCCAGGATGCACTGACCGAGCCGCTTTCGTGCACGCCAGCCGCCACGGATGCAGCGATGGTCGCTACCGCTGGTTCCTCTCTTATCGCACGCTTGTCTCCTCGATTTAGAGCATCGTTTTTTACGATCAGTTGCGGCCTTTTTGATCCACTCGCATCTGCACCCGTTTTGCTACGACAAATAAATTGAACAAATATGTTGTGGCTGCATGCACTAGCTAGGTGGCTACATATTTGTGGCTTGTGTAAAAAAAGAAGGGTTCGTTGTGGCTGCATGCACTAGGTGGTTACTAACAAAGCGAGCTCTCTAAGAAAACAATCAACAAACATGTAGATAGGGCTAACAAGCCCATAGCACGATCACATAGTTGAAACTAGGAAGAACTTCATAATATAATAGATATAAAACTTAATAATAGAACTTGATAAAAGGGCGAACAAGCCCATATCATCTCCAACATAGTTCAGTTACAACTTAAAATTGTTGGGGATCGTAGCATAAATCAAAAAATTTCTACGCATCACCAAGATCAATCTATGGAGTCATCTAGCAACGAGGGAGAGGGGAGTGCATCTACATACCCTTATAGATCGCGAGCGGAAGCGTTCAAGAGAACGGGGATGATGGAGTCGTACTCGTCGTGATCCAAATCACCGATGATCCTAGCGCCGAACGGACGGCACCTCCGCGTTCAACACATGTACGGAGCAACGACGTCTCCTCCTTATTGATCCAGCAAGGGGGGAGGAGAGGTTGATTGAGATCCAGCAGCACGACGGCGTGGTGGTGGAAGTAGCGGGATTCCGGCAAGGCTTCGCTAAGCGCTGCGAGGGGAGGAAGATGTGTCACGGGAGGGAGAGGGAGGCGCCAGGGCTTAGGGTGCGGCTGCCGTCCCTCCCCCACTATATATAGGGCCCCTAGGGGGGCGCCGGCCCTAGGAGATCCAATCTCCAAGGGGGGCGGCGGCCAGGGGGAAACTTGCCCCCCAAGCCAGGTGGAGGCGCCCCCACCCCTAGGGTTTCCAACCCTAGGCGCAGGGGGAGGCCCAAGGGGGGGCGCACCAGCCCACTAGGGGCTGGTTCCCCTCCCACTTCAGCCCATGGGGCCCTCCGGGATAGGTGGCCCCACCCGGTGGACCCCCGGGACCCTTCCGGTGATCCCGGTACAATACCGGTGACCCCCGAAACTTTCCCGGTGGCCGAAACCTGACTTCCTATATATAAATCTTTACCTCCGGACCATTCCGGAACTCCTCGTGATGTCCGGGATCTCATCCGGGACTCTGACAACTTCCGGGTTACCGCATACTTATATCTCTACAACCCTAGTGTCACCGAAACTTAAGTGTGTAGACCCTACGGGTTCGGGAGACACATAGTCATGACCGAGACGACTCTCCAGTCAATAACCAACAGCGGAATCTGGATACCCATGTTGGCTCCCACATTCTCCTCGATGATCTCATCGGATGAACCACGATGTCAAGGATTCAATCAATCCCGTATACGATTCCCTTTGTCTACCGGTATAGTACTTGCCCGAGATTCAATCGTCGGTATCCCGATACCTTGTTCAATCTTGTTACCGACAAGTCTCTTTACTCGTTCCGTAACACATCATCCCGTGATCAACTCCTTGATCACATTGTGCACATTATGATGATGTCCTACCGAGTGGGCCCAGAGATACCTCTCCGTCACACGGAGTGACAAATCCCAGTCTCGATTCGTGCCAACCCAACAGACACTTTCGGAGATACCCGTAGTGCACCTTTATAGCCACCCAGTTACGTTGTGACGTTTGGTACACCCAAAGCATTCCTACGGTATCCGAGAGTTGCACAATCTCATGGTCTAAGGAAAAGATACTTGACATTTAGAAAAGCTTTAGCATACGAACTACATGATCTTGTGCTAGGCTTAGGATTGGGTCTTGTCCATCACATCATTCTCCTAATGATTTGATCCTGTTGTCAACGACATCCAATGTCCATGGTCAGGAAACCACAACCATCTATTGATCAACGAGCCAGTCAACTAGAGGCTCACTAGGGACATGGTGTTTGTCTATGTATCCACACATGTATCCGAGTTTCCTATCAGTACAATTCTAGCATGGATAATAAACAATTATCATGAACAAGGAAATATAATAATAACCAATTTATTATTGCCTCTAGGGCATATTTCCAACTCTCTCCCACTTGCACTAGAGTCAATAATCTAGTTCACATTGCCATGTGATTAACACTCACAGGTCACATCACCATGTGACTAACATCCAAAGAGTTTACTAGAGTCAATAATCTAGTTCACATCACTATGTGATTAACACTCAATGATTTCTGGGTTTGATCATGTTATGCTTGTGAGAGAGGTTGTAGTCAACGGGTCTGCAACATTCAGATCCCTATGTATTTCGCAAAACTTTATGTCATATCGTAGATGCTGCTACCACGTTCCACTTGGAGCTATTCCAAATTGTTCCTCCATTATACGTATCCGGTATCTCTACTTAGAGCTATCCAGATAGGTGTTAAGCTTGCATCGATGTAACTCTTTACGTCGAACTCTTTATCACCTCCATAACCGAGAAACATTTCCTTAGTCCTCTAAGGATAATTTTGACCGCTTATCTGGTGATCCACTCCTGGATCACCTTTGTACCCTCTTGCCAGACATGTGGCAAGGCACACATCAGGTGCGGTACTTAGCATGGCATACCGTATAGAGCCTATGACAAAAGCATAGGGGACGACCTTCGTCCTTCCTCATTCTTCTGCCGCGGTCAAGCTTTGAGTCTTACTCAACTTCACACCTTACAACTCAGGTAAGAACTCCTTCTTTGACTGATCTATTTTGAACTCCTTCAAAATCATGTCAAAGGTGTGTGTTCTTTTGAAAGTATCATCAGGCGTCGTGATCTATCTCTATAGATCTTGATGCCCAATATGTAAGCAGCTTTATCCAGGTCTTCCTTTGAAAAACTCTTTTCAAACAACCCTTTATGCTTTCCAGAAATTCTACATCATTTCGGATCAACAATATGTCATTCACATACACTTATCAGAAATGTTGTAGTGCTCCCACTCACTTTATTGTAAATACAAGTTTCTAACAAACTTTGTATAAACCCAAAAACTTTGATCACTCCATCAAAGCGTATATTCCGACTCCGAGATGCTTGCTCTAGTCCATGGAAGGATCGCTGGAGCTAGCATACCTTTTAGCATCCTTAGGATCGACAAAACCTTTCTGATTGTATCACATACATCATTTCCTTACGAAAACTGGTAAGGAAACTTGTTTGACATCCATCTGCCAGATTTCATAAATGCAGCTAATGCTGACATGATTCCGACGGAATTAAGCATCGCTACGGGTGAGAAAAACTCATCGTAGTCAACTGCTTGAACTTGTGAAAAACTCTTCGCCACAAGTCGAGCTTCATAGACAGTGACATTTCCGTCCACGTCCGTCTTCTTCTTAAAGATCCGTTTATCTTAATGGCTTGCCGATCATCGGGCAAGTCCACCAAAGTCCATACTTTGTTTTGATACATGGATCCTATCTCGCATTTCTCGGCTTCTAACCATTTGTCGGAATACGGGCCCACCATCGGTTCTCCATAGTTCGTAGGTTCATTGTTGTCCAACAACATGACATCTAAGACAGGATCACCGTACCACTCAGGAGTAGTACATATCCTTGTCGACCTACGAGGTTCGGTAGCAACTTGATCCGAAGCTTCATGATCACTATAATTAGTTTCCTCTTCAACAGTCGTAGGTTCCACAGAAACATCTTTATGTGTTGCACTACTCTCCGGTTGAAGTGAGGGTTCGACAACCTCATCAAGTTCTATCTTCCTCCCACTCAATTCTTTCGAGAGAAACTCCTTCTCGAGAAAGGACCCGTTCTTAGCGACAAACATTTTTGCCCTTGGATATGAGATAGAAGGTATACCCAACTGTTACCTTTGGGTATCCTATGAAGATGTATTTGTCTGCTTTGGGTTCGAGCTTTTTCCGGCTGAAGCCATAAGCATCGCAGCCCCAAACATTAAGAAACGACAACTTTGGTTTCTTGCCAAACCATAGTTCACACGACGTCGTCTCAACGGACTTAGATGGTGCCCTATCTAAAGTGAATGCAGCTGTCTCTAATGCATAACCTCAAAATAATAGCGGTAGATCGGTAAGAGACATCATAGATCGCACCATATCTCATAAGGCTTGATTATGATGTCCGGACATACCATTACGCCGTGGTGTTCCAGGTGGCTTCAACTACGAAACAATTCCATAATGTCTTAAGTGATTGCCAAACTCATAACTCAGAAAATCTCCCCTTGCTCAGATCGTAGGAACATGATCTTCTTGTTATGATGATTCTTCATTCTGAAATTGCTTGAACTTTTCAAACGTTTCAAACTTTTTCTTCATTAAGTAAATATACCCATATTTACTCAAATCGTCAGTGAAGATGAGAAAATAACGATATCCACCACACGCCTTAATTTTCATTGGATCACACACATCAGCATGTATGATTTCCAACAAGTCACTTGCCCGTTTCATTGTACCTGAAAACAAGATCTTAGTCATCCTGCCCATGAGGCATGGCTCGCATGTGTCAAGCGATTCAAAATCAAGTGACTCCAAACATCCATCAACATGGAGTTTCTTCATGCATTTTATGCCAAAATGACCTAAGCGGCAGTGCCACAAGAAAGTGGTACTATCATTATTAACTCTACATCTTTTGGCGTTAATATTACTATCATGTGTATTACTATGATCGAGATTCAATAAACCATTGGGTGCATGACCATAAAGGTATTATTCATGTAAACAGAATAAACATTATTCTCTAACTTAAATGAATAACCGTATTGCAATGAACATGATCTAATCATATTCATGCTCAACATAGACACATGATAACATTTATCTAGGTTCAACACTAATCCCGAAGGTAGAGGGAGCGTGCGATGGTGATCTTATCAACCTTGGAAACACTTCCAACACACATCGTCACCTCGCCCTTAGCTAGTCTCCGTTCAGTCCGTAGCTTTTGCTTCAAGTCACTAATAATAACAACTGAACTGGTATCCAATACCCAGGCACTACTAGGAGTACTAGTAAGATACACATCAATAACACTTATATCAAATATACTTTGTTGAAGTTGCCAGCTTTCTTATCTACCATGTATTTGGGGTAGTTCCGCTACTATGTGACCGTTCCCCTTACAATAGAAGCACTTAGTCTCGAGGTTTGGGTTCAACCTTGGGTTCCTTCATTAGAGCGACAACTGGTTTTCCATTCATGAAGTTTCCCTTCTAGCCCTTGCCCCTTTTGAAACCAGTGGTCTTGTTAAACCATCAACACTTGATGCTCCTTCTTGATTTCTACTTTTGCGGTCTTAAGCACCGCTAATAGCTCCGGGATCATTTCCATCCTTTGCATGTCATAGTTCATCACGAAGTTCTAGTAGCTTGGTGATAGTGTCTAGAGAATTCCGTCAACCACTATCTCATCTGGAAGATTAACTCCCACTTGTTTCAAGTGATTTTAGCACCCAGACATTCTGAGCACATGCTCACTAGTTGAGCTATTCTCCTCCATCTTGTTGGCCAAAGAACTTGTCAGAGGTCTCATACCTCTCAACACGGGCATGAGCCTGAAATCCCAATTTCAGCTCTTGGAACATTTCATATGTCTTATGGTGTTCAAAACGTCATTGGAATCCTGATTCTAAGCCGTAAAGTATGGTGCACTAAACTATCAAGTAGTCATCAAGACGTGTCTGTCAGGTGTTCACAACATCCACAGACGATGTTGTAGGGGTTTGCACATCGAGCGGTGCATAAAAAACGTAAGCCTTTTGTGTAGCAGTGAGGACACTCCTCGGACTACGGACCCAGTCTGCATCATTGCTTACAATATCTTTCAACTTAGTCTTTCTCTAGGATCGTATTAAACAGGGAGCTATAATGCAAGCTATTGGTCTACAACATAATTTGCGAAGACAACTTAGACTATTGTTAATGACAATTAAGTTCATCTAAACAAATTTAATGAACTTCCACTCAGATAGACATCTCTCTAGTCATCTAAGTGATACATGATCCGAATCGACTAGGCCGTGTCCGATCATCACGTGAGACAGACTAGTCATCAACGGTGAACATCTTTATGTTGATCGTATCTTCTATACGACTCATGTTCGACCTTTTGATCATCCGTGTTTCGAGGCCATGTCTGTACATGCTAGGCTCGTCAAGTGAACCCTAAGTGTATTGCGTGTGTAAATCTGGCTTACACCCGTTGTATGCGAACGTTAGAGCCTATCGCACCCGATCATCACGTGGTGCTTCGGAACAACGAACCTTAGCAACGGTGCACAGTTAGGGGGAACACAATTCTTGAAATTTTAATGAGAGATCATCTTATTTACTACCGTCGTTCTAAGCAAATAAGATGTAAAACATGATAAACATCACATGCAATCAAATAGTGACATGATATGGCCAATATCATTTTGCTCCTTTTGATCTTCATCTTCGGGGCTCCATGATCATCATCATCACCGGCATGACACCATGATCTCCATCATCGTGTCTTCATGAATTCGTCTCGCCAAACATTACTTCTACTACTATGGCTAACGGTTAGCAATAAAGTAAAGTAATTACATGGCATTTTCAATGACACGCAGGTCATACAATAAAATAAGACAACTCCTATGGCTCCTGCCGGTTGTCATATTCATCGACATGCAAGTCGTGATTCCTATTACAAGAACATGATCAATCTCATACATCACATATATATCATTCATCACATCCTTTTGGCCATGTCACATCACACGACACATGCTGCAAGAACAAGTTAGACGTCCTCTAATTGTTGTTGCAAGTTTTTACGTGGCTGCTATAGGTTTCTAGCAAGAACGTTTCTTACCTACGCCAAAACCACAACGTGATATGCCAATTTATATTTACCCTTCATAAGGACCCTTTTCATCGAATCCGATCCGACTAAAGTGGGAGAGACAGACACCCGCTAGCCACCTTATGCAACTAGTGCATGTCAGTCGGTGGAACCTGTCTCACGTAAGAGTACGTGTAAGGTCGGTCCGGGCCGCTTTATCCCACGATGCCGCCGAATCAAGATAAGACTAGTAACGACAAGTAAATTGACAAATCGACGCCCACAACTACTTTGTGTTCTACTCGTGCAAGAAACTACGCATAGACCTAGCTCATGATGCCACTGTTGGGGATCGTAGCAGAAATCAAAAAATTTCTACGCATCACCAAGATCAATCTATGGAGTCATCTAGCAACGAGGGAGAGGGGAGTGCATCTACATACCCTTGTAGATCATGAGTGGAAGCGTTCAAGAGAACAGGGATGATGGAGTCGTACTTGTCGTGATCCAAATCACCGATGATCCTAGCGCCGAACAGACGGAATCTCCGTGTTCAACACACGTACGGAGCAGCGACGTCTCCTCCTTATTGATCCAGCAAGGGGGGAGGAGAGGTTGATGGAGATCTAGCAGCACGACGGCATGGTGGTGGAAGTAGCGGGATTCCGGCAGGGCTTCGCTAAGCGCTGCGGGAGGAGGGAGGTGTGTCACGGGAGGGAGAGGGAGGCGCCAGGGCTTAGGGTGCGGCTGCCCTCCCTCCCCCCACAATATATAGGGCCCCTAGGGGGGGCGCCGGCCCTAGGAGATCCAATCTCCAAGGGGGCGGCGGCCAGGGGGAAACTTGCCCCCCAAGCCAGGTGGAGGCGCCCCCACCCCTAGGGTTTCTAACCCTAGGCACAGAGGGAGGCCCAAGGGGGGGCGCACCAGCCCACCAAGGGCTGGTTCCCCTCCCACTTCAGCCCATGGGGCCCTCCGAGATAGGTGGCCCCACCCGGAACTCCTCGTGATGTCTGGGATCTCATCCGGGACTCTGAACAACTTTCGGGTTACCGCATACTTATATCTCTTCAACCCTAGCGTCACCGAAACTTAAGTGTGTAGACCCTACGGGTTCGGGAGACACGTAGACATGACCGAGACGACTCTCCGGTCAATAACCAACAGTGGGATCTGGATACCCATGTTGGCTCCCACACGCTCCTCGATGATCTCATCGGATGAACCACGATGTCAAGGATTCAATCAATCCCGTATACGATTCCCTTTGTCTACCGGTATAGTACTTGCCCGAGCTTCGATCGTCGGTATCCCGATACCTTGTTCAATCTCATTACTGGCAAGTCTCTTTACTCGTTCCGTAACACATCATCCCGTGATCAACTCGTTGATCACATTGTGCACATTATGATGATGTCCTACCGAGTGGGCCCAGAGATACCTCTCCGTCACACGGAGTGACAAATCCCAGTCTCGATTCGTGCCAACCCAACAGACACTTTCGGAGATACCCGTAGTGCACCTTTATATCCACCCAGTTACGTTGTGACGTTTGGTACACCCAAAGCATTCCTATGGTATCCGGGAGTTGCACAATCTCATGGTCTAAGGAAAAGATACTTGACATTTAGAAAAGCTTTAGCATACGAACTACACGATCTTGTGCTAGGCTTAGGATTGGGTCTTGTCCATCACATCATTCTCCTAATGATGTGATCCCGTTATCAACGACATCCAATGTCCATGGTCAGGAAATCGCAACCATCTATTGATCAACGAGCCAGTCAACTAGAGGCTCACTAGGGACATGGTGTTTGTCTATGTATCCACACATGTATCCGAGTTTCCTATCAATACAATTCTAGCATGGATAATAAACAATTATCATGAACAAGGAAATATAATAATAACCAATTTGTTATTGCGTCTAGGGCATATTTCCAACAAAAATAACATAGACTAAAAAAAGAAAAATAGATAGAGGGTTTAGAACCCTAGACGCCGCCTTGTCCACCTCACTCCTCCGGGCGCCCTTCACTGCTCCTCCGGGGCGTTGTCGATGGGGTACGAAAGAGTGTGCATGCACGACGTGGTGGGGAAGATGTTGGTGTACTCCGTGAACATGTTGTGGGTGGTGAAAGTGATGAACTCGCAGCCACACCAAAACACCTGGCCGAGGAGGTAGAAGGCGTCGAATGTGTTGGTGAAGTGGGCAAGGAGAGTAACCACCACCCCGTTTTGTATGACCTCCTCGACATGGAACATCCTTGGAGATCCTCGCGGGAGGTGGTGATAGCCGGACGCGAGGAAGAACTCGGTGAAGTTCCTTGCGGTCCTCCACCTTGATATCGCCCACACATGTAGTGTGCGCTCAACGTACACGCCAGGAGGGTAAAGCCTCTCCGGCACGGTGGGTGGGAAGTGGTAGGTTGGTCCGGTGTACTGCATGGCTGAGGATGTGCTAGAAGAAGGAGAAGTGGTCGAAGAGCAAGAAGGGAAGATGGCAGAGAGGATGGGAGATGGATGAGGGATGGCAGAGTCACAGGATGGCAGAGACAGAGCAAACGATGCAAAAAAAACGACGCAGTTCGACGGGCTAACCAAAGCTTGGTTTCCTTTTGGGCCCAATAAAAACGTTTTTTTCGCGGAGTCAGTGGTGGGCGAGCAGCTGAGCACAACCAATAGGATCGCCTCTCGCGGATCGCCCCACGATCCAACGATGCGAAGCCATCCTTGTGATCCAATAGCATAGAGCCTGCACGTAGCCAGCCCACCTAATTCCTTATAGAAGACCATATCTAAGGGCTGTCGCTTGGCTCGAGGGTATGATCGGATGGCTGATGTTGGGAGCTAGGGTTAGGCGAAACCCCACGGGGTTTAGAGGGGTTTTGAGCTGGTCAACGGGGTTTCGAAGGCTTTGGCTGAGCATAACTAATTAAAAAAATCGAAAAATATGAAACGTTCGCCGTTCGTCGTTTTATAAGACAAACTAACGAGGAAAAATACTAAACTTGATCTATTGTCATTTTCATGAAAAAACCCTAGCTTGCACGATCGAGGTCAAATGAGCACCATTAATTTTTTTAAAAAAATATAAAACCTGCGCACAGTGTTGTCTTATGTGACATGTTACCAACCAAAAATCATAAACTTGGTCTATGGTCATTTTCATGAGAGAACCTTCACACATATGAGCTATCATGTACATGATTTCATAGAGTTCAAGGAGAGGAGGTGAATAAGAAGGATATGAAGTTAGTTTTCCATTTTCATATTACTTTCTATTTTTGAAAAAAAAATAAAAAAAATCACCAAAGCTTTATTTCAAAGTGAATAAGAAGGATCTGAAGTTAGTTTTTCATTTTCATATTTCAAACGTGTTTTTAATAGTTCTTATATTAAAGCATATGTTTTCAAAAGAAAATGTAAAAATATGAAGATTAATTCAAAAAATAGTGAGACTTTGAATCTACACCATGGAAAGTGAATATTTGTTAATAAAAAACATTTGGCTCATTTAGAGTAGGTCCAAAAAAACTTGATTACAAATGGGCTGTTTACCCTAGCGTGGGAGCTCATTTGGAGCACATTTCTTAAATTCAAATTTATTTGACCTCCTCTAAATCAATTCAAATTTTGCACACATGATCTCCTACACAAACATAGATAGTTTGCCAAGGTTTTACTTGTTTTTGCATTTTCTTGAATTTATACTGTCCAGGTTTGCCAAGGTTTACATGATCTCATTTGGATCATGCATTTGATTTCCTACACAACATATGTGATAATTGCAGCACCTAAAATCACAGTTCACAACTAATGTCTACTACACAACCTTCTTCTTGTAGACGTTGTTGGGCCTCCAAGTGCAGAGGTTTGTAGGACAGTAGCAAATTTCCCTCAAGTGGATGACCTAAGGTTTATCAATCCGTGGTAGGCGTAGGATGAAGATGGTCTTTCTCAAACAACCCTGCAACCAAATAACAACGAGTCTCTTGTGTCCCCAACACACCCAATACAATGACAAATTGTATAGGTGTACTAGTTTGGCCAAGAGATGGTGATACAAATGCAATATGGATGGTAGATAAAGGTTTTCGTAATAAGAAAAATATAAAAACAACAAGGTAGAAAGTGGTAAAGTGAGCATAAACGGTATTGCAATGCTAGGAAACAAGGCCTAGGGTTCATACTTTTAGTAGTGCAAGTTCTCTCAACAATAATAACATAACTCGATCATATAACTATCCCTCAACATGCAACAAAGAGTCACTCCAAAGTCACTAATATCGGAGAACAAACAAAGAGATTATTGTAGGGTACGAAACCACCTCAAAGTTATTATTTCTGATCGATCTATACAAGAGTCCTTAGTAAAATAACATGAAGCTATTCTTTCCGTTTGATCTAGCCTAGAGTTCGTACTAGAATAATACCTTAAGACACAAATCAACCAAAACCTTAATGTCACCTAGATACTCCATTGTCACCTCAAGTATCCGTGGGCATGATTATATGATATGCATCACACAATCTTAGATTCATCTATTCAACTGACACAAAGAACTTCAAAGAGTGCCCCAAAGTTTCGACCAGAGAGTCAAGATGAAAACGTGTGCCAACCCCTATGCATAGATCCCCAAGGTCACGGAACCCGCAAGTTGATCACCAAAAAATACATCAAGTAGATCACGTGATATCCCATTGTCACCACAGATAAGCACATGCAAGACAGAAATCAAGTGTTCTCAAATCCTTAAAGACTCAATCCGATAAGATAACTTCGGGAAAACTCAATGCATCACAAGAGAGTAGAGGGGGAGAAACATCATAAGATCCAACTATAATAGCAAAGCTCACGATACATCAAGATCGTGCCATCTCAAGAACACGAGAGAGAGAGAGAGAGAGAGAGAGAGAGAGAGAGAGAGAGAGAGAGAGAGAGAGAGAGAGAGAGATCAAACACATATCTACTGATACATACCCTCAGCACTGAGGGTGAACTACCCCCCTCATCATGGAGAGCGCCGGGATGATGAAGATGGCCACCAGAGAGGGATTCCCCCCTTCGGCAGGGTGCCAGAACGGGTCTAGATTGTTTTTTGGTGGCTCCAGAAGCTTGCGGCGGTGGAACTCCCGATCTAGATTATTTTCTGGAGGTTTGGGTATATATAAGAGGTGTTGGAGTCGGGAACAAGTAAGGGGGGGGGGGGG
>LR738709.1:328356366-328438062 GCA_902687465.1 Secale cereale
GGCGGCCACGAGATAGGGGGGCGCACCCAGGGGGTAGGGCGCGCCCCCACCTTCATGGTGGCCTCAGGACTCCCCTGGTCCTTCTCTGACACTACTTGGGCTTTTTCTGGTCCAAAAATAGCCACCGTTGAGTTTCAGGTCAATTGGGCTCCGTTTGGTATTCCTTTTCTATGATACTCAAAAACAAGGAAAAAACAGAAACCGACACTGGGCTCTAGGTTAATAGGTTAGTCCCAAAAATCATATAAATGTGTATATTAAAGCCCATTAAAATCCAAAATAGATAATATAATAGCATGGAACAATAAAAAATTATAGATACGTTGGAGACGTATCAAGCATCCCCAAGCTTAATTCCTGCTCGTCCTCAAGTAGGTAAATGATAAAAACATATTTTCTGATGTGAAATGCTACCTAACATAATTCTCAAAGTAATCTTCTTTATTGTGGCATGAATGTTCTGATTCGAAAGATTCAAGATAAAAGTTTAATATTGACATAAGAATAATAATACTTCAAGCATACTAACAAAGCAATTATGTCTTCTCAAAATAACATGGCCAAAGAAAGTTCATCCCTACAAAATCATATAGTTTGGCTATGCTCCATCTTTGTCACACAAAATACCCAAATCATGCACAACCCCGCTTTCAGCCAAGCAATTGTTTCATACTTTAATTTTTTCAAAAAATTTCAACTTTCACGCAATACATGAGCGTGAGCCATGTATATAGCACTATAGGTGGAATAGAGTGGTGGTTGTGGAGAAGACAAAAGAGGAAGATGGTCTCACATCAACTAGGCGTATCAATGGGCTATGGAGATGTCCATTAATAGATATCAATGTGAGTGATAGGGATTGCCATGCAACGGATGCACTAGAGCTATAAATGTATGAAAGCTCAACAAAAGAAACTAAGTGGGTGTGCATCCAACTTGCTTGCTCACGAAGACCTAGGGCATTTGAGGAAGCCCATCGTTGGAATATACAAGCCAAGTTCCATAATGAAAATTCCCACTAGTATATGAAAGTGACAAAATAAGAGACTCTCTATCATGAAGATCATGGTGCTACTTTGAAGCACAAATGTGGAAAAAGATAGTAGCATTGTCCCTTTTTTCCTTTTTTTTGGGCCTTCCATTTTAATTTTCTTTGGCCTTTTTTCCTTTTTTCCTTTTTTTCTTTGGGACAATGCTCTAATAATGATGATCATCACACTTCTATTTACTTACAACTCAATATTACAACTCGATACTAGAACAAAGCATGACTCTATATGAATGTCTCCGGCGGTGTACCGGGATGTGCAATGAATCAAGAGGGACATGTATGAAAAATTATGCATGGTGGCCTAGCCACAAATACGATGTCAACTACATGATCATGCAAGGCAATATGACAATGATGAAGCGTGTCATATGAACGAAACGGTGGAAAGTTGCATGGCAATATATATCGGAACGACTATGGAAATGCCATGATAGGTAGGTATGGTGGCTGTTTTGAGGAAGGTATATGGTGGGTGTATGGTACCAGCGAAAGTTGCATGGTACAAGAGAGGCTAGCAATGGTGGAAGGGTGAGAGTGCGTATAATCCATGGACTCAACATTAGTCATAAAGAACTCACATACTTATTGCAAAAATCTACAAGTCATGTGACGCCCGGATAGTTAAGCTACAGTAACCCTCTGCTAATGACGACACGTCACCGTAATTACTGTTGATAATCTCGTGTTAATTCGAAACCGGTTCGAATTCAAATTCAAAATGAAGCAAACCATAAAAGTTTTCAAACGTCAAAACAAAAATGTCCTAAGGGTGACAAATAAATCGTAGGTAATATTGGTGGAGAAGCCACACTTTTATAAAGGGTTTAAATGCACTATAGTAAGTAAAACAACGGTAAACTATTATTTAAATGCTCTTAAAAATTATAAGCAAATTCAAACTACTTTATTTAATGGGCAAAAATATGTGTGACAGTGGCTTAATTACTAATGCTAAATTAGGTAGAACTTTTGTATTTTATAAATCAAAATTTAACTGGTAAATAAAAGAAAACGGAAAGGAGAAAATAAATAAAAACAAAAATTGAGAAAGAAATAAAAATGTAACAAAGGAGAAGAGTAATCCCCCTTGGGCCGTTTGGCCCATTTGGCCAACAGCCAGGCCGGCCCAGCTTTGGCCTATATGCCCCCTTACCCCGTGACCTAATCGAACCCCTCCCCCCACTCGTCCCACTTCCCCCCCGGATCCCCATTCCTTCCCCCGAGCTCCTTCTCCTTCGATCTGGAGCCGCCGCCGCCCGAGGACCTCGTCGACGACGCCATCGACGGACGCCGCCCCGCTGATGCAAATCGCTGCCTCGTCGCACCGGTTCCGACTCTTCCTCGAGCCCACTGCCATTCCTCTACGGCCCCGCCGTGAGCTCACTTCCCTCCCCATTTCCTCTGTCGCCGACGCCAACCACCGCCCCGTCCGCACTTGACATTAGCCTCGGTCGCCCCGCGCCTCCTTCCGTTGCTGATGCGTGCGGCGCCCCACGCAACCGCCGGCTGCCCTCTGCGGCTGCTGTTCGGCCGCCGTCACGGCCAGCGCCCTCACCCGGCACGCGCCCGTGCCTCCACTCCACCACGCCATTCTTCGCGCCCAGGCGCGTCCTCACGAACACCTGGCCGTGCTGCCGCTGCTCTCTGTCGCCGTGGCCTCGCCACTGTCGTCTCCGGCCATCGCGTCGCTCGTGCATGCGGCTGCTGCTGCCCCCACCGTGCTCCGCCCTCGCCGCTGCTGCTAGCGCGCCGCCGCCGCTGGCTCCACTGCTGCTGCTACCCCGGCGCGCAGCTCCGCCCCTCACCAGCGCCCGCTGCGCCTGGCGCCGCTCCGGCCGAGCACAACGCCCAGCCGCACCGCCCTATTTTACTCCTCCCTCCCCTTGCCGCCAACCGCCCCGCCGGCGTGCGCCCCCGCCGGGGCCTCGCCTGGCCGCGACCGGGCCGGCACCCGGTGCCCACTCCCGCGCGGCCCCTGGCCGCCGGCGGCCGTGCTGGCCGCCCCTGTCGCTGAGGCGGGCAGCGCCCGTGCCCACGGGGCTCCGCCCCAGGTGCCCGTCGCCCGTCGCCCGTACCCGTTAAGCCCTCCCAGGGCCTATGACAGCCGGGGCCTCGCGCCCAGAACAGTTAATTTTTTTTAAAAATAATAATAAATAAAATAAATAAAAATAATAATAAATAGTAAAAGTTTTAATTAATTAATTAATTAATTACATAATTAACTCAATTAATACTGTTAGAATAACCTAATCACTAATTAACATAATTAAATGTTAATTAACTAATCTGCCAATGACATGCGGGCCCCACACGTCAGTTTGACTCAGTCAACTGACTGGTTGACTGCTGACGTCGTGCTGACGTCATGCTGACGTCATCCGTACTATTCTGGATAATGTTCTATTAAATTAATTAATTAAATTCCAGAAAACGTTTAATACTTTAGAAAATCATATAAAATAACCCGTAACTCGCATGAAAATAATTTATATATGAAAGTTGCTCAGAATTTCGAGACGCATCTAACTACGCAACCCGTTCGTCCACTGCACCTCCCTATCATACCGAACCCGCAACTTTCCCCCTCCGTCCCCTCTGTCCGAAAACGCGGAACACCGGGAATACTTTCCCGGATGTTTTCCCCCTTCACCGGTATCACCTACTATCGCGTTAGGGCACACTAAACACCGCGTATTATCTTGTTACGCTTTGTGATGTTTTGATTGCTTTGTTATTTATTTGTTTCCCCTTCGTTGCTTCTTTTCGGTAGACTCCGGTACCGTGATAGACCCCGAGACCAGTGATGCTTCGGTGTTCGGCTACGGCTACGCCTCCGAAGATTCCTTTCGTCTGCAGAGCTTCCAGGCAAGCCCCCCCCCCTTGATCACCAGATATCGCCTATTCTCCTCCCTCTTACTCTTGCATTAGTTTACTACTGTTGTTGATTCGATAACTCCTATTCTGATGCATAGCCTGTCATTGTTGCTACCACTGTTGATACTTTACCTGCAATCCTAAATGCTTAGTATAGGATGCTAGTATTCCATCAGTGGCCCCACATCCTTGTCCGTCTGCCATGATATACTATCGGGCCGTGATCACCTCGGGTGGTGATTACGGGTATATACTATATACATACTTTACATGATACATGATGTGACTAAAGTCGGGTCGACTCATTGAGTACCCGCAAGTGGTTTGATGTGGGGGGCTGAAAGGACTGGTGGCTCCATCGAGGTAGTGATGGGCCTGAGTTCCCGACGGCCCCCAAGTGGATCTTTGTGGCGGAGCGACATGGCAGGTTGAGACACCCAGTGGAGAGGTGGCCTGGCCCTGGTCGTTGTCCGCGGTTATTTCATAATAACACGCTTAACGAGTTTGGATATTTGATCTGAGTCTGGCCATTGGCCTATACGCACTAACCAGCTACGTGGGAATAGTTATGGGCACTCGACGTCGTGGTATGAGCCGAAGCCTTCTTGACGTCAGCGATTGAGCGGCGCGCACCGGGTTGGACCGCGTAACGTAACTTCCTTAGTAATGGAGGTTGCTAGGTCTGCTCACCGGCCGCGTACGCAACGTGCAGGTGTGCGTTGGGCGATGGGCCCGGACCCCTGCGCGCCTAGGACTTAGACCGGCGTCCTGACCTCTCTGTTGTGCTTAGGTAGGGCTGCGACGTGTTGATCTTCCGAGGCCGGGCATGACCCTGGAAAGTGTGTCCGGCCAAATGGGATCAAGCGTGCTGGGTTATGTGGTGCACCCCTGCAGGGAAGTTAATCTATTCGAATAGCCGTGTCCCTCGGTAAAAGGACGACCCGGAGTTGTATTCCGACCTCATGACAACTAGAACCGGATACTTAATAAAACACACCCTTACAAGTGCCAGATATAACTCGGTGGTTGCTCTCTCACAGGGTGATGTGCGGGAGGATCGCCGAGTAGGCTTATGCTATTCGTTGATACTTGGTGAACTTACCATCTGTTCTCTTCTACTGCTGCAAGATGAAGGCTGCGAGAAGCGTAGTCTTCGTTTGGATTAGCTATCCCCCTCTTATTCCCGCTTGCTGCAGTTCAGTCCACCGATATTACCCATATCATTTGTTACCATTGCATTTGTAGTATAGAGCCTTGCTTGCGAGTACTTTGGATGAGTACTCACGGTTGCCTTGCTCCCCCTTTTCCCCCTTCTGTTCCTTCTTCTCGGATGATGCAACCAGATGGTGGAGCCCAGGAGCCAGAGGATCCCGATGATGTTTCTACATGGAGTTCGGCTTCGAGGAGTGGTTAGGAGGTCCCAGGCAGGAGGCCTTGCCTTTTCGATCGTTACTACTTTTGTGCTAGCCTTCTTAAGGCAACTTATTTAACTTATGTCTGTACTCAGATATTATTGTTTCCGCTGACTCTTGTGTTTTCGAGCTTTTGTATTCGAGCCCTCGAGGCCCCTGACTTGTAATATAAAGCTTGTATTATTTTAATTTGTGTCTAGAGTTGTGTTGTGATATCTTCCAGTGAGTCCCTGATCTTGGTCGTACACATTTGCGTGCATGATTAGTGTACGGTCGAATCGGGGGCGTCACAAGTTGGTATCAGAGCCGACTGCCTGTAGGAATCCCCCTTTCCAACTCCTTGGCCGAAGTTGAGTCTAGTCTTTGAAAAACAAATTTACTAACTTGTTGTGTGGCTTGCGGGCCCACAACACCATTGGGTGGTATTAGGATCTTTTACTCCTCGTCTATACTCTGGGACTCTTATCTCTCTTCTATTCGGGATAAATGAATTTTGCTAAATCTAACATTAGGATCTCATTATCACTTTCACCCGGAGAGCACCTTATGATCGATGATCGTCCGTTGCACCAGAAGACCCTGAAGATACTCTCCGCTGTTAACCCGAGAACTTGTGTTGATCGCCTTTGTAATTCACCGCCACCGATATATCCCTATGGATATCTGCATGCACTTGTCATTCTCATGATCATTCCTCATCGCTCTTGTTGTTACAAGAGGCCTCAAAATATTCTTCGTTGTCTCGAGAATCCTTTGAGTTTATTGTCTTGCAGTTTTGTTTCGCGTGAAAACCCTGACGGTTATTTCGTCACATTTATCAAGGATCCGTGCTTCTCAATTGTTCATGTGTCTCACAAAATTCTTCTGAATACTTTCGATCTTTCGAAAATCCTCTGCAGTCAGTTACTCTTGAAATTCTTGCCTACTTGCATTATGGTTAATTCCTTGTGACTAGTAGTCTTCGTTAGCATCCCTTGTCTTAGCCATTTTGAGCCTATTGATTCAATGTGTGCGTATGCACGCAGTCATCGGGTTATCCTTTTTGAAATTATCTTTCCGACTCAGACGTCATTCCGGACATGAGTTGGTTCTCGGCAATTAAAGCCTTTATTGATTGCCCAACTAAGTGTTTTCAACTTATCCATCCTGGATCAGAGCGTCTGCTTCTGATCCTTCGTTTTGGAAACCATAATTTCTTTCTATTTAAGCATCATACTAATCAGGTGATTCTTGAATCTGATGCCTCTACATTCTTCTTCCTCTGAGTGAGTACCGATACTCACATCAGCTCCGTTGTGGATCGCTCGATCCTTTGTTGAAATATCATCCGACAGTGTCCTTCGTATACAATAAACCTCGAGAAGTTCAGTCCCTGATGCATAATACCTTCGGTAAATTGTATCCTCTTCTTTGACAACCATGCTCTCCCTTGGAGCTGGTTATATTTACTTTTGAAACTGGTGGTATATGTTACTAAGATGCCCGATGGGTGGAACCTATGCCTTCCCCTAATCCGTGAAAACCCGAAAGTTTTTCACAAGTCATACTCTTCCGGTGTTCTATCAGTTAAAATTCCAACACTACAGTTTGATTAAAGCGAGAGGTGAATAAAATGATTTGCATTAAAGAAGTGGGAGTCGACCTTGAACTTGTGTTCATGCCCATGAAAATGATGTAGACCGTCTCGAAAGCTTCTTGCATAATGATTATCCATCTGTATGATTTCTTCGATATTCTTGAATTGAATCCTAACAGTTATGGTTCCGACCAGGCTGTCCTGATCTGATATATCTGATGGGAATTCATTCCCGTGCCTCGTCTATTTTGGCCAGGTTGAAGTATCTACTGTCATAGGTCAATGACCCAGTTATACTTCTATCATGTTCTACCTTCGAGTATTACCCCCTGTTATCTCGAAGATGTCTTGCCATTGCAACACATCTTACTAACTTTGTTGAAGTAATGTCTTTCCTTGTCGTAATCACTCTACGGGTTCTGGGTTGTTGTCAACCGAGGACATCGACTAGTGAAATTATTATGCATTACAAATCAAATACCCCTAGTATTTTTGCTGGGAAATTCTGAACTCAATCTGGTCATTCCTAGACTATCGGCTGCATCCTGGTCTTTCTATCTTTGACTGTGCTACCTCGTCCTTCTCTGGTGCACGAATTCTTCAGTGTGTGAGCACGACTTACGTCGAGCTTTCAACATCATGTTGCTTGTCTTGAAGGCAACTTTGGTTCCGAGCATTCATCCTATATATTGATCCTATAACTTGCCACTTCGTCATTCCCTTGTTTGTTGCCGTTGTCGTTTGATTGCATCCTCTTGAAACCTCCCAGCAAATGTGTCGGACCACCTTCAATATTTTGACTTCTTCCGAGATGTCAACTGTGTTCATGATGAGAAATACCATCCTTGCCTCGATGATTTTTATTATCATTGGCAACACCTTTGACTTCCTCTCATCGTGAACTTGTCCACATTATGAGTACAACTTGCTCTCCAGCTAGTGTTGTGTCTGCATTGAAGTATTACTGTCTTCTATGTCGAGAATGTTGTGGGGATTGATCCACCTCTTAGAAATTCTCGGTACGAAGGTACTTCTCATCATCACCATTCTCCCTTGGTCCCCGTGTTGCTTTTGACCGGGATACCAATATGCTAACGATGCTGCTTGAGTTATGTACTTATAGCAACCCTATTGCTTTGAAGTTTACGATCGACAGTTCGTTCTTAGACTGTTGGTTATTGAATCGTCACTCTAACATTGATCTTGCTGCCTACGGTCATATTTCGGGCACACCTATCAAGTAATGATTAATGGTGTATGTTTTCCTCGAGCATACAACATTATACCATTTGAATTGACAATTGTCATTTTCTTGTTCACATTATTATGGAAATTCATTTGTTTGAAATTCTCGATGAATTGTCGCTGAGCCCAACAGCCACCTCCTCATCATATCCTTGGTTTAATGATGAACTATTGTTTTGGAAAACCGCTCCCATAGTTCATTTCCTGAGAATCTTGCAATTTTATTTCGTCGATTTGTGATGCACCTTTTCTTCTCGAACATCCCGAGTCTGAGGTAAAATGACACCAATCGGATCTGAATCTCTGTCAGATATGATGGTTGGGACAACTTTCCAGTAGTTATAATATTGGTCCTTTGATGACTCGGTAATATGATGTCATGCCTAGCACCCCTGCTGGAGGACCTATTATTATAATCTCTTTTGCAAGGATAACCATTCTTCCAGGAGGAAATTATAAGACTTATTCTATAAGTTGTTCCTGATGAATCCTTTGTGTATCCAAGTCGGACCTTTGCTTCAAGACCATGCCAATGCTATCTCAAAGCATGTCTGTGGTACTCCAATTTTCAACAAGAGCCTTTGAATCCCAATGCTAAATGATTCTTGGTCAGTTATCCAAACACCGTTGTATGGGTAACATCTTGATTAATCCTTGCCCCTTTATCTGAATGGTTGGGTATTTGCTCTCCTACCCTGTATGACTTGTTCTTCTTGCCAATGGGAATGATATACTCCTATTAATTGTGTGTAATCACAATTTTCCTTTCCATTTGTTTGTTTAACCTTTCTTTGATCTACATATAATCTAAGCAGTAATAATTCTCTACTTATGTAAACACCTCGTTGTACAACTCTATCAGTAAGACCTCGTTACTATTGTTGTAACATTCCATTAACTGCCGGTGAACGAGAACCTTGCTTATTGGTCCGCCTCATTACAATGGGCAAGAAAATGGTTCTCTTTGTTCCCCGTCCTTGGTACCGACATTGTTGCCAACTTACCTAACAGACTATCCTCTGACATGCCTTGCCTTCTGTGCAAGATGTCACCCCCTTCCTACTTTCAATCCACATGGTGGGCCCATAACCCACAGGTCCATTGGATCGAAACCTGACTCTTCTTTACAACCCGGATTCTAATGTGTCCTTTGCACCTGGCTTCGTATGTGATTCACGAGCTAAATTTGATACCATTATTCATTCAGGAATTGAACACCATGTTATTCCCGTTGTTCACGCACCCATTCCATCTTCTGTATAGGCATCGAATGATTGTCTACCCATTAGAAACTTTGGTACCATCGTATTTTGCACTCAGTGAATTCACTGAAATACAACTCGTGGGGTACCTCGTGTATTTCCCATTGAGCTCACCATCAGCTGCCCAGCTTTGTGGAGATGCGTTCTTCCGGAATATTTCCCCCTGGCCGCGTTCGTAGGACGTTGGAGATCCCGAAGAAAGGATGATGACTTGAAGTAGAGGGATGAAGACATCATCGTAATGGACCGACCTCTTCGAGAAGAGCAACCAAGACCGAGAAGACGCGTTAAAATTTCGTAACCAAATCCCTTCCCCTTACTCTACCGCTTAAATCTCGGGACGAGATTTCTTGTAGTGGAGGAGAATTGTGACGCCCGGATAGTTAAGCTACAGTAACCCTCTGCTAATGACGACACGTCACCGTAATTACTGTTGATAATCTCGTGTTAATTCGAAACCGGTTCGAATTCAAATTCAAAATGAAGCAAACCATAAAAGTTTTCAAACGTCAAAACAAAAATGTTCTAAGGGTGACAAATAAATCGTAGGTAATATTGGTGGAGAAGCCACACTTTTATAAATGGTTTAAATGCACTATAGTAAGTAAAACAGCGGTAAACTATTATTTAAATGCTCTTAAAAATTATAAGCAAATTCAAACTACTTTATTTAATGGGCAAAAATATGTGTGACAGTGGCTTAATTACTAATGCTAAATTAGGTAGAATTTTTGTATTTTATAAAGCAAAATTTAACTGGTAAATAAAAGAAAACGGAAAGGGGAAAATAAATAAAAACAAAAACTGAGAAAGAAATAAAAATGTAACAAACAAAGGAGAAGAGTAATCCCCCCTTGGGCCGTTTGGCCCATTTGGCCAACAGCCAGGCCGACCCAGCTTTGGCCTATATGCCCCCCTTACCCCGTGACCTAATCGAACCCCTCCCCCCACTCGTCCCACTCCCCCCGGATCCCCATTCCTTCCCCCGAGCTCCTTCTCCTTCGATCTGGAGCCACCGCCGCCGTCGACGGCCGCCGCCCGCTGATGCAAATCGCTGCCTCGTCGCGCCGGTTCCGACTCTTCCTCGAGCCCACTGCCACTCCTCTACGGCCCCGCCGTGAGCTCACTTCCCTCCCCATTTCCTCTGTCGCTGACGCCAACCACCGCCCCGTCCGCACTTGACGTTAGCATCGGTCGCCCCGCGCCTCCTCCCATTGCTGAAGCGTGTGGCGCCCCACGCGATCGACGGCTGCCCTCTGCGGCTGCTGTTCGGCCGCCGTCACGGCCAGCGCCCTCACCCGGCACGCGCCCGTGCCTCCACTCCACCACGCCATTCTTCGCGCCCACGCGCGCCCTCACGAACACCTGTCCGTGCTGCCGCTGCTCTCTGTCGCCGTGGCCTCGCCACTGTCGTCTCCGGCCATCGCGCCGCTCGTGCATGCGGCTGCTGCTGCCCCCACCGCGCTCCGCCCTCGCCGCTGCTGCTAGCGCGCCGCCGCCGCTGGCTCCACTGCTGCTGCTACCCCCGCGCGCAGCTCCGCCCCTCACCAGCGCCCGCTGCGCCTGACGCCGCTCCGGCCGAGCACAACGCCCAGCCGTGCCGCCCTATCCTACTCCTCCCTCCCCTTGCCGCCAACCGCCCCGCTGGCGTGCGCCCCCGCCGGGGCCTCACCTAGCCGCGACCGGGCAGGCGCCCGGTGCCCACGCCCGTGCGACCCCTCGCCGCCGGCGCCCGCACGGCCCCTCGCCGCCGGCGCCCGTGCCCACGGGGCTCCGCCCCAGGTGCTCGTCGCCCATCGCCCGTACCCGTTAAGCCCTCCCAGGGCCTATGACAGCCGAGGCCCCGTGCCCAGAACAGTTAAAATATATATTAAAATAATAATAAACAAAATAAATAAAAACAATAATAAATAATAAAAGTTTTAATTAATTAATTAATTAATTAATTAATTACATAATTAACTTAATTAATTCTGTTATAATGACCTAATCACTAATTAACGTAATTAACTGTTAATTAACTAATCTGTCAATGACATGCGGGCCCCACACGTTAGTTTGACTCAGTCAACTATCTGGTTGACTGCTGACGTCGTGCTGACGTCATGCTGACGTCATCCGTACTATTCTGGATAATGTTCTATTAAATTAATTAATTAAATTCCAGAAAATGTTTAATACTTTAGAAAATCATATAAAATAATACGTAACTCGGATGAAAATAATTTATATATGAAAGTTGCTTAGAATTTCGAGACGCATCCGACTACGAAACACGTTCGTCCACTGCACCTCCCTATCATACCGAACCCGCAACTTTCCCCCTCCGTCCCCTTTGTCCGAAAACGCGAAACACCGGGAATACTTTCCCGGATGTTTTCCCCCTTCACCGGTATCACCTACTATCACGTTAGGGCACACTAAACACCGCGTATTATCTTGTTACGCTTTGTGATGTTTTGATTGCTTTGTTATTTATTTGTTTCCCCTTCGTTGCTTCTTTTCGGTAGACTCCGGTACCGTGATAGACCCCGAGACCAGTGATGCTTCAGTGTTCGGCTACGGCTACGCCTCCGAAGATTCCTTTCGTCTGCAGAGCTTCCAGGCAAGCCCCCCCCTGATCACCAGATATCGCCTATTCTCCTCCCTCTTACTCTTGCATTAGTTTACTACTGTTGTTGATTCGATAACTCCTATTCTGATGCATAGCCTGTCATTGTTAGTACCACTTTTGATACTTTACCTGCAATCCTAAATGCTTAGTATAGGATGCTAGTATTCCATTAGTGGCCCCACATCCTTGTCCGTCTGCCATGCTATACTATCGGGCCGTGATCACCTCGGGTGGTGATTACGGGTATATACTATATACATACTTTACATGATACATGATGTGACTAAAGTCGGGTCGGCTCATTGAGTACCCGCAAGTGGTTCGATGTGGGGGGCTGAAAGGACAGGTGGCTCCATCCAGGTAGTGATGGGCCTGAGTTCTCGACGGCCCCCAAGTGGATCTTTGTGGCGGAGCGACAGGGCAGGTTGAGACACCCAGTGGAGAGGTGGCCTGGCCCTGGTCGTTGTCCGCGGTTATTTCATAATAACACGCTTAACGAGTTTGGATATTTGATCTGAGTCTGGCCATTGGCCTATACGCACTAACCAGCTACGTGGGAATAGTTATGGGCACTCGACGTCGTGGTATCAGCCGAAGCCTTCTTGACGTCAGCGATTGAGCGGCCCGCGCCGGGTTGGACCGCGTAACGTAACTTCCTTAGTAATGGAGGTTGCTAGGTCTGCTCACCGGCCGCGTACGCAACGTGCAGGTGTGCGTTGGGCGATGGGCCCGGACCCCTGCGCGCCTAGGACTTAGACCGGCGTTCTGACCTCTCTGTTGTGCTTAGGTAGGGCTGCGACGTGTTGATCTTCCGAGGCCGGGCATGACCCTGGAAAGTGTGTCCGGCCAAATGGGATCAAGCGTGCTGGGTTATGTGGTGCATCCCTACAGGGAAGTTAATCTATTCGAATAGCCGTGTCCCTCGGTAAAAGGACGACCCGGAGTTGTATTCCGACCTCATGACAACTAGAACCGGATACTTAATAAAACACACCCTTACAAGTGCCAGATATAACTCGGTGGTTGCTCTCTCATAGGGTGATGTGCGGGAGGATCGCCGAGTAGGATTATGCTATTCGTTGATACTTGGTGAACTTACCATCTGTTCTCTTCTACTGCTGCAAGATGAAGGCTGCCAGAAGCATAGTCTTCGTTTGGATTAGCTATCCCCCTCTTATTCCCGCTTGCTGCAGTTCGGTCCACCGATATTACCCATATCCTTTGTTACCATTGCATTTGTAGTATAGATCCTTGCTTGCGAGTACTTTGGATGAGTACTCACGGTTGCCTTGCTCCCCCTTTTCCCCCTTCTGTTCTTTCTTCTCGGATGATGCAACCAGATGGTGGAGCCCAGGAGCCATAGGATCCTGATGATGTTTCTACATGGAGTTCGGCTTCGAGGAGTGGTTAGGAGGTCCCAGGCAGGAGGCCTTGCCTTTTCGATCGTTACTACTTTTGGGCTAGCCTTCTTAAGGCAACTTGTTTAACTTATGTCTGTACTAAGATATTATTGTTTCCGCAGACTCTTGAGTTTTCGAGGTTTTATATTCGATCCCTCGAGGCCCCTGGTTTGTAATATAAAGCTTGTATTATTTTAATTTGTGTCTAGAGTTGTGTTGTGATATCTTCCAGTGAGTCCCTGATCTTGGTCGTACACATTTGCGTGCATGATTAGTGTACGGTCAAATCGGGGGCGTCACAAGTCATCAAAACAAAGTACTACACGCATGCTCCTAGGGGAAGGGTTGGTAGGAGTTAACCATCGTGCGATCCCGACCTCCACACAAAGGATGACACTCAATGAAATACCTCATGCTTCAAATTTGTCACACAACGGTTACCATATGTGCATGCTACGGGACTTGCAAACCTCAACAAAAGTATTTCTCAAATTCACAACTACTCTACTAGCGCGACCCTAATATCACCATCCTCATATCTCAGAACAATCATCAAGTATCAAACTTCTCATAATATTCAATGCACTTTATATGAAAGTTTTTATTATACTTATCTTGGATGTCTATCATATTAGGACTAAATTTATAACCAAAGAAAATTACCATGCTATTCTAAAAGACTCTCAAAATAATATAAGTGAAGCATGAGAGTTCATCTATTTCTTCAAAATAAAACCACCGTCGTGCTCTAAAAAGATATAAGTGAAGATCAATGAGTAGTTGAATAATTATGTAACTATGTGAAGACTCTCTAACATTTAAGAATTTCAGATCTTGGGATATTATTCAAACAGCAAGCAAAGCAAAATAAAACAAAATTACGCTGCAAGCAAAACACATATCATGTGGTGAATAAAAATATAGCCTTAAGTGAAGTTACCGATAGACGAAGACAAAAGAGGGGATGCCTTCCCGGGGCATCCCCAAGCTTAGGCTTTTGGTTGTCCTTGAATTTTACCTTGGGGTGCCTTGGTAATCTCCAAGCTTAGGCTCTTGACACTCCTTATTCCATAGTCCATGGAACTTTACCCAAAACTTGAAAACTTCACAACACAAAACTCAACAGAAAACTCGTAAGCTCCGTTAGTATAAGAAAATAAAACCACCAATTAGGTACTGTTGTGAACTCATTCTAAATTCATATTGGTGTAATATTACGGTATTCCAACTTCTCTATGGTTCATACCCTCTGGTACTACTCATAGATTCATCAAAATAAGCAAACAACACATAGAAAACAGAATCTGTAAAAAACAGAACAGTCTGTAGCAATCTGCAACTTTCAAATACGTGTGTAACTCAAAAAATTCTGAAATAAATTGGTGGACGTGAGGAATTTGTCTATTAATATTTTGCAAAAAGAATCAACTTAAAAGCACTCTTTAGTAAAAAATGGCAGCTAGTCTCGTGAGCGCAAAGTTTCTGTTTTTTACACCAAGATCACATTAACTTTCACCCAAGTCTTCCCAAAGGTTCTATTTGGCACTTTATTGAAACAAAAGCTGTAAAACATGATTACTACAGTAGCTTAATCATGTGCACACACAAAAACAGTAGGGGTAAATATTGGGTTATCTCCCAACAAGCGCTTTTCTTTAATGCCTTTTAGCTAGGCATGATGATTTCAATGATGCTCGCATAAATAATAAGAATTGAAACATAAAGAGAGCATCATGAAGAATATAACTAACACATTTAAGTCTAATCCACTTCCTATGCATAGGGATTTTCTGAGCAAACAACTTATGGGAACAATAGTTAACTAGCATAGGAAGGCAAAACAAGCAAAACTTCAAAACTTTAAGCACATAGAGGGGAAACTTGATATTATTGCAATTCCTACAAGCATATGATCCTCTCTCATAATAATTTTCAGTAGCATCATGAATGAATTCAACCATATAACCAGCACATAAAGCATTTTTTTCATGATCTACTTGCATAGAAATATTACTACTCTCCACATAAGCAAAATTCTTCTAATTCGGAATAGTAGGAGCAAACTCAACAAAATAACTATCGTGTGAAGCATAATCCAATTGAAAACTAAAATCATGATGACAAGTTTCATGGTTATCATTATTCTTAATAGCATAGAAGTCATCACAATAATCATCATAGATAGCAACTTTGTTCTCATAATCAATTGGAACCTCTTCCGAAATAGTGGATTCATCACTAAATAAAGTCATGACGTCTCAAAATCCACTTTCATCAATATAATCATCATAAATAGGAGGCATGCTTTCATCATAATAAATATTCTCATCAAAACTTGGCGGACTAAAAATATCATCTTCATCAAGCATAGCTTCCCCAAGCTTGTGGCTTTGCATATCATTAGCATCATGGATATTCAAAGGATTCACACTAACAACATTGCAATCATGCTCATCATTCAAGTATTTAGTGCCAAACATTTTAATGCATTCTTCTTCTAGCATTTCGGCACAATTTTCCTTTCCATCATTTTCACGAAAGATATTAAAAAGATGAAGCATATGGGCCACCCTCAATTCCATTTTTTTGTAGTTTTCTTTTATAAACTAAACTAGTGATAAAACAAGAAACTAAAAGATTCGATCGCAAGATCTAAAGATATACCTTCAAGCACTCACCTCCCCGCCAACGGCGCCAGAAAATAGCTTGATGTCTACTATACAACCTTATTCTTGTAGATGTTGTTGGGCCTCCAAGTGGGGAGGTTTGTAGGACAGTAGCAAATTTCCCTCAAGTGGATGACATAAGGTTTATCAATCCATGGGAGGCGTATGATGAAGATGGTCTCTCTCAAACAACGCTGCAACCAAATAACAAAGAGTCTCTTGTGTCCCCAACACACCCAATACAATGGAAAATTGTATAGGTGCACTCGTTCGGCGAAGAGATGGTGATACAAGTGCAATATGGATGGTAGATAAAGGTTTTTGAAATAAGAAAATATAAAAACAGCAAGGTAGCAAGTGGTAAAAGTGAGCATAACGGTATTGCAATGCTAGGAAACAAGGCCTAGGATTTATACTTTCACTAGTGCAAGTTCTCTCAACAATAATAACATAACTAGATCATATAACTATCCCTCAACATACAACAAAGAGTCACTCCAAAGTCACTAATAGCGGAGAACAAACGAAGAGATTATTGTAGGGTACGAAACCACATCAAAGTTATTCTTTCTGATCGATCTATTCAAGAGTCCGTAGTAAAATAACACGAAGCTATTCTTTTCGTTCGATCTATCCTAGAGTTCATACTAGAATAACACCTTAATACACAAATCAACCAAAACCCTAATGTCACCTAGATACTCCATTGTCACCTCAAGTATCCGTGGGCATGATTATACGATATGCATCACACAATCTCAGGTTCATCTATTCAACCGACACAAAGAACTTCAAAGAGTGCCCCAAAGTTTCTACCGGAGAGTCAAGATGAAAACGTGTGCCAATCCCTATGCATAGATTCCCAAGGTCACGGAACCCGCAAGTTGATCACCAAAACATACATCAAGTAGATCACGTGATATCCCATTGTCACCACAGATAAGCACATGCAAGACATACATCAAGTGTTCTCAAATCCTTAAAGACTCAATCCGATAAGATAACTTCAAAGGGAAAACTCAATTCATCACAAGAGAGTAGAGGGGGAGAAACATCATAAGATCCAACTATAATAGCAAAGCTCGCGATACATTAAGATCGTGCCATCTCAAGAACACGAGAGAGAGAGAGAGAGAGAGAGAGAGAGATCAAACACATAGCTACTGATACATACCCTCAGCCCCGAGGGTGAACTACTCCCCCTCGTCATGGAGAGCGCCGGGATGATGAAGATGGACACCAGAGAGGGATTCCCCCTCCGGCAGGGTGCCGGATTGGGTCTAGATTGGTTTTTGGTGGCTCCAGAGGCTTGCGGCGGCGGAACTCCCGATCTAGGTTATTTTTTGGAGGTTTGGGTATATATAAGAGGTGTTGGAGTCGGGAGCAAGTAAGGGAGGTCCCCGAGGTGGCCACGAGATAGGGGGGCGCGCCCATGGGGGTAGGGCGCGCCCCCACCCTCATGGTGGCCTCGGGACTCCCCCGGTCCATCTCCAATACTCCTTGGGCTTCTTCTGGTCCAAAAACAGACTCCGTTGAGTTTTAGGTCAATTGGGTTACGTTTGGTATTCCTTTTCTGTAAAACTCAAAAACAAGGACAAACATAAACTGGCACTGGGCTCTAGGTTAATAGGTTAGTCCCAAAAATCATATAAAAGTGTATATTAAAGCCTATTAAACAGTCAAAACAGATAATATAATAGCATGGAACAATTAGAAATTATAGATACGTTGGAGACGTATCAACAACATCTAAACATAACTAACCATAGATTTAGGACATACAAATATACCAGAGGCAAATTTAAGGACAGACAAATATAGATAGCAACCAGATTACTAGCATCAACATGGCCAACCATAACCAAATTCATGAAAACTAAATTCAATTCAACAAACCATAACCAACGAGATTCAGTTCAACAAACCGAAAGTAACCCAACAGATAAACTTAAAGATTCAGTTCATAGCATCACATCATCGATCACATCACGCCGGAGTCAGGGCCTTCGAGAGGGCGGCATGCTACCCCCTGATCATGTAGTCCTCCCCGCGAATCGCTACATCCTCCGCATGATACAGAAGGTGATCGAAGCGGCCATCCCTTGGCTTTGTCTTGGTGGTGCAGTAGGGGCAGTGCCACTTCTCGGTCTTGCGGTTGTACAAGGAAGCAACTCCCTTGGCCTTGATCTTCACCACCTCCTTGGCTGTGAAGGATGCGACGTTTCCCTTGTACACTTCTTCTCTAGAATCATACTGCACACATGAGTGAGTTACATTAATACATCATAGATTCATGGATACACTATGTCAAAGGAACAAAATGAACAATCTAAATTTCAAGTAGGCTTACCTCGTATTCTTCATCATCACTTTCCTCTGGATCATACGGGTCATACTGGGCTAGCTTCCTCTTTCTATCCCCAACCATCATCCTCCTGAACATACAATTACATCCATCACTAGTAAATACGGAAGCCAATTGAAAATTTAGATATGCACACATGACACATTGATCATAGGGCTAATATACCCCCAATCTAAGGCAACGAATCTGAGTAGCATTAAAACCCCCAATTTGTGAGCACTAAAGACAAATCTAATAAGCACGCATCTGTTCACAGCATCTAGCATTTTTACAACGAATTTATCCAAATCTAAAAACAAATCTAAAAACCCCAATCATTGCAGCACCTAAAATCATAGTTCACAACATCTAGCATTTTTGCAATGAATTTATCCAACAAACCCTAGTCCAAAACCCCCCATCCCCCCAACCCATACAAAAAACCCTGGCCTATCCGTCAAACCAACTACTCTAACCATCTGAACTACCATATGAATCACAATCTAACCAATGCAACTAGGGAGCAACTAACTCTACAAGCTAAGCAAGTGCAAATACCTGCTGCTCCACGGCAGGTGGCACATCGGGGGTATCGGGATGGACTGGGCCGCTCGACGCCGTCACCTTCTGCAGCGATGAGGCAGAGCCCGCCACATCTGCAGCGGTTGCGAGTTTCCCCGCAGCGCCATGGACGCCGCCAACATCCACGGTCACCGCGCCCTGACCCTGCAGCTCCACCACATCTCCGGCCGTTGCGCCAGCGTCGCCATGAGCGTCGGCCATCTGACATATGGAGGTGATGAAGGTGAGGAAGAGGATGCGGTGGGGGAGAGCGAGACGGTGCAATGGAGGAGAGCGAGACGACGCCGGTGGGGGAGAGGAAGACGATACAACAGGGAGGGGATTTGGGGGAAATGGTAGGGGCGATGGAGGTGGTTGCCCCTCTTTATATGATGGGACGTTTCGGGCATGTCCATGGACACATGCTACCCCACGACCGTGCGCCCACGTATACGCAACCCTGCTCGTCAGAGTTTATGGTTAAAGGCATTGACCCGACGGCAACGTCCGTTATTGTGACGCCCGGATAATTAAGCTACAGTAATCCTCTTCTAATGAGGCCACATCCTCAGTGTATTGTTGCTAACCTCACTTAGATTCAACTCGGTTCAAATTCTAATTTAAAGTAAAGTCAAACAATGAAAGTTTTCGACTGTCAAAGCTAAATTGTTCATCTTGTGGTAAACTTTCCATAACTAATTATGGTGATGAACCAACATTTATGTAAAGGGATTAAATACCCCCAATAAATAAAATAGTGGCTTAAGCAATTAATAAAATACATTTCTTTTATTATAATGTTGCAAACTGTTTTGTTTAGTGCCAAATTTGTTTTATGGTGGTAGCATATCTAATAACTCTAATTTAGATGTTGTTCTTACTTTTTTGGAAAACTAAAACTATTAAGAAAATAATATAAAATAGTAAAAAGAAAAGAAAAGGGAAAACCTAAACAAAAGGGGGGGAAAGGCCCTCCTGGCCCAACTGAGCCGCCAGGCCCAGCTAGCCATCGGCCAACCCACCCCAGGCCGGCCCACCCGGCTGGATAACCTCCCCCTCACCCCCACAAACCCTAGATCCCAACCCCACTCCCCCACGATCCCCACCCTCTCCCTCCAGCGCCATCACAGGAGAGGGCGCTCGATCCCCTCCTCCCCTCTCCTCGCCCCGACCCGACCTGGGTTTCGCCTTGCCCCCGCGTCGCCGCTTGCTGACGCCCCCGTCACCCGACACCGCCACCCGTCGCCTCACCTCGCCGACCGCCCAGTCGCTCGACGTCACCGGCACCACCCCATAATCGGACCGCCTCCTCGCCGGACCGCCCTTCCCCGACCTCCTCCTCAACTGCGCTACCCAAGCCTCGCCGGCGTTCCCCTGCAGATGGGTTGAGCCCCGCCGCTGCCTCCTTTTCCTCCCCTGTGTGCTCGCCCTGTCGTCCGCCTCGCTCCGGCAAGCCCCGCCGCGGCCAGAGCGCTCCATGCGCACGCACGCGCCGTGCCTTGCCGTGGTTTGCATCGCAGCTGCTCGCGCAGCCCCGACTGTTGCGGCCTTCTTCGCAAGCCTACGCACCATCGCTCGTCCTCGCCTCCACGCCCGGCCCGCCTCTGCCTCTGCCGCGCCTCGCACACTACCATCGCGCGCCCCGTCAAGCCCCTCTAGACTCGCCGCAACCATTGCACCTGCGGTTCACCCCCACGCTCGGCGGCGCCGCCCGGGTCCAGGGCCCGTCCAGCGCCCGTTAGCCCGTTAGCCCGCCCAGTTGGCTGGGCCTATGACGAACGGGCCCCACGCCCCTGTTAAAACAAAAATTAGAGATTATAATAAAAGATAAAAATATAGTTATTGATTAATTTAATACTTAATTAACCTATTTAACTTTTCTTAATTAACTTAACATTAATAAACATGCTAATTTACTAATTAAAACTGTTAATAAGTAAATGGGAGTATGATAGGGGCCCCACCCCTGTTGACCAGTCAACATTGACTAGTCAACTGGGACCCCTGGACCCACATGTCAGCCTGTGTACACTTATGTGTATGCAGTGCTGTGTGCACTTATCAATTTTGCTTTTATTTTAGAATTATTAATAATTTGTCAATAATGTTTAAATTTGAAAAATCATATAAAATAATCGGTAGCTCGGATGAAAAAGTTTTATACATGAAAGTTGCTCATAATGATGAGACGAACCTGGATACGCGGTTAGTTCGTCCGCCACACATCCCTATCATACCGAACATGCAACATTCCCCCCTCCGGTTCGCCTGTCCAAAATGCCTAACTACGGGAAAACATTCCCGGTTGTTATCCCCCTTCGTCGGTATCCTGTAGCACTGCGTTAGAACACACCTAGCTCTGTCTGTAGTCATGTCATGCAATTGTTTGCTTTATATTTACTATTTCTCCCCCCTCTTCTCTCCGGTAGACTCCGAGGTCGAAGCTGCTACAGGGTACGGCTACGCCTTTGACGACCAGACCTTTTCAGCGGAGCTTCTAGGCAAGCCCCCCTTTTTGATCATCCCGATATCGCCCATTGTATTCTCTCTCATGCTTGCATTAGATTTTGCTACTGTTATTGTTTGCTCCTATTCTAATGCATAGCCTGGTTTTTTACCTTCTATTGTTACCTACCTGCTTATCCTAAACTGCTTAGTATAGGTTGGTAGTGATCCATCAGTGACCCCCACCTTGTCCTTGTTTCCCCTGCTTCATCATCGATGACTCGATCAACGGGATCGACAACCAGAGCCCAACACCTCACATCACATCACGCCCCTTTTGTTGCCCAACTCTGGAGAGCTACTATCGAGTGCCGGGGGTGATACCTCGTAACGCACTCCTGATGATGACTCTGTAGTGTAGCTATTCGGTTGTGGTCATCGAGGGTGATTCCTCTTTCATCATTCTCGATACGACTCTGTCGTGCAACACCTCAAGTTTGAACCTCGAGGGTGATTCCTCCTACGTTTGCCTTGATGATTACATTGAGTGGAATCCACTGATAGCTTCTCGCCCCTCGTTGGTTACCCCAAGTGGAAGGTTTGAGATGTAGCGTAACGGTAAGTTTCCCTTGGCAAGATACCAAGGATCGAATCCCGTGAGACTCCGAGGGCCAATAAGTAGGTGTCAACGCTAACGGCGCCAACTTAGCGGTTGACAGGACCTGCACACAGATACAAATAACTTTGCTCCCAACGAGTACAGAGAGGTTGTCAATCCCTCCGGCCTTGTTGTTTACAAAGGATCAAACACAAGAGGTAATAGTGATAGATATGACTGCAACTAGGAAATTAGAACAGGAAGTAAATAGCGGGTGTGATCAGTGATGGTAATATGGACCGGGGTCCCATGATGTTCACTAGTGATGTCTCTCTCCCAAAAGACGATAAAACAGCTAAGCGAGGTAAACAAATTACAGCTGGGCAATTGAGAGGATTATGTGCGCAAACCAATGCTAATTATGCTGTAAAGAAAGGTAGAGGCTCAAAAGCATGGGCGGTATGCCAAGGCAAGTAGACCGAAATCCATCTGCATCTACTACTAATCATCCACCTTGAGATATCTATCCAGAACATCTCGCTGGTATTAAGTTGCGAGTCCCACCCAAAGTGTAAACTCAAAGCAACAGACAACTACATTAAAAGAACTTTGCGTAAAGTAAACAATCCTTGCACCCGCAAGTACAAGCACCGTTGTTTTCCCCTTGTGGCAACAGCACATCCCCTAGACTCATGTTTATGTCACTCAAACTAGTCATCGAGGGGCATGAACCCACAAT
Source organism: Secale cereale (assembly GCA_902687465.1). Classification (NCBI taxonomy): domain Eukaryota; kingdom Viridiplantae; phylum Streptophyta; class Magnoliopsida; order Poales; family Poaceae; genus Secale; species Secale cereale. The sequence goes on from LR738709.1 coordinate 328,379,154, forward strand.
CAAGCATGACGTTCCCTCTTGGAGTTACTACCTACTACTTGGCCAAAGCAATAAACAGCAACGGAGAATATGCAAGAATTACTCAAGAACATAAATATAAAAGAGGTGAATCAAATATATTACTCACACACAATCTGAACATAATCTCATAATCCATCGGATCCCAGCAAAATCAGCAGAGCAACAGCATAAAGATTACATATGTGCCTCGATCATGTAGGGCAGCTCACGAGGTCTAATCCATGAAGAACAAAGAGGGGAGGAGAACATCACATAGCTACTGGTCATGGACCCATGGTCCAAGGGGCACTACTCACAACTCATCCGGGAAGCGTCCATGGCGGTGGAGAAGCTCCCGGTGGTGGTTCTCCCCTCCGGCAGGGTGCCAGGAAGAGTTCTCCTGGTGCTCCCGATCTTGGAAGCGCGGCGGCGGCGGAACAGAGGCGAGATCGTAAAAAAGGGTTCCGTCCTCGAGGGTTTCGGGACGCGAGCAATATATATGCAAAAGGGGGTCACCAGAGGCGGAGGTGGGGCCCCAGGCGCCCACCTGGCGGCCAGGGGTGGGGCCCCAGGCGCCCCCCTGGCGCGGCCAGGGCTGGGGCCGTGCCGGGTGGCCGCCTAGGCCACCCCAGGCTCCCCTCTGGCCCTGCTTTGGTTTTTCTTGAAGCTCCCGATACGCTAATTTTTCCTGTATTTTTCCCGGAATTTTTAGGGCACTTTTAATATGGGGGAAACCTGAAATAGAAAAACAGCAGAAAACCGGAACTGGCACTGTGGTGCACTGAGTTAATAGGTTAGTCCAAATATGATCAAAAGTGTATGGAAGTGCATAAATATCATAGCAATATCACACAAAAGAGGCATGGAGCAAGCAGAAATTATAGATACGTTTTGGACGTATCAACATCCCCAAGCTTAATTCCTGCTTGTCCTCGAGTAGGTAAATGATAACATGCATAATTTCTGTGGTGACATGCTATCAACCATATAAGAACTTTTAAGTAAAGCAATCAAGGCATGTAATCCAATTCAAGTCATAACAAGCAAGAGTCTATATTAGCATTGTAACAAGTAACATAAGAACATGAAGGTGCAAGAGCTCTCGCTGTCCGTGACTCGAATGTCTCCAAATGGTGTTTGCGTGCAAGAAAGGGGATAGGGATATATGAGAGAGTAAAACATAGTTTTTGTATTGTGGAGAACTTAATCTACTAAAGTTTCATACTTGGTCTTCTTTGGAATCTTATCTTGACTCATCCCCAGACCGTCAGCCAGGTACAAGTCAAAATGATCCACTCCCTTTCGATATTTTGAGCACTCATGCAATGGATGAGCGTAAGCAAGAAAGTCGACACTTAGGATGGCAAAGAGAGAAAAATGATAGAGGGGGAAGACAAAAAAGGTGTGAAGGGCTCACATCAATGAGGACAATCATCGGCGAGAGAAAGCCAAATGATAGATATGATGTGAGGAGTAGGGATTGCCATGCAACGGATGCACATATGAGCTAAGGTAAGCTCTCCAATGGAACTAGTGGGGGTGCATCCAAATTGCTTGCTCAAGAAGACCTAGAGCTCTTTTGAGGAGGCTCATCATTGGAATATACAACCCAAGTTCTATAGTGTAAAGGTCCCCACATAGCTATATGCATGAATGATAATCTCTATGGAGTACAAGGTATAAGATGGAGTACGAGTGTGGATCTCTCAAAAGAAATAGTAGTGTGCCCCCTTCTCTCTTTTTATTTCTTTTTCTCTTTTTTCTATTTTTTTATTTTTTTGTGGCCTCAATGGCTCTTTCTATTTATCTCTCATTTGTCCTCTTTGGGATCTTTTGATTTTGTCCTCTTTGGGATCTTTTGATTTGTCCTCTTTGGGATCTTTCCCTCACTTTAGGGGCAACACTCTATGTATTACAAGAAGTATAGAAGATCTTTCACACTTTACAAAAGTACTCAACATAAAGAAAATGAAACTATCATGATGTATGCAAATGTATGCCTCTGCCAGTGTAGCAGGATATGCAATGATACTAGCGCGTCATGTAGCAATGATTAGGGAAAGGCCCAACTAGCATGCGGCTCATCGATCAAGCAAAAAGCATGTATGACATGAAGATCAAGTCATGAGAAGATGGATGTTGCATGGCAATGTATCTCGGAAAGGCTATGGAAATGCCTTGATAGGTAGGTATGGTGGCTGTTTTGAGGAAGGATATAATGAGGCTTATGATGACAGAGCGTATCGTGCCAAGGATTTGGATGCACCGGCGAAGTATGCGCCAACTCTCGAGGTGAGAAAGGCAATGCACGGTACCGAAGATGCTAGAAAAATATGGATAGGTGGAAGTGTCAAGTTTCGAATACTCACATTAGTCCGAAGAACTCATGCACTTATTATCGGTAACTCTCAATATAATTAGGAGGTTCTCAAAGAGACAAGTACCCCGAGGAGGAGTGTATGGGGATTTGGTTATCCTTGCGCATCCTCGGCTCATGGTACGTGAGTGTACTCTAATATTCAATCCCTCTTAGCTAAAGTTCTCAACTATTTGTAGGTTTTCGAAAATAAACACGGATTGCCCAAAATACGACATCTATCACTAATAGGCTAAAGCTCTTGACACCAAAAGTTCAGACATTACTCATGGCAATACCTCAAAACTATTGCAAGTTTCTACTAAAATTAAATAGCAACCTCAATTTCCTACTTTAAGTTAAGACACACAACTCAGTGCAACAGGCAAACTCTCTTAACAAGATAAACATGAAAACTCAAGAGAGTTCAGCAACCAACTAAACAAAAGCTCTTTAAAAAGAAAAGCATGAAAACTAAGAGCTAAACATGACAGCAGCTATGGAAAGACAAAGAACACACACAACAAAGTTAAGCATGAAAATCCTATGTTGTGTTCTAGGTTGAAGTGGAGCGTGTTTCTCTCCCACACAAAGAAAGCTGGGTTCTAACTCGTTATGAACAGCAAGCAAAGCTAAAGAAAACTAAAAAGGAAACTAAAAGCAAGACGCTCCAAGCATAGCACATAACGCATGAAGTGATTAAAATATAGTGGAACGAAAGACGAACTGATAATTGTTGATGGAGAAGGGGATGCACGGGGCATCCCCAAGCTTAGACGCTTGAGTCTTCTTGAATATTTCTTGGGGGTGCACGGGGGCATCCCCAAGCTTGAGCGTTTGAACCTCCTGAATCTTTTTATCATCTTCCCTCGCACACTTGAAAACTCCCTTCATACATAACTCATCATAATCTGATTAGCGAGGTTAGTACCCATAAATAAAATAATTTTTCCTTGCTGGAAATAAAGATAATCTTGAAGAGCTACTGTTTCTCAAGATTGCCAAAAGGTTTTTGCAAAGAAAAAGCAAGTTCAAGGTTTGCAAAACGAAGAAAAGGCAAAACAGGATAGAATCTGTGAAAAACAGACCAGCAGGTAGTAAATAATTTTTTCGGGGCACTTCTGCAACTCAAATCAAAAAACTCAGAACAGACGCCCGAAAGCCAATTATATAGAGCACGCTATAAAAACAATTCAGATAAAAAGATGATCTGGTGATTTTATACGAATTTTTCAGTCGAAGGACAGAATCTGTTTTCTGGACTGCACGTCACAACTTTTGAACTTTCTTGCAATCGGAGGCTAAACTTGGCACAAAGCTGAAAAGAAAAGATACAATGATGATGCTACTGTAGTAACAAACATCAAGACACAACAAAAGCAAAATAAAACCTAATTCGTTGTGGGCTGCCTCCCAAAAGCGCTTTCTTTTATGCCTTTAAGCTAGGCATGATGCAAAAAGAGAGGATCAAGTTTTATCAAGAGTAATAGAATAGCTAGCCCGTGTAACGGACTCAAAAGGCAACTTAATCTTCTTTCTAGGGAAGTGTTCCATCCCTTTCTTGAGAGGGAATTGGAATTTTATATTCCCCTCTTTCATGTCAATGATAGCACCAACGGTGCGAAGAAAAGGACGTCCCAAAATAATTGGACATGAAGGTTCACATTCAATATCCATAACAGTAAAATCAACGGGAACATAATTGTCATTGACAATGATAAGAACATCATCGATCTTCCCCAAAGGTTTCTTTACGGAAGAATCAACAAGACGAACACCAAAAGAACAAGGATCAAAAGATTTCAATTTAAACATATCATATATTCTTTTGGGCATAACGGAGGTACTAGCTCCAACATCACATAAAGCATAGCAAGAGAAGTTATTCAACTTAATTTTAATCATAGGATCCCAACCATCTTCTAGCTTTCTAGGTATGTAGGCTTCTACCCTAAGCTTCTCCTCCCTAGCTTCGATGAGAGCATTAGTGATATGCTCCGTGAAGGCAAGGTTAAGTGTGCTAGTGTGGGGATCTCTAGACATCTTGTGAAGAAAACTAATAACTTCAGAAAGGGTGCAATTATCAAAATCAAGGTCACTACTATCAAGTAAAGTGGTAGTGGTGTCCTTTAGGCTCACTTGTTTGGTAGCTTCTATGGTCATAGGAGTTTCTACGGTTGAGGTCATATCATCACCATTAATAGGTCCAATGGGACTAGGAGTGCATTGGGTGCTAAGAGTTTGGATATCCTCAACAACTTGGATAGTAGCAACAGTGTGGTGGGTAGGAAGGCTCTTAATTCTATCTTCTTCCTCCTTTTCTCTAGCCCATCTCTCTTTAAGTTTAGCCATCATCCTAATGTTTTCATTAATTTGCACTTGAATAGCATTCATAGGAGTGGTCTTCCTCTCCTCAAGAGGAGAAGTTCTAATTTTAAGCAACTCTACCTCATGGGCTAAATTGTCTACCTTCGAAGAGAGATTATCTAGTTTGGCTAGTTTTTATTCTACACTCTTATTGAAGGCTTTTTGGGTAGTGATAAAGTCTTTAAGCATAATCTCTAGTTCAGAAGTGGAGTTCTTGGTGTTAGGATAAGCATTGTTGTTCCCATAGGAATTAGAGGGGAACAGTCTAGGGTTGCTACCAAAATTACTCCTATAAGCATTGTTATTGAAATTGTTTCTAGAGATAAAGTTCACATCTACTTGATCTTGAGCAATCAAAGAATTTAAAGGAACATCATGAGGATCAATAGAAGATTGCTTGGAAATTAGAGACATGATCAAGCCAACTTTTTAATTTAGGGAGGAAATCTCCTCGACAGAGTTTACCTTCCTACCTGTTGGAGCGCGTTCGGTGTGCCATTGGGAATAGTTGGTCATCATCTCATCGAGAAGCCTCGTGGCAGCACCAAGTGTAGTTGACATAAAGGTTCCTCCCGCGGCCGAATCCAACAGGTTCCGCGAGGTAAAGTTCAAGCCTGCATAAAAAGTTTGGATAACCATCCAAGTAGTCAAACCATGAGTAGGGCAGTTCTTGACAAGAGATTTCATGCGTTCCCAAGCTTGGGCAACGTGTTCATTATCCAATTGTTTAAAATTCATTATGTTACTCCTTAGTTGGATAATTTTAGCAGGGGGATAGTACTTCCCAATAAAGGCATCCTTGCACTTGTCCCAAGAATCTATGCTATTCCTAGGCAAGGATTGAAACCAAATTTTAGCTCCTCCTCTCAAGGAGAAAGGAAAAAGCTTAAGCTTAACAATATCACCATCTATTTCGGTGTACTTTTGCATATCACAGAGCTCAACAAAATTATTTAAGTGCAAAGCAACATCATCTCCAGCACCGAAGAATTGATCTTTCATAACTAGGTTCAGTAAAGTAGGTTTAATCTCATAAGAAGGTGCTGAAGTGGCAGGTGTAGCAATAGGCGTGCAGATAAAGTCATTGTTGTTATGACTAGTGAAGTCACACAACTTGGTGTTCTCGGTGGAACCCATAGCAGCAGCAAGCAAGATAACTATTTGTGTGATTTTTGGTAAGGGACACTAAAGCAAAAACTGAAAGGTAAACTAACAAGACTAAAAAGCAAAGATAAAAGATAGCGTGCAACTCCCCTATCTTAAAGAGTGGAGTCCCCGGCAACGGCGCCAGAAACTTTGCTTGATGGCTTCTCGCCCCTCGTTGGTTACCCCAAGTGGAAGGTTTGAGATGTAGCGTAACGGCAAGTTTCCCTTGGCAAGATACCAAGGATCGAATCCCGTGAGACTCCGAGGGCCAACAAGTAGGTGTCAACGCTAACGGCGCCAACTTAGCGGTTGACAGGACCTGCACACAGATACAAATAACTTTGCTCCCAATGAGTACAGAGAGGTTGTCAATCCCTCCAGCCTTGCTGTTTACAAAGGATCAAACGCAAGAGGTAATAGTGATAGGTATGACTGCAACTAGGAAATAAGAACATGAAGTAAATAGCGGGTGTGATCAGTGATGGTAATATGGACCGGGGTCCCATGATGTTCACTAGTGATGTCTCTCTCCCAAAAGACGATAAAACAGCTAAGCAAGGTAAACAAATTACAGCTGGGCAATTGACAGGATTATGTGAGCAAACCAATGCTAACTATGCTGTAAAGAAAGGTAGAGGCTCAAAAGCATGGGCGGTACGCCAAGGCAAGTAGACCGAAATCCATCTGCATCTACTACTAATCATCCACCTTGAGATATCTATCCAGAACATCTCGCTGGTATTAAGTTGCGAGTCCCACCCAAAGTGTAAACTCAAAGCAACAGACAACTGCATTAAAAGAACTTTGTGTAAAGTAAACAATCCTTGCACCCGCAAGTACAAGCGCCGTTGTTTTCCCCCTTGTGGCAACAACACATCCCCTAGACTCATGTTTCTGTCACTCAAACTAGTCATCGAGGGGCATGAACCCACAATCAAGCATAACGTTCCCTCTTGGAGTTACTACCTACTACTTGGCCAAAGCAATAAACAGCAACGGAGAACATGCAAGAATTACTCAAGAACATAAATATAAAAGAGGTGAATCAAATATATTACTCACACACAATCTGAACATAGTCTCATAATCCATCGGATCCCAGCAAACTCAGCAGAGCAACAGCATAAAGATTACATATGTGCCTCGATCATGTAGGGCAGCTCAAGAGGTCTAATCCATGAAGAACAAAGAGGGGAGGAGAACATCACATATCTACTGGTCATGGACCCATGGTCCAAGGGGGACTACTCACAACTCATCCGGGAAGCGTCCATGGTGGTGGAGAAGCTCCCTGTGGTGGTTCTCCCCTCCGGCAGGGTGCCGGGAAGAGTTCTCCTAGTGCTCCCGATCTTGGAAGCGCGGCGGCGGCGGAATAGAGGCGAGATCATAAAAAAGGGTTCCGTCCTCGAGGGTTTCGGGACGCGAGCAATATATATGCAAAAGGGGGTCACCAGAGGCGGAGGTGGGGCCCCAGGCGCCCCCCTGGCGCGGCCAGGGGTGGGGCCGCGCCGGGTGGCCGCCTGGGCCACCCCAGGCTCCCCTCTGGCCCTGCTTTGTTTTTTCTTGAAGCTCCCGATACGCTGATTTTTCCTGTATTTTTCTCGGAATTTTAAGGGCACTTTTAATATGGGGGAAACCTGAAATAGAAAAACAGCAGAAAACAGGAACTGGCACTATGGTGCACTGAGTTAATAGGTTAGTCCAAATATGATCAAAAGTGTATGGAAGTGCATAAATATCATAGCAATATCACACAAAAGAGGCATGGAGCAAGCAGAAATTATAGATACGTTTTGGACGTATCATCCACTAAGGGTGATTCCTCGGGGTTCCCCCCTTGGTGTTTGGGCACACAGTTACCTCGAATTTACTTGAGACCATTGTTGAAGTCGGGTCGGCCTTGAGAGGTACCCGCAAGTTGATGTGAAAGTCAGGCAGGCCCATGGAGCACCCGCGAGTTAATTACGAGGCACGACCGGGCAGGTGGGCCGCCCCAGAGTGGGTTGGGCTAGCCCTTGTCGTATTTCCTCGAGATGGGGCGACGGGGTCACATTATCATGAGTCTCTGCTCGTTTTCGCGAGCTCCTAATACACTATTGGTTTGGGTATTTGTTCTGAATCGACCTCTGGCCTTTACGCACTAACCGCCACACGAGAATAGTTATGGGCCTCGGCGCTGTGGTATCAGCCGAAGCTTTGTTAGACGTCCAGTTCAGCATTGCGGCATGGCTGGGCCGACACCTTCCTGTAATGTCGGAGCCTGGACCCGCCCTGCTCGCAATGAACCGGAGTGCAATGGGCGATGGCCCATGACCCCGGAGTGCTTAGGATGTAGACCGACGGGGAACTCTCTGCTGAGCCTAGGTAGGGCTGCGATGTGTCGATCTTCCGAGGCCGGGCATTGACCCAACGAAGTGTGTCCGGCCAGAGATGATCGAGCGTGAGGGTAACGTGGTGCACCCATGCAGGGAAGTTATCTATTCGAATAGCCGTGTCCATGGTAATGGACGTTCAGTCTTATATCCTGATCTATTACAACTACAAATGGATACTTAAGATATGTGATGGATATTGTTACAACATGCTTAATTAAAATGCTATTCTATACTCCCTTCCTCTGCTGCAAGATGGTGGTTTCCAAAAGATGCTAGTCTTCGATAGGCTAGGTCTTTCCCTCTATTCTGGCATTCTGCAGTTCAGTCCACATATACAGCTCATTCCTTTGATACTGATACATACTTAGTATAGATCTGATGCTTGCGAGTACTTTGGATGAGTACTCACGGTTGCTTTGCTCCCCCTTTTCCCCCTTCTTCTTCTTTCTGGTTGTTGCAACCAGATGGCGGATCCTAGGAGCCACATGCCACTCAAGTCGACTACTACTACTACCCCGACGGAGCCTACTACTTCTTGGAGACCACCGACGACCAGGAGTAGTTAGGAGGTCCCAGGCAGGAGGCCTTGCCTCTTCGATCGTTGATGTTTGTGCTAGACTTCTTAAGGCAAAACTTGTTTAACTTATGTCTGTACTCAGACATTATTGCTTCCGCTAACTCTGTTGCTTTCGAGCTTCTGTATTCGAGCCCTCGAGGCCCCTGGCTTGTAATATGAAGCTTGTATTATTTTAATTTGTGTATAGAGTTGTGTTGTGATAACTTCTCGTGAGCCCCTGATCTTGGTCGTACACATTTGCATGCATGATTAGTGTACGGTTAAATCGGGGGCGTCACAGTTATAAACTGTTCTAGGGGTTTCGGGTAAGGGAGTGGGGAAAAGTGAGCAAAAGTTAATAGAGTGGGGATGAATGAGTAGAGCTAAGGAACCAGGGGCATAGAAATAAAAATCCCTTTCTTAAATATCTGGAGATCTGTAACTCTGATTGGGCTGAAATTTTGGAAGGATTTATACCAAGAAATTAGCTTCCTAGTGATGGCCCACAAGTATAGGGGGTTAATCATAGTCCTTTAGATAAGTAAGAGTGTCAAACCCAACGAGGAGTAGAAGGAAATGACAAGTGGTTTTCAGCAAGGTAATGTCTGGAAGCACTGAAATTGTCAATAACAGATAGTTTTATAGCAAGATAATTTGTAATGAGCAAATAACGGTAACAGTAAGTAGTATGCAACAAGGTAGCCCAATCCATTTGTGGCAAAGAACATGCCAAAACGGTTTCTTATAATAAGCAAAGTGCTCTTGACTGTACATGGGAATTTCATCTAGTCACTTTCACCATGTTGCTTTGATTTGTGTTCGTTACTTCGATAATTTGATATGTGGGTGGACTGGTGCTTAGGTGCTGTTCTTACTTGAACAAACCTCCTACTTATGATTAACCCCCTCGCAAGTATCCGCAACTACGAGAAAAGTACTAAGGTAAAATATAACCATAGCATTAAACATTTGGGTCCAAATCGGTCCCTTACGAAGTAGCAGACAAACTAGGGTTTAAGCTTCTGTCACTCTAGCAACCCATCATCTAATAACCACTCTACAATGCATTCCCTTAGGCCCAAATATGGTGAAGTGTCATGTAGTCGACATTAACATGTCACCACTAAGGGAATCACAACATACATATCATCGGAATATCGAACACACACTATAGGAATAAGCTTATTTGCCGTCTGCCATGGCAGACGACAAAGGACCAGAAAGTTGACGACAAACCTCTTTGTCATCAGCCGCATACGGCAAACATGTCTGTGATACATCTCCAACGTATCTATAATTTTTGATTGTTCCATGCTGTTATATTATCATTCTTGGATGTTTTACAGTCATTTTATATCATTTTTGGTACTAACTTGTTGACATAGTGCCAAGTGCCAGTTGCTATTTTCTGCATGTTTTTTACATGGGCAAAAGCTGCACCTAGGGGATGCCTCGAGGGGGGCACAACCCACCAAGGCGCGCCAGGGGGGGCCTGTCGCGCCCAGGTGGGTTGTGTCCACCTCGGTGGCCTCCCATACCGCCTCTTCACTCTATAAATACCCCAATATTCCAGAAACTTTAGGGGAATCGATGAAATTCTATTCCAACCGCCGCAAAGTCCAGAACCACCACATCCAATCTAGACACCATCACGGAGGGGTTCACCACCTCCATTAGTGCCTCTCCGATGATGTGTGATTAGTTCCTTGTAGACCTACGGGTCCGTAGTCAGTAGCTAGATGGCTTCATCTCTCTCTTTTCATTATCAATACAATGGTCTCTTTGAGATCCATATGATGTAACTCTTTTGCGGTGTGTTTGTTGGGATTGGATGAACTATGAAATTATGATCAGATCTATCTTTTTATATCCATGAAAGTTATTTGAGTCTTCTTTGATCTCTTATATGCATGATTTCTTATAGCCTCGTATTTTGTCTCCGATATTTGGGTTTTGTTTGTCCAACTTGGTCTATTTATCTTGCAATGGGAAGAGGTGCTTTGTAATGGGTTAGATCTTACGGTGCTTGATCCCAGTGACAGAAAGGGAACCGACACGTATGTATCATTGCTACCAAGGATAAAACGATGGGGTCTATTTCTACCTAAATAGATCTTGTCTACATCATGTCATCGTTCTTATTGCATTACTCCGTTTCTCCATGAACTTAATACACTAGATGCATGCTGTATAGCGGTCGATGTGTGGAGTAATAGTAGTAGATGCAGGCAGGACTCGGTCTATTAATCTTGGACGTGATGCCTATATAATGATCATTGCCTCGATATCGTCATGATTATTTGAAGTTCTATCAATTGCCCAACAGTAATTGTTTTCCCACCATTTGCTATTTTCTCGAGAGAAGCCACTAGTGAAATCTACGGCCCCCGGGTCTCTTCCAATATTATTTGCCCTTGTGATCTATTTTCCTTTGTTTTTATTTTCAGATCTACTAAACTAAAGCCCAAAAATACCTTGCTGCAATTTATCTTAATTATAGTTCGATCTATCAATATTTACAACAATTGAAATCTTGGTATCATGCCTAGCTAAGGGCGTAAAATGATAGCGCTTGTTGGGAGGCAACCCAACTTGTATCTTTTTGCCTTCTGATTTCCTTGCTGTTTTCAATAAAATACCCTTTAATAATTCTGGTAAGATGTGTTTTCGTGGTTTGAATAAAGGTTTGTGCCAAGCAAAGCCTTAGGATCCTATTGGGTGTTAGTAGATTTGATCTTGCTGAAAAATATAAACTTTTGCGCTCACGAGAAAAAATTCTCATTTTTAACAGAAGAGCGCTTTTTAGTTCATTCTTTTTGCAGAAGATTAATACACAAATTTCCCACGTGGCGCTATTTGTTTCAACTTGTTTAGAGTTACAGAAGTATTCGAAACTTCCAGATTACTTCATACTGTTCTATTTTTGATAGATTATGTTTTTATTGTGTTATGTGCTTGTTTTGATGATTCTATGATTTTCTTTGATGATTTTTTGCCATATAAAAGTTGGAATACAGTATATATAATACAAATATAAAATATGAATTGGTTTTCTACAGTACTTATAGTAGTGATTTGTTTTCTTATACTAACGGATCTCATTAAAATTTTGTTGAGTTTTGTGTGATTGAAGTTTTCAAGTTTTGGGTTATCTTATGATGGATGAATGAATAAGGAGTAAGAAGAGCCTAAGCTTGGGTATGCCCCGGCATCACAAGCTATTATACAAAGAGAATCAAGCAACTAAGCTTGGGGATGCTCCCGAGTGGCATCCCCTCTTTCTTCTAATGACCATCGGTATTTTACTCGAAACTATATTTTTATTCGTCACATGATATGTGTTTTGCTTGGAGCGTCTTGTATGATATGAGTCTTTGCTTGTTTTGTTTTGCTTTTGAAGTTATCAATCCTTGTTGTACACACCTATTAGAGAGAGCCAAAATTATGCCATGAGTTGTTAAAATAGCTCCCTTTGCTTCACTTAAATCTTTATGAGCTATGGATTTGCTCTAGTGCTTCATGGTTGGTCGCTTCCCAGTCTTTTGCTGGCCTTCATTTTGCACTAAGTATGATCACTACTTGTGCATCCAAAATCCTTTATCCCGGTTTTGCCACATGAGTCCACCATACCTACCTATATGCGGTATTCCCTTGCCATTCTAAGCAAATTTGTATGCGCCATCTCTAAATTTCAAAATAATTTCCCCTTTTGTGTGCCCGTACCGCTCGCGAGGCGGTGAGGGGTGGCCAATATTTTCCATGCTAGATGTGTTATTCTCACGATGAGTGTTTATTCACTTGTCATTGCACGAGAGTAAGGCAAAGGTATTAGGGATGCCCAGTCCCGAAATGAAAAACAAATTTACTTTTTGTTATCAAATAATAAATTCCTTGGAAAGTGCTGGTATGGAAGGTAACCGTGGATTCAGCTAGCCATGGCTTGTGAATGTTTGGTGGAAAAGGAATAAACTTTATTTTATGTTTGGGAACCGCCTAGGATATATCCAGCATGGAAAGTGTTGGAAACCTTGAGTCGTTTTCGTTGGTGGGAAAAGTATACCTCCCAAAATAATTTTATCTCTCAACTTAAGCTTTGAGCTCCGGCACCTCTACAAATCCCTACTTCCCTCTGCGAGGCGCCTTTCTTTTACTTATGCAATTTTTATTCTTAAATTTGAGTCTCCATCTTCTCTTATAAAGCACCAACTAGGAAACACTATGATCGTACTTGAGCATTGGGTGTATCTAATATGCGAGTGTGTTTCATGAATGGATCAATGGTTGAGCATGATGGGCTAGGGATAACGTATTTTAGCATTGATATTTTGAAAGACATGGTTGCTTGTTGACATGTTTGAGTATTTAAATCTCATGTCAAAACTAGACTATTGCTTTGGACCATATAAAATTCCAAATGTCCATGCTATAAAGAAAAGAATATGATATGACATGATAGGCAGCATTCCGCATAAAAAATTCTGTTTTATCATTTACCTACTCGAGGACGAGCATGAATTAAGCTTGGGGATGCTGATACGTCTCCAACGTATCTGTAATTTTTGATTGTTCCATGCTGTTATATTATTATTCGTGGATGTTTTACAATCATTTTATAGTCATCTTATATCATTTTTTGGTACTAACCTATTGACATAGTGCCATGTGCTAGTTGCTGTTTTCTACTCCCAGGAAATCAATATCAAATGGAGTCCAAACACCACAAAACTTTTTGGAGAATTTTTATGGGCTAGAAGACACCCAATGGGCTGAAGCTGCATCTGGGGGTGCCCCGAGGGGGGCACAACCCACTAGGGAATGCCAGGCCCCCCTGGCGTGCCCGGGTCCGTAGTCAGTAGCTAGATGGCTTCATCTCTCTCTCTTTTGATTATCAATACAATGGTCTCTTTGAGATCCATATGATGTAACTCTTTTGCGGTGTGTTTGTTGGGATCTGATGAACTTTCAGTTTATGGTCAGATCTATCTTTTTATATCCATGAAAGTTATTTGAGTCTTCTTTGATCTCTTATATGCATGATTTCTTATAGCCTCATATTTCTTCTCCGATATTTGGGTTTTGTTTGGCCAACTTGATCTATTTATCTTGCAATGGGAAGAGGTGCTTTGTAGTGGGTACGATCTTACGGTGCTTGATACCATTGACAGAAAGTGAACCGACACATATGTATCGTTGCTACTAAGGATAAAACAATGGGGTCTATTTCTACATAAATAGATACTGTCTACATCATGTCATCGTTCTTATTGCATTACTCCGTTTCTCCATGAACTTAATACACTAGATGCATGCTGGATAGCGGTCGATGTGTGGAGTAATAGTAGTAGATGTAGGCAGGAGTCAGTCTACTAATTTTGGACGTGATGCCTATATAATGATCATTGCCTGGATATTGTCATGATTATTTGAAGTTCTATCAATTGCCAAATAGTAATTGTTTTCCCACCGTTTGCTATTTTCTCGAGAGAAGCCACTAGTGCAATCTACACCCCCGGGTCTCTTCCAATATCATTTGCCTTTGCGATCTATTTTCCTTTGCTTTTATTTTCGGATCTACTAAACTAAAAACCCAAAAATACCTTGCTGCAATTTATTTTAATTATCGCTCGATCTATCAATATTTACAACTCTATCACGTCCGTTATCTGAAAGGGATTGACAACCCCTTTTACACGCCGGGTTGAGAGTATTTGTTATTTGTGTGCAGGTGATGTTTACGTTGTGTTGCTTGGTTCTCCTACTGGTTCGATAACCTTGGTCTTATCACTAAGGTAAATACCTACCGCTGCTATACTGCATCATCCTTTCCTCTTTGGGGAAATATCGACGTAGTTCTAGCAGACATCAAAAGGAATTTCTGGCGCCATTGCCGGGGAGGGGCTTCAACACATACCAGGTTCATAATCACAAATCTCATCTCCTCGCAATTTACATTATTTGCCATTTGTCTCTCGTTTTCATCTCCCCCACTTCACAAATATTTGCCATTTTTATTCGCCCTCTTTTTCGTTCGCCATTTTCTTGCGAGATCTACTTGATTTCTTGTCATCATGGCTAGTCCTCCCCTCATCATTTGCACCCCCGAGAACGAAGTTCTCAACTTTAAGCAAAGAGGAAGAGAAAGTCAAAAAGATGCATGGTACCGCATTTGCAATGCTAATAATAGATCTATCCATAAGCCATCCACTATTGTTCTTCTTCGAAATTTTTATGTGGGAATCACAGCTGAGTTTAGATTTGTTCTCGATACCATTACCGGAGGAAATTTCCTATGTTTTCCCCCTCTTGATGCCTTGAATGCTATGGGAAGTTTAATGGGATCTCCTCTTATTATCGTTAATGAAACAACTTTGAGTCTTGAGCATATTATGAAAAGATTAGATGCTATTGAAAAGGAGATGCTTACTAAAAAACATATTGAAAATTTAGACAAAAAGATGCATGATCTTGCTAATAAATTTGGATCTAAGGCGGGTGAGGTTTGAAATTTCTAAAAGAAAAGGAACCCGTAGTCAATGAAAGAATTGAAGAGAGTCCTTCTCGATTGATAAATTGGAAGAAATTCTTAATAACTTGGGTACCGCTTTTTCTTCCGTCAACACTATTGAGAAAACTCCCTTAAAAGGTCATAAGAATAAAAGGGGCTTCTTCTAGTAATAACAAAGGGGATCTTAAAATGATTAGTATTCACCTCAATTTTATTGATATAATAGAAAGACCTCTTTAAAAAAGAAAATTCTTTGATCTTGTTCCTAGAAGTATCCTTGTTGAAGAATTATATGCTAAGTCTTTAAAGAAATGTGTGATTAAGGAATTGGAAAACAAGGATTACAACACTTGAAATCTTGGTATCATGCCTAGCTAAGGGCGTAAAACGATAGCGCTTGTTGGGAGGCAACCCAACTTGTATATTTTTACCTTTTGATTTCCTTGTTGTTTTCAATAAAATACCCTTTAATACCTCTGGTAAGATGTGTTTTTGTGGTTTGAATAAAGGTTTGTGCCAAGCAAATCCTTAGGACCGTGTTGGGTGTTAGTAGATTTAATCTTGCTGAAAAACAGAAACTTTTGCGCTCACGAGAAAAATTCTCATTTTTAACAGAAGAGTGCTTTTTAGTTCATTATTTTTGCAGAAGATTAATATAAAAATTTCCCACGTGGCCCTATTTGTTTCAAGATTTTTAGAGTTACAGAAGTATTCGAAATTTCCAGATTACTACAGACTGTTCTGTTTTTGACAGATTATGTTTTTATTGTGTTATGTGCTTGTTTTGATGATTCTATTGTTTTCTTTGATGAGTTTTTGCAATAGAAAAGTTGGAATACAGTAGATATAATACAAATATAAAATATGAATTGGTTTGCTACAATACTGATAGTAGTGAATTGTTTTCTTATACTAACGGATCTCATGAAAGTTTTGTTGAGTTTTGTGTGATTGAAGTTTTCAAGTTTTGGGTTATCTCATGATGGATGAATGCATAAGGAGTAAGAAGAGCCTAAGCTTGGGTATGCCGCGGCATCCCAAGCTATTATACAAAGAGAATCAAGCAACTAAGCTTGGGGATGCCCCCCGAGTGGCATCTCCTCTTTCTTCTAACGATCATCGGTATTTTACTCGAAACTATATTTTTATTCGTCACTTGATATGTGTTTTTCTTGGAGCGTCTTGTATGATATGAGTCTTTGCTTGTTTTGTTTTGATTTTCAATTTATCAATCCTTGCTGTACACACCTATTAGAGGGAGCCAAAATTATGCCATGACTTGTTAAAATAGCTCTTTTTGCTTCACTTAAATTTTTATGATCTATGGATTTGCTCTAGTGCTTCACTTAGATTTATTTGAGAGTTAGTAAATTTTTAAGAAATTCTCTCTTGCTTCACTTAAATTATTTTAAGAAAAAAAAGCATGCTCATGATCTTCACTTACATTTGTTTGAGCTTATCAAAAGTAACACATACAAATTACTTCCAAAGTGATAGATATCCAAGAAGGATATAATAAAAACTTTCATGAAGATCATTGGAAAAAATAAACTTGATTCCTTGTAGTAATTTTGAGACATGATGATGTGATATGTGAGTCATCTTAATGAGTAATTATGCTTTAGTAAGAATATTAGTGTTAAAGTTTGTGATTCCTTATGCAAGCACGAAAGTCAATAATCATGCAATGAAATTACATCCTACTTGTGGTGCATTATTCGCTGTTATTTATGCTCAATGCTTGCCTATGATATTATTCGTTTCATGGTTGGTCGCATCCCATTCTTTTGCTAGCCTTCATTTTGCACTAAGTATGATCACTACTTGTGCATCCAAAATCCTTTATACCGGTTTTTCCACATGAGTCCACCATACCTACCTGTATGCGGTATTCCCTTGCCGTTCTAAGCAAATTTGTATGTGCCATCTCTAAATTTCAAAATAAATTTGCCTTTTGTTTGCCCGTACCGCTCGCGAGGTGGTGAGGGGTGGCCAATTTTTTTCCATGCTCGATGTGTTATTCTCACGAATGAGTGTTTATTCACTTGTCATTGCACGAGAGTAAGGCAAAGGTATTAGGATGCCTAGTCCCGAAATGAAAAACAAATTACTTTATGTTATCAAATAATAAGTTCGTTGGAAAGTGTTTGTATGGAAGGCAACCGTGGATTCGGCTAGCCATGGCTTGTGAAAGTTTGGTGGAAAAGCAATAAACTTTATTTTATGTTTGGGAATCACCTATGATATATCCAACATGGAAAGCGTTGGAAACCTTGAGTCGTTTTCGTTGGTGGGAAAAGTATACCTCCAGAAATAATTTTATCTCTCAATTTAAGCTTTGAGCTCTGGCACCTCTAGAAATCCCTACTTCCCTCTACGAAGGGCCTTTCTTTTACTTATGCAATTTTTATTTTTGAATTTGAGTCTCCATCTTCTCTTATAAAGCACCAACTAGGAAACACTATGATAGTACTTGAGCATTGGGTGTAACTAATATGCGAGTGTGTTTCATGAATGGATCAATGGTTGAGCATGATGGCCTAGGGATAACTTATTTTAGCATTGATATTTTGAAAGACATGGTTGCTTGTTGATATGTTTGACTATTTAACTCATGTCAAAAGTAGACTATTGCTTTGAACCATATAAAAGTCCAAATGTCCATGCTATAAAGAAAAGAATATGATATGACATGATATGCAACATTCCACATCCAAAATTATGTTATTATCATTTACCTACTCGAGGACGAGCAAGAATTAAGCTTGGGGATGCTGATACGTCTCCAACGTATCTGTAATTTTTGATTGTTCCATGCTGTTATATTATCATTCTTGGATGTTTTATAATCATTTTATAGTCATCTTATTGTGACGCCCGAAGACCGACGTCCCAGAAGATCCCAGAAGATTCCAGATGTTCCGGGTTGCCCGCGTGTTTCTTTTGTGCTTGTGTTATTTATTTTCGCATTGCATCATGTCATCATGCCATCATGTCATTTTATTTTGCATCTCAACCTAAATAAATTGTGTGGACCTTCGGTCCATTTAAATCGAGGGAAGAATGTCTTCTCTTTAAAACATATCATCCCAATATTTTAGGGAGCTATATAATAAATATTCCATTCGTTGGAATTAACCCAACACACTTGAATATGTCCCATGCAACACCCATCCTTTTTCTTCTTCTTCCTCTTATTCTTTTACCTCATCATGCAAGTGAGTTCTTCGCTACCTCCATTAATGTTCATTCTTTTCCTAAAAATTCTAGACCGTGCCATATGCCCCTCCTCCAAATTTCATCCTTTTCAGATATGCTCTGGTCAGATTCAAAAATGGCTCTAGTTTGAACTAAATTCAAACTTGAATTATTTTTCTATCTCTAAATAATGCCAGAGTATTTTATTTAAATGGTGCATAATTCCAGGAGTCCAGAAGTATTGCTACTTCTTTCAAATTCTTCCCGTGAACCCCTGGCCTTTTCCCGTCTTATATTCTGTGGATTGGTTATTTGCAGAAATAATTTAAAAGGAAGAGGCCAGCCAGCCTCTTGGGCCTCCTCTTCCCCTAGCCAGCCGGCCTCAAGGCCCATCTCCCATCTCCTCCTGGCCCACTTTGGCCCAACCGGCGCTCTTAACCCTAGGCCGAGCCCCGCACTCCCTCTCATTCCCTCGTGCCGCCGCCAGCCTCGTCCGCTCTCTCGCCCGATTCCCTCTCCCCGACCTGCATCGCTCGCTCCCAGCGCCCGACAGGCCCCGCTCTGCCTCCGCCTCCGTCACCCCAGGACGACGCCCGAGCCTCCTCCTCCCTTCGATGCTTGGCGCCCCTCTGCGTCCCAAGGCCAGGAGCGTCGCCTCCCTCCGCGCCAGGCTTCGCCATTGCCTCTTCCCTGCGCATCCGGTCGTGTCCTCCTTCCTCCAGCCGAGCAAGCCCTCACTCGCTCCTCGAGAGCCTCCAGCGCCAGGCCGCAGCGGTCGGATCCCGCGTCCCCGCCGGGATGCCTCGTCCAGGCTCCCTCCTCGTCGTCCGCCCCAATTCCCCGTCGCCAGCAGCCGGCCCCTTCCTCGCCTGGCCCGAGCAGGCCGGCCAGGAGCCCCAAGGCCAGGCTCCCGCATCCAGCGCGTCGCCCGCGGGCCGGACAGGACCCGCACCCGACGCCGCCCGTCCTCTGCCAAGGCCGACGCCTCCAGCCCCGAGCTCCGCGCCGTGGTTGTTTTGCTGCTGCTGCTGTCCAAGTACCGAGACCGCCATGTACTCTTTTGTTGTTGTTTGTTGCTGTTATTTTTCCGCCAAGTGCACCGCAGGCAAGACCCGGTCTCCGATTGTCATGAACCACTACTTCCTCCACTACACGACGACCCGACAAGTTCCACGACCGAGTACCCCTTCGAGTCGCCGACGACCGTCAAGTTCGACTACACGGCGATATGTCAAGTACCCCTTCGATCGCGATGCGTCAAGTACCTCTTCGGGGACGAGAATGACTACGAACGAGTACGACTTCCTTCGGAAGAGACGAGTACCACTACGTTCGACGACCGCGAGTACCACTACCGTCGCCCTGAAGATGCTGGGTTCATCAAGTCCCTCTCCGAAACGAACGTGTACCACTACTTCCGCTACCGTCGCCCGAGTACAACTACCGCCTCGAGAACGACTACTTCCTCTTCTTCCACTACGTCCCTCGACGACTCGATTCCGCCCCGAAACATTTGTTTCGAAGGTATAACCCCGAGACGTGACCCGTGGATGATTGTGTTGTGTTGTATGAAATGTTTGCCCTTGTGTGCATCGTGCCGTTTCATCTTTTGTCATGTTCCTCGGTTGCCTCGTCGCCGACTCGTGGGAACCCGGTAACGGGATCGCCCCACCTTTCATCTCGTTTGGCTCGCTCACGCCATCTTTCCTTTTGCACCGGACTCTCAACGAGTTACCGGAACCGATATGTTGCCGTGGCATCATTTTCGGAATTGTTGTCGTGGCACCCTTTTCCTTCCACCACGGTGACGATACTTCATATCTTCTTCTTGTTAACCTTTTAATAAAAATTGCATAAACTTGATCATGTCATCCGCATCATGTTAACAACATTAAATGTGTGAATTGTTGTTTGCTTATAATTACTAAATATGCTCATGGGGATTTTCCGGATATGTTGTTGTTATTTTCCGGCCTCATTTAAAATGTCTAATAGTGTAGTTTCTTTATGCTTCACCTCTTGCTATGTTAAAAACATTTAACCTTGTCTTGTAAATTAACGAGAGTCAATTAAATAATTATAATGTGGTGTTTCGTCAATATGCAACTCGTTGCATATTGAGCTCCACTTAACTTGTAGTTTTGTTTGTGCACTTTGCCATGCCATGCATAATTAAACCGGACATGCATCATTCGTGGATGTGCATCGTATGCCATGTTTATGCTGGTGTGTTTACCGTGTTGTTTCTTCTTTCCGGTTGCTTCTCTTGTTAGCTTCGGTTTCGTTCCGGAGTTGTGAGGATTCGCTCGTCTCTGTTGCTCCGTCTACTTCTTGGATCCGTTCTTCTTCCTTGTGGAATCCCAGGCAAGATGACCGAACCTCGATAACATTACTATCTTTGCCTATTGCTAGTAGCCTCGATCTATAGCTTTGCCTCGATGCCCATGATCTTCTTGTCAGCCTCCTACTTGTAACCATTGCCTTGTCTAACTACCATACCTACGCAAACCCTTGCTTGGCTAAGTACGCTTCGCTCGGCCCCTCTTATAGCATTGTTAGTTGCAGGTGAAGATTGAAGATGCTTGCTTCATGTTGAAGTTTGGTTGGGTTATATCACACTATATAAATGCTTAAATGAAATCATCTATATATTGGCAAGGGTGGAAGGCTAAGCCTTTTGCTTGGTGATTTGTTCCACTCATGCCGTTAGGAACCGTATAAACCGGTGTTATGTTCCTTGATTATGCGTTCCTAACACGGTTGGGGTGTATGGGACCCCCTTGATAAACCGCTAAGTGCTAGGTCTTTTCCAGCAAGTCCCAACATTTGGTACTATTTGCCTAATAACTAATAAAACTTGCATGTGGACTAGCTATCCCTTTTATTTTAATTCAATAACCCCGGGCCAGTGCTCCACATGAGTGTTGGTCCGAAACGGGGGTCCTGCAGGGCCACCTCGAGGAAACTCAAGGTCTGGTAAAAACCTGTAGCATCGACCATCCGGTCGTGTCCTGAGACTAGATACGCGCGGCTACCTATCAGGGTGTCGACACGCCGGGAGGATTTGCTGGATTAGCCTTACCTTAGTTCGATTTAACTTGAGCACGGGATTCCGAGAATACTCGGGTCTTCCCACCTATGGAGTTGCGACTCCGCGGATCGTGGGCTTGTAATGGGTCAAGTTGGAACACCCCTGCAGGGTTTGAACTTTCAAAAGCCGTGCCCGCGGTTATGTGGCAGATGGGAGCTTGTTAATATCCGTTTGTAGATAACTTGACACAATGTTTCTAATACACTACCAGCGTGTGTACCGTGACTGTCAATTTCCGAATAGGGATTCGGGAGTTGAACATGGTGGGGTTATGTTTGACCGGCTTTAGCTAGGATCACTTCGTGATCATCTTTCGACCGATGCTCTTCTCTTCTCGCTCTCATATACGTAAGCTAGTGCTAGTTGCTGCTGCAGACTCTTGTTGTTCCTTCACCTCTTGTTCTTTCTTCAGCCTTGTCCTCACCCAAGGCTTAAATAGTCATGTTACCCGGGAACGGGATTGCTGAGTCCTCTGTGGCTCACAGTTACTTCACCACACCAGATGCAGGTTCAGCCGAGTTTGATGCAGGAGTTGGATCAGTTCTTCACCAGGAGCTCGATGAAGAGTGTGTCCGTTTGTTTGTGATGTTTCGACGATCAGTAGTGGTTCTTCTACTAGGATTCGATCCTGACCTGTGGCGTTTTGTTGTTTTGGTATCTTTCTTTTGATCTTCAACCGTAGTCGGGTTGTGATGTTTTGAATGATGATTGCTTATGTAATGTATTGTGTGAACTGGCGAGTGTAAGCCAACTATCTCCTTTTGCAATTTAATCCCTATTTTACATGAGTCGTGCAAAGATACCAAACTTGAGATCATTCTAGGATGGGCTTATACCTTTAAGTCGTGCCTCGACACGTAGGAGGTATAGTCCCATCCTGGGCATTACAAGTTGGTATTCAGAGCCTTCTCCGACCTAGAAGCCCCTACTGATTGATCGAATCGTTGACGGTTGAGTCTAGACACACACTTGAAAATGTTTTGAGTCCTATATATATATCGGAGAGTAGGATTTCTTTTGCTTCTCATCTCTTTTCATTCTGGTGAGGACTCCTGACGATTACTCTTGCCTCTTCTACTTTCAAAAATTGCACCAAATTTTTTTTAGGATCTCGCGAGTATTGTTTGGATTGTTCCGATGTCTTTGTGACGAGAACATTGTTCTCGATGCCTCCTGTCATTAGGGGTTGTGGCAGTGTCCCGGGGAGTTGAGCTCCGAGGTGTTGTCGTCACAAATCCATCGCGGCAGTACTAGAATACTTAAGACGGCCGACATCGAAAATCTCTCCTATACGGCCAGTGGCAAGATAACCCCGACATCACCCAGTACTGGGGAGGTAGCTTGAGAGTATTGCCATAGCTTGTATAGTGGATGCGTTTCGAAGGTCCGAGGTAAATAGTTTCCGAGAAAGATTGGTTATGTGTTGAAGGATGGATACACCTGGATGTAGGTTTAGAGTTGATTGCGCGGTGCTTCTCGTGTATCCCCAACACCTGATTGCATAACTAGAAACTTTCCGAAATCTATAGGTGGGTTCATCCAGTAGTTCTAGGCATTCTTCCAATGGATGCACGATATGAAGTTTGGGGTTCTACATTGAGTGAAGTGGTTTTATGGACTTGTTCTGATCGGGAGTTGCATCTTAAAGGGTCCTTGGCTATGCTGATCCGGGGATGACAAAACCCTTTTGTAACACGTTTCATGAGCTTTCAGCACGAAGATGTCGAACGAAGCTTCTATCTTGTATTTGTTCTATCTGATCTTTGTTCCTTTTTATTTATCTTTTTGTTCTCCAAGTGGCTTCTCGACCAGTGATGTACCTACAGAATTCATTCGTTCAATCCTCTGTTCGAATGATATTGTGAAGATCATGCTACATATCTATCCTTTGTTTCGTTTTGATTCTGGTATTCGAGTTGCTTCGATGTCAAGTGTTGATTCCATACCTTTCTTAATCGGTATTCTCATATTTCTATGGGAGCGCTAATTCTTCTTGACCATCGAGATTTTCATGTTAATCCTTTTCAACCGATGTGCCTTCTCTTCAAGTTATTCCATACGGACGTCGTTGAGAAATCTGACGATTTGTCTGTTTCATTCATCCCAAGTCGTCTTTGTTTTCCCCACCCTCCCACCCTTCTTCTTCTCGGAGCAAGAAATTCTCAAATGAAGTATCCATTTTATTCATGTGAGATTTCTTCATTCTTTCCTTCAAAGTTCTTATCCGGTGATTCTCGTGAAGATGCTCAAGAGCTTCAAGTTCATCATTCTTTTGTTCTCAGATTCTGCCGGTGGATGTAATTCAAGATTTCGGTGTTGATCTTATCCTTTTCCTCATTTCATAATGCTTTCTTATTCCGGTGCACCAATTAATCATTCTCCTCTTGTTATTCATATCCGGAGTGCTGAAGATTCATAATTCTAGTTTAATCCGTTCAAATTATTTTGAGGATTATCATCTTATTCAAGCCATTTAATTCAACCGGTGCAATATCTCTTAAGCAATCTTTTTCAACGGTGATTTCTTTTGAGTGGGCCCTAACCCACATGTCTTTTCCCAGGATCTTACCTGACTCTTCTAATTTTTCTAGAGTTATACTCAAATTCTTTTCAAGGTGTGACGTAAGAATGATTTCCATCAGTCACATGCCTTCTCCAAGCTTGTTTTCAATCATTTCCATCTTAGCTCCACCTTCCTCTTGTCATTCGTCCGGAGTATCTCGAAATTCTTATGGCATTTCTCGTCTTCATTCTCAACATTTGGAGACCGGAGAAGTGTTTCTCTTAAATCTTGGCCGTCTTCTTGAAGATTCGTGATTCTAGCTTCATGCCATCCTCATTATTGTTCCGATTGTGAGGAATCCTTTTATACCCTTCCGAAGCATTTCATGAATTCTTTTCCATTGTGATCCTCCGAAGGCCATCATTTCAGAACATTTCTTCGTTCTCAGTTTGCAACTTCGTCCTCCAACTATTCTTCATTGATGTCTCTTCGTTCGTCTCCATATTCTTACGGTGGTTCTTTCAAGATTTCTCTTCCGTTGTTATCGTTTTAATTCATTTGTTCTTTCATAATCCTACCGGTGGTTCGTTGAAGATTTACCCAAGCTTGTGCTAGATCCCTCTTTAATTCTTTCAACGAGAATAAGTAGTATGCCAAATCCTTTGGTTGTCATCAATTTAAATTGGTGAAGGATATGCATGACATAATTCTTATTCTTATTCCTTCAAGGTGATTAATCCCTTCCTTCGGAGCTTGTTCATCATATCATATTCTCGGTTCTAAGTTGTTCATCTTGTTTTCCGGAGCTCCAAGTTATTTCAATTATATCATTTCAAAGCTCCATCTAATTCATCGCGGGCCTTGAATCTTATTCTTTTCATCTTTCGCTTCTCATGCTTTCATTACCGGAGTTCTCATGGTGGTTCATTATGATTTAATTCATCCTCGAAGTCTTCATCAAGATTCTTGTTGGAGCTCAAGCATTCTTCATCATGCCTTCCAATTGCAATTCTTTCTACCTTATCTTTTCAGATGGTGTTATGTCATTCTTGACAATTCCTTCATGTTTCATGATTCACGAGTTTTCAAGAATGAGATATTTAAACCCATCATTTTCTTTGTTCAGGAGATCTTTCCAACCATTCAATTTATTTGTTGGAGTAATCTTGGGTTGTATTTCACTTAAAAGCTTTCTTTGAGAATTGTTGCTAATTATGGTGCTTATAATGACCCAAGTTCTTCATTTATCATTCCGGTGTTATAAGTTATCGTCTCCTTGTTGATCTCAATCCAAGCAATTTGTTTCCGTCAGTGGCCGATTGTCACCTCATAATTTTGAGATGTTTTCCATAAGCCCACATCAAGCTTATTCTTTTCGTTGTTGATTTTTCCAACAACTCTGTTCAACCCTTCTTTGTAAGGAGGTTTTCCTAATTCATTTTGAGAGAAGTTGACTTTTTCTTCTCCATTCATTTCTTTCATTGATTTATATGCTAATCTTTCATTCCGGAGGCATTGTGATATTGCACTCTTTAACCATCATCTCGTTTTTATCGGGATCATGTTCTTTCCCTTGTTTATCATTTAACCGGAGTGTTGTATTTTTCATTCAAGTTCTCTCATCTTATCAAGTTTTGCCTATCTTTTCAACCGGAGTGCTGTCTGAGTCTTTCTTACACCTTGTGCCATTATTTCAATTGTTTCAGAGGCAATGTGTTGTCGATTTCATCAAGTATCACTCCATCTCCTTAAGTTCATGTTAATTCCTTCCATTTTCAGACGAAGTGCTGCCCAAATTATTTCGTTCTTATTCCTTCTCAATCTTGGTTAACAGGAGTGGTTTTGAAATTCTTTTGTCATCCGTGAGCTCTTGTTTCATGTCTTTCAACCTTCAAGGTTCTCATAATGTTCCTTGTTTCTCTTTTCCAACGGAGTGCTCTTATTTTCGTTCATCTCCATTGTATTCTTCTTTCATTTGTTAAACCTCTCAAGGTTCTTTGGTTTCACTCGTCTGTCAAAGAAGCAACTTTGTTTTACCTCTTCTTTTTCGTTTTTTACCCGGTGATATCTCTAGGATCTCAGGTCGAGATCCTCTGTTAGTGTGGGAGAGTTGTGACGCCCGAAGACCGACGTCCCAAAAGATCCCAGAAGATTCCAGATGTTCCGGGTTGCCCGCGTGTTTCTTTTGTGCTTGTGTTATTTATTTTCGCATTGCATCATGTCATCATGCCATCATGTCATTTTATTTTGCATCTCAACCTAAATAAATTGTGTGGACCTTTGGTCCATTTAAATAGAGGGAAGAATGTCTTCTCTTTAAAACATATCATCCCAATATTTTAGGGAGCTATATAATAAATATTCCATTCGTTGGAATTAACCCAACACACTTGAATATGTCCCATGCAACACCCATCCTTCTTCTTCTTCTTCCTCTTATTCTTTTACCTCATCATGCAAGTGAGTTCTTCGCTACCTCCATTAATGTTCATTCTTTTCCTAAAAATTCTAGACCGTGCCATATGCCCCTCCTCCAAATTTCATCCTTTTCAGATATGCTCTGGTCAGATTCAAAAATGGCTCTAGTTTGAACTAAATTCAAACTTGAATTATTTTTCTATCTGTAAATATTGCCAGAGTATTTTATTTAAATGGTGCATAATTCCAGGAGTCCAGAAGTATTGCTACTTCTTTCAAATTCTTCCCGTGAACCCCTGGCCTTTTCCCGTCTTATATTCTGTGGATTGGTTATTTGCAGAAATAATTTAAAAGGAAGAGGCCAGCCAGCCTCTTGGGCCTCCTCTTGCCCTAGCCAGCCGGCCTCAAGGCCCATCTCCCATCTCCTCCTAGCCCACTTTGGCCCAACCGGCGCTCTTAACCCTAGCCCGAGCCCCGCACTCCCTCTCATTCCCTCGTGCCGCCGCCAGCCTCGTCCGCTCTCTCGCCCGATTCCCTCTCCCCGACCCGCATCGCTCGCTCCCAGCGCCCGACAGGCCCCGCTCTGCCTCCGCCTCCGTCGCCCCAGGACGACGCCCGAGCCTCCTCCTCCCTTCGATGCTTGGCGCCCCTCCGCGTCCCAAGGCCAGGAGCGTCGCCTCCCTCCACGCCAGGCTTCGCCAGTGCCTCTTCGCTGCGCATCCGGTTGTGTCCTCCTTCCTCCAGCCGAGCGAGCCCTCACTCGCTCCTCGAGAGCCTCCAGCGCCAGGCCGCAGCGGTCGGATCCCGCGTCCCCGCCGGGATGCCTCGTCCAGGCTCCCTCCTCGTCGTCCGCCCCAAGTCCCCGTCGCCAGCAGCAGGCCCCTTCCTCGCCTGGCCCGAGCAGGCCGGCCAGGAGCCCCAAGGCCAGGCTCCCGCATCCAGCGCGTCGCCCGCGGGCTGGCCAGGACCCGCACCCGACGCCGCCCGTCCTTTGCCAAGGCCGACGCCTCCAGCCCCGAGCTCCGCGCCGTGGTTGTTTTGCTGCTGCTGCTGTCCAAGTACCGAGACCGCCATGTACTCTTTTGTTGTTGTTTGTTGCTGTTATTTTTCCGCCAAGTGCACCGCAGGCAAGACCCGGTCTCCGATTGTCATGAACCACTACTTCCTCCACTACACGACGACCCGACAAGTTCCACGACCGAGTACCCCTTCGAGTCGCCGACGACCGTCAAGTTCGACTACACGGCGATATGTCAAGTACCCCTTCGATCGCGATGCGTCAAGTACCTCTTCGGGGACGAGAACGACTACGAACGAGTACGACTACCTTCGGAAGAGACGAGTACCACTACATTCGACGACCCCGAGTACCACTACCGTCGCCCTGAAGATGTTGGGTTCATCAAGTCCCTCTCCGAAACGAACGTGTACCACTACTTCCACTACCGTCGCCCGAGTACAACTACCGCCTCGAGAACGGCTACTTCCTCTTCTTCCACTACGTCCCTCGACGACTCGATTCCGCCGCGAAACATTTGTTTCGAAGGTATAACCCCGAGACGTGACCCGTGGATGATTGTGTTGTGTTGTATGAAATGTTTGCCCTTGTGTGCATCGTGCCGTTTCATCTTTTGTCATGTTCCTCGGTTGCCTCGTCGCCGACTCGTGGGAACCCGGTAACGGGATCGCCCCACCTTTCATCTCGTTTGGCTCGCTCACGCCATCTTTCCTTTTGCACCGGACTCTCAACGAGTTACCGGAACCGATATGTTGCCGTGGCATCATTTTCGGAATTGTTGTCGTGGCACCCTTTTCCTTGCACCACGGTGACGATACTTCATATCTTCTTCTTGTTAACCTTTTAATAAAAATTGCATAAACTTGATCATGTCATCCGCATCATGTTAACAACATTAAATGTGTGAATTGTTGTTTGCTTATAATTACTAAACATGCTCATGGGAATTTTCCGGATATGTTGTGGTTATTTTCCGGCCTCATTTAAAATGACTAATAGTGTAGTTTCTTTATGCTTCACCTCTTGCTATGTTAAAAACATTTAACCTTGTCTTGTAAATTAACGAGAGTCAATTAAATAATTATAATGTGGTGTTTCGTCAATATGCAACTCGTTGCATATTGAGCTCCACTTAACTTGTAGTTTTGTTTGTGCACTTTGCCATGCCATGCATAATTAAACCGGACATGCATCATTCGTGGATGTGCATCGTATGCCATGTTTATGCTGGTGTGTTTACCGTGTTGTTTCTTCTTTCCGGTTGCTTCTCTTGTTAGCTTCGGTTTCGTTCCGGAGTTGTGAGGATTCACTCGTCTCTGTTGCTCCGTCTACTTCTTGGATCCGTTCTTCTTCCTTGTGGAATCCCAGGCAAGATGACCGAACCTCGATAACATTATTATCTTTGCCTATTGCTAGTAGCCTCGATCTATAGCTTTGCCTCGATGCCCATGATCTTCTTGTCAGCCTCCTACTTGTAACCATTGCCTTGTCTAACTACCATACCTACGCAAACCCTTGCTTGGCTAAGTACGCTTCGCTCAGCCCCTCTTATAGCATTGTTAGTTGCAGGTGAAGATTGAAGATGCTTGCTTCATGTTGAAGTTTGGTTGGGTTATATCACACTATACAAATGCTTAAATGAAATCATCTATATATTGGCAAGGGTGGAAGGCTAAGCCTTTTGCTTGGTGATTTGTTCCACTCATGCCGTTAGGAACCGTATAAACCGGTGTTATGTTCCTTGATTATGCGTTCCTAACACGGTTGGGGTGTATGGGACCCCCTTGATAAACCGCTAAGTGCTAAGTCTTTTCCAGCAAGTCCCAACATTTGGTACTATTTGCCTAATAACTAATAAAACTTGCATGTGGACTAGCTATCCCTTTTATTTTAATTCAACAACCCCGGGCCAGTGCTCCACATGAGTGTTGGTCCGAAACGGGGGTCCTGCAGGGCCACCTCGAGGAAACTCAAGGTCTGGTAAAAACCTGTAGCATCGCCCATCCGGTCGTGTCCTGAGACTAGATACGCGCGGCTACCTATCAGGGTGTCGACACGCCGGGAGGATTTGCTGGATTAGCCTTACCTTAGTTCGGTTTAACTTGAGCACGGGATTCCGAGAATACTCGGGTCTTCCCACCTATGGAGTTGCGATTCCGCGGATCGTGGGCTTGTAATGGGTCAAGTTGGAACACCCCTGCAGGGTTTGAACTTTCGAAAGCCGTGCCCGCGGTTATGTGGCAGATGGGAGCTTGTTAATATCCGGTTGTAGATAACTTGACACAATGTTTCTAATACACTACCAGCGTGTGTACCGTGACTGTCAATTTCCGAATAGGGATTCGGGAGTTGAACACGGTGGGGTTATGTTTGACCGGCTTTAGCTAGGATCACTTCGTGATCATCTTTCGACCGATGCTCTTCTCTTCTCGCTCTCGTATACGTAAGCTAGTGCTAGTTGCTGCTGCAGACTCTTGTTGTTCCTTCACCTCTTGTTCTTTCTTCAGCCTTGTCCTCACCCAAGGCTTAAATAGTCATGTTACCCGGGAACGGGATTGCTGAGTCCTCTGTGGCTCACAGTTACTTCACCACACCAGATGCAGGTTCAGCCGAGTTTGATGCAGGAGTTGGATCAGTTCTTCACCAGGAGCTCGATGAAGAGTGTGTCCATTTGTTTGTGATGTTTCGACGATCAGTAGTGGTTCTTCTACTAGGATTCGATCCTGAGCTGTGGCGTTTTGTTGTTTTGGTATCTTTCTTTTGATCTTCACCCGTAGTCGGGTTGTGATGTTTTGAATGATGATTGCTTATGTAATGTATTGTGTGAAGTGGCGAGTGTAAGCCAACTATCTCCTTTTGCAATTTAATCCCTATTTTACATGAGTCGTGCAAAGATACCAAACTTGAGATCATTCTAGGATGGGCTTATACCTTTCAGTCGTGCCTCGACACATAGGAGGTATAGTCCCATCCTGGGCATTACAAGTTGGTATTCAGAGCCTTCTCCGACCTAGAAGCCCCCACTGATTGATCGAATCGTTGACGGTTGAGTCTAGACACACACTTGAAAATGTTTTGAGTCCTATATATATATATCGGAGAGTAGGATTTCTTTTGCTTCTCATCTCTTTTCATTCTGGTGAGGACTCCTGACGATTACTCTTGCCTCTTCTACTTTCAAAAATTGCACCAAATTTTTTTTAGGATCTCGCGAGTATTGTTTGGATTGTTCCGATGTCTTTGTGACGAAAACATTGTTCTCAATGCCTCCTGTCATTAGGGGTTGTGGCAGTGTCCCGGGGAGTTGAGCTCCGAGGTGTTGTCGTCACAAATCCATCGCGGCAGTACTAGAATACTTAAGACGGCCGACATCGAAAATCTCTCCTATACGGCCAGTGACAAGATAACCCCGACATCACCCAGTACTGGGGAGGTAGCTCGAGAGTATTGCCATAGCTTGTATAGTGGATGCGTTTCGAAGGTCCGAGGTAAATAGTTTCCGAGAAAGACTGGTTATGTGTTGAAGGATGGGTACACCTGGATGTAGGTTTAGAGTTGATTGCGCAGTGCTTCTCGTGTATCCCCAACACCTGATTGCATAACTGGAAACTTTCGGAAATCTATAGGTGGGTTCATCGAGTAGTTCTAGGCATTCTTCCAACGGATGCACGATATGAAGTTTGGTGTTCTACATTGAGTGAAGTGGTTTTATGGACTTGTTCTGATCGGGAGTTGCATCTTAAAGGGTCCTTGGCTATGCTGATCCGGGGATGACAAAACCCTTTTGTAACACGTTTCATGAGCTTTCAGCACGAAGATGTCGAACGAAGCTTCTATCTTGTATTTGTTCTATCTGATCTTTGTTCCTTTTTATTTATCTTTTTGTTCTCCAAGTGGCTTCTCGACCAGTGATGTACCTACAGAATTCATTCGTTCAATCCTCTGTTCGAATGATATTGTGAAGATCATGCTACATATCTATCCTTTGTTTCGTTTTGATTCTGGTATTCGAGTTGCTTCGATGTCAAGTGTTGATTCCATACCTTTCTTAATCGGTATTCTCATATTTCTATGGGAGCGCTAATTCTTCTTGACCATCGAGATTTTCATGTTAATCCTTTTCAACCGATGTGCCTTCTCTTCAAGTTATTCCATACGGACGTCGTTGAGAAATCTGATGATTTGTCTGTTTCATTCATCCCAAGTCGTCTTTGTTTTCCCCACCCTCCCACCCTTCTTCTTCTCGGAGCAAGAAATTCTCAAATGAAGTATCCATTTTATTCATGTGAGATTTCTTCATTCTTTCCTTCAAAGTTCTTATCCGGTGATTCTCGTGAAGATGCTCAAGAGCTTCAAGTTCATCATTCTTTTGTTCTCAGATTCTGCCAGTGGATGTAATTCAAGATTTCGGTGTTGATCTTATCCTTTTCCTCATTTCATAATGCTTTCTTATTCCGGTGCACCAATTAATCATTCTCCTCTTGTTATTCATATCCGGAGTGCTGAAGATTCATAATTCTAGTTTAATCCGTTCAAATTATTTTGAGGATTATCATCTTATTCAAGCCATTTAATTCAACCAGTGCAATATCTCTTAAGCAATCTTTTTCAACGGTGATTTCTTTTGAGTGGGCCCTAACCCACAGGTCTTTTCTCAGGATCTTACCCGACTCTTCTAATTTTTCTGGAGTTATACTCAAATTCTTTTCAAGGTGTGACATAAGAATGATTTCCATCAGTCACATGCCTTCTCCAAGCTTGTTTTCAATCATTTCCATCTTAGCTCCACCTTCCTCTTGTCATTCGTCCGGAGTATCTCGAAATTCTTATGGCATTTCTCGTCTTCATTCTCAACATTTGGAGACCGGAGAAGTGTTTCTCTTAAATCTTGGCCGTCTTCTTGAAGATTCGTGATTCTAGCTTCATGCCATCCTCATTATTGTTCCGATTGTGAGGAATCCTTTTATACCCTTCCGAAGCATTTCATGAATTCTTTTCCATTGTGATCCTCCGAAGGCCATCATTTCAGAACATTTCTTCGTTCTCAGTTTGCAACTTCGTCCTCCAACTATTCTTCATTGATGTCTCTTCGTTCGTCTCCATATTCTTACGGTGGTTCTTTCAAGATTTCTCTTCCGTTGTTATCGTTTTAATTCATTTGTTCTTTCATAATCCTACCGGTGGTTCGTTGAAGATTTACCCAAGCTTGTGCTAGACCCCTCTTTAATTCTTTCAACGAGAATAAGTAGTATGCCAAATCCTTTGGTTGTCATCAATTTAAATTGGTGAAGGATATGCATGACATAATTCTTATTCTTATTCCTTCAAGGTGATTAATCCCTTCCTTCGGAGCTTGTTCATCATATCATATTCTCGGTTCTAAGTTGTTCATCTTGTTTTCCGGAGCTCCAAGTTATTTCAATTATATCATTTCAAAGCTCCATCTAATTCATCGCGGGCCTTGAATCTTATTCTTTTCATCTTTCGCTTCTCATGCTTTCATTACCGGAGTTCTCATGGTGGTTCATTATGATTTAATTCATCCTCGAAGTCTTCATCAAGATTCTTGTTGGAGCTCAAGCATTCTTCATCATGCTTTCCAATTGCAATTCTTTCTACCTTATCTTTTCAGATGGTGTTATGTCATTCTTGACAATTCCTTCATGTTTCATGATTCACAAGTTTTCAAGAATGAGATATTTAAACCCATCATTTTCTTTGTTCAGGAGATCTTTCCAACCATTCAATTTATTTGTTGGAGTAATCTTGGGTTGTATTTCACTTAAAAGCTTTCTTTGAGAATTGTTGCTAATTATGGTGCTTATAATGACCCAAGTTCTTCATTTATCATTCCGGTGTTATAATTTATCGTCTCCTTGTTGATCTCAATCCAAGCAATTTGTTTCCGTCAGTGGCCGATTGTCACCTCATAATTTTGAGATGTTTTCCATAAGCCCACATCAAGCTTATTCTTTTCGTTGTTGATTTTTCCAACAACTCTGTTCAACCCTTCTTTGTAAGGAGGTTTTCCTAATTCATTTTGAGAGAAGTTGACTTTTTCTTCTCCATTCATTTCTTTCATTGATTTATATGCTATTCTTTCATTCCGGAGGCATTGTGATATTGCTCTCTTTAACCATCATCTCGTTTTTATCGGGATCATGTTCTTTCCCTTGTTTATCATTTAACCGGAGTGTTGTATTTTTCATTGAAGTTCTCTCATCTTATCAAGTTTTGCCTATCTTTACAACCGGAGTGCTGTCTGAGTCTTTCTTACACCTTGTGCCATTATTTCAATTGTTTCAGAGGCAATGTGTTGTTGATTTCATCAAGTATCACTCCATCTCCTTAAGTTCATGTTAATTCCTTCCATTTTCAGACGGAGTGCTGCCCAAATTATTTCGTTCTTATTCCTTCTCAATCTTGGTTAACCGGAGTGGTTTTGAAATTCTTTCGTCATCCGTGAGCTCTTGTTTAATGTCTTTCAACCTTCAAGGTTCTCATAATGTTCCTTGTTTCTCTTTTCCAACGGAGTGCTCTTATTTTCGTTCATCTCCATTGTATTATTCTTTCATTTGTTAAACCTCTCAAGGTTCTTTGGTTTCACTCGTCTGTCAAAGAAGCAACTTTGTTTTACCTCTTCTTTTTCGTTTTTTACCCGGTGATATCTCTAGGATCTCGGGTCGAGATCCTCTGTTAGTGTGGCAGAGTTGTGACGCCCGAAGACCGACGTCCCAGAAGATCCCAGAAGATTCCAGATGTTCCGGGTTGCCCGCGTGTTTCTTTTGTGCTTGTGTTATTTATTTTCGCATTGCATCATGTCATCATGACATCATGTCATTTTATTTTGCATCTCAACCTAAATAAATTGTGTGGACCTTCGGTCCATTTAAATCGAGGGAAGAATGTCTTCTCTTTAAAACATATCATCCCAATATTTTAGGGAGCTATATAATAAATATTCCATTCGTTGGAATTAACCCAACACACTTGAATATGTCCCATGCAACACCCATCCTTCTTCTTCTTCTTCCTCTTATTCTTTTACCTCATCATGCAAGTGAGTTCTTCGCTACCTCCATTAATGTTCATTCTTTTCCTAAAAATTCTAGACCGTGCCATATGCCCCTCCTCCAAATTTCATCCTTTTCAGATATGCTCTGGTCAGATTCAAAAATGGCTCTAGTTTGAACTAAATTCAAACTTGAATTATTTTTCTATCTCTAAATAATGCCAGAGTATTTTATTTAAATGGTGCATAATTCCAGGAGTCCAGAAGTATTGCTACTTCTTTCAAATTCTTCCCGTGAACCCCTGGCCTTTTCCCGTCTTATATTCTGTGGATTGGTTATTTGCAGAAATAATTTAAAAGGAAGAGGCCAGCCAGCCTCTTGGGCCTCCTCTTCCCCTAGCCAGCCGGCCTCAAGGCCCATCTCCCATCTCCTCCTGGCCCACTTTGGCCCAACCGGCGCTCTTAACCCTAGCCCGAGCCCCGCACTCCCTCTCATTCCCTCGTGCCGCCGCCAGCCTCGTCCGCTCTCTCGCCCGATTCCCTCTCCCCGACCCGCATCGCTCGCTCCCAGCGCCCGACAGGCCCCGCTCTGCCTCCGCCTCCGTCGCCCCAGGACGACGCCCGAGCCTCCTCCTCCCTTCGATGCTTGGCGCCCCTCCGCGTCCCAAGGCCAGGAGCGTCGCCTCCCTCCGCGCCAGGCTTCGCCAGTGCCTCTTCGCTGCGCATCCGGTCGTGTCCTCCTTCCTCCAGCCGAGCGAGCCCTCACTCGCTCCTCAAGAGCCTCCAGCGCCAGGCCGCAGCGGTCGGATCCCGCGTCCCCGCCGGGATGCCTCGTCCAGGCTCCCTCCTCGTCGTCCGCCCCAAGTCCCCGTCGCCAGCAGCCGGCCCCTTCCTCGCCTGGCCCGAGCAGGCCGGCCAGGAGCCCCAAGGCCAGGCTCCCGCATCCAGCGCATCGCCCGCGGGCCGGCCAGGACCCGCACCCGACGCCGCCCGTCCTCTGCCAAGGCCGACGCCTCCAGCCCCGAGCTCCGTGCCGTGGTTGTTTTGCTGCTGCTGCTGTCCAAGTACCGAGACCGCCATGTACTCTTTTGTTGTTGTTTGTTGCTGTTATTTTTCCGCCAAGTGCACCGCAGGCAAGACCCGGTCTCCGATTGTCATGAACCACTACTTCCTCCACTACACGACGACCCGACAAGTTCCACGACCGAGTACCCCTTCGAGTCGCCGACGACCGTCAAGTTCGACTACACGGCGATATGTCAAGTACCCCTTCGATCGCGATGCGTCAAGTACCTCTTCGGGGACGAGAACGACTACGAACGAGTACGACTACCTTCGGAAGAGACGAGTACCACTACGTTCGACGACCGCGAGTACCACTACCGTCGCCCTGAAGATGTTGGGTTCATCAAGTCCCTCTCCGAAACGAACGTGTACCACTACTTCCGCTACCGTCGCCCGAGTACAACTACCGCCTCGAGAACGGCTACTTCCTCTTCTTCCACTACGTCCCTCGATGACTCGATTCCGCCCCGAAACATTTGTTTCGAAGGTATAACCCCGAGACGTGACCCGTGGATGATTGTGTTGTGTTGTATGAAATGTTTGCCCTTGTGTGCATCGTGCCGTTTCATCTTTTGTCATGTTCCTCGGTTGCCTCGTCGCCGACTCGTGGGAACCCGGTAACGGGATCGCCCCACCTTTCATCTCGTTTGGCTCGCTCACGCCATCTTTCCTTTTGCACCGGACTCTCAACGAGTTACCGGAACCGATATGTTGCCGTGGCATCATTTTCGGAATTGTTGTCGTGGCACCCTTTTCCTTCCACCACGGTGACGATACTTCATATCTTCTTCTTGTTAACCTTTTAATAAAAATTGCATAAACTTGATCATGTCATCCGCATCATGTTAACAACATTAAATGTGTGAATTGTTGTTTGCTTATAATTAGTAAACATGCTCATGGGGATTTTCCGGATATGTTGTTGTTATTTTCCGGCATCATTTAAAATGTCTAATAGTGTAGTTTCTTTATGCTTCACCTCTTGCTATGTTAAAAACATTTAACATTGTCTTGTAAATTAACGAGAGTCAATTAAATAATTATAATGTGGTGTTTCGTCAATATGCAACTCGTTGCATATTGAGCTCCACTTAACTTGTAGTTTTGTTTGTGCACTTTGCCATGCCATGCATAATTAAACCGGACATGCATCATTCATGGATGTGCATCGTATGCCATGTTTATGCTGGTGTGTTTACCGTGTTGTTTCTTCTTTCCGGTTGCTTCTCTTGTTAGCTTCGGTTTCGTTCTGGAGTTGTGAGGATTCGCTCGTCTCTGTTGCTCCGTCTACTTCTTGGATCCGTTCTTCTTCCTTGTGGAATCCCAAGCAAGATGACCGAACCTCGATAACATTACTATCTTTGCCTATTGCTAGTAGCCTCGATCTATAGCTTTGCCTCGATGCCCATGATCTTCTTGTCAGCCTCCTACTTGTAACCATTGCCTTGTCTAACTACCATACCTACGCAAACCCTTGCTTGGCTAAGTACGCTTCGCTCAGCCCCTCTTATAGCTTTGTTAGTTGCAGGTGAAGATTGAAGATGCTTGCTTCATGTTGAAGTTTGGTTGGGTTATATCACACTATATAAATGCTTAAATGAAATCATCTATATATTGGCAAGGGTGGAAGGCTAAGCCTTTTGCTTGGTGATTTGTTCCACTCATGCCGTTAGGAACCGTATAAACCGGTGTTATGTTCCTTGATTATGCGTTCCTAACACGGTTGGGGTGTATGGGACCCCCTTGATAAACCGCTAAGTGCTAAGTCTTTTCCAGCAAGTCCCAACATTTGGTACTATTTGCCTAATAACTAATAAAACTTGCATGTGGACTAGCTATCCCTTTTATTTTAATTCAACAACCCCGGGCCAGTGCTCCACATGAGTGTTGGTCCGAAATGGGGGTCCTGCAGGGCCACCTCGAGGAAACTCAAGGTCTGGTAAAAACCTGTAGCATCGCCCATCCGGTCGTGTCCTGAGACTAGATACGCGCGGCTACCTATCAGGGTGTCGACACGCCGGGAGGATTTGCTGGATTAGCCTTACCTTAGTTCGGTTTAACTTGAGCTCGGGATTCCGAGAATACTCGGGTCTTCCCACCTATGGAGTTGCGACTCCGCGGATCGTGGGCTTGTAATGGGTCAAGTTGGAACACCCCTGCAGGGTTTGAACTTTCGAAAGCCGTGCCCGCGGTTATGTGGCAGATGGGAGCTTGTTAATATCCGGTTGTAGATAACTTGACACAATGTTTCTAATACACTACCAGCGTGTGTACCGTGACTGTCAATTTCCGAATAGGGATTCGGGAGTTGAACACGGTGGGGTTATGTTTGACCGGCTTTAGCTAGGATCACTTCGTGATCATCTTTCGACCGATGCTCTTCTCTTCTCTCTCTCGTATACGTAAGCTAGTGCTAGTTGCTGCTGCAGACTCTTGTTGTTCCTTCACCTCTTGTTCTTTCTTCAGCCTTGTCCTCACCCAAGGCTTAAATAGTCATGTTACCCGGGAACGGGATTGCTGAGTCCTCTGTGGCTCACAGTTACTTCACCACACCAGATGCAGGTTCAGCCGAGTTTGATGCAGGAGTTGGATCAGTTATTCACCAGGAGCTCGATGAAGAGTGTGTCCGTTTGTTTGTGATGTTTCGACGATCAGTAGTGGTTCTTCTACTAGGATTCGATCCTGACCTGTGGCGTTTTGTTGTTTTGGTATCTTTCTTTTGATCTTCACCCGTAGTCGGGTTGTGATGTTTTGAATGATGATTGCTTATGTAATGTATTGTGTGAAGTGGCGAGTGTAAGCCAACTATCTCCTTTTGCAATTTAATCCCTATTTTACATGAGTCGTGCAAAGATACCAAACTTGAGATCATTCTAGGATGGGCTTATACCTTTAAGTCGTGCCTCGACACGTAGGAGGTATAGTCCCATCCTGGGCATTACACTTATATCATTTTTTGGTACTAGCCTATTGACATAGTGCCATGTGCTAGTTGCTGTTTTCTACTCGCAGGAAATCAATATCAAACGGAGTCCAAACACCGCAAAACTTTTTGGAGAATGTTTATGGGCCAGAAGACACCCAATGGGCTGAAGCTCCATCTGGGGGTGCCCCGAGGGGGGCACAACCCACCAGGGCATGCCAGCCCCCCTGGCGCCCCTAGGTGGGTTGTGCTCACCTCAGTGGCCTCCCGCACTGCCTCTTCGCTCTATAAATACCCCAATATTCCAGAAACTCTAGGGGAGTCGACAAAATTCTATTCCTGCCACCGCAAAGTCCATAACCACCAGATCCAATTTGGACACCATCACGGAGGGTTTCACCACCTCCATTGGTGGCTCTCCGATGATGTGTGAGTAGTTCCTTGTAGACCTACAGGTCCGTAGTCAATAGCTATATGGCTTCATCTCTCTCTTTTGATTATCAATACAATGGTCTCTTTGAGATCCATATGATGTAACTCTTTTGCGGTGTGTTTGTTGGGATCTGATGAACTTTCAGTTGATGGTCAGATCTATCTTTTTGTATCCATGAAAGTTATTTGAGTCTTCTTTGATCTCTTATATGCATGATTGCTTATCGCCTCATATTTCTTCTCCGATATTTGGGTTTTGTTTGGCCAACTTGATCTATTTATCTTGCAATGGGAAGAGGTGCTTTGTAGTGGGTTCGATCTTATGGTGCTTGATACCAGTGACAGAAAGGGAACCGACACGTATGTATCGTTGCTACTAAGGATAAAGAGATGGGGTCTATTTCTACATAAATAGATCTTGTCTACATCATGTCATCGTTCTTATTGCATTACTCCGTTTCTCCATGAACTTAATACACTAGATGAATGCTGGATAGCGGTCGATGTGTGGAGTAATAGTAGTAGATGCAGGCAGGAGTCCGTCTACTAATCTTGGACGTGATACCTATATAATGATCATTGCCTGGATATCGTCATGATTATTTGAAGTTCTATCAATTGCCCAACAGTAATTATTTTCCCACCGCTTGCTATTTTCTCAAGAGAAGCCACTAGTGAAATCTACGGCCCCCGGGTCTCTTCCAATATTATTTGCCTTTGTGATTTATTTTCCTTTGTTTTTATTTTCAGATCTACTAAACTAAAACCCAAAAATACATTGCTGCAATTTATCTTAATTATCGCTCGATCTATCAATATTTACAACTCTATCACGCCCGTTACCCGAAAGAGATCGACAACCCCTTTTACACGTCAGGTTGCGAGTATTTGTTATTTGTGTGCAGGTGTTGTTTACATTGTGTTGCTTGGTTCTCCTAATGGTTCGATAACCTCGGTCTCATCACTGAGGGAAATACTTGGCCTGCTATACTGCATCATCCCTTCCTCTTTGGGGAAACACCGATGTAGTTCTAGCATACATCAGTCCGTGTAAACTATGGCAAAGAGTTTCTTTGCTGTTAGTTTTGAAACTACGGACAACAAAGAACCCTTTCCCTTCTGTAGCAAACGACAAAGGACAATGGATGGCAAACAACTGCCGTTATGTAGCAAATGGTAGCCTTTGCTGTTTGCCACTGACGGCAAACTCCCACAACCTTTCCCGTCTGCCACAGACGGCAAAGTGACCAAATAGTCAACTCCCATGTTGCAGAGGTTGCTGCCACGTGGCCTCTTTGCCATCTATGGTAGATGGAAAAGACCCCTTTGCCGTCGGTGGCATACGACAAAGTGCCTATATCGTTACTATTTGATCTATTTTCTTTTGCATTTTCATAAGACATATATATAGCCAGTCTATTCTCATAACATTATGAGAATAATATTCTCATAACACTTCCGAGCTGCATTGGAAAATTGCATTGGAAAGCTATGCGCACTGCTTCCTTCTTCTGCTGCGAACCACATAGAGGTGCAGCAGGAAACATTCATTTAGCAGCGTTTCTGGCTAGTTTGACTGATTTCTACTGGTTTATTCGTGCGTGCGCTGATTTAATATGTGGTTAAGCACTGAATTCTGCGAGAAAACGATGGAAATCCTTGGATTTGGCGGATCTGCGTCCGTTCTTCCGCTTTTCTCTGTTCTCTGTTCTCTGTTCTTCCCCGTGCGGATCGAAATTGTTGCGTTTTGTATGTAATATTCTGTTGTTTTCGGCAATTACGGGCTGGTTTTGATCTATCCGTATGAATTGGAGCGGATTAAGTTGTTAATTTGGAAGAATTTTAAGTTTTTTGTCCATGTTTTTTGCGGCGCGACTGGCTCTGGTCGTTTCTCAAAGATGTTTTTCGAGATTTTTTGCATTATATAGTTGTTAGAACTGCATTGTAGGTTGTGTTTTTCGTATGTGAATCGCGATCAAGAGCGGTGGACTGCAGTAATATGCAATGCGCGTTGAATTTTTGTAGTGCGGCGAACTGCATTAATATGCAATGCGAGCCTGTATGAACTGCATTACAGCCACGGGGGTGTGGGGGGACTAGTTTGATATGTTTTTTTGATTGCTCAAGCGCGATGGACTGCTTTTTTGCGTTGCTTCTAGTGTATTTTCTTTATGAGAATTCTGAGTATAAGTGAACTGCTTTTTTATATATAGTTTTTCATGTGCAGCAGCAGTTGAAGAACATGCATTCTGGAAACCCCCACCGAGCTTTTCCTTTTTTTAACCCACATACGGAACTAGAGTTTTTTTAATAAAAGAGCACTGCATCAACCTTCTTAACAGGAGCAGTTTTGTGAAAGAATTCTCTATGTGAACTGCTCTGATAGTTTTGTTTTTTATGTGTATCCTAGCTACATCAGCAGTTTTGAAGCAATATACATACTGAAAACAGAGTACTGAGAACTGCATATATTTGATAGATAGAAACCACGGTTCTGTGGTCATAATTAACATAGTACATCATCAAGCAACTAACGCAACATAAGCAAACATTGTCCCAAAGAAAACTACAACGAAAGCAAACTAATCTACATACGCAGAAGGAAACTAATCGAGCACTTCCGACAGGAATCCTTGGCTTTTCAGCATCTGTCCTGCTTCACTAGTTCCACCCGTTGGAGTTGGAGGTGGAAGTTGATGCCCCCTTGCCCCACGGCTTCCAGGATGACCTCAGGCGCTTCCTGGTCTTCTCTGTTTCAGCGCGCGCGAGGCCTTTCTTCATGGTGCTGATTCGGTTCCATATCTCGAACGCAGCGTAGGCGTCCTTGGCAGCAGACTCGACGTGCTTGGTGCTGAGAATGGAAGTCCACAGGCTGTGGTCGTGGTCTGTCATCTTCATCTTCATGTCTGCGTACTCGTCGTCAATGATGGCAGCAGCTACATCGCCAAGCGAGTCCAATGGCTTCGTTCCATCAGGCACCCTCCAGTTCGTCTGGATGTCGACGAAGTTGGGGATGTGGAGGTTGCAGGCTGCGAGCTTCTGCTTGTCCTGCTCGATGGCGAAGCCAGCGAACTCGAACCTAAGGAAAGTGAACCGCAAGTTATACCTTCCGGAACTGCATACATGGGCATATAGAACTGCAACGCGTACTCGGCAGAGAGAATTGCTTACCTTGGGTCGCCGAGGAACCTGTCGAAGGGGATGCATCTCTGGCCCAATGTACCACATACCTGGAAAAGAAGCACTGGGTGGTACTTGCCGATGGATAGTTGAACCAGGGCCGCCCTCTCATGGTCGGGTGTGTACTCCACGTCGATGCCGACGATCTTCTGGCGGCGCCGCTGGAGAACTGTCTTGAACTCTTCGACGTACGTCGCCATGGCGGCGACGTCGGTGGTGTAGATCACCTTCTGCTTCGTGTTCCCGTGCGCATGCACGGTGTCGTAGGTCCTGCTGAACCCCATTGCTGCAAAGAGGAGGAAGAGGAGGAGGAAGGGGCAGCGTCGTGTGTTTTGTGCGGACGGTCTGGTCGATGGAGCGCGGGATTTAAATGGGAGCGGCAGCAACTTCTGCCGAGGCCACGATCTCGTCTCCCAACCATGTTGGCGATCGTGGGTTCGTGATGATCCTTGCAGTTCGTGCGGCGTGCAACCGCCGGAATAGAGGAGGGGTGGGGGGCGCGGGCGCTTCGGGCGATAGTGGGCGCATTTATTTTAGGGCAGGCGAACCAAATCGTCAGCCGTAAGCGAACTGCATCGCTTCAGAAGCGGAATCGTCCGCCGTAAGCGAACTGCAACGCTTCAGAAGCCGAGGCGGTTTTCCGTAAGCGAACTGCATCGTGTTACAACACCGAGACGTTTTTTTATTTTTTGTCTATGACCTGTGGGCCTGTCGGACGGGCTTTTATTCATTAAGTCTCTCTTGCAGCCCCCTTGCCCGCCTCCACTTCCCTCTCACCCGTGCCCGCACAGAAATCCCCCCCGCCCTCGTGCTCCCGTGGTGGAGAGCGAGGACGCCCGCAGCCGCCGCCGTCCGTAGGGGCTCACTCGTGGTGGAGGGCGACGACGCCCGCAGCCGCCGCCGTCCGTAGGGCGCTTCTTCCGCCGTTGCCGTCCGCACCCGCCTCGTCCGACCGTCACTTCGTCCCACGGTGAGCCCCAAATCGCCCCTAATCCGTTCCAGATCTTGTGCTAGGGTTATTTTTCGTGCCAGCATTCTCTTCTTAAGATTGTTTTTGTACGCTTGAAATTGTAACTCCCTATGGACTGAAAGTTTTTCTCTGCCTGAATTTGGTGTTTGCTGTCTAGGTTTTAATTATCATCCCTTGCTGATTGGAGGCACATTATGGCTTCTTCCTCACCAATTGATGCGTCACCGGTTAGAACGGCTTCTCCATCTGGTAACTACATTAAACTGAACTGCAGTTTTCATTCAGGGTCAATTTACTTCTTTTTTGTCGAACGAAATAGTGCACTGCATCTTAGATTCCTTTTTAGTAAGGCCTTTTTTTTAAGACACGCGTGGCAAACTGATATGAACTGCGTCAAGTTAATTGTTTTTTACTTTTTTGGAAGGACATTAAGTTAGTTGTTATGTTTTTTTGTTAAACATAAACTGCTAAAAGAGCACTGCATTTTGGACACTGCTTTGTATTTTTTTTTTGCATATGCACTATGCGGTTTTGCAAAATCGATATGAGCTGCATTAAGTTTTAGTTTTTGCCTCTCACAGAATTGCATGAATTTGTTTTGTTTTGCATATCTAAGCGCACTTCTTTTTTTTATATGCGGTCAATTGGTCACTTGAACGAATTAGTGCACTGCATCATATAACCCTGTGCCAATGTGCACTTTTCAGACACGCGTGAATATGATATTCAAGCGACATGAACTGCATTTTTTAGGTTTACTGTTATGTTTTTAATTGTTAAACATAAACTGCTGGAAAAGTGCACTGCATTTCTACATTTTTTTTGTTTTTTCCAAGTTGATATGAGCTGCATTAAGTTTAGGTCTTCATCTCACACACACATCTTTTCTTATGTTTTTTCTCACCCACAGTTTTATCTCCTGGTGGGTCAGGTGGTGGTGGCGTTAACTATTTGATTACACGTTATTTCACAGCCGATGTTGTCGGTGGCGGTACGTCTGATCAGGTCAACATTCCACCTGAGTTGAGTGAAACCCAGTCGCAATCTGTTGATGGCACAGAGCCAGTTACACAGGATTGGATGGTCCCTGATCAGATTGCAGCCGATGTTGAGAGGAGAAGGCAGAAAGCTATTGCGCTCGGTAATACTTTCGTGAAGGCTCATAGGGCGAAGCAAGTAAAGTTAGGGGAGGGTAAGGAGATAGGAAGGAGGATTGCAGATTCAAAGAAGTCTGCTAAATTTGCCCTCGCAAAGAATCCTGTGAAGAAGAAACTCAACACTGTCGCAGAGCAAGGTTTAAGTTCTCCACGCCGGAGCCCGCGTGTTGATTACTCAAAGAGACCTAATTACACCGAGGTTGATGTGGGTGGGATTCAAGGAAAGCGGAGACGCGCGGACGATCACTCTGGTGTTGATTCTGAGCGTCGATCTAAGCTTGCGCGTGAAAATGCACCTGAAGAAGCTCTGGACAGTGATTCTGATGAGGAGGATGTTGATGTTAGTAAGGTATACGCTGTTTATTTACCTTTTCTTCTGTTTTTTAAGTTGTTTTTGCATGAGTTTTGCTGATGTGAATTGCATTTTTTATTCTTTTATTTTTTTAGGCTGCTAAGA
This sequence comes from Secale cereale, assembly GCA_902687465.1. Lineage (NCBI taxonomy): Eukaryota > Viridiplantae > Streptophyta > Magnoliopsida > Poales > Poaceae > Secale > Secale cereale. The sequence continues at coordinate 328,423,883 of LR738709.1, forward strand.
GTACGAAGAGGAAGAGGTCTGAAGACGATGCTGCGCACGAATGGCGTTTCAACAAGACTGTTCGGCTGTCCATTCCAAATGTAATCAAAGCTGTTGCTTTGCTGGGTGAGGTGCACAGAACTTTGGTGCGGCAAGCAGGTTTTGGCATTGTCTTTGACCTGAAATTAGAGAAGAATGTTTCTCGTGTTTTGATGTGCAAGATGATGGGAAAGATCGACCCCGACACGATGAGACTGGACTGTGGGCCAAACAAGGTTCTGGAAATCAATTGCGAGGCTGTCCATCACATTTTCGACTTCCCTATGGGTTCTCGCACTGCTCCCAGGCCTGCTGCCAGCGGCCATGATGATTCGCTGACTAACCTGAAGGATGAACTCGGGTTCAACCATTCTCGGAGCATAGATCCGAAGGACCTACTTACCTTACTTCGCACGCTGGCTGCGGACCCTTCGAAGGTTGATAAGACGGGGAAGGTTTTTTTCTCATTGTCTTGTAGTGCTTGCTTTGTCCTAGCCCCGCAACTCGGTTGTCCAGGGTAGCTGCTATGGTTGAAAACTTGGATATTGCATCTATGGCTAGCATGGATTTTTGTCAGCTTGTTGTCGACGAGCTGCAGGCCGCTGTGTACAAGTGGAATTCTACAGGGAGCAAGCAGAACTGCGCTGAGGGTTGCACCATTGTCCCCCTGTTCATGTACCTGGATTCCTTGAACCTTCGAAAAGTATCGGTGATGGATAAACGCACTCCGCGCGTCGCAATACTGTCCCATGTGTAGTTGAAGAAGATTCACAACGCCGACATCGTTGTCAGGGGAAAGATACACCTGGACTCTTACAAGTTTGGCAAGCTGCCGGTGAGTGCATAGCCATGTTTTGTTTTTGTTTTTATTCCTTTTTTTTTGCGCATGCTAAAATGTGAAACTCTTATGTACTTTTCTTTGTGAACTGCATCTCTTTTTTTGTTAATTTTTTCAGTGGAAGGCGGAAGCGCACATTGTGTATAAGCGGACTGCAGTTGCGGAAGCCCCTGAAATGTTTTGTGAGCCTCTTGCTAGGGCGGCTCCAATTCGACGGGGTCGTGGTTTTGCTAGGGCGGCTGCTGGAGGTTTTTTTGGCCAGGCTTCTGGTGATCGCAATAGATTTGTGCAGGTCGATGAGCTTCTCGATAGGGTCATCAATATAACTAGTGATTTCCCAACATCTGGTTCCAGGATGAGGAATATTGCCGGTTTGTTTCCTGAAGGCAAAGGCCCTTCTGAAGCAGAAATCGAGGCCGCTCATAACTTTGACCGTGGGCAGCTTGAATTCCTTAAGCAGGCTGTAACGAATATCAGATCTTCATTCGTTCAGTTTAAGCAGTCTCAGGATGACAGGTGTGCTACGTATGAGCAGGAAGCGGATGCAATCGTGAAGGAAATGAACAGGCATGAAGATGTTGTCCGGCCTTCTCTGCCCGACCGCGCAGATGTGGATGTATGTCTTTTTTCCATATGTGAACAGTTTTTTTACCCATATTTTGTTATCTATTTTTTCTGTGCGTTTGTTCCATTGACTATTTGTTTTTTCTATCGTTTTGTTCTTTTCCCAGTGTGTCGGAGAATCTTCCAAGGCTAACGCTGGTCGTGTTGATGAGCACCAGGACCACGACGGTGTTGATTCTGATTACTTGTTTGACAGGCCATTATCCCCCGTTGACGAAGCTGCAAAAGACAATCCTGCAGCGGAGGTGGTCATCGACATGGTTTGATTTCTTCCTATTTTTTTTGTTACAGTGAACTTCATTGTTTGATTTTTTTGTAGTGTCCAAAACAAACAATCATATTTTTTTTGCACCAGCAGTGGCAGCGAACTGCATTTTTTAACTTTTTCTTTGTATTTTTGTGCACCAGAAGTGGTAGTGCACTGCAGTTGTTGTTTAGAGAAGAAGCATCATCTTTTTTTTAGCAGTGAACTGCATGATCTGGTGTTGGTTTTTTAGTTGTAGAACTACAGATTTGGATAATAGTTTTATTTATGTTTTAATGTTTTTTAGGTTGCCGTATCAAACGTGGAGATACATGGGAAGGAGGCAGATGGTGACAACGCTGGCAAGGATGAGGAGGCTGACAAGTGTAAAGAGATGGAAGGCGACGACGGTGCCCTGGTGATTATAGAGAATTTTTGCATTTTTTTGTTTTATTTTTTATTTTTTCGTGGTAGCTTCATGGTCCGTTTTTATCAGTGAACTGCATTTCTAGCTTTTTGTGTGTAATGTGTTTTATTTTGTTAACTCATCAGAACTGCGGATTAAATGTTGAAATCCAAGCGGAGCGCAACATTGGGGATGATAACGTGGACGGGAGAGGAGGGCAGGAGCCTGATGTGGAGGTTGATAAGGCAGAAGGTAGAGAAGGAGGGGAGTGTCCTGTTGAGGCTGATAAGGCACAAGAGAGAGAAGGAAGGGAGGACATCGTGGATTGTGATAAGCATGAAGAGAAAGAAGGAGCTCCTGGTGTTACAGTTGAAGTTGCAGAAGAGATAGAAGGAATCGTAGAGTCGGATTTGACGATGCCGGGACATCCGCTGGCATCGATGGTGTTGTTGTGCCTACTGTTTTGTTGGTTGGCGACGAGGTGCCTGAGAAATTTTGTGTGGTCCCTCGCGCCCCCGAGCAATCTGTCGGCAATCTGGCTTTCCCAGCCGATACAACCAAAGTCCCAGCGGAGACAGTTTCGATTGACTCTGAAGAGGAACAGCCAAGACTCTCTCAGGACATGAGTAATCAAGCGCCGCTTGACGATGATATTACCGGGCTGGAGCACTTGACGCTCAGCGAAGATGTATATGAGCAGCCGCAGGAAGTTTATTCTGAAACCGAAGGTAAGCGAACTGCATTATTTTTTGTTCTTTTTCCCGGGGGCGAAATGGACCGTGTGTGTGTTTATAATCTGATATCGTTCCCACCTTGTATGCAGATGAGGAATTACCTGTTGTTACTCCTTCAAGGATTGGTCCAGCTCTTATGAGGAGATACAATGAGTTGTATGACGCTGTTACGAGGGCTAGGAGGGACAAGAAGAAGCAGTATGACATTTTCTGTCTTACGCCCCGGTTAATTAATATGTTATTTTTTCAGGGACGCTCCCATCTTATCAATTTTTGCTGTGCTTTTTTCTTCTTGTCTGAAGGCATCTAGTTGCGTTCAAGGGAGAGTTTGGTGATATTACTATCGGCCATGTTGGCGAGTCTTTTTGGTCGTATGGAACGCTGAGCACGCGCCTCGCAAACATTGGCGTATCTATGCTAGCTGAAAGGTTCAAAGGATCTCAAACTATGATTGTCCCGTACAACCTATGCGTAAGCATTTTCATTAATTTATATTTTATCCCCCTCGTCCAATTTTTATTTGTGCTATAACCATTTTTCATTAACTCTTTGGTTTTGTCTTTTTTGCAGAATTCCATTTGGAACGGCGGTGCCACAAATAGGGCTTTGAAAAAGATGTTTTCTTCAAGCGCAGAGGAACGTGTGGACAAGAAAAACTTGGTAACGCATCTTGACCATTTTTCAAAATCTTGAAAATAAGTTTTCTGTTTTTTCTATTTTTTCTCATCTGTTTTGTTTTATTCTTTTTTTTTATTTCAGATTATGTTTGCAACATTTGACCCTCCTCCCGCAACAGTGAAGGACGCGATAGGCCACTACTGCTTGGTCACTTTGAACCTATGAGAGAAGCGTTTTGAGCTCCTGGACTCATTGAACGAAGGAGACAGCGCTGCTGCAAGTGTTGTCTTCAGGAAAATGGTCAGGAACATCAAAAAAGTCTGGAAAGATGGCAGCACAAGCTGCGACGAGCCGTTGAACCCTCCCACCCTGGACGGCTATGCGCTGACTCATATTAACGTCCCGCAACAGGGAAACGGGTTTGTACCTGTTCTCCTTTTTTCTTTTTCCTCCTTCATTTTTTCTTATGTAAGTGAGCTGCATTGTTTTTACTAAATTAGAAGCACCTTTTCCCTTGAGCGAACTGCATTACTAATGTGTTATTTGTTGTTCTCCCTTGGTAATCTTTGTGTGTATGGAGCTGCATTGTTTTACTAACATCAGTAGCACTTTTATTACTGAGTGAACTGCATTGTTAATGTGTTTTGTGTTGGTTTTCTTTGCAGGCATGATTGTGGATTTTACATGTTCCAGTTCATGCAGAGCTGGGATGGTGAAACGATAGCCAAGTTTGGGAAGGAGCACATTGGCTACATCAGGAAGGCTATGATCTATAGTTGGCTGACCTCGTCGCATTGCTGTCTGGACCTGACATCACTTTTAATTTTTAAAGAAGGTTATTACATTTTTTTTCTTCAGTCACACACCTTTTTTATTAAGTGAACTTTATTGGTACAGAGAGGGGAGGTCGACTACTTTTGTTAAGCTTTTTTAGTAGAACCCCATTTGTGTGTTTAAAATGACTTTTCCTTAGGGAACTTGATGATTCTTTTTCACTACTTTTGCTCATTATCCATTTTTTTGTGCAGGCTTTGATGAAGGCGCACACCAAGGTGGTATTTCCTTGTTTGAAACTCAGGTTCATACTCCAACTATTCAGAAAGTTGTCCTTGATGAACCTCCCGTTAAGGTTGTGAAAGAACCTGTGTGTAAGATGTTGAGGAGTGGCGCCGGCACTTCGAATGAAAAAGCTCTTGAGAAATCTCCTGTCAATGTCAAGCATGGGAAGAAAGCTGCGAGCCCTCCGAATGCTGAAGATAGCGATGATGATTTTGAGAGGCCACCACCAGTGCCTAGGAGGACCAGGAGCGCAGCTGTGGAACACCCGACGGACAGCGAGGCACTAATTCTATCAAATAGGAGGCCTGTGCAGAAGCCATCAAAGTTTCGATCTCCTGTACAGAAGTTGAATCCTGCGAGATTCAACCATCTTGTGGAGATGAGGAAAGTCTTGCAACTCATCACGAGCACACAATTCAGGCAGAAATACAGCGAGTCAGTTCTTTTTTCGTTAGTTTTTTATATTTTTTTGATTTTTAATGTGTGTAATGTTCTTTTCTGTGTTTTTGCTTTTGTGCTACTAACCCCCCCACCACCTTTTGCCGTTTCTTTTGTGCAGGTCCGCGCTTTTCCTGCACAGGAATCCTATCGAACTCTACATCGTGACTGTGGACTACATGTTCTTAACTTTCACCAAAGGTGGTTTTATGGACTCGGAATTGATGGATCATATCATCAGGTTCTGGAAGAATGACGAGAGTATGAATGTGGTTTATCGATCTGGCGAACGCGTTCTGCTGTCCCCTTTGTTTATCACGGTATTTCTCTTTTTTTCTTTTTTTTTCTGCTCGAGTGAACTGCAGTAAATAGTGTATAATAATTTGTTTTTAGAATGTACTGAACTGCATACATTTTTTTTGTGTGTGTCTTAACCGATGCATCTTAAAACGAAACAAATTATGGTGAGAATTTGTGAACTGCATACTGTTTTTTAGAGAAGCGTGATCCGTTTTTTTATTAAGCATCGGAGCGAACATCTTTTTAAGGTGAACTGCATTAACTTTCTTTTGTGAATTACCCACACGCAGTATGTGCTTCAAATGAATGATCACGCGGATAGAGATGCAGATGGAAATGTTGTGTTGCCTTTTGTCCACGGCAAGTTTAACGTCGAAGATGCAGCACAGCAATTCAAACTTTATGTCTGTGATGACGAGAACCTTCTTGATTGCAAATTAGTAAGTTATCAGATTTGCTTTTGTTCAGCCTTTTTGTATTTATTTTCTCTTCCAATTTTTTCCAGTAATCCTTTTTCACTGATCAAACCCATAACAAATTTGATGAAACAAAATCAGATTCTGTTACCACGGATGAAAGACCAGCATTATTCGCTATACACGATGAATAGGCACCGCGAGACCCTTGACATTCATGACACTAGGAGGTACAGCGGACCGGTTGATCAAACGACGCGGTGGCATAAGTCTGAATACCACAGCGACCGCACTGAAATGGTATTTTTTTTCCTTTTTTCACCTTTCTTGTTTTTTTTCATGCGTGTGCGTGTTGAACAATATTTGTTGTGATGTGTATTTTTGTTTTTTTCCCACCAGATGATCAGGATGACTGCATTGTTGAAGAGGGTTTATGGAGAAAAAGAGTACAAGAGAAAGGAGTCGGTAGACTGGGTGGATGTTTCAAAGAAAGCTAACTATTTGGGCACCCCTGAGCAGGGCCCCAACGAGTGCGGCTTTTATGTTCTGAAGATGGCTCAATATTACGACGGCAAAACCTTTGTTGTGAAATTCGCAAAGCGTAGTGTAAGTATCTTCTTTTTAACCCAGCAATATCTCCTCATTCCTTGATATTTTTTTCGTCAGTTTCTTTTTTCGTAGATGATGTTGTATATTTGTTTATTTTATTTTTTTCTTCATCGCAGGAAGCTGTTATTCAGGATTGGAAGGCTGAGTTTTTGTTCCAGATTCTGTTCCACCCAGAAAACATGGTCGTTGTCATCGAGTTCCTGGAGGATCTAAGAAATCTCTGCATTTCTCTTGGCTTCTCTCCAAGACTGCATTCGCAGGAGCAGGATGAGGCATAAATGATAGCAGATCTTTTTCTACGTGTGTTGATGTCTTTTTCGCGGGTGCTCCAGAACTTTATGTAAACAGTAATGTATGGTCGCTGTGTGTAGTTCTCGATGTGCAAAGTTGTAAACACCATGCTGTGTGCTTTTGTATATATCGGTCTAGTTAGTTTTTGTGTGTTTTTTTTGGTGGCAGATGGTGACAATGTCAAATATGTGCACAATGGAGCTTTCAGCCAACTCCTCCTTGTGAGTTATAACATGTTCGCAGCGCACTGCATTATCTCATATGATTAGCAGCCAAGTTTTTTTTAAATATACGCATCCGCACTGCATCTCACCTTATCACATGGGACTGCAAAGACGAATTCAACGTGTTTGTCGTCGAGTTTCAAAATTCATCCGCACTGCAGCCAAATTTTTGTTTTCACATTTTTTTGCACTAAGCGCACTGCACTGTGTACTCGAAGCGTACTACAGTGCAAGCTTTAAACGCACCACGCACGCACTGCAGTGTACGCGAATCCTAGTCCGACTCTACATTTTTTGTCTTCTAACTGCATTCTGTATTGATTCATGGTCATGTCAGGTTCTATACGACGAAGAGAACTGCATTCTCCAAATGACATTCCGATCTCAGAGTTCTTATACAGAAGAGAACCGCATTCTGAGATCTTATTTTCTTTTTCGTATAGAAGAGAACTGCATTTTATCAAACATATTACAAGTTAATATGTTTTTTAAAATGTAAAACTGCATATGTGTTGATCTACGTCCTTTTCCTGGTGCTTCTTCTTAGATTGTGCACTGCAGTTCGCATCCACGACGAATGCAATGGAGTAGTCATCTTTGCAGTTTGCTTCCCCCTGTCATGCATGACTGAGGCAGGATGCTTTAGCGGCGGATCCCCCAGGTGGTTTTGGGGCGAAGGTGAGGTGCGCCGTCGCTTCCTAAATGCCGCCGCGGAAATATCGTCGCCGCCGGACTGCATTGCCGGCCGTTTGGCTCGCTCTCCGTGGTGCTTGGCGTGGAAGAAGGCGGGGAGGGGTGGGTGGTGGCCGCCGGCCGCCGGGGCGATGGCGCGGAAGAAGGCGAGGAAGGGTGGGTGTCGCCGCCGGCCGCCGGGGAGTTGGCGCGCTAGGAGGCGGGGAGGGGTGGGGGAGGAGGCCCGCCGCCGGGGCGCTCCCGCGCTAGGAGGCAGGGAGCGGTCGAGGAGGACGCTGGCGTCGGGGGCGCTCCCGCGCTAGAAGGCGGGGAGGGGTCGGGGAGAACGCCGGCGTCGGGGGGCGCTCCCGCGCTAGAAGCTCTGTAGGGGTGGGGGAGGGTTGTTAGGAGAATAAGCCTGTTGTTAGGAGAATAAGGTCTTAAGGGGTGTTATGAGAATAGACCCACCCTATATATATATAGACCCACCCTATATATATATATATATATATATATATATATATATATATATATATATATATATATATATATATATATATATATAGTTTCAACCTCAAACATAGCCCATGTATCCAACATGTAGCAGTCCATCAATGCAATAGAACACATAGGGTATTATAAGGTCCAATACATACATAGTTTCACAGAGTTCATCGACATACATTGTTCATCAACACAAAATCAAAATAGAAACTAAAACTAGCAGTCCATTAATGCTAGTTTCCATGAAGTGAATCAAATCTGCAAAAATGGGAGTACGCAAGTTAGAAGAAGAAGAAAAAGAAGAAGAATAAGAAGAAGAAGAAGAAGAAGAAAGAAGAAGAAGAAGAAGAAGAAGAAGAAGAAGAAGAAGAAGAAGAAGAAGAAGAAGAAGAAGAAGAAGGAGAAGGAGAAGGAGAAGAAGAAAGAAGAAAGAAGAAGAAGACTACAAGAAGAAGAATACTAGACGAAGAAGAAGAAGACTTTTACTCTTTTCCTTCTGATTCTTCTTCTTTTATTCTTTTTTCTTCTTTTCTTATTTCTTTTTCTTCTCTTTCTTCTTATATTCTTTCCTTTTCTCCCCTTCCTTGTTTTTCTTCTTCCTATTCCTTATTTGTGCAATTTAGAGGTAACATAGGTAATTATGCCACTTTTGAGCTAACTAAGCTTATTATGTCAATTTGGAGGAAAATAAGGTAAGTATATGTCATTTTTGTGCTAACCTAGGTGATTATGCCATTTTGAGCTAACTTATGTAAGTATAGGTCATTTTAGAGCTAACATAGGTAATTATGCCATTTTGGAGGAAAATAAGCTAAGTATATGATATTCATGAGCTAACCAAGGTTATTATGCCATTTTTGAAATGAATAAGCTAATTATGTCATAAATGAAGAAGAAGAAGACGACGAAGAAGAAAAAGAAGACATAAGAAGAATAAGAATAAGGAGTAGAAGATGGAGAAAAAGAAAGGAGAGAAAAATGAAGAATAAGAAGATATTTTCTTCTTCTTCTTCTTTTTCTTTTCTCATCTTTCTTCTTCTCTTCTATGTTTTTATCCTTTTCCTTCTCATTCTTATTATTCTTCTTTTATCCTTTATTTTTGTTCTCTTTCTTCTTCTATTCTTTCCTTTTATCCTCTGCCTTGTTTTTCTTCTTCTTATTCCTTATTTGTGTCATTTGAGAGCTAACTTAGGTAATTATGCCATTTTTAGCTAACTAAGCTTATTATGTCAATTTGGTCGAAAATAAGGTAAGTATAGGTCATTTTTGTGCTAACCTAGGTGATGATGCCATTTTTGAGCGAACTTAGGTAAGTATAGCTCATTTTTATCTAAATTAGGTAATTATGCCATTTAGAGGAAAATAAGCTAAGTATATGACATTTATGAGAGAACCAAGGTTCTTATGCCATTTTTGAAATGAATAAGCTAATTATTTCATAAATGAACTAAATAAGCTAATTATGTCATTTCTGAGGATATGTAGCTAAGTACGTCTTTTTTGGGGGAAATAAGGTAAGTACATGGCATAATAGGGCTAACAAGCATGTAAGAAGCTAAGTCTGCATTTGTTAAGCAAAACACTAGAGAAAACATACCCTCATCACGAAGGTGAATCACCGGGGTTGTTCGTGCCAGTACCACCTGGAGAAGGATCATGCGATGCTTGTCTGGAGTTACGTTGCACCAAAGATCATATTCAATGTGTCGTTACCATGATGACACTCAAATGTTAAGACTAGTAACTAGTGACCATTCAAATGAAACTCACCATGGTCCCTAGAGCAATGACTGGCATCGGCGGAGGGGTCTGACTGGTATTCTCGCACAAAGTCTGCACATTTGGTTTGATGAGTCAATCATACTAGTTAGTAATGAAACGAACATTAAGTGCATGATTTGGCTAATAAGCAGAAGAAACTTACCACGAGGAGCTCGTACATGGCCCGGCTCTGCATGCCATTCCGTGTCCTCTCCTCCTCCAACATCTTAGCCGTCCTCTCCTCCAACTCCCGCTCCTTCTGCCCCGCCTGCCGGTCCCTCTCCGCCAGAACCTCCTTGGTTGCCTATCTCTCTTTCTGAAGAGCAGCCTGCAACACCACTCCTCGTTAGCATTGTAATCATTGATGGCCACACACACAATGTAATGGAGAGGAAAGAAATCTGATTCTGTATAACTAACCTCGAAGGCAAGCTCCATTGGCCGTGGACGAAGCCTTATCTCAGGGGCGGAGCTCGTTTGATGCGCCTTGATCTCCTTTAGAGTGCTAGGACAACGTGTAAGTCCATCTCCAATGGCTATGAAACCATGGGACCTCCCGCCACCAGATATCATTACTAGCTTCGGATCAAACTGCCCGCTCGAGTTAAAGTCCTGACCTTTCCTCGCCTTCCCTTTATCTCTATACATCACGAGCTTGTTGTGGGAGGAGATGTTGGTGAACTTCTCTCGATGATCGAGGTCAGACACAGAGAATGCCTTAGCCTTTGCTACGTCTCCAACGTATCTATAATTTTTGATTGTTCCATGCTATTATATATTCTGTTTTGGATGTTTAATGGGCTTTATTATACATTTTTATATTATTTTTGGGACTAACCTACTAACCCAAGGCCTAGTGCAAATTGTTGTCTTTTTTGCCTATTTCAGTGTTTCACAGAAAATGAATATCAAACGGATTCCAAACGGAATGAAACCTTCGGGAGAGTTATTTTTGGAACGATATCAACACAGAAGACTTGGAGTACATGCTAGGAAGTGAGAGAGGCGGCCACGAGGGCAGGGTCACGCCTAGGGGGGCAGGCACGCCCCCCACCCTCGTGGGCCCCCTATTGCTCCCCTGACGCCCCTCTTCCTCCTATATATACCTACGCACCCTGAAACTATCGAGGACGACCACGAAACCCTAATTCCACCGCCGTAACCTTATGTACAAATGAGATCCCATCTTGGGGTCTGTTCCGGAGCTCCGGCATCGATCACAGAGGGCTTCTACTTCAACACTATAGCCTCTCCGATGAGTTATGAGTAGTTTACCACCGACCTTCGGGTCCATAGTTATTATCTAGATGGCTTCTTCTCTATCTTTGGATCTCAACACAAAGTTCTCCTCGATCTTCAAGGAGATCTATTCGATGTAATCTTTTTGCGGTGTGTTTGTCGATATCCGATGTGGGTTTATGATCAAGATTAGCTATGAACAATGTTGGATTCTTTTCTGAAATCTTTTATGTATGATTTAAATATCATTGCAAGTCTCTTGGAATTGTCAGTTTGGTTTGGCCTACTATATCTATAGTTCTTGCAATGGGAGAAGTGCTTGGCTTTGGGTTCAATCTTGTGGTGTCCTTTCCCAGTGACAGCAGGGGCAGCAAGGCACGTATTGTATTGTTGCCATCGAGGATAAAAAGATGGGGTTTATATCATATTGCTTGAGTTTATCCCTCTACATCATGTCATCTTGCTTAAAGTGTTACTCTGTTCTTATGAACTTAATACTCTAGATGCATGTTGGATAGCGGTCGATGTGTGGAGTAATAGCAGTAGATGCAGAATCGTTTCGGTCTACTTGTCACGGATGTGATGCCTACATACAATGATCATGCCTAGATATTCTCATAACTATGCGCTTTTCTATCAATTGCTCGACAGTAATTTGTTCACCCACCTTAGAAATCTGCTATCATGAGAGAAGCCACTAGTGAAACCTATGGCCCCCGGGTCTATCTTCATCATATTAATCTTCCATCAACTATTTGTTTTACTTTGCATTATTTACTTTCAATCTCTATACCAAAAATATTATCTTATCATATCTATCAGATCTCAATTTTGTAAGTGACCGAGAAGGGATTGACAACCCCTTTTTATCGCGTTGGCTGCAAAGTTCTTATTTGATTGTGCAGGTACGAGGGACTCACGCGTGGTCTCCTACTGGATTGATACCTTGGTTCTCAAAATATGAGGGAAATACTTACGCTACTGTGCTGCATCATCCTTTCCTCTTCGAGGGAATACAACGCAAGCTCGAGAAGTAGCAAGAAGAATTTCTAGCACCGTTGGCGGGGAGATCTATGCAAAAGTCATATACCAAATATCTATCACAAACCCTTATCCCTCGCATTACATTATTTGCCTCTCGTTTTCCTCTCGTTTTCCTCGTGGGCCCCCTGTTGCTCCCCTGACGCCCCTCTTCCTCCTATATATACCTACGCACCCTGAAACTATCGAGGACGACTACGAAACCCTAATTCCACCGCCGTAACCTTATGTACCCGTGAGATCCCATCTTGGGGTCTGTTCCGGAGCTCCGGCATCGATCACAGAGGGCTTCTACTTCAACACTATAGCCTCTCCGATGAGTTATGAGTAGTTTACCACCGACCTTCGGGTCCATAGTTATTATCTAGATGGCTTCTTCTCTATCTTTGGATCTCAACACAAAGTTCTCCTCGATCTTCAAGGAGATCTATTCGATGTAATCTTTTTGCGGTGTGTTTGTCGATATCCGATGAATTGTGGGTTTATGATCAAGATTAGCTATGAACAATGTTGGATTCTTTTCTGAAATCTTTTATGTATGATTTAAATATCATCGCAAGTCTCTTGGAATTGTCAGTTTGGTTTGGCCTACTATATCTATAGTTCTTGCAATGGGAGAAGTGCTTGGCTTTGGGTTCAATCTTGTGGTGTCCTTTCCCAGTGACAGCAGGGGCAGCAAGGCACGTATTGTATTGTTGCCATCGAGGATAAAAAGATGGGGTTTATATCATATTGCTTGAGTTTATCCCTCTACATCATGTCATCTTGCTTAAAGTGTTACTCTGTTCTTATGAACTTAATACTCCAGATGCATGTTGGATAGCGGTCGATCTGTGGAGTAATAGTAGTAGATGCAGAATCGTTTCGGTCTACTTGTCACGGATGTGATGCCTACATACAATGATCATGCCTAGATATTCTCATAACTATGCGCTTTTCTATCAATTGCTCGACAGTAATTTGTTCACCCACCTTAGAAATCTGCTATCATGAGAGAAGCCACTAGTGAAACCTATGGCCCCCGGGTCTATCTTCATCATATTAATCTTCCATCAACTATTTGTTTTACTTTGCATTATTTACTTTCAATCTCTATACCAAAAATATTATCTTATCATATCTATCAGATCTCAATTTTGTAAGTGACCGAGAAGGGATTGACAACCCCTTTTTATCGCGTTGGCTGCAAAGTTCTTATTTGATTGTGCAGGTACGAGGGACTCACGCGTGGTCTCCTACTGGATTGATACCTTGGTTCTCAAAATATGAGGGAAATACTTACGCTACTGTGCTGCATCATCCTTTCCTCTTCGAGGGAATACAACGCAAGCTCGAGAAGTAGCAAGAAGAATTTCTAGCGCCGTTGGCGGGGAGATCTATGCAAAAGTCATATACCAAATATCTATCACAAACCCTTATCCCTCGCATTACATTATTTGCCTATCGTTTTCCTCTCGTTTTCCTCTCCCCCACTTCACCCTTGCCGTTTTATTCACCCTTTTTCTGTGTGTTTTACCGTTCGCTTGTCTCTTGTTTGCTTGTGTGTTGGATTGCTTGCTTGTCACTATGGCTCAATACAATACCAAATTGTGTGACTTTTCCAATACCAACAATAGTGATTTTATTAGCACGCCGATTGCTCCTATTACCGATGCTGAATCTTGTGAAATCAATACTGCTCTGTTGAATCTTGTCATGAAAGATCAATTTTCTGGCCTTCCTAGTGAAGATGCCACTACCCATCTAAATAACTTTGTTGATTTGTGCGATATGCAAAAGAAGAGGGATACAGATAATGATATTGTTAATTGAAGCTATTTCTGTTTTCGCTTAGAGACGTGCTAAAACTTGGTTCTCTTCTTTGCCTAGAAATAATATTGATTCATGGAATAAGTGCAAAGATCCCTTTATCTCTAAGTATTTTCCTCCCGCTCATATTATCTCTCTTAGAAACGATATTATTAATTTTAAGCAACTAGATCATGAGCATGTTGCACAAGCTTGGGAGAGAATATTATTAATGATATGCAATTGCCCTATACATTGTTTGAACTTATGGATGATTATACAATTTTTTATGCCGGCTGGAATTTCGCTTCTAGAAATCTTTTAGATTCAGCCGCGGGGGGGGGGGGGGGGGGGGG
>LR738709.1:328438174-328453386 GCA_902687465.1 Secale cereale
GGGGGAGTTTCATGGAAAACACTTTGGGAGAAGCTACCAAACTCCTAGATAATATCATGGTTAACTAGTCTCAATGGCACACCGAAAGATCTACTAGTAAAAAAGTACATGCTATTGAAGAGATTAGTGTTTTGAGTGGAAAGATGGATGAACTTATGATATTATTTGCTACTAAGAGTGCTGCTTCTGATCCTAATGATATGCCTTTATCTACGTTGATTGAGAATAATAATGAATCTTTGGATGTGAGTTTTGTTGGTAGGAATAATTTTGGCAACAACGCATATAGAGGAAACTTTAATTCTAGGCCTTTTCCTAGTAATTCCTCTAATAGTTATGGTAATTCCTACAATAACTCTTATGGAAATTTTAGTAAGATTCCCTATGATTTTTAAACTAGTGTTAAAGAGTTTATGAATTCGCAAAAGAATTTCAATGCTTTGCTTGAAGAAAAATTGCTTAAGATTGATGAGTTGGCTAGGAACGTGGATAGAATTTCTCTTGATGTTGATTCTTTGAAACTTAGATCTATTCCACCTAAGCATGATATCAACGAGTCTCTCAAAGCCATGAGAATTTTCATTGATGAGTGCAAATAAAGAACCACTAGGATGCGTGCTAAAAGAGATTGCTTCATGAAAGCGTGGTTCTTCTAGTTTTCATGATAATAAAGATGAAGATCTGAAAGTGATTGATGTGTCTCCTATTAAATCCTTGTTTTCTAGTATGAATCTTGATAAAGATGGGACTGGAGATGAGTCTACTTTAGTTAAAAGGCGTCCCAATGATTCGGAGTTTTTAGATCTTGACGGTAAAAGTGTTAAAAGTGGGATTGAAGAGGTCAAAACTTTACATAGCAATGAACCCACTATCTTGGATTTCAAGGGATTTAACTATGATAATTGCTCTTTAATAGATTGTATTTCCTTGTTGCAATCCGTGCTAAATTCTCGGCATGCTTATAATCCGAATAAAGCTTTTACCAAACACATAGTTGATGCTTTAATGCAATCTTATGAAGAAAAACTTGAATTAGAAGTTTCTATCCCTAGAAAGATTTATGATGAGTGGGGACCTGCTATTAAAATTAAGATTAAATATCATGAATGCTTTGATTTGTGTGATTTGGGTGCAAGTGTCTCCACTATTCCAAAAACTTTGTGTGATATGTTAGGTTTCCATGAATTTGATGATTGTTCTTTAAATTTGCATCTTGCGGATTCTACCATTAAGAAACCTATGAGAAGGATTAATGATGTGCTCGTAGATTTCATCGTTCTTGATATAGATTGCAATCCTACATGTCCTATTATTCTTGGTAGACCTTTTCTTAGAACGATTGGTGCAATTACTGATATGAAGGAAGGAAATATTAGGTTCCAATTTCTGTTAAGGAAAGGCATGGAACACTTTCCTAGAAAGAAAAATCAAGTTACCTTATGAATCTATTATGAGATCCACTTATGGATTGCCTACCAAAGATGGCAATACCTAGATCTATTCTTGTATGGTGACTAGCTAGGGGCGTTAAATGATAGCGCTTGTTGGGAGGCAACCCAATTTTCTTTTCTTTGTTTTTTCTTATTTTTAGGAGTAAATATTGCATCTAGCTTCTGTTTAGATGTGGTTTTGTATTTTAATTAGTGTTTGTGCCAAGTAGAACCTTTGGGATGACTTGGGTGAAGTTTATGCGATCATGCTGTAAAAAACAGAAACTTTAGCGCTCAAGAGATTAGCTACCATTTTTTTACTGGAGAGTAATTTTTAGTTGATTCTTTCTGAAGATGATTAATAGACAAATTCCTCACGTCCACCAATTTTTTTTAGAGTTACAGAAGTATTCTAAAGTTACAGATTGCTACAAACTGTTTTGTTTTTGACATATTTTGTTTTTCGTGTGATGTTTGCTTATTTTGATGAATCTATGAGTAGTATCGGTGGGTATGAATCATACAGAAGTTGGAATACAGTAGGTTTAACACCAATATAAACAAATAATGAGTTCATTACAGTACCTTTGAGTAGTGGTTTGTTTTCTTATACTAACGAAGCTCACGAGATTTTTGGGTAAGGTTTGTGTTGTGAAGTTTTCAAGTTTTGGGTAAGGATTTGATGGACTATGGAACAAAGAGTGGAAAAAGCCTAATCTTGGGGATGCCCAAGGCACCCCAAGGTAAAATTCAAGGACAACCAAAAGCCTAAGCTTGGGGATGCCCCGGGAAGGCATCCCCTCTTTCATCTTCGTATATCGGTAACTTTACTTGAGACTATATTTTTATTCACCACATGATATGTGTTTTTCTTGGAGCGTCATGTATGATTTGAGTCTTTGCTTTTTAGTTTACCACAATCATCCTTTCTGGACACAACTTTTGAGAGAGATACACATGAATCGGAATTTATAGAATACTCTATGTGCTTCACTTATATATTTTGAGCTAGATAGTTTTGCTCTAGTGCTTCACTTATATCTTTTAGAGCACGGTGGTGGTTTCATTTTGTAGAAATTATTGATCTCTCATGCTTCACTTATATTATTTTGAGATTCTCTTAGAACAACATGGTAATGTGCTTTGGTTATAAATTAGTCCTAATATGATAGGCATCCAAGATGGGTATAGTAAAAACTTTCATAAAAAGTGCATTGAATATTATGAGAAGTTTGATACTTGATGATTGTTTTGAGATATGAGGATGGTGATATTAGAGTCATTCTAGTGGAGTAATTGTGAATTTGAGAAACACTTGTGTTAAAGTTTGTAATTCCTGCATGCATGTATGGTGAATCGTTATGTGATGAAGTTGGAGCATGATTTATTTATTGATTGTCATCATTTGTGTGGAGGTCGGGATCGCGCGATGGTTAACTCTTACCAACCCTTCCCCTAGGAGCATGCGTGTAGTACTTTGTTTTGATGACTTGTAAATTTTTGCAATAAGTATGTGAGTTCTTTATGACTAATGTTGAGTCCATGGATTATACGCACTTTCACCCTTCCACCATTGCTAGCCTCTCTTGTACCGCACAAGTTTTGCTGGTACCATACACCCACCATATACCTTCCTCAAAACAGCCACCACACCTACCTATCATGGCATTTCCATAGCCATTCTGAGATATATTGCCATGCAACTTTCCACCGTTTCGTTTATTATGACACACTTCATCATTGTCATATTGCTATGCATGATCATGTAGTTGACATAGTATTTGTGGCTAAGCCACCGTTCATAATTTTCATACATGTCACTCTTGATTCATTGCACATCCTGGTACACCGCCGTAGGCATTCACATAGAGTTATATTTTGTTCTAGCTTCGAGGTGTAAGTAAATCAAAGTGTGATGATCTTCATTACTAGAGCATTGTCCCAGTGAGGAAAGGATGATGTAGACTATGATTCCCCCACAAGTCGGGATGAGACTCCAGACGAAAGAAAAAAAGAGAGAAAAAAGGAGGCCGTAAAAAGGAAAGAAAAAAAGGGGGAGAAAAGGCCTAAAGAAAAAAAGAGAGAAAAATATTAAAAAATGAGAGAAAAAGAGAGAAGGGACAATGTTACTATCCTTTTTCCACACTTGTGCTTCAAAGTAGCACCATGATCTTCATGATAGAGAGTCTCTAGACTTGTCACTTTCATATACTAGTGGTAATTTTCATTATAGAACTTGGCTTGTATATTCCAATGATGGGCTTCCTCAAAATGCCCTAGGTCTTCATGAGCAAGTGAGTTGGATGCACACCCACTTAGTTTCTTTGTTGAGCTTTCATACATTTATAGCTCTTGTGCATCCATTGCATGGCAATCCATACTCACTCACATTGATATCTATTGATGGCCATCTCCATAGCCCATTGATACGCCTAGTTGATGTGAGACTATCTTTCTCTTTTGTCTTCTCCACAACCACCACTCTATTCCACCTATAGTGCTATATCCATGGCTCACACTCATGTATTGCGTGAAAGTTGAAAAGTTTGAAAAAAATTAAGTATGAAACAATTGCTTGGCTGAAACTGGGGTTGTGCATGATTTGAATATTTTGTGTTATGAAGATAGAGCATAGCCAGACTATATGATTTTGTAGGGATAACTTTCTTTGGCCATGTTATTTTGAGAAGACATGATTGCTTTGTTAGTATGCTTGAAGTATTATTATTCTTATGTCAATATAGACTTTTGTCTTGAATCTTTCGGATCTGATGATTCATGCCACAATAAATAAAATTACATTGAGAATTATGTTGGTTAGCATTCCACATCAAAAATTCTGTTTTTATCATTTACCTACTCGAGGACAAGCAGGAATTAAGCTTGGGGATGCTTGATACGTCTCCAACGTATATATATATTTTTTATTTTTCCATGCTATTATATATTCTGTTTTGGATGTCTAATGGGATTTATTGTATACTTTTATATTATTTTTGGGACTAACCTACTAACCCAAGGCCCAGTGCAAATTGCTGTTTTTTGCCTATTTCAGTGTTTCGCAGAAAAGGAATATCAAACGGAGTCCAAACGGAATGAAACCTTTGGGAGAGTTATTTTTGGAACAATATCAACATAGAAGACTTGGAGTACACACCAGGAAGCGAGAGAGGCGGCCACGAGGGCAGGGGCGTGCCTAGGGGGGTAGGCGTGCCCCACCCTCGTGGGCCCCATGTTGCTCCCCTGACATCCCTCTTCCTCCTATATATACCTACGTACCCTGGAACTATTGATGACGACCATGAAACCCTAATTCCACTGCCGTAACCTTCTGTACTCGTGAGATCCCATCTCGGGGCCTGTTCCGGAGCTCCATCGGAGGGGGCATCAATCACGAAGGGCTTCTACATCAACACCATAGCCTCTCTGATGAGTTGTGAGTAGTTTACCACAGACCTTCGGGTCCATAGTTATTAGCTAGATGGCTTCTTCTCTCTCTTTGGATCTCAATACAAAGTTCTCCTCGATTATTATGCCATTTTTGAGCCAACTTAGGTAAGTATAGCTCATTTTTATCTAACTTAGGTAATTATGCCATTTAGGAGGAAAATAAGCTAAGTATATGACATTTATGAGAGAACCAAGGTTATTATGCCACTTTTGAAATGAATAAGCTAATTATGTCATAAATGAACTAAATAAGCTAATTATGTCATTTCTGAGGATATGTAGCTAAGCACGTCTTTTTTGGGGGAAATAAGGTAAGTACATGGCATAATAGGGCTAACAAGCATGTAAGAAGCTAAGTATTCATTTGTTAAGCAAAACATGTTGGAGATATGCCCTAGAGGCAATAATAAAAGCATTATTATTATATCTCCTTGTTCATGATAATTGTCTGTTATTCATGCTTGAATTGTATTGTACGGAAACAGCGATACATGTGTGAATACATAGACCACAATGAGTCCCTGGTAGGCCTCTAGTTACCAGTTCGTTGATCAACAGATGGTCACGGTTTCCTGACCATGGACATAAGATGTCAGTGATAACGGGATCACGTCATTAGGAGAATGATGTGATGGACAAGACCCAAACTTGAGCATAACACGAGATCGTATAGTTCGTAATGCATAAGCTTTTCGGTGTCAAGTATTTATTCCTTAGACCATGAGGTTGTACAACTCCCGGATACCGTAGGAGTACTTTGGGTGTGCCAACCGTCACAACGTAACTGGGTGGCTATAAAGGTACGCATCGGGTATCTCCGAAAGTGTCTGTTGAGTTGGTACGAACCGAGACTGGGATGTTGTCACTCCGTATGACGGAGAGGTACCTCTGGGCCCACTCGGTAAGACATCACCATAATGAGCTCAATGTGACTAAGTAGTTAGTCACGGGATGATGGATTACGAATCGAGTAAAGAGACTTGCCATGACGAGATTGAACAAGGTATCGGGAATACCGACGATCGAATCTCGGGCAAGTACCGTACCGATAGACAAAGGGAATAACGTACGAGATTGAGTGAATCCTTGACACGGTGGTTCATCCGATGAAGATCATCAAGGAACACGTGGGAACCAACATGGGTATCCATATCCCGCTGTTGGTTATTGACCGGAGAGTGTTCTCGGTCATGTCTACGTGTCTCCCGAACCCGTAGGGTCTACACACTTAAGGTTCGGTAACGCTAGGGTCGTAGAGATAAATGCACGTGGAAACCCGAAAGTTGTTCGGAGTCCCGGATGAGATCCCGGATGTCACGAGGAGTTCCGGAATGGTCCGGAGGTAAAGATTGATATATAGGAAGTACAGTTTCGGCCATCGGGTGATCTCCGGGGGTCACCGGGAGCGTCCCGGGACCACCGGAGGGGCCCCGGGGGTCCACCGGGTGGGGCCCCTAGGCCGCGAGGGGAAGTGTCCAGCCCTAATGGGCTGGCTCACCACGAGGGGCCCACCTCCCCATGCGCCTAGGGTTGAAACCCTAGGGGGGAGGGGGCGCCCCACTAGCCTTGGGGGGCAAGGAACCCCCCTGGCCGCCGCCCCCTGCAGATTCGATCTGCAGGGGCCCTGGCGCACCCCCTGCCCCCCTATATATATGTGGGGGGGGGAGAGGGCAGCCGCACCCTTGCCCTGGCGCCTCTCCCCCTCCCGTCACACCTCCATACTCCCACGCAGGGCGCCCGGCGATGCCCTGCTGCGATCTTCACTGCATCCGTCATCACGCCGTCGTGCTGCCGGATCTCTGACGACTTCTGCTCCCCCCTTGCTGGATCAAGAAGGAGGTGACGTTGCTGCACCGGATGTGTGTTGAACATGGAGGTGCCGTCCGTTCGGCGCTAGATCATCGGTGACGAAGAACGCGAAGAGTACGACTACTTCATCCACGCTTCTTCGAAAGCTTCCGCTCGCAATCTCCATAACGGTATGTAGATGCACTCTTACTCGCTCGTTGCTAGATGTCTCCATAGTTGGATCTTGGTGAAAGCGTAGAATTTTTTTGAATTATGCTACGTTCCCCAACACTGACATCTGAGCTATGTTTTATGCGTAGCATCTTGCACGAGTAGAACACAAAAAGTTGTGGGCGTTTGAGTTTGTTCAACTTTCTTGGCGTTACTAGTCAATCTTGATTCGG
The DNA here is from genome assembly GCA_902687465.1 of Secale cereale. Lineage (NCBI taxonomy): Eukaryota > Viridiplantae > Streptophyta > Magnoliopsida > Poales > Poaceae > Secale > Secale cereale. The sequence goes on from LR738709.1 coordinate 328,445,247, forward strand.
CGGTATTGTGGGATGAAGCGGCCCGGACCGACTTTACACGTACGCTTACGTGAGACTGGTTCCACCGACAGACATGCACTAGATGTATAAGGTGGCTGGCGGGTGTCTGTTTCTCCTACTTTAGTCGAATCAGATTCGATGAAAAGGGTCCTTATGAAGGATAAATACAAATTGACAAATCACGTTGTGGTTTTGGCGTAGGTAAGAAACGTTCTTGCTAGAAATCCTATAGAAGCCACGTAAAACTTGCAACAACAATTAGAGGATGTCTAACTTGTTTTTGCAGCATGTGCTATGTGACGTGGTATGGCCAAAACGAAGATGTGATGAATGATATATGTGATGTATGAGATTGATCATGTTTTTGTAATAGGGAATCACGACTTGCATGTCGATGAACTTGACAACTGGCAGGAGCCATAGGAGTTGTCTTAATTATTGTATGACCTATGTGTCACTGAATAACGCCATGTAATTACTTTACTTCATTGCTAAACGTTAGCCATAGTAGTAGAAGTAATAGTTGGCGTGACGACTTCTTCAAGACACGATGATGGAGATCATGATGATGAAGATCATGGTGTCGAGCCGGTGACAAGACGATCATGGTGCCCCGAAGATGGAGATCCAAGGAGCAAGATGATATTGGCCATATCATGTCACTTTAATTGATTGCATGTGATGTTTATCATGTTTATACATCTTGTTTACTTAGAACGACGGTAGTAAATAAGATGATCTCTCACTAAAATTTCAAGTATTGTGTTTCCCCTAACTGTGCACCGTTGCTAAAGTTTGTTGCTCCGAAGCACCACGTGATGATCGGGTGTGATAGGTTCTAACGTTCGCATACAACGGGTGTAAGACAGATTTACACATGCGATACACTTAGGGTTCACTTGACGAGCCTAGCATGTACAGACATGGCCTCGGAACACGGAAGACCGAAAGGTCGAACACGAGTCGTATAGAAGATACGATCAACATGAAGATGTTCACCGTTGATGACTAGTCCGTCTCACGTGATGATCGGACATGGGCTAGTCGATTCGGATCGTGTATCACTTGGATGACTAGAGAGATGTCATTCTGAGTGGGAGTTCATTAAAATTTGATTAAGATGAACTTAATTATCATGAACTTAGTCTAAATACTTTACAATATCTCTTGTAGATCAAATGGCCCACGCTCAGGTTTCCCTCAACTTCAACGCGTTCCTAGAGAAAACCAAGCTGAAAGATGATGGTAGCAACTATACGGATTGGGTCCGTAACCTGAGGATTATCCTCATAGCTGCCAAGAGATCATATGTCCTAGAAGCACCGCTAGGTGATGCACCTGCTCCCGATGCGGCCCAAGACGTTTTGAACGTCTGGCAGTCGCGTAGTGATGATTACTCCCTGGTTCAGTGCGGCATGGTTTACAGCTTAGATTCGGGGCTCCAAAAACGTTTTGAGCACCACAGAGCATATGAGATGTTCGAAGAACTGAAAATGGTTTTCCAAGCTCATGCCCGAGTCGAGAGATATGATGTCTCCGACGCATTCTACAGCTGTAAGATGGAGGAGAACAGTTCTGTCAGTGAGCACATCCTCAAGATTTCAGGATTGCACAACCGCTTGTCTCAGCTGGGAATGAATCTCCCAGATGAAGCGGTCGTTGACAGAATCCTCCAGTCGCTCCCACCAAGCTTCAAGAGCTTCGTGTTGAATTTCAATATGCAGGGGATGGAGAAGTCCATTCCCGAGGTGTATTCGATGCTGAAATCAGCGGAGGTGGACATCAAGAAAGAACATCAAGTGTTGATGGTCAATAAAACCACTAAGTTCAAGAAAGGCAAGGGTAAGAAGAACTTCAAGAAGGACGGCAAGGGAGTTGCCGTGCCTGGCAAGCCTGTTGCCGGGAAGAAGCCAAAGTATGGACCCAAGCCTGAGACAGAGTGCTTTTATTGCACGGGAACGGGTCACTGGAAGCGGAACTGCCCCAAATACTTAGCAGACAAGAAGGCCGGCAACGTCAAAGGTATATATGATATACATGTTATTGATGTGTACCTTACCAGCACTCGTAGTAGCTCCTGGGTATTCGATACCGGTGCAGTTGCTCACATTTGTAACTCAAAACAGGAGCCGCGGAATAAACGGAGACTGGCGAAGGATGAGGTGACGATGCGCGTCGGGAATGGTTCCAAGGTCGATGTGATCTCCGTCGGCACGCTACCTCTACATCTACCCTCGGGATTAGTTTTAAACCTCAATAATTGTTATTTAGTACCAGCTTTGAGCATGAACATTGTTTCTGGATCTCGTCTTATGCGAGATGTCTACTCTTTCAAATCGGAGAATAATGGTTGTTCTATTTATTTGAGAGATATGTTTTATGGTCATGCCCCGCTGGTCAATGGTTTATTTTTGATGAATCTCGAACGTGATGATACACATATTCATAGTGTAGATGCCAAAAGATGTAAAGTTGATAATGATAGTCCCACATACTTGTGGCATTGCCGCCTTGGTCATATTGGTGTCAAACGTATGAAGAAGCTCCATTCAGATGGACTTCTAGAGTCTCTTGATTATGAATCATTTGACACGTGCGAACCATGCCTCTTGGGCAAGATGACCAAGACTCCGTTCTCCGAAACAATGGAGCGAGCAACCAACTTGTTGGAAATAATACATACCGATGTGTGCGGTCCAATGAGTGTTGAGGCTCGCGGAGGCTACCGTTATGTTCTCACCCTCATGGATGACTTGAGTAGATACGGGTATATCTATTTGATGAAACACAAGTCTGAGACCTTTGAAAAGTTCAAGGAATTTCAGAATGAGGTTGAGAACCAACGTGACAGAAAAATAAAGTTCTTGCGATCGGATCGTGGGGGTGAATATTTAAGTCATGAATTTGGCACACACCTTAGGAGCTGTGGAATTGTTTTCACAATTGACACCGCCCGGAACACCTCAACGTAACGGTGTGTCCGAACGTCGAAATCGTACTCTGTTGGACATGGTGCGATCTATGATGTCCCTCACCGATTTACCGCTATCTTTTTGGGGTTATGCTTTAGAGACTGCCGCATTCACTTTAAATAGGGCTCCGTCGAAATCCGTTGAGACGACTCCGTATGAACTTTGGTTTGGGAAGAAACCGAAGCTGTCGTTTCTAAAAGTTTGGGGTTGCGATGCTTATGTCAAGAAACTTCAACCTGAAAAGCTCGAACCCAAATCGGAGAAATGCGTCTTCATAGGATACCCAAAGGAAACAATTGGGTACACCTTCTACCACAAATCCGAAGGCAAAGTCTTTGTTGCCAAGAATGGATGCTTTTTGGAGAAAGAATTTCTCTTGAAAGAAGTGAGTGGGAGGAAAGTAGAACTTGATGAGGTGACAGTCACCCCTCCTGGACTGGAAAGTAGCAAAGCGCAGGAAACTGTTCCTGAGGTGCCTGCACCGACAAGGGAGGAAGTTGATGATAATGATCATGAAGAAACAGATCAAGTTACTACTGAACTTCGAAGGTCCACAAGGGCACGTTCCGCACCAGAGTGGTACGGCAACCCTGTACTAGAAATCATGTTGTTAGACAACGGTGAACCTTCGAACTATGAAGAAGCGATGGCGGGCCCGGATTCCAATAAATGGCTTGGAGCCATGAAATCCGAGATAGAATCCATGTATGAAAACAAAGTATGGACTTTGGTGGACTTGCCTGATGATAGGCACGCCATAGAAAACAAATGGATATTTAAGAAGAAGACAGACGCAGATGGTAATGTGACCATCTATAAGGCTCGGCTTGTCGCTAAGGGTTATCGACAAGTTCAAGGGATTGACTACGACGAGACTTTCTCTCCCGTAGCAATGCTGAAGTCAGGCAGAATCATGTTAGCTATTGCCGCATTCTATGATTATGAGATATGTCAAATGGACGTCAAAACAGCATTCCTTAACGGCTTCCTCAAGGAAGAGTTGTATATGATGCAACCGGAAGGTTTTGTCGATCCAGAGAACGCTAACAAGGTATGCAAGCTCCATCGCTCGATTTACGGGTTGGTGCAAGCATCTCGGAGTTGGAATATTCGCTTTGATGAGGTGATCAAAGTGTTTGGATTTATACAAACTTATGGAGAAGCCTGTATTTACAAGAAAGTGAGTGGGAGCTCTGTGGCATTTCTCATATTATATGTGGATGACATATTGCTGATGGGAAATGATATAGAATTCTTGGAAAATGTAAAGGCCTACTTGAATAAAAGTTTTTCAATGAAGGACCTTGGAGAAGCTGCTTACATATTAGGCATCAAAATCTATAGAGATAGATCGAGACGCCTCATTGGTCTTTCACAAAGTACATACCTTGACAAAATATTGAAGAAGTTCAATATGGATCAGTCAAAGAAAGGATTCTTGTTTTGCAAGGTATGAGATTGAGCAAGGCTCAGTCGCCGACCATGGCAGAAGATAGAGAAAAGATGAGTGTCATTCCCTATGCCTCGGCCATAGGTTCTATCATGTATGCCATGCTGTGTACCAGACCTGATGTGAACCTTGCCATAAGTTTGGTAGGGAGGTACCAAAGTGATCCAGGTACGGAACACTGGACAGCGGTCAAGAACATCCTAAAGTACCTAAAAAGGACTAAGGATATGTTTCTCGTTTATGGAGGTGACGAAGAGATCGTCGTAAAGGGTTACGTCGATGCTAGCTTCGATACAGATCTGGATGACTCTAACTCTCAAACCGGATACGTATATATTTTAAATGGAGGGGCAGTCAGCTGGTGCAGTTGCAAACAGAGCGTGGTGGCAGCATCTACATGTGAAGCGGAGTACATAGCTACTTCTGAAGCAGCGCGGGAAGGAGTCTGGATGAAGGAGTTCATCACCGACCTAGGAGTCATTCCAAGCGCGTGAAGCCCGATGACTCTCTTCTGTGACAAAACTGGTGCTATTGCTATTACCAAGGAGCCCAGGTTTCACAAGAAGACCAAGCACATCAAGCGCCGTTTCAACTCCATCCGGAATTATGTTCAGGATGGAGACATAGATATTTGTAAAGTGCATACAGATCTGAATGTCGCAGACCCGTTGACTAAACCTCTTTCACGAGCAAAACATGATCAACACCAGAACTCTATGGGTGTTCGATTCATCACAATGTAACTAGATTATTGACTCTAGTGCAAGTGGGAGACTGTTGGAGATATGCCCTAGAGGCAATAATAAAAGCATTATTATTATATCTCCTTGTTCATGATAATTGTCTGTTATTCATGCTTGAATTGTTTTGTACGGAAACAGCGATACATGTGTGAATACATAGACCACAACGAGTCCCTGGTAGGCCTTTAGTTACTAGTTCGTTGATCAACAGATGGTCACGGTTTCCTGACCATGGACATATGATGTCAGTGATAACGGGATCACATCATTAGGAGAATGATGTGATGGACAAGACCCAAACTTGAGCATAACACGAGATCGTATAGTTCGTAATGCATAAGCTTTTCGGTGTCAAGTATTTATTCCTTAGACCATGAGGTTGTACAACTCCCGGATACCGTAGGAGTACTTTGGGTGTGCCAACCGTCACAACGTAACTGGGTGGCTATAAAGGTACGCATCGGGTATCTCCGAAAGTGTCTATTGAGTTGGTACGAACCGAGACTGGGATGTTGTCACTCCGTATGACGGAGAGGTACCTCTGGGCCCACTCAGTAAGACATCATCATAATGAGCTCAATGTGACTAAGTAGTTAGTCATGGGATGATGGATTACGGATCGAGTAAAGAGACTTGCCATGACGAGATTGAACAAGGTATCGGGAATACCGACGATCGAATCTCGGGCAAGTACCGTACCGATAGACAAAGGGAATAACGTACGGGATTGAGTGAATCCTTGACACGGTGGTTCATCCGATGAAGATCATCGAGGAACACGTGGGAACCAACATGGGTATCCAGATCCCGCTATTGGTTATTGACCGGAGAGTGTTCTCTGTCATGTATACGTGTCTCCCGAACCCGTAGGGTCTACACACTTAAGGTTCGGTAACGCTAGGGTCGTAGAGATAAAGGCACGTGGAAACCCGAAAGTTGTTCGGAGTCTCGGATGAGATCCCGGACGTCACGAGGAGTTCCGGAATGGTCCGAAGGTAAAGATTGATATATAGGAAGTCCAGTTTCGGCCATCGGGTGATCTCCGGGGGTCACCGGGAGCGTCCCGGGACCACCGGAGGGGCCCCGGGGGTCCACCGGGTGGGGCCACCCATCCCAGTGGGGCCCCTAGGCCGCGAGGGGAAGTTTCCAGCCCTAATGGGCTGGCGCACCACTAGGGGCCCACCTCCCCATGCGCCTAGGGTTGAAACCCTAGGGGGGAGGGGGCGCCCCACTAGCCTTGGGGGGCAAGGAACCCCCCTGGCCGCCGCCCCCCCTGCAGATTGGATCTGCAGGGGCCCTGGCGCATCCCCTGGCCCCCTATATATATGTGGGGGGGGGGGGAGAGGGCAGCCGCACCCTTGCCCTGGCGCTTCTCCCCCTCCCGTCACACCTCCATACTCCCACGCAGGGCGCCCGGCGAAGCCCTGCTACGATCTCCACTGCATCCGTCATCACGCCGTCGTGCTGCCGGATCTCTGACGACTTCTCCTCCCCCCTTGATGGATCAAGAAGGAGGTGACGTTGCTGCACCGGACGTGTGTTGAACGCGGAGGTGCCGTCCGTTCGGCGCTAGACCATCGGTGACGAAGAACGCGAAGAGTACGACTACTTCATCCACGCTTCTTCGAAAGCTTCCGCTCGCAATCTCGATAACGGTATGTAGATGCACTCTTACTCGCTCATTGCTAGATGTCTCCATAGTTGGATCTTGGTGAAAGCGTAGAATTTTTTTGAATTATGCTACGTTCCCCAACAAAACACTAGAGAAAACTTACCCTCATCACGAAGGTGAATCACCAGGGTTGTTCGTGCCAGTACCACCTGGAGAAGGATCATGCGATGCTTGTCTGGAGTTACGTTGCACCAAAGATCATATTGAATGTGTCGTTAGCATGATGACACTCAAATGTTAAGACTAGTAACGAATGACCGTTCAAATGAAACTCACCGTGGTCCCTAGAGCAATGACTTGCATCGGCGGAGGGGTCTGACTGGTCTTCTCGCACAAAGTCTACACATTTGGTTTGACGAGTCAATCATACTAGTTAGTAATGAAACGAACATTAAGTGCATGATTTGGCTAATAAGCAGAAGAAACTTAGCACGAGGAGCTCGTACATGGCCCGCCTCTGCATGCCATTCCGTGTCCTCTCCTCCTCCAACATCTTAGCCATCCTCTCCTCCAACTCCCGCTCATTCTACCCCGCCTACCAGTCCCTCTCCGCCAGAACCTCCTTGGTTGCCTATCTCTCTTTCTGAAGAGCAGCCTGCAACACCACTCCTCGTTAGCATTGTAATCATCGATGGCCGCACACACAATGTAATGGAGAGGAAAGAACTCTGATTCCGTATAACAAACCGCGAAGCCAAGCTCCATTGGCCGTGGACGAAGCCTTGTATCAGGGGTGGAGCTCGTTTGACACGCCTTGATCTCCTTCAGAGTGCTAGGACAACGTATAAGTCCATCTCCAATGGCTATCAAGCCATGGGACCTCCCGCCACCAGATATTATCACTAGCTCCGGATCAAACTGCCAGCTCGGGTTAAAGTCCTCACCTTTCCTCGCCTTCCCTTCATCCCTGTACCTCACGAGCTTGTTGTGGGAGGAGATGTTGGTGAAATTCTCTGGATGATCGAGGTCAGACGCAGAGAATGCCTTGGCCTTTGATACGTCTCCAACATATCTATACTTTTTTATTGTTGCATGCTATTATATATTCTGTTTTGGATATTTAATGGGCTTTATTATACACTTATATTATTTTTGCGACTAACCTACTAACCCAAGGCCCAGTGCAAATTACTGTTTTTTTGCCTATTTCAGTGTTTCGCAGAAAAGGAATATCAAATGGAGTCCAAACGGAATGAAACCTTCGGGAGAGTTATTTTTGGAACGATATCAACACACAAGACTTGGAGTATACGCCAGGAACCGAGAGAGGCGGCCACGAGGGTAGGGGGCACGCCCAGGGGGG
>LR738709.1:328453427-328470482 GCA_902687465.1 Secale cereale
GCGGCCCCACCCTCATGGCCCCCCTATTGCTCCCCTGACGTCCCTCTTCCTCCTATATATACCTACGTACCCTAAAACTATCGAGGACGACCATGAAACCCTAATTCCACCGCCGTAACCTTCTGTACCCATGAGATCCCATCTTGGGGCCTGTTCCGGAGCTCCACCGGAGGGGGCATCGATCATGGAGGGCTTCTACATCAACACCATAGCCTCTCCGATGAGTTGTGAGTAGTTTACCACAGACCTTCGGGTCCATAGTTATTAGCTAGATGGATTCTTCTCTCTCTTTGGATCTCAATACAAAGTTCTCCTCGATCTTCGAGGAGATCTATTCGATGTAATCTTTTTGCGGTGTGTTTGTCGAGATCCGATGAATTGTGGGTTTATGATCAAGATTATCTTTGAACAATATTTGATTCTTTTTTGAAATCTTTTATGTATGATTATAATATCTTTCCAAGTCTCTCCGAATTATCAGTTTGGTTTGGCCTACTAGATCTATAGTTCTTGCAATGGGAGAAGTGCTTGGCTTTGGGTTCAATCTTGCGGTGTCCTTTCCCAGTGACATCAGGGGCAGCAAGGCACGTATTGTATTGTTGCCATCGAGGATAAAAAGATGGGTTTATATCATATTGCTTGAGTTTATCGCTCTACATAATGTCATCCTGCTTAAGGCGTTACTCTGTTCTTATGAACTGAATACTCTAGATGCATGCTGGATAGCGGTCGATGTGTGGAGTAATAGTAGTAGATGCAGAATCGTTTCGGTCTACTTGTCACGGACGTGATGCCTATATACAATGATCATGCCTAGATATTCTCATAACTATGTGCTTTTCTATCAATTGCTCGACAGTAATTTGTTTATCCTCTGTAGAAATCTGCTATCATGAGAGAAGCCACTAGTGAAACCTATGGCCCCCGGGTCTATCTTCATCATATTAATCTTCCATCAACTATTTTTTACTTTGCATTATTTACTTTCAATCTCTATACCAAAAATACCAAAAATATTATCTTATCATATCTATCAGATCTCACTTTTGTAAGTGACCGAGAAGGGATTGACAGCCCCTTTTATCGCGTTGGCTGCAAGGTTCTTATTCATTTGTGCAGGTACGAGGGACTCGCGCGTGGTCTCCTACTGGATTGATACCTTGGTTCTCAAAAACTAAGGGAAATACTTACGCTACTGTGCTGCATCACCCTTTCCTCTTTGAGGGAATACAACGCAAGCTCGAGAAGTAGCAGCCTTCTTGTACGGGGCACTATGAGCCATGGCATAGAGGCCGAACACCTCTGGCACCGGTGCCATATTGTATCCGCCTAAAAGAGAGGAACAAAGTATTAGTAATTAAAGGGCTCAACCTAGCATGACATAATGAATTGCATGAATCATGAAGCAAACGACATACCCACCTTTCATTTGGGCACGCCGGTCCTTGGCATCATTGTGGAGGGCTAGCCATTCATCTGAGAACCACTCATCCACCAACGTCTCCCAACAACCCATCTTGTCCGCAAACCATCTCGGGAGCGCCTAAGTTAGTAAAGAGAAACTTGAGTGCTATGCCTACGAATCAAATCAACGAAACTAAGAACAAGGCCTTAAGAATATAGGCAATTACTGCCAAATACTGCTTCTTGTTCAGAAACTTTCGGCGGCACTTCTTCTTGAGCTTCCTAACACCACGTGAGGCAAAGTAGTCTCGAACAACCTGTACCCTAGCCTCGTGCCGTAAGTTTTGTAGTAGGCGCCTGCACTCGGCATCAATAACCCGTGCACATGCCTGCTCGTATCCCTCCTCACACCTGTAGAAGGTCTGCAATCAAACGAGACAACATTGATTAGTACAATAATTATTTATTTGAAGATTTTTAATTGTGTAAAGGAGAAATTACCCAAAACGTTCTGATCACCATGTCGGCCCTCATGTGGCACAAGACACCGTCGATCATCTCCTCCGGCGGGGCCGGGGTAGCCAAGTGGTGCTCCCAGCTCAATCCTAGCTGTGGAAGCTGACCCTCATCGGGTAACGTGACAAACCACGGGAAGTTTTGCCGACAAATCGCACCGAGGACTTGGTTGGGCCCGCGGACATGCTGAGCGTGGTCCCAACCCCAGCAGTATGACAAGGTCAACACATTAGATATTTGAAGAAACATGATGGCAAAAGGTACAAAAAGAGTAAATGCACTTACCTCTGCCCATCATGCCAAATCAACCACCTCTGCTCGCGGTTCGCTGGTAGGGACGGGAGCCGCGTACTACCACGCTGGTAGACGGTGCCCCCCTCAACCACCTCGCCCTCGCTGCTATCAGAATTTTGATGCACGCCACCATCAGCATGGCCACTCGGCCCATCAGCCGCATCCTGCTAGGTACCCCTTCCGGTCGTCTCCTGGGCTGTAGCCTGGTACGGAGTCACATGGGCCGTAGTCTCCTGGCCCGAAGTCTCGTGGGCCGAAGGCCCGTCGACCCGAGGCTCGTGGACCAGAGTCTGCGTTGCCTCCTCCTTAGATGGACCCCCCTATGAGTCATGTGCTCAGGTGACTCAGCTAGGGGTGGCGGCGAGGAAGGCGTAGGAGCCTGCCTACCTCTCCCACGACCACGTCCTGATTTATTTCCTCTCTTCTTCGCACCCTGACCTCCTCTCCTAGTGGATAATGATGCCTACGAAGCGCCCGTTGGTGTCACCAAACTGTCTAACAACGCTCTTCGGAGAGGTGAAGGTGGAATGGAAGAACCCTTCCCACCACGCTCTGGACCCGCGACCACCATCTTTCAACACCTGCCATGAGAGAAGAGTAAATGAAATTAGTACACCATAAAAAAATGAATACTGTCGTGGAATTAGCACGGCAGATGTCCGGTTTAGAGGACTTAGGTGTGGAGCCATCGCCCGGGTTAGCTTGAAGAGGTTAAAGCACGCAAAGAACACAGAGGGTTTATACTAGTTCGGCCCCTTCAATGAAGGTAAAAGCCTACGTCTAGTTTGGTTTGGTATTGCTTGGGCGTCGATGAACAGGGAGCGGATTGCTTGCCTGTGTCTCGACGGGTTGTTGCTTGCCCTTGAACCGTCGCCGGGTCGTCCCTTTATATAGGAGGCGACGCCCGGTCCGGTTTACAGAGTCCCGAGGCCGGTTCATAATCGTGTCCGCCTTGGTCTCTATTCTTCCTACCTTATACCTCAAGTTATAGGATATGACGGTTCATAAACCGTAAGTTTTACATATGGGCCCTAGGCCTCCACGGGCCGTAACCTCTGACTCATAGCCTACTGGGCTTATGATAATACAACTACGTTAGCGTAATCCGGATCTTCCTGGCCGGTTTATACCTGCTAGTAATATCCCTAACATTAGGCCCCAGATTGATTTGAACTTGTTCATGTCAGTCTTCTATGTTTTTGCATGAATTTCTTCTCTGTATCTTATCTACTTTGTAAACTGGCTATGACGTCATCTCCGGAAATCATCTCAATCTGTCGTGACATCACCTCCGCATTTATTGCTCACCTCTGTTTGTTACCTTTGTTAAATGCTATCCCAAAGATCGAGGCGACAACGGAATCTTTATCCAATCTCTGACCTCCTTGATTCTCGTGCTTGCCGTTTCACCTCATCAGCTTATAAATACCGCGTCGGCCTGTTTCTTTTCTTCCTTCTGCCTTCTTCTTCCTCCGTCGCCCGAAGCTCCGCCGCCGTTCTTCGAGCCCGTCGCCGTCGTCAAGCCAGGCCGCTGCATCACCCTGAACCGTGTCCAGAGCACTCCGCCGCCGTCTTCTTCTTCCTCAGGTACTCCTTCTTTCTCACTGTAGATCTCAATCTAGGGTTCCTCCATGGCTTCCGCCATGAAACCTCGAAGCTTGCTGTTCATCCCTGTAGGTTACACTTGCAGTAGATTCAAACCTTGGATTCGTTTTGAATGCGCTCCTGCTCTGTGGTTTAAACCTTAGATTCAAACCTTAGATTCATTTGGTCTGTAGAAACCCTTCGTGGTTCTTCCTGTATAAGACTTGCATATATTTCATCTTTTTCTTACGTCTCAGATCCATTTTTACTTTAGCCTTCTGTAGAAACCTGTTTCTTCGTCTTGTAGATCTGTAAGTTACTCACCGGTTTAACCAATCATATGCTCTTTTTATAAAGAACTAATCGTAAGCTCGACGGTTTAGCCTCCTCTTTTCTATTATCATAAACCGGTAGCTGCTCGTTTCACATCTGATTCTGGGTTGTCAATGCCATTAGTCCCTTGTCTAAACCGTTGATATAATTTGATGTTACGCTCCGGTTTATGCTTCAGTACTTAGTATTCCGGATTTTGCACTGTATCTTTCAGTGTTTCCTTTAGTCGAGATGACTACCAAACAGTTCGTTTGTTGCAACTGGGCTCCTTCCCGCATTACGGAAGAAGATTTAACAAAGGCCGCTTCAATTGGTCTTCTGGGTCCTAAAAATGTTCTGCACTGGCGGGCCCCAGGAGATGAATGCCCCCTACTCCTAAGGAAGGAGAGATCATTGTTTTCTTTGATCACATGGCCCGGGGTTTTAGCCCTCCCGGTTCAAAAAATTTCCGAGATGTGCTGGCCGCTTTTCAGCTCCATCCTCAAGATATAGGTCCGAATTCTATATCAAATGTCTGCAATTTTCAAGTCTTCTCGGAAGCATACCTTCAAGAAGAACCATCAGTGGATTTGTTCCGAGACTTTTTCCATTTAAACTGGCGGACAGAGTTTACTGCCGGACCACATCAAGAGTTGGGTGGCGTTAGCATTCAAAAGAGAAAAGATGCGACCTTCCCTCATGCTGCTCTCCATACACACCCCAAGGAATGGAACCAATCATGGTTCTATTGTAAAGACACCTCGCCTGAAGGAGAAAACCCACTGCCGGGTTACCGTGCCCATCATCTACCTGAGGATCATCCCCTGCCGCAGCGCCTTAGTGCTCCAGAGTGGGCCCGGTTTGCCCCTTAGCTTTCTAAGCTTAGGGCCTTTATGGCCAACGGTTTAACCGGAGTAAACTTTGTTCGCTGTTGGCTCGCGTGGAGCATCCTTCCACTGAGCCGGCGCTCCAGCCTGATGTGCCAGTATAACGGAAAGAGGATGACCCTCAATGCCACAATGACATAATACTTCCTGAGAAAGAAGTCACTGAATCCGCAAAGAAAATGCTCAACATCTCCCTGGAAGAGTGCAACCAGAACGGATTGGCTCCATTCTATGAAAAAAAAACGCCACCAGTAAGTTCTTTCTGACCTCTTTTGTTTTTTCTGATCCGTCCATATCAATTGTCTTCTATTTATTTTTCATCTTCTGCACAGGCCAACGACCCCTTCTGGAAGAGAAAACCTCAAGATAAATCAGGCAAACAGCCATGCCGGAAGACGTATGTTGTCAAGAAGAAAAAGGCGGTCGCTGCCTCCGGTTCACATCCTGAGGAAGATGATCTGGATTCCAAGGTATGAATTGATCCTGATATGTTTTAATCTCCCTTTATCCAAATTTATGTTAACAGTGTCTTTCCGCAGGATCTGGCTGAAGGAAGTAAAGCGGCGGAAGTTGAGGTAATCTCTCTTTCTTCAGACTCAGAACGCCGGCGCCCAAAATCCGTTAGGCGTCTCGGAAATACCCTTTTTCTCATCCTAACGCTCAATTGGACCCCAAATTTCTTTTGAAGAAATAGCAGCATGAGGCATGCCGGACCACGCGCCATAGTGGCCATGTAGTAGAATCCTCCGGAATATCTCTTACTCCGGCTCGCAGGCGCCGCTCTGAGGTTTTACCTTTTCCAACTCTTCTTCATCCAAAGGCCGGGCTTATACGTAAACCGCTTAAACCGTCTGATCCTAACTATCAGGAGGCTCCTTTGTCCTCTTCTAGCGAGTCGACTGCTACACAGGTCCCTGTGTTGAAGACCGTGCCCGGGTAAGTCTTTTTCAACATCCGGTTTATCTTTGTATTTGTACCTTGATGATTCTCATTGTTCCTTAAATTTTCTTCAGCAAGCCCAAGCCTAGCAAGAAGGCGAAAGCCACCAAAGCGGCGGCCGAGACTGCTACCGCTGAACCGGCCGCTGATCCAGACGAAATCATCCCTCCAGAGAACGATCCTCCAGCTCAGTTTGATGACCCTATTCCCATGGATCACGATGACATTGTTTCCCCGGAAGATGCTAATCTGGAAAATGTAGTTGAACCGGCGAGTCCTGTCCGGGTTAGCCCTCCTCGAACTAACCCGGCTCCTGTTAGCCCGGCACCTACTGGTGCCCCTTCTCAACCAACTACTGCTTCTTCCCCGGATGTTCATATAACCGGATCAGGTTTTACCGCTCCTGCTGAGCCTATCATCTTGGCCAAACATACTGCCAAAGAGGAGAAACTTCAACAAGAAAAGGGCAAGTGGAGCACGGACTTGTCCAGCTATGCCCAATTGAGTGCCCAGGAACTTTATTCCGGGTATTTGAACCGGCTTCATACCAGCCGCGATTATGAATCGGGGTTGGTTAATATGATGAAGGATAAGTACGAGGTAACTTCCTTCACTTGTCTCTGTTTTGTATTCTTTGTACTCCTATCTTTAGGCCATAGTAGCCCCCAAGTGCCGGTTTAGCTTCATTGTAGGTGAACCGGCACTTCCAATGTATGCAAAATGAACTTACATTAGCCCCCAAGTGCCAGGGGCATAACTTGTTTTATGTGCTTGGGACTTGTCTGAATTTCTCTTTTAATACTTCAACTGTACATTAGCCCCCAAGTGTCAAGTGGATAACTTGTTTATATGCTTGAGACTTGTCTGATATCTTTTATTCCATTTGATTTCCTTGTAGGCAGACTTGATCCGGAGGGCTGCAGAGGTAACTGAGCTCCGGAATAGACTGGCTGCTACTGAAACTGCTACTGCCAAAGCCAAGGAAGAGCTTGCTCTGAACTTGACCAGCGCCGAAAAGTTGAAAAAGGACTTTGAAGTGGTGCGGTCCGCCTAGGAGGTGCAGAGGAGTGCTCTTGAGAAAAGAGCAAAGGATGCTGAAGCTGCCCTTAATCCGGTGACGCAAGAGCTGACCGGTTTAAGACAGCAAATAGAACTTATGACCTCTGCTATCTTTGGTGAGCACTCAATTTGCATGTGTTTTCATCTCTACAATCTTTGTTCCGCTCCGGTTTAACTTTAACAATCAATTTTAGGGCGACACATAACTCATCTTGGAGATGACATCCGAAAGAAGCTCAAAGCCTCTTATACCTTGGTGGAGCAGCTGTATTCCGGCGCTCAAAGGATTATAAGTGCAATGTCCCATCAGAAGGCTGCTCCAACTACTATCCAAGGTACTTTAGAGAAGCTATCCATCCTGCCTGTACGTTTGGTAGAGGTGAAGAAATCTGCTGCACGGGCTGGTTCACTTGTAGCACTGACTCGTGCCAAGGCATGGGTTCCGGATTTTGATCCGGAGGAAGCTATGAACGGGTATCCCAGTAACAAGGAAGATGGATTTGCCTTCTCTGGCGAGGACCTCCGTGCTTTAACCAAGGAGATGCGCCCTCTTGCCAGCAAGCTTGTCGATGAAGCGGACCTGACCAGGTATCATCCGGCATATGACTTAGAAAATGAACGGGTGGACCGGCCGGTTTATGATACCGAGAATCTGATCCCGCCAGTGCGCGCCCATACTTTCGCTCCAGACATTGATCCGTCCGATCTTATTACTGAGAAAATATACTTACGTGCACTATCCAAGATTGACTGGCGCGTTCCCGATTTCCAACCACTTCATGAAGATGAAGAAGTTCCGGAACAAGCTGATCCTCAGCCTTCGTAGCAGGAAGAAGAATCATAAGCCGCTCAGTTTAACTCTTAGCTGCTGTAATCTGTTGCCAGAAAACTTTAATCCGTTCAGGCCTGCAAGTGCCTTGTAATAGGATAGTTCGAAACATTATCTGTCTCAATTCGGATGTCACAGCTTGACTTGGCGTCTGGCAATGTTCATCCCTTGCCTGCTATGGTTGATCCATTTATGTTATCTGTATCTGCATAAACATCGCTAAAAAGATGTCCTGGCGGTTTACCTCCGGACCTATTACATTGCTCCCACAGGCATATATATTGAAAGAGTATCTGTTTTATATCCAAAAATACTTCATACCTTTGATAAAATGTGCTTGACATCCGTAATCCGGCAGGCATAATTGAACGTGTAGATTCTGATTAGGCTCTTGGCCCTCTTGGCGTTTGCCCAATAATTGTTCCGGGTTATGATAAACGCCGGTTTAAATCATGCTGGTGTTCTATGACCCAGACTTTGCAGATATGTGGCCAACTTTGAAGTTGCCCAGTTGCGGATCAAAAACATAGTTAACCACAGAAAACTTTGAAAACTCACAAAACACAAAACATTGTGGCAAATAAGACCATGTAGTCGAGGCTTTTTGCGAGCCGCCAGGCTCCAAATTGAGGCTTCTGATTCGAATGCGATCAGTAAACCGGAAATTTTGCCAATCAATGGATGCAATCCAAGGAGCTATGATTCATTTTGCCAATCAATGGATGTAATCCAAGGAGCTATGATTCATTTTGCCAATCAATGGATGTAATCCAAGGAGCAATGATTTATTTTGCCAATCAATGGATGTAATCCAAGGAGCAATGATTTATTTTGCCAATCAATGGATGTAATCCAAGGAGCAATGATTTATTTTGCCTATCAATGGATGTAATCCAAGGAGCAATGATTTATTTTGCCAATCAATGGATGTAATCCAAGGATCAATGATTTATTTTGCCAATCAATGGATGTAATCCAAGGAGCAATGATTTATTTTGCCAATCAATGGATGTAATCCAAGGAGCAATGATTTATTTTGCCAATCAATGGATGTAATCCAAGGAGCAATGATGCGAGTACGATCATATAAACCGGACCAAAAGGGATTAAGCTAGGATTCGAATGCGGTCCATAGCCCCCTAGTGCCCGTGGAGGTAGGGTACCTATGAGAGAGTTGCGCTTGAATGGCAAGTCCGATTTGGTCCCTTATAGAATTGTCCTGCATAGCAAAATAGACTGATCAAAGCATCTTGTTTTCTTGATGTGTATGATATATATCAACAGAAGTAAACTTTAGATGGATATCACCTGAGTGAACTCCCATAAGATACTTATTTTAGAAGAAAATGGCTGATCCCCCGGTTTACGAGGGGTCCCGGTTTATTTATTAATCATAATATATAGAGGATACATGTAGTGGAGCTCATGGCTCAAGTGTAGTAAGGTCGCAGAAGGGCAATGTTCCACGGCCTCTTCGTCTCTTCCTCTGCTGTCCGTGAGTCTTTATGTTCTCGAATGTCCACCAGGTAGTATGAACCGTTGTGTAGGTTCTTGCTGACCACAAAGGGTCCTTCCCAAGGTGGGGATAGCTTGTGCATATCTGTCTGGTCTTGTATAAGCCGGAGCACCAGGTCCCCCTCCTGGAACGTCCTAGTCTTGACCCGGCGGCTGTGATATCTGCACAGGTCTTGCTGATAAATTGCAGATCGTGCTGCTGCTATGTCATGCTCTTCATCCAGGCGGTCTAAGCTGTCCTGTCTTGCTTGCTCATTGGCCGCTTCAACATAAGCTGCCACCCGTGGTGAGTCGTGCCGGATATCACTTGGAAGAACCGCTTCAGCACCGTACACCATGAAGAAGGGCGTGTAACCTGTAGACCTGTTAGGCGTAGTGTTGATGCTCCAGAGGACAGAAGGTAACTCGTCAACCCAGCACCCTGGTGTTCTCTGCAAGGGAGTCATAAGCCGGGGCTTAATGCCTCGCAAGATTTCTTGGTTGGCCCTTTCAGCTTGACCATTGGATTGAGGGTGAGCTACCGAAGACACATCTAGGCGAATATGCTCCCTTTGGCAGAATTCTTCCATCTCTCCCTTGAATAGATTGGTGCCATTATCAGTAATAATGCTGTGTGGAAAGCCAAACCGGAAAATTACCTTTTTGATGAATTTAACCGCTGTTGCCGCATCACACTTACTGACAGGCTCTGCCTCAATCCATTTTGTAAACTTGTCCACTGCCACCAACAGGTGGGTTTTTTGATCTTGGGATCGTTTAAAAGGCCCAACCATATCAAGCCACCAAGTCACAAACGGCCAAGTAATTGGAATCATCCGCAGTTCCTGTGCCGGAACAAGAGCCCGTCGAGAAAATTTCTGACAAGCGTCGCATCTCCGGACAAGATCCTCCGCATCAGCATGAGCGGTTAACCAGTAAAACCCGTGAAGAAAGGCCTTGGCTACTAGTGATTTTGAACCGGCGTGATGACCACAATCTCCTTCGTGTATCTCTTGAAGAATATCATTGCCTTCTTCTGATGATACACAACGCTGAAACGCCCCAGAAACGCTACGGTGATGAAGTTCTCCGTTAACAATGGTCATAGACTTGGATCGCTGGATTATCTGCCTAGCTTCAACCTCATCATTTGGCAACTCTCCTCGGCTCAGGTAAGCCAAATACGGGAGTGTCCAATCTCGAATAACATGAAGTGCTGCTACTAGCTGTGCTTCCGGATCAGGAACAGCCAAATCCTCCTCCGTTGGTATCTGAACTGACGGACTGTGTAACTCATCCAAGAAAGTGTTTGGTGGCACCGGTTTACGCTGAGAACCTAGTCGGCTTAGAGCATCGGCTGCTTCATTTTTTCGCCGGTCTATGTGATCCACCTGATATCCTTTGAAACATCCTGCAACTGCTTCAACTTCTCGCCCGTAAGCTACCATGAGAGGGTCTTTAGAGTCCCACTTGCCAGATACTTGTTGCGCCACTAAATCTGAATCACCAAAGCACTTGACCCGGCTCAAATTCATCTCCTTAGCCATCCGCAGGCCATGAAGCAGTGCTTCATATTCAGCCGCATTGTTAGTGCAAGGAAACATTAGTCGGAGGACATAACAAAACTTGTCACCTCGTGGGGAAGTTAACAAGACTCCAGCCCCCGAGCCTTCTAATTGCCTTGAACCGTCGAAGTGAATAGTCCAGTATGTATGATCCGGCTTCTCCTCTGGTGCTTGCAATTCTGTCCAATCATTGATGAAATCTACCAATGCTTGGGATTTAATAGCAGTATAGGGTACATACTTCAATCCATGCGGGCTAAGCTCAATGGCCCACTTTTCTACTCTGCCAGTGGCTTCTCTGTTCTGGATTATATCCCCCAACGGAGCTGAGCTAACAACAGTGATTTGGTGGCCCTGGAAGTAGTGCTTCAGCTTCCGGTTTGCCATGAACAAGCCATACACCAGTTTCGGCCAGTGTGGGTACCTTTGCTTCGATTCAATTAGAACCTCACCGACGTAATAAACCGGGCGCTGAACCGGATATTCCTTGCCTGCTTCTTTGCGCTCCACCACAATTGCCACGCTAACTGCACGGGCATTGGCGGCCACGTATAACAGCAGCGGCTCGTTGTCAACAGGGGCAGCAAGGACCGGCGGTTCTGCTAATTGCCGCTTCAAGTCCTCAAACTCAGCATTCGCACCATCGCTCCATATAAACCGGTCTGTCTTTTTCAACATCTGATAAAGCGGAATTGCCTTCTCTCCCAAACGGCTGATGAATCGGCTTAACGCTGTAATCCGGCCAGGTATGCGCTGGACATCATTGATACAAGCTGGCTTAGTCAAGGATGTGATCGCCTTGATCTTCTCCGGATTGGCCTCTATTCCTCTGTTTGATACTAAGAATCCAAGGAGCTTGCCTGCCGGAACACCAAAAACGCACTTCTCCGGATTAAGCATCATCTTATAAACTCGGAGGTTGTCAAAGGTTTCCCTTAGGTCTTCTATCAGGGTCTCCTCCTTCCTTGACTTTACAACGATGTCATCCACATAAGCATGGACATTTTTTCCGATCTGCCCCTTAAGACAGTTCTGTACGCAACGCTGGTAAGTTGCTTGGGCACTCTTGAGCCCAAAGGGCATTGATACATAGCAGAAGGCTCCAAAGGGAGTTATGAAGGCTGTCTTCTCCTGGTCCTTAACTGCCATCTTGATCTGATGATACCCTGAATATGCATCCAAAAAACTTAGCCGCTCACATCCTGCCGTAGCATCAATGATCTGATCAATATGGGGGAGAGCAAAAGGATCAGTTCGACAAGCTTTGTTTAAGTCTGTGTAATCTACACACATCCTCCATGTTCCATTTTTCATTAACACCAGAACCAGATTAGCCAACCACTCCGGATGGAACACCTCAACTATGAACCCTGCGGCCAAAAGCCTGGCCACTTCCTCACCTATAGCCTTGCGCCTTTCTTCGTTGAAGCGGCACAGATACTGCTTGACCGGTTTGAATTTCGGATCAATATTACGACTGTGCTCAGCGAGTTCCCTCGGTATACCCGACATGTCAGAAGGTTTCCATGCAAAGATATCCCGGTTCTCACGGATGAACTCGATGAGCGTGCTTTCCTATTTGGGCTCAAGGTTAGCGCTGATAGTGAACTGCTTGGATGAATCGCCTGGCACAAAGTCAACTTGCTTAGTTTCCTCTGCCGATTTAAACTTCAACGCCGGATCATGCTCTGTAGTTGGCTTCTTTAACGGGGACATATCTGCCAGATCAACGTTGTCTTTGTAAAACTTCAACTCCTCTGTAGCACATACTGCCTCTGCATAGGCTGCGTCTCCTTCCTCGCACTCCAATGCAATCTTGCGACTTACGTGAACCGTGATAGTTCCCTTGTGACCCGGCATCTTGAGCTGTAGATAAACATAGCATGGTCTAGCCATGAACTTGGCGTAAACCGGCCTTCCAAACAGAGCATGATATGGGCTCCGGATCTTTACAACCTCAAAGGTTACTGTCTCTGACCTGGAGTCCTGCTCATCTCCAAAGGTGACCTCCAGATCAATTTTCCCAACTGGGTAAGCTGATTTACCTGGCACCACTCCGTGGAACACCGTGTTGGACTGTCTCAACTTCTTGTCCGTCAACCCCATACGATGGAAGGTCTCATAATATAAGATGTTGATACTGCTGCCGCTATCCATGAGTACCTTTGTGAATTTGTAGCCACCCACCTGTGGTGCCACCACTAAGGCCAACTGGCCCGGATTATCAATCCGTGGCGGGTGATCCTCTCTGCTCCACACAATAGGTTGTTCCGACCAACGCAGAAAACGTGGTGTTGCCGGTTCAACTGCGTGTACCGCCCGCTTCCGGATTTTTTGATCTCTTTTGCACAAACTTGTAGTAAAGACGTTGTACTGTCCACTACTTAGCTCCTTCGGATTACTCTGATATCCGGATTGCTGCTGCTGTTGACGCTGCTGATTGCCTTGGTTATTGTAACCACCCTGACCATGCTGGTGGTTGCCTTGGTTGTTATAACCACCCTGACCATGCTGGTGGTGGTTGCCTTGGTTGTAGTTATTGTTGCCACCATGATATCCTGATCCGGACCCATTACCCTGGTGACCCGGACCTTGAAAACCGAAACTCGAGCCGCCGCCCGGTGGTCCATTGTTATATTTGGCTTGTCTCATGGCCTCTACCATGATCCGGCATTCCCCCCATGTATGTTTAGCTGGGTGTTCCGGCGTGCTATGTTTCGGGCAAGGCTCATTCAACTGTTGATCCAGATTGACGGATCCTCCTCCGCTCCGTGGAGGTGGTCTACCCTTGCGGAGCTGAAAGTTTCCTTGAACATTGGTATTGTCCACAAAATCAGAGCCGCCCTCTGCCTTTCGCTTACCAGTGAAATTTGTTCCTGCCGGTTTAGCTTGCGCCGGTTTACCAGCCTTGTTTGCTTTCCCGGACTTGTCTCCTTCCGCCTCTGGGTACTTAGCGTTATCATAGTCCCCATACTTTACCAGAGAGCTCATGAGTGTCCCCATGTCATTACAATCCCGCTTGAGCCGTCCCAACTTCAACTTCAGAGACTCAAACCGGCAATTGTTTTCCAGTGTCACTATCGTCGTACTGGGGTTGATGCTATTGGAAGAGTGCAAGATTTCTAACACTCGCCGCACCCATGTGCTCGTAGGCTCCTGCTCTCCTTGAACACATGCCGCTAAGTCTACTACTGACATTGGCTGCTTGCACGTGTCTTTGAAATTTTTGATAAACTGGCGACGCAGCTCACCCCATGATCCGATGGAGTTAGGTGGTAAGCCCTTTAACCATGTCCGGGTTGTACCCTCAAGCATCATGGTAAAATACTTGGCGCATGCCACTTCATCCACATCTAGCATCTCCATAGCCATCTCATAGCTCTCAACCCACGCCTCTGGAGCCAGGTCTGGCGTATAGTTGGGCACCTTGCGCGGACCTTTGAAGTCTTTGGGTAACTTTACACTTCGTAAAGCGGGGACAAGACACTGTACTCCAAAGGAACTCGCCGTGACTCCTGTCTCTGCTATGGTTGGGTGAACCGGCGTCATTTGATGGGTATCCTTACGGGCGGTAGGTCTGGCCTGGTTCCTCGCCTCCTGGGCGTGCGCCTCTGCTCCTGCCGGATTATCCTGCATGTGACGGTGGTGTCTCCGTTCGCTGCTCGACACTTCCGGTTCATCCCAACGCCTAGTGTAACTCCTACTGTGGCGAGGGGTTGAATGAATCCTTTCCCTGCTGTAAGAGTACGCCTGCTGCTGTGTCAATGCTGTGTCCATCAATTCCTTGCCCCGGCGCGCTTCCATCGCCACGGGGGATGTCCCCTCAATAGGTAAAGCGGCCAATCGTGAAGCGGCGGCGACAATGTTGTCCAACGGGTTGAATAAGGGCCAGGAGGGGTGGGGATGTGCGGCGTGGGCACAACCTGACGATTTCACTCTGCGGCCGGCTGTTGAACCGGCGCGCCTGCTCCTGGGGCTCCTCCCCAGTTTACTTCTAGGTTATTGCTGGCTCCCGCTCCTGGTGTGCCAAAGAGATTCATCGCCTCATAGACCGGCTGTAGACGAGTTTGCTGCCTTCTGTTCCTTACCTCCTGCGCAGAAGTCTGATCAATCCTGAGCCGGAAAGCTTGGGAGTCCAGCTCTGCTTGCCTTGTAACCATCATGGCTTTCTCTACATCCAGATCCCGTTTAGCTTGCTCAGTCCGGCCCTTCAGCTGAAGGATCTCCGCATCATGCTGCGCCTTGTTGGCAGGAGCTACTTCTGCTATTGCGCGTGCTGTCAACTCCTCGACCAAGGTGGATAGAGCGTCAGAGGGTGAGAGGGCTTGGCCGCTCGCCCCTGCACCAGCTACCTCTGCTGTGAACGCCCCAGTCACCGTAGGCTGCTGCATAGACTGTGATCCGGCCATGAAGACAGCCACCCGGTTTGGCGGATCAAAGGGGTCCGGAATACTGTCACCATCGGATATGCCCCCGGATCGGCCGTCCCGCAACAGATACAAAGATTCGGTCTCCCCGGATGAAGATTCATTGTCAGAACAGACAACTGTCTCGCCACCAGAATCCGATCCGTCCTCGGCTTGGACTCCATGTACTGCTCCAACGAAAACACGCTTCACGGCGGGTTGAATCCGGCCGATCTCGCACGCTGAGCCGGCTCGACGACGTTGGGGAAGATGTCTGGCTCAGGTCCCGGTTCACCAATTTTGCCAACGAAGATGTGGATGCCGCCGAAGGGGACCCGGTACCCGTATTCGATTGAATCGGCCTCGGGGCCCCAGCCTGCATTGTCGATGTAGATCCGGCCGCGGCGACTCTTGGTCATCCGGCCGACTGCGTAACCCTTGAGTCCTTTAAAGCTGCCCTTCAAGAACTCGAAACCATCGTGCGATAGCCCCATAGTGGGCGCCAACTGTCATGGAATTAGCACGACAGATGTCCGGTTTAGAGGACTTATGTGTGGAGCCATCGCGCGGGTTAGCTTGAAGAGGTTAAAGCATGCAAAGAACACAGAGGATTTATACTAGTTCGGCCCCTTCAATGAAGGTAAAAGCCTACGTCTAGTTTGGTTTGGTATTGCTTGGGCGTCGATGAACAGGGAGCGGATTGCTTGCCTGTGTCTCGACGGGTTGTTGCTTGCCCTTGAACCGTCGCCGGGTCGTCCCTTTATATAGGAGGCGACGCCCGGTCCAGTTTACAGAGTCCCGAGGCCAGTTCATAATCGTGTCCGCCTCGGTCTCTATTCTTCCTACCTTATACCTCAAGTTACAGGATATGACGGTTCATAAACCGGAAGTTTTACATATGGGCCCTAGGCCTCCACGGGCCGTAACCTCTGACTCATAGCCTACTGGGCTTATGATAATAAAACTACGTTAGCGTAATCCGGATCTTCCTGGACGGTTTATACCTGCTAGTAATATCCCTGACAAATACCGACATGAATAATAAAATGTATACAATTTAAGTGTATCATCATCATCATGTACAACATATAAAAATTGAATACCTAACATGAACTAATAATATATATGTCATTCAGGGTTCCGTCGACGTCGAGGCACCCCTAACCTATATAGATGTCATTTAGGCTTTCATCAACCCTCGACCATCGACCCCTCGGTCCTCCACCCCTCGACCCCTCGGCGATCCTCGACTGTGAACCCCTTGGCGACCCTCGACCCTCGGCCCCTCGGCGACCCTTGACCGTCAAACCTCGACCTCTTGGTGACCCTCGAACCCTCGACCCCTCGGCCATACTCGACCCTCGACCCCTCGGCAATTCTCGACCCTAACTAAACTACACTACACTACACGAACTAACTAAACTACACTACACTAACTAACCAAACTACACTACACTACACTACACTAACTAACCAAACTACACTAACTAAAAAAGTAACTAAACTACACTACACTAACTACTAAACAAAACTACACTACACTACACTACACTAACTAACCAAACTACACTAACTAGAAAACAGTACATAAACTACACTACACTAACTAAACTACACTAACTACACTAACTATACTAACTAACTAAACTAACAAAGGAAAAAAACAGAAAAAATAGAGTGGGAGGGGGCTCACCGGAGTGGGGGAGGTGGAGGCCGAGCTAGAAGAGGCTGACACCGGCGGGCCAGGGCGTCGGGGCGCCGGGGGG
>LR738709.1:328470795-328496676 GCA_902687465.1 Secale cereale
GCCAGGGCGACGAGGTGTGCAGTTGGGGAGAGGGAGAGAGAGAGAGAGAAGAGAGAGAGAGAGAGAGGAGGGGGCCGAGGGGTAACATGCGGTTAGTTAGTGGCTACTTTGCCGTCTGCTAGCGGACGACAAAGATTCTTTGCCGTCCGCTAGCAGACGACAAAGAGGGTGGATGGGCCAGTCCCCAGGCGTTGGCCTCCACTGGACCCCACCCCACAAAATATATGTTATCTAACACACTCACCGTAATTACATGACACGTGTGTGCCGTAACGACCTAGAGAGCGTAATTTCACCATAATTTAATTGCTGCTATTTCAAATTGTACTGGATTTGAATTTGAATTCATATCCATTAGGTTCAAAGAACCGATGCATTATTTGATTCATAGATACATATGTCCAAGGATTACATAAGAACCAAACAAAGAATGATGAACAATAGTTGTATACTTGTATTATTAAAGACGGGAAAGAAAGAGGCGAAATACATTCTGGTTGCTGAACAAGGTGAAGCGGAATGCCCATATTGTGCGCTCCTCCATGTAGAAGGCACACATGACTCTAGTCCAACCCCTTGTGATGGCCGACCGCCCATCCTTCACGGTCTTCATGAAAATATCTAGATAATCATCGTGTTGTGGTAGAAATACTTTAACCCTTGCATGCCAACCAATCATGTAGTTTGAGAGGTAATCTTGAGTAAACTACTTTGGAAACCACTACAAAGGAAAAATATCCTGACATTGTTATCTAACACAACTCATTATGGGCAGTAAACAGAATGGAGGTGTCGAAATATTGAGACATTGTCATCTAACACACTCACTTAAACATCAACCAAATATATCCATGGCAGACAAAATAATCTCAAAAGGATAGCTTCAATGTGCATGTTTAAGCATGCTAGTAAAGCAAAACAAGTGGAAAGGTGTGTTAACTGCAACAGGCCTAACATTTAACAACAATCAAACATAGTCATTCAAACTGGTATTGCGCCGATCTAAGTACACTAGTTATTGTTAAATAAAAATGGAAAGGCATGTTAACTACAAGATGCAGCAACCAAATGTAGTCATTCATAGTGGTATTGTTGAAACTGGTATTGATGAAATTGAACTGCACATTTCATACATGCATATATAGAACATCACATTGTGAATAACTAGAATAAACAAGGCATAATACAAACAACCAAAGATATCATTTGAAACTTGACATATGCTAACTACAAACAACCGAACAATGAGGCATATGCTAGCTATAATAGGCTTAATAGCAAGCAAATATGTGCATTCCTATCGGTATGTTTAAAATTGTATTGATGAAATGTACTGCACAGTAAATAATTGCACATATAGAGCATCACAGTGTGAACAACTGAAATAAACAAGGCATACTGCAAACAACCAAATATAGCAATTAAAAATGGACATATTCTCACTACACTACGAAAGGGACTCGACATAACAAATCATGGGTTTCCCCTGTGAAGAGGCACAACAAAACAATTCATGGGTTTCCTCACTTGTCATAGATGGGCTCGTTCCCATGGGAAGAGCACGAACCCTGGATGCGCTCCATGTTGTCGTAGATGGGCTCCTTCCCCTTGGAAGAGCACGGGTGTAGGGTGCCCTCCCTGATGTCATGGGCGGGCCCTTTCCCCTTGGAAAAGCAGATGTGCTCTTTCCCCTTGGAAGAGCCAGAGAGGGTGCCCTCGTCGTGGTCGCCTTCGATGAGGTCTAACTTGAAAGCTGGGGATCCCAAGCCAGCATCGTAGAACATGTCCGTCAGAAATGACAAAAGGGGCTCGATGCCGATGTAGGATGGCAAATTCTTGACAGCGAGCCAGAGGAGATCAGTGGTGGGGCCATGGATGAGATCGATGGTGGTTGAACCTGAGGGGTTGGTGGTGGGCCACTTAACCTGTGACATAGCCTGCATCAGGTCATCACTGTCGACGACCTCGGTGTTGTAGCCGGCGTCCGCGACATACCCACATACTCTAGCCCGCTGATTGATTGCCTGCAGCCAGTAATGGTCGTCAGCTTCCCCGGCGACGTTGGGCAAAGAGACCGCGATACACCTCTTTTGAGCCAGTCACTCCTCGAGCTCCACGGGAAGCATAGCCAGGCTTAGGCTGTGACACTCTGGAGTGGGGGATGGGGATCTATGGGAAAGGGGGCATTTGGTAGGCGTCATCTAAGAAACTCAGGGCAGCCATGGTATGGATATCGGTGGGTAAGCTGCACGGGAAAATCGGTATATGTTGACAATGGAGGCCTTGCGGCGGCGGCGGCGATGACCTTGCTAGGGTTTCGAGCGAGGGAGGGGTGTGTGTGTGTGTGCGCGCGCGCTCTAAGAGGTTTTGGTGTGTGCGTGTGTGGAGGGGGGGGCGTTTGAGGAAATGAAGCGGCTACTGGAAATTTTACTAAGCGGGATTGAAATGTCGGAGCTATTGAAAATTTGGATGATGGTGTATTGCACACGGTCCGGAAATAACAACCGTGTGTTATGAAACAGAAAAACCCTCGAGGCGGGCAGATATTTTTGAGGGATGCATGCGGGAGCGGGAACAAGAAACATCACACACGGTCGAAACATAATAACCATGTGTTATCAAACAGAAAAAGCTGCAGGCGGGTAGATATTTTTGAGAGGGGAAACCTCGTGGAGTGCAATGTACTGTGCGGATGTGCGTTGCAGGAGCACTGGCGTGGCACACGGTTAGTGCGAGTGAACCGTGTCTGTTGCGTCATCCGACTTGTCTAATTTTCATAAATTTGGGAAAAAATGACGCGGGAGAGGGTCATAACACGAACACACTTGCATGTGGACCAAATATATGAATGAAAAGGGTGGTTTGATGTTCAAATACCGAAAGCAACTTTGATGTGGCACCTATCTTGCAAAGCGCACCGTATTGCTTGCCCCCTTTGTGCCGACAGGAAGGGAATCCTAAGCTATGAATGCATGCCCTGTAATGCCCCAGATGTAACAATTCCCTTTATGGCAATATATTCATCATTAACTTAATCAATTCCATTCTGGGCTCCTCCTTCACTTCGGGTATTTTTGTGTTTTTGCATTGAGCATGTGTTGCATATCATTATGCCATTTTCATCATGTGCATTGCATTGGCTTAGTCTCACTTGCATCTGTGTGTAGTTGCATCGTCTCCGTCCTCTCCGTCGTCCGTTTCGGATTCTAACTCTCTCACATGGCACCCGTCGCACCTCTCTAGCCTTTTTTCGTGAGCGGGATAAAAACATCCTCGGAATGGGCTGAGACTTGTCGAGTGGTCTTGGTATATCACCGGTAGACCGCCTACCAAAATTCGTTCCATTTGAAGGTCGTTTGAGCCCCAACGGTTTACCGCGTTAACTGCCGGAAGCCCTTTCTCTTTTAGCCCAACACCCCTTCTCACCAGCCGACAAGCCCATCCAAAACCCCCTCATACTCTTCGCCGTTTTATCACGATCGTGTGGGCAAAAACCACACCTATTTTGGACTCTCCTAGCTCCCTCTACCTGTAAATATGTCCCTCTCCTCGAATTCCCGGATAAAACCCTAGATCCACAGCTCCTCCGCGCACTGGACGTGTCCGCGATGCAGCCGGACACGTCCAGCCCGCCCAGCCACATCGCCCGGCCTATCCGGGGCCGCCACCTCAACGCGTCGCCGCCCCGGGCGAATAGGACGCCGCCACTAGTCGCCTCCCGCGCCTCCGGCCTCATCCCGCGCCGCCGGCCCGCCGGGCCCAGGCGGGGCCCTCCCAGCCCGCGCATCCTCTGCCGCCAGCCTGCGCGTCGCCTCCGTCGCCAATCCCGCGTCCCCGCCGCCACCCGCCCCAGTCCCGACTCCCTCTGCTGCCGAACACCGCCGGACGCCGCCGCCTTCTGCCATAGCCGCCACCTGCCGGTCAACGCCGACCCCGCCGCCACCTCGGAGCGCCGCCACGCCGCGACCACCTTCGCGCCGCCGCCTCCTCACCGTCACTGCTTCGTGCTCCGCCCACCTCTCCGCCGACCGCGGATCTCGCCGCCCCGCCGGCCATGATGTCTCCGTCGCCCCGATCTGCTTCGTCCGCCCCGATCCGCTTTGTCCGGTCCCGGATCCGATGGTTGGATCAGATCCACCACCCCATGAACCAAACGACGCCTCCACCGCCCCGGATCTCCTCGTCCCGCTCCTCTCCACCCCGTTGACTTTTCGTGAGTGTATATTTTCACGAAGTCCCGAAATCTTCATATTATGTGCCCCTCTTCATCATGTAGCTCCGAATCGCGCATATGATATACGAAGATGTTCGTCTCGAAGTGCTCTACGTGTTGGCATGAGTTTTGTGCATGTTATGATCCATCTAGATGTCTTAATCTTCATTGCAAAACTGCTATGTGATGTTACATTTCAGCTCAAGTTGTCTGTCAACAGCATGATGGCTTGTTTGTGAGGTCATATCTTTGTGCATGTTGGTCCAAATGGAGTGTATGATATGTCAAAATGTTAATCATGTTGGTCCAAATTTGCATACATGTTAGGTTGCATTATTCCATGGTTATCCCTGTTACAAAACTGTTTGTTGCTGTTGAGATGCTGAAATTGTTACAACTTGCTGATTTGTCTTTTTCGTAGCATTTTGCATGATTTTCTTTTGAGCCACATGTCAACATGTTTTAGGAGCATAATAATGTTATCTTTGAAGTAGTGTAATTGGTTTTTCATGATATGCCCTATGGTGACTTGAACAAGCATGTAAACATGCCATGTCATTGTTGCTATTTTTACACTTAGTGAAAAACTGCTAAGTCTGGAATCTGTTATAACATGTTGCCATGTAAACTTGATGCTACAATATTTTCAATGCATATTTTCGAAGAACCAGTGAGCATGTCTTGATGTCCATTTATTTTTCTATCAATCCATGCCTTTATTTGCATTTATGCCCTGTTGTAGCTTGTTGTTATCCTGCTCTCAAAATGCTTGAAATTTGGCAAAGCTCATGTTAACCAACCCTTGCATGGAATGAATTGTTTCTTTGGATGAATTGGAAGTATATTATGTCTTCTTCATGCTCATGTAATTTTCATGATTGTTATAATTGTTTTCCTTGCTGGTATGTGCCTCCAAAGGCAGCAACATATTGTTCCTTGTTGCATGTCCAGTAATTTTCACAAGTTTGAAAACCTTTTAACTTATTGAACCTTGCCATGCTAGTTTAATTGTGTTCCAGTAAGTTTTTGGGTGTGCTCTGAGTGCATTTATGTTGAGAATCATGTCTACTTCGTATGCATGGCTTTTGTCATCATGTTTGGGTGCTGTAGCATAATTAAACTTTGCTCCAAAGTTGCCATGTTGTTGTTAACTTCAGTTTTGCATTGCATCTTGTTTTGCTTGCCATTTGCAAACCGTGCATCCGATTCCGATGATTCTTATATCGATTTCGACCGAAATCTTTCAATCCATCAAGTGGCACGCTTGGTTTGCCAAGATCTAGCCCACATCCATCATGTCTTCACATGTCCTTCCCGGCTTCATCTCCTTCCTTACCGGTAGCTCCGTAGCATCATACTTGCATCTCTCTTGCATAGCATGTGTTCTTGTCTTCTCAAGTGTGTTTATTTGGATGCTTGCTTATGTTGGGTAGCACCGAGAGACGAGTTCGAGTCTGAGGTCGAGACAGCCGCCGAGTACGATTATGAAGAGCAAGGTCCCGATTACACCGAAGACTTACCAGGCAAGATGACCATTCCTTGATATAACCTCTATTGTTGCTATGCTAGATGCCTCGCTCTATTGCTTTGTCGTGATACCTATCCTTTTGCATGTCAGCCCCTATCTTGCCATGAAACATCTAACTACCCACCTAGCAAACCATTGTTTGGCTAAGTTACGCTTTTGCTCAAGCCCCCCTCTTATAGCGTTGCTAGTTGCAGGTGAAGATGAAGTTTGCTCCATGTGGATTGATTATTTGGAAATAACACAATATCTATTATTTACAATAATGCACCTATATACTTGGCGATGGGTGGAAGGCTTGGCCTTTTGCTCGGTGTTTTGTCCCACTCATGCCGCCTTAAGTACCGATAAACCGGTGTTATGTTCCTTGATTTTGCGTTCCCAACGCGGTTGGGGTTTATGCCCCCCTTGATAGTTCTCTTTGATTAAAACTCCTCCAGCAATGCCCAAATTTGGCTTTACCATTTTCCTAATAACTAAAACTTGCATAGGGACCGGCTACGACCTGAGGACTTAATTAACAACCCCGGGCTAGTGCTCCGCATGAGTGTTGGTCCAAACTAGAGCCCCTTGCAGCGCCACCATGGGGAAACTCGAGGATCGGTTTTACATGTACGGACTGCTCATCTGATTGTGGCCTGAGACGTGATACACGCGGCTCCTATCAGGGTGTCGGCATGTCGGGAGGTCTTGCTGGACTTGTTTTACCATTGTCGAAATATCTTGTACACCGGGATTCCGAGTCTGATCGAGTAGTCCCTAAGATAAGGGTTTTTTACCTCTGTTGATCGCGAGATCTTGTGATGGGCTAAGTTGGGACACCCCTGCAGGGTGATGATATTTCGAAAGCTATGCCCGCATTTATGTGGTGGATTGGAATTTGTTAATACTCAGTTGTAGATAACTTGACACAAAAACTCAAACTTAATACACTACCGTGTGAGGAGTCGTGATGGTCTATTTTCGAGGGAGTTCGGGAAGAGAACACAGCTGGATTATGGATGACTCGTAGGTAGACATGATCATCTAGTGATCATGATTTACCACATGACCGATGGCTTTCACTTCTCTTCTCGCTCTGTTGATACGTAAGCTAGCCACCTCATCTACGCTTAGCGCTTGCTGCAGCCCACTTATACACTTCCTCTTTACCCAAAGGCTTTGATAGTTTTGATACCTGGGAATGGGATTGCTGAGTCCTCATGACTCACAATTTACTACAAACACAGGTGCAGGTACAACCGAGTACGATTCAGGTGATGGCCAGGAACTCAAGTGGGAGTTCGATGAGGAACGTGGGCGAATGTATGTGACATATCCCGACGATCAGTAGTGGTTCCTACTAGGGCCAATCGGGCATAGTGGGTTGTTATCTTCTTTTCATTTGGATTTGTCCGTAGCCGGACCATGATTGTACTTGGATGAATGTATGACTTATTTATGCATTGTGTGAAGAGGCGATTGTAAGCCAACTATGTATTTTCCCCTTTGTTCTTATACATGGGAATGTGTGAAGATGACCATCTTGCGATCATACCTAAATGCGATTATGCCTCTAAGTCGTGCCTCGACACGTAGGAGATATAGTCGCATCTTGGGCATTACAAGTTGGTAATCAGAGCCTTCCCCGACCTAGGAGCCCCTGCTTGATCGAACCGCTGCCAATGTTGAATCTAGAATTTAAAAAATGTTTTGAGTCTTAGGATTATATATATCGAAGAGTAGGAATTCCTTTTACTCCTCATCCCCTTACTCGCTCTGGTGAGGACTCCTGACGTAGAAGTTTTGACTTCCTACCCTCGTTTCCACCAATTTTTTTAGGATCACGTGGGTATTATTGGGATCGTTTCGATATTTTTGTGACGAGAACATTGTTGTTTGTGCCTCCTGTCATTTAGGGGTTGTGGCAGTGTCCAGGGGAGTTCAGCTCCGAGTTGTTGTCGTCATAATTGTATCATTGCAGTTCTGGAATACCAGAGGTGGCCGACATAAAAAACGCTTCTATGCATGTCTGGTGGTGAGATAACCCCGACGTCACCCAGTACTGGGGGATAGTTCGGGAGTATTGCAACAGCTAGTATAGCGGATGCTTTTCGAAGGTCTGAGGTAAACGGTTTCCAAAGGTGCCTGGTTATGTGTTGACAGATGGATACAACTGGATGTAGGACTTGTTAGTTGTGTGTTATACAGTGCTTCCCCTGTATCCCCAACACCAGATTGCATAACCCGAAAGTTTCGGGAATTAATAGGTGGGAACTCAAGTAGCTCTTAGGAAATCTTCCAACGGATGCATGATATGAGGTTGGGGTCTATCATGTATTTGTTCCAGCTGTTACCATGTTGGTTTATTCTTCAATCTATTCACGTGGCTTCTCAACAAGTTGATGTGTCATTTAAGCTTATGGAATTCATTCGTTCATTGCTCTGTTCGAATGATTTTGTGAAGATTTATGTTGCAACATGTCTAGCCTTTGATTCATCTTATCTATCTTGCAATTGGGATTCTAACGGTTGTCGTCATCTCCAGGATGGCACCTAAAAGAGTTCCCAACCAGAACCCAGAGGTTGAGGATGAACAACCACCATCCCCTCCTCCTTCGCCTGAGGCATGGCGGGCTGTGATGCAAGCCACCACCGCCAATACTCAGATGATGCTTCAGATGATGTAAGTTTTACAAGCCATTCAGATCAACCAGAACAACCAAGGGAATCAAGGCCAAGCTAACTTCAACAACCAGCCCCACTTTGCTACTCTAAATCAATTCCTTGCAAATTAGCCCAAGTCCTTCAGCTACTGTGTTGATCCACTCGATGCCGAGGATTGGTTCACTGACGTCAAGAAACACTTCGAGTGCAGTAATGTCAGACCTGAGGATTATGTCAAGTTTGACGCATTCCAACTCAAAGACCAAGTTGCAGCTTGGTGGCAACAATACAAAGACTCCAGAGCGGGTCGTCAGATCTCTTGGACTGACTTCTGCCATGATTTTCGTGCGCATCACATCCCTACCAGTGTCATCAAAGGCATGCGTGAGCAATTCCGCAACCTCAAGCAAGGCAACATGTCTGTCTACTAGTACAATGTCAAGTTCCAAAATCTGGCCCGTTATGCTATGCAAGACATTCCCGACGCCAAGAGCAAGATCTACCAATTCCGAGGTGGTCTGAAAGATGAACTTTAGCTTGCTCCCACTCTCTTCGAGCCAGCCGAATTTGATCAATCATACAACATGGCTCTCAAGCAAGAAGCTGCCTAGCTCAAGTGTGAGGCTTCAAAGAAAAGAATCAGAGATGCAGTTCATTCTTCTTCTTCCTCACAAGTGGTTGCTAAACATCAGAAGTTCTGGCTTCCGCCACCTCTAGTGTTCCATCCTCCAAGTCAAAACAAGCAGTTAGGTGGTTGTGGATCTTCCCACCCACCCAACCCAAGCAACCACAACAAGTTTCAGCCTCAGGCTTCAAGGTCAAGTGCTCCTCCTCCTCACCCAGCTTCAGAGGTCACTTGCTACAAATATGGTCTAAAGGGCCACTACTCCAACAAGTGCACCAACCAGAGGCGCCTTCTGCTACCTCTTCCTATCAAGTCATCAAGCAACGCCATTGTCAAGCACAATCCCAAGGCTGCAAGGGTGAGGCTGATGAATGCAGCTCAGGCAGACGATTCTACTAATGTGATCATTGGTAATCTTCCGGTTAACTCAATTCCTGCAAAAGTTTTATTTGATTCGGGTGCATCGCTTTCCTTCATATCAAGACCATTTGTTGCCAAGCATGATTTCATCACTCAAGTTTTGCCAAGACCATTGTCAATTATTTCTCCTGGATTGCAAATGTCCTCGCGGGTGCATGTTTCGGATATATCCATCAAGATGGGCGATTATAAATTTCTCGCTTCCCTAGTGGTTCTCGGCAATTCGGACATTGATCTCATTCTTGGAATGGATTGGCTCACTAAGCACGATGCTCTTCTCGATTGTGCAAACAAAGAGGCAAATCTAACTCATCCTTCCAAAGACGTGATTATATTCGCAGCTCGAGATAACACAATCAGGCTATTCTCTCTCAATGACAAGGGCGAGATTAATGCCATATCCCAGATTCCAGTGGCTTGCAAATATGAAGACGTATTTCCTGAAGAATTGTCAGGGATGCCTCCCAACCGTCCAGTTGAATTCTTCATTGAACTTGAACCTGGTACAGAGCCAGCCTATCGGCGTCTGTACAAACTTTTTCCTAAAGAGTTGAAGGAATTGAAGAAGCAACTCGACGAGCAAGAACGCTTGGGTTTGATCAGACCGAGTTCTTCTCCTTGGGGCTGCGGTGTTCTTTTTGTCAAGAAGAAGGATGGCACGGAGTGGCTTTGCGTTGATTACCAACCATTGAACAATAAGACAATTAAGAATAAGTACCCTCTCCCCAATATCAATGAACTGTTCGAGCAGCTCAAAGGAGACAAGGTTTTCTCAAAGCTTGATCTCCGAATGGGCTACCATCAAATTTGTATCCGTGAGCAAGATATTCCCAAGACCGCATTCAGGACAAGTTTCGGCTCCTACGAGTACACAGTCATGTCCTTCGGGCTTGCAAATGCACCTCCCACCTTTTCTCGGATGATGCATTTCGTATTCAACCCATACACCAATGAGTTCGTCCTCATCAATCTCGATGATATCTTGGTATTGTCCAAGACAAAAGAAGACCACGCCAAGCACCTCCGTTTGGTTCTTGACAGGCTCAGAGAGCACCACTTTTATGCGAAATTCTCAAAGTGCAAATTCTGGCTTGATGAAGTCCTCTATCTTGGTCATATTATCTCTGCCAAGGGCATTTCAGTTAACCCCGAGAAGGTTGAAGCTATTGTTAAGTGGGAACCTCCTCAAAACGTCAAGCAACTCCGAAGCTTCCTCGGGCTTGCAAGCTATTGCAGAAGGTTCATCGAGAACTTCTCCAAGATTGCCAAGCCTCTGTCCAACCTGTTTCAAAAGAATGTCAAGTATTCTTGGAATCCCGAGTGTTATGTGGCATTCAATACACTCGAAGAGAAGCTTGTCTCAGCTCCAGTTCTGACTCCTCCTGATGAATCCAAACCATACCAAGTGTTTTGCGATGCCTCTTTGCAAGGTTTGGGTGGTGTCCTTATGCAAGAGAAGAAGATTGTGGCATACACTTCTCGGCAGCTCAAGCCAAACGAGAAGATTTACCCCACTCACGATCTTGAGTTGGCGGCAGTTGTCCATGCCTTGATCACGTGGAGACACCTCTTGTTGGGCAGACAGGTTGACATCTTCACCGATCACAAGAGTTTGAAGTATACCTTCACACAACCAAATCTCAACCTCCGTTAGACTCGTCGTGTCGAAATGATTCAAGAGTACAATCCAAGCATTGAGTACACTCCTGGCAAGGCCAATGTGATTGCATACGCCTTGAGCAGAAATGCTTATTGCAACAGTCTCATCCTCAAACCGTTCCAACCGGATCTTTGTGAAGCATTCTAGAAACTCAACCATCAAGTTGTTCCGCAAGGATTTCTTGCCAACCTTCAAGTCGCTCCTACCTTGGAAGATCAAATCCGTGAAGCTCAACTTCTTGATGCTATGGTGAAAAAAGTGAAGCATGGTATTGCCAAAGGTACTCCAAAGTACAAGTGCTACTGCATTCATGACAAGGACGCATTATTCTTTGAGGACCGGATTGTGGTTCCAAAAGGTGACCTACGGAAGGTCATAATGAATGAGGCTCATAATTCCCTTCTCTCTATACATCCAGGCAACTCCAAGATGTATCATGACCTCTAGCAATCCTATTGGTGGACTCGCAAAAGAGAAATTTCTCAATTCGTCAACGAGTGTGATGTTTGCCGTAAAGTCAAAGCAGAACAACAACGTCCGGCTGGACTTCTCCAACCTTTGCCTATTCCCGAGTGGAAATTCGTTCACATTGAGAAGGATTTCATCACCGGCTTCCCCAAGTCCAAGCGAGGGAACGACGCTATCTTTGTGGTTATTGATAAGCTCACAAAAGTGGCTCATTTTCTTCCAGTCAAGGAATCCATCAATGCAGCCCAACTGGAAGAGCTGTACACCTCCAGAATTGTCTCTTTGCATGGTACCCCTCAAGTAATCTCCTCAGATCGTGGAAGCTTGTTCACTTCCAAATTCTGGGATTCCTTCCAGTCAGCTATGGGTACCAAGATTCGCTTCAGCACAACTTTCCATCCTCAGACAAGTGGTCAAGTCAAAGAGTGAACCAAATACTCGAAGATATGCTCAGAGCATGTGTCATCTCCTTCGGTATGAAATGGGAAGATTGTCTTCCATTTGCCGAATTCTCTTACAACAACAACTTCCAAGCAAGTTCCGGCAAAGCACCATTTGAAATTCTCTATGGCAGAAAGTGTCGTACCCCTCTCAACTGGTCCGAGACTGGTGAACGTCAACTCCTTGGCAATGATTTGATCTCAGAGGCCGAAGAAATGTGCAAAGTTATACGTGAGAATCTCAAGGCCGCGCAATCGCGCCAAGAGAGCTACTATGATGGCAAACATCATGACATGGCTTTCAACATTGGAGACCTTACTTATCTCCGTGTTTCTCCTATGAAGGGCACTCAGAGATTCGGTATCAAGGGCAAGCTAGCTCCCAGATACGTGGGCCCTTTAAAGATTGTTGGGAAAAGGGGCGACCTTGCCTACCAACTTGAGCTTCCTCCAAACTGCTCTAACGTGCACGACGTGTTCCATGTGTCACAACTCCGCAAGTGCTTCAAGATGCCTGAGAGCACCGTCACCTTCGAAGAAATTGATCTTCAAGCCGACTTGTCTTATCAAGAGAACCCCATTGCTATCCTTGAAGAGATCTAGTGCAAGACTCGCAACAAATCAATCAAATTCCTGAAAGTGAAGTGGTCACACCATACCGATCGAGAAGCTACGTGGGAATGCGAGGATCACCTCCGTTCTGAATATCCGGAGTTCTTTCAGTCCTGGATCTCGAGACGAGATCTTTTCGTAGTGGAGGAGAGTTTGTAACGCCCCAGATGTAACAATTCCATTTATGGCAATATATTCATCGTTGACTTAATCAATTCCATTATGGGCTTCTCCTTCATTTCAGGTATTTTTGTGTTTTTGCATTGAGCGTGTGTTGCATATCGTTATGCCATTTTCATCATGTGCATTGCATTGGCTTAGTGTCACTTGCATCCGTGTGTAGTTGCATCGTCTCCGTCCTCTTCGTCATCTGTTTCGGATTCCGATTCTCTCACATGGCACCCGTCGCACCTCTCTAGCCTTGTTTCGTGAGCGGGATAAAAACATCCTCGGAATGGGCCGAGAGTTGTCGAGTGGTCTTGGTATATCACCGGTAGACCACCTGTCAAATTTCGTTCCATTTGGAGTTCGTTTGATGCCCCAACGGTTAACCACGTTAACTGCCGGAAGCCCTTTCTCTTTTAGCCCAACACCCCATCTCACTAGACCACAAGCCCATCCAAAACCCCATCATGCTCTTCGCCGTTGGATCACGATCGTGTGGGCGAAAACTGCACCTCATTTGGACTCTCCTAGCTCCCTCTACCTATAAATATGTCCCTCTCCCCGAATTCCCGGATAAAACCCTAGATCCATAGCTCCTCCACGCGCCGGACGTGTCCGCGACGTAGCCGGACGCGTCCACCCCGCCCACCCACGTCGCCCGGCCTATCCGGGGCCGCCACCTCAGCGCACCGCCGTCCAGCGCGAATAGGACGCCGCCACCTGTTGCCTCCCACGCCTCCGGCCTCATCCCGCGCCGCCGGCCCGTCGGGCCCAGGCAGGGCCCTCCCAGCCCACGCATCCTCCGCCGCCAGCCCGCGCGTCGCCTCCGCCGCCGATCCCGCGTCCCCACCGCCGCCCGCCCCTGTCCCGACTCCCTCTGCCGCCAGATGCTGTCGCCTTCCGCCATCGCCGCCACCCGCCGGTCAACGCTGACCCCGTCGCCACCTCGCAGCGCCGCCACGCTGCGACCACCTCTGCGCCAACGCTTCCTGTCGCCGTCTCCTCACCATCCCCACTCCATGCTCTGGACACCTCGCCCCCGGAAGCGGATCTCGCCGCCCCACCGGCCCCGGGGTCTCGTCCGCCCCGATCCGCTTCGTCCGGTCTCGGATCCGGTGGTTGGATCAGATCCACCACCCCACCGAACCAAACGACGCCTCCACCGCCCCGGATCTCCTTGTCCCGCTCCTCTCCGTCCCGTTGACTTTTCGCGAGGGTATATTTTCACTAAGTCCCGATATCCTCATATTATGTGCCCCTCTTCATCATGTCATATTTCCATCCATGTAGTTCTGAATCGCGCATATGATATATGGAGATGTTCGTCTCGAAGTGCTCGACGTGTTGGCATGAGTTTTGTGCATGTTGTGATCTATATATATGTCTTAATATTCGTTGCAAAACTGCTATGTGATGTTATGTTTCAGCTCAAGTTGTCTGTCAACAGCATGATGGCTTGTTTGTGAGGTCATATATTTGTGCATGTTGGTCCAAATGGAGTGTATGATATGTCAAAATGTTCGTCTTGTGATGCTCTTCATGATGGATGCATTTGCATACATGTTAGGTTGCATTATGCCATAGTTATCCCTGTTACAAAACTGCTTGTTGCTGTTAAGATGCTGAAATTGTTACAACTTGCCGATTTGTCTTTTTCGTAGCATTTTGCATGATTTTCTTTTGAGCCACATGTCAACATGTTTTAGGAGCATAATCATGTTATCTTTGAAGTAGTGTAACTGGTGTTTCATGATATGCCCAGTGGTGACTTGAACAAGCGTGTAAACATGCCATGTCATTTTGCTGTTTTTACACTTCACTAAGTCTGGAATCTGTTATAACATGTTGCCATGTAAACTAGATGCTACAATCTTTTGCATGCATGTTTTGGAATAACCAGTGAGCATGTCTTGATGTCCATGTATTTTTTCTATAAATCCATGTCTTTTTTTGCATTTATGCTATGCTGTAGCTTGTTGTTATCTTGCTCTCAAAATGCTTGAAATCTGAACTGTCAGCCTGTTAACAGAATATTCAATTTGGCAAAGCTCATGTTAACAAACCCTTGCATGTAATGAACTGTTTCTTTGGATGAATTGGAAGTATATTATGTCTTTTTCATGCTCATGTAATTTTCATGCTTGTTATAATTGTTTTGCTTGCTGGTACATGCCTCCAAAGGCAGCAACATATTGTTCCTGGTTGCATGTCCAGTAATTTTCACCAAGTCTGAAAACCTGTTAACTTATTGAACCTTGCCATGCTAGTTTAATTGTGTTCTAGTAAGTTTTTGGGTGTGCTCTGAGTGCATTTATGTTGAGAATCATGTCTACTTCATATGCATGGCTTTTGTCATCATGTTTGGGTGCTGTAGTAAGTAAACTTTGCTCCAAAGTTGCCATGTTGCTGTTAACTTCAGTTTTGCATTGCATCTTGTTTTGCTTGCCATTTGCAAACCATGCATCCGATTCTGATGATTCTTATAACGATTTCGACCGAAATCTTTCAATCCATCAAGTGGCACGCTTGGTTTGCCAAGATCTTTCCCACATCCATCATGTCTTCACATGTCCTTCCCGGCTTCATCTCCTTCCTTACCGGTAGCTCCGTAGCATCATACTTGCATCTCTCTTGCATATCATGTGTTCTTGTCTTGCCAAGTGTGTTTATTTGGATGCTTGTTTATGTTGGGTAGCACCGGGAGACGAATTCGAGTCTGAGCTCGAGACAGCCGCTGAGTACGATTATGAAGAGCAAGGTCCCGATTACACCGAAGACTTACCAGGTAAGATGACCATTCCTTGATATCACCTCTATTGTTGCTATGCTATATGCCTCGCTCTATTGCTTTGTCGCGATACCTATCCTTTTGCATGTCAGCCCCCATCTTGCCATGAAACCTCTAACTACCCACCTAGAAAACCATTGTTTGGCTAAGTTACGCTTTTTCTCAAGCCCCCCTCTTATAGCGTTGCTAGTTGCAGGTGAAGATGAAGTTTGCTCCATGTGGATTGGTTATTTGGAAATAACATAAGATATATTATTTACATTAATGCACCTATATACTTGGCAATGGGTGGAAGGGTTGGCCTTTTGCTCGGTGTTTTGTTCCACTCATGCCGCCTTAAGAACCGATAAACTGGTGTTATGTTCCTTGATTTTGCGTTCCCAACGCGGTTGGGGTTTATGGCCCCCCCTTGATAGTTCGCTTTGAATAAAACTCCTCCAGCAAGGCCCAACTTTGGTTTTACCATTTTTCAAATAACTAAAACTTGCACTGGGACTGGCTAACACCCGAGGACTTGATTAACAACCCCTGGCCAGTGCTCCTCATGAGTGTTGGTCGAAACTAGAGCCCCTTGCAGCGCCACCACGGGGAAACTCGAGGATTGGTTTTAGTTGTACGGACTGCTCATTCGACCGTGGCCTGAGACGAGATACACGCGGCTCTTACAGGGTGTCGGCACGTCGGGAGGTCTTGCTGGAGTTGTTTTACCATTGTCGAAATATCTTGTACACCGGGATTCCGAGTCTGATCGGGTAGTCCCTAAGATAAGGTTTTTTTACCTTTGTTGACCGCGAGAGCTTGTGATGGGCTTAGTTGGGACACCCCTGTAGGGTTATGATCTTTCGAAAGCCGTGCCCGCAGTTATGTGGCAGATTGGAATTTGTTAATATCCGGTTGTAGATAACTTGACACAAAAACTCAAACTTAATACACTACCGTGTGAGTAGTCGTGATGGTCTATTTTTGAGGGAGTCCGGGTAGAGAACATGGCTGGGTTATGGATGACTCGTAGGTAGACATGATCATCTAGTGATCATGATTTAGCTCACGACCGATGGCTTTCACTTCTCTTCTCGCTCTGTTGATACGTTAGCTAGCCACCTCATCTACGCTTAGCGCTGGCAGCAACCCACTTATACACTTCCTCCTTACCCAAAGGCTTTGATAGTTTTGATACCCGGGATGGGATTGCTGAGTCCTCGTGACGCACAGTTTAGTACAAACACAGATGCAGGTAAAACCGAGTACGATTCAGGTGATGGCCAGGAACTCAAATGGGAGTTCGATGAGGAATGTGGGTGAATGTATGTGACATATCCCGATGATCAGTAGTGGTTCCTAGTAGGGCCGATTGGGCATAGTGGGTGGTTATCTTCTTTTCATTTGGATTTGTCTGTAGCCGGACCATGATTGTACTTGGATGAATGTATGACTTATTTATTCATTGTGTGAAGTGGCGATTGTAAGCCAACTATGTATTTTCCCCTTTGTTCTCGTACATGGGAATGTGTGAAGATGACCATCTTGCGATCACGCCAAAATGCGATTATGCCTCTAAGTCGTGCCTCGACACGTAGGAGATATAGTCGCATCTTGGGTGCTACATGCCCCCCACGGAGGTTCACCTAGCAAAGTGAGAAGTAGCAACCCCCCCTCCCATACACACCCACTTTCAGTCGGTGGGCCAGGGAGGCATCTCACCAAGATGGATCTCAAAACGGACGAAGAATAATTCACCTTGGTCATACAACCTCCCTCTTGTTGTTGGTCAAAGTGAAACCCCGGAGATGGGCTAGCTCGCTAATAATCACACAAGTAGCTAGTCCTCAAAGACAACCACTGCCCGCTGGTGGACCAAACATATGTATGGAGAGGTGTGTTTGAATACACAATGGAACAACTTTGATGTGGCACCGTGCCTTCGAACCAGAAATCACCACACTTAGTGAGGGTTAGTTGACGATGCATATGTATGTCACAGTACACTTTAAGCCGATTATAGGGATTCATGCATGCATGCGTGCATAGTATGTGCTCAAACTTAATTAGGTATGAATCTCACCATGACCTATACTATGATAACACAAACCAAAGGAAGAATCCGCCATGGTAACCTATCTTGTTGTCGATCAAGGTGATCATGGATGTCCATGCAGGCCCAAGAATATATAGGCTATTCGCTGATAACCACAAGAGGGAGTGTACCATTCGAAGACAACCATTACATGCATATGTATGGAGGTGATGCGTCCATGCATGTTTGAATACCATTTCACAACATTGATGTGGCGCATTCGTCGAAAATCGTACAGTCCCCACACAGAGTGAGATCGGTTCATGATGTGTCGTGGTACTAGCCACTTCGACTCGATGATAGGGATTCATGCGTACACATGCATGTGTGTGCTAAAACTGTATCACAGAGCATGACCTATATATATTGTATTACAAACAAAAAAATCACCCCTAAGTCAAATTAACCTCTCTCATTGTCAGGCAAAGTAGTGATGGACTAAGCGGACCCAACAGATGGAAAGCATCGTTATCACTATTAACCGCTTAAGTGGGTGCGAGAGGACAACCACCATCGCTTCGCATGTGGGCCAAAACATATGTTGAATACCCAAAATGCACAACTTTGATGTGGCACATGCCTCGAAAAACCATAAAGTCCCCACACAGAGCGA
Source organism: Secale cereale (assembly GCA_902687465.1). Classification (NCBI taxonomy): domain Eukaryota; kingdom Viridiplantae; phylum Streptophyta; class Magnoliopsida; order Poales; family Poaceae; genus Secale; species Secale cereale. The sequence continues at coordinate 328,489,045 of LR738709.1, forward strand.
GGTTGATGAAGCGTACGACGATGGTCCCCTTCCCCCTCTTCGACGCATACTATATGCTCCTACCATAATACAACCCAAAAAGAATCCTCCTTGATGGTGAAATTAGTTAACCTCTCCTGATGTAGGTCAAAGTGATGCATGCATCGACGATGGCCTCGTGGGCCCACAGATGGAAGCGTCACACGTGAGTGTCCTAGGATAACCACCGCCTGCATGCATGTGGTCCAAAGAGGTGTTGTGTGATGCTTGAATAGCCAATTTCACAACTTTGATGTGGCACGTGCCTCGCAAACCAAAAGTCCCGACACTGAGTGAGGTGTTCTTGTTCACAGACGCGTACATATAGTATATATATGCTAGTCCCCTCCCACCTCTTCGATGCGTACTATATACTCCCACCAAAACACAAACAAAAAAGATTCTACCTTGCTGGTCAAATTAACATCTGTACTAGCTGTTCGTCAAAGTGATGTACGATGATACGTCTCCAACGTATCTATAATTTTTGATTGTTCCATGCTATATTTATGAAGTCTTGGATGTTTAATGGGCTTTATCATTCACTTTTATATCATTTTTGGGACTAACCTACTAACCCAAAGGCCCAGTCTAGATTGTTGTTTTTTGCCTATTTCAGGGTTTTGCAGAAAAGGAATATCAAACGGAGTCCAAACGGAATGAAACCTTCGCGAGAGATATTTTTGGAGAAAATCACGCCAGATGAACTTGAGAACCACGTCAGGGGAGCGTCGAGGCGCCCACGAGGGTGGGGGGGCGCCCCCTACCTCGTGGGCCCCTTGAGCGTCCCCCGGTGCCCTACTTCTTCCTATATAAGTCTACATACCCCAGAAACTCCCGGGACAGAGAGAAAACCCTAATTCCACCGCCGCACCTTCTGTTCCCGTGGAGATCCCATCTTGGAGCCTGTTCTGTAGCTCCACCGGAGGGGGATCCATCGCGAAGGCCTTCATCATCATCATCGCCGTCACCATGAGTTGTGAGTAGTTTACCACAGACCTTCGGGTCCATAGCTAGTATCTAGAAGGCTTCTTCTCTCTGGATCTCAATACAAAGTTCTCCTCAGTCTTCGAGGAGATCTATTCGATGTAATCTCTTTTTGTGGTGTGTTTGTCGAGATCCGATGAATTGTGAGTTTATGATCAAGGTTATCTATGAAAGATATTTGGTTCTTCTCTGAACTTTTTATGTGTGCTCATAATATCCTTGCAAGTCTCTTCGAATTATTGGTTTGGTTTGGCCTACTAGATCTATTGTTCTTGCAATGTGAGAAGTGCTTAGCTTTGGGTTCAATCTTGCGGTGTCCTTTCCTAGTGACAGTAGGGGCAACAAGGCACGTATTGTATTGTTGCCATCGAGGATAAAAAGATTGGGTTTATGTCATATTGCTTGAGTTTATCCCACTACATCATGTCATCTTGCTTAAGGCGTTAGTCTGTTCTTATGAACTCAATACACTAGATGCATGCTGGATAGCAGTCGATGTGTGGAGTAATAGTAGTAGATGCAGAATCGTTTTGGTCTACTTGTCTCGGACGTGATGCCTATATACAATGATCATGCCTAGATAGTCTCATAATTATTCGCTTTTCTATCAATTGCTCGACAGTAATTTGTTTACCCGCCGTAGAATACCGTTATCATGAGAGAAGCCACTAGAGAAAACTATGTCCCACGGGTCTATTCTCAACATATCAATCTACATCTACTTTACTTTTATCGCTTTTATTTGCTGTTTTATTAAAACTAAAAATACTAAAAATATAATCTATCATCTCTATCAGATCTCACTTCTGTAAGTGACCGTAAAGGGATTGACAACCCCTTATCGCGTTGGTTGCGAAGTTCTTATTTGTTTGTGCAGGTGAAAGGGACTCACGCGTGGTCTCCTACTGGATTGATACCTTGGTTCTCAAAAACTGAGGGAAATACATACGCTACTGTGCTGCATCTCCCTTTCCTCTTCGAGGGAATACAACGCATGCTCAAGAGGTATCAAGAAGAATTTCTGGCGCCGTTGCGGGGGAGGCCTACGCAAAAGTCATATACCAAGTACCTATCACAAACCCTTATCCATCGCATTACATTTATTTGCCTCTCGTTTTCCTCTCCCCCACTTCACCCTTGCCGTTTTATTTTCCCTACTTCCGCCGTGTGTTTATCGTTCGCTTGCTTCTTGTTTGCTTGTGTGCTATGTGCCCTCAATTAGCTTGCATCTTCGCTTGCTAAAGTATGGATCCTCATCCACTTGCTAATCTATTTAAGAGATCCAATTATGTTGAACCAATTGCTAGTGAGTTGCGTGCACTAGATTATCTTTATGGGGTTTTGCTTGAAATTTATGAATCTGAAAATTGTGAGGAATTGTTAAAAGAAAAAGTGTTCATGTTATCTCCTTAAATAAAAACCATGATTGCAATGATGTTACTATAAATTCTATTGATGTCAATTGTGCTAATAATATGCAAAACCCTAAGCTTGGGGATGCTAGTTTTGCTATGTCTACTACTTGTTACAATGATCATGATTGGGGTGATTCTTCTTATGATCTTGAAAATTTATTTAATCCCCATGATGAATATAAGATTGATAATAATGTTTGCATTAATATTGAAAGTGGGTTTGGAAGAGTGTCAAATTTAGATCCCACATACTTGGAGAATGTTCAATCTTATGAAACTTTCGATAAAAGTGGGTTTGGAGAGGTCATGACTTTAGTTAATGTTACTCCAATTTTTTTGGAAGAATGTCAACTTCGTATGCATGTGGATCATGTTGAGAATATGTTATGTGATAGCTATTTTGTTAAATTTGGTCATGACCCTACTTGCAATTATTATGATAGATGGAAATATGGTTGTAGAAATTTTCATGTTATTAAATTACCTCTCGATATGTTGAGATTGCTATTGTTTCTTTCTCCTTCCTTGCATATGCTAGATCTTGATTGTATTGGTAATTTGTTTTCCTATAAGATGCCTATGCATAGGAAGTATGTTAGACTTAGATGTGTTTGTCACATGTCTTATGATGCTCTTCTTGTGCTTCAATTCTTGTCTTTCATGTGAGCATCATTGAATTATCGTGCCTAGCTAGGGGCATAAAATGATAGCGCTTGTTGGGAGGCAACCCAATTTTATGTTTTTTGTTTTTGTTGCTGTTAGGGAATAAATATTGCATCTAGCCTCTGATTAGATGTGGTTTCATGTTTTGTTTAGTGTTTGTGCCAAGTAGAACCTTTGGGAAGACTTGTGTGAAGTTTATATGATCTTGCTGTGAAAAACAGAATCGTTAGGGCTCGCTAAAGTAGTCGTGAGATTTTACTGGAGCATGATTTTTAGTTGATTATTTCTGCAGATGATTGGTAGACAAATTCCGCAAACTTACCAATTTAGATTGAATTTTTTGGAGTTCCAGAAGTAGGCAAAACCTGCAGATTACTACAGACTGTTCTGTTTTTGACATATTATGTTTTTCGTGTGTTGTTTGCTTATTCCGATGCATCTATGAGTAGTATTGGCGGATATGAACCATAGAGAAGTTGGAATACAGTATGTGTAACACCAATATAAACAAAGAATGAATTCATTGCTGCACCTTTGAGTAGTGGTTTGCTTTCTTATACTAACGGAGCTCACGAGAATTTTTGTCTAAGTTTTGTGTTGTGAAGTTTTCAAGTTTTGAGTATTGCTTTTATGGACTATGGAACAAGGAGTAGAAAATGCCTAAGCTTGGGTATTCCCATGGCACCCCAAGTAAATTCAAGATAATCAAAAGCCTAAGCTTGGGGATGCCCCGGGAAGGCATCCCCTCTTTCGTCTTCATCCATCGGTAACTATACTTGGAGCTATATTTTTATTTGCAACATGATATGTGTTTTGCTTGGAGCGTCTTGTATAATTTGAGTCTTTGCTTGTTAGTTTTCCACAATCATCCTTGCTGGACACACCTATTTGAGAGAGTTAAATATGGCCTAGAAATTGTTAGAACACTCTATGTGCTTCACTTATATCTTTTGAGTTGAATAGTTTTTGCTCTAGTGCTTCACTCATATCTTTTAGAAATTTTTGAACTCTCATGCTTCAATAATATCCTTTTGAGAGTCTATTAAAACAGCATGGTAATGTGTTGAGGCTAAATAAACTAGTCTTTACATGATAGACATCCAATGTCAATGTAGTAAAATTTTCACACTAAGTGCATTGAATAGAATGAGATGTTGGATGCTTGATAATTGTTTTGAGATATGAGGATAGTGATATTAGAGTCATGCTAGGGAGTTATTATGAAATTGAGAAATACTTGTGTTAAGGTTAGTGATTCCCGTAGCATGCACGTATGGTGAACCGTTGTGTGACTAAGTTAGAGCATGATGTATTTGTAGAGTGCCAACCTTTGTGTGGAGGTCGGGGGTGCGCGATGGTTAACTCCTACCAACCTCCCCCCTAGGAGCATGCATTGATTGCTTTGTTTTGATGACTCATAGATTTTTGCAATAAGTATATGAGTTCTTATGACTAATGTTGAGTCCATGGATTATACGCACTCTCACCCTTCCACCATTGCTAGCCTCTCTTGTACCGCGCAACTTTCGTCGGTGCCATAAACCCACTATATATCCTTCCTCAAAACAGCCACCATATTGTTCCTCAAAACAACCACCATACATACCTATCATGGCATTTCCATAGCCATTCCTAGATATATTGCCATGCAGCTTTCCACCGTTCCGTTCATATGACACGCATCGTATTGTCATATTGCCGTTGCATGATCATGTAGCTAACATCGTATTTTTGGCAAAGCCACCATGCATAATTTTTATACATGTCACTCTTGTTTCATTGCACATACCGGTACACCGCCGGAGGCATTCATATAGAGTCATACTTTGTTGTTGTAGTATCGAGTTGTAATATCGAGTTGTAATGAAAGTGTGATGATCATCATTATTATAGCATTGTCCCATGGGAGGGAAGGCTAAATCTATAAAGCCCCTCCGCAAAAAAATTTAAAAAAAGTGAAAGGCCAAAAGAAAAAAAGAAGGCCCAAAAAAAAGAAAAAAGAAAAAAGGGACAATTGCTACTATCTTCTTTTCCACACTTGTGCTTCAAAGTAGCACCATGTTCTTCATTGTAGAGAGTCTCATGCTTAGTCATTTCCATTTACTAGTGGGAATTTTCGTTATAGAACTTGGCTTGTATATTCCAACGATGGGCTTCCTCAAATGCCCTAGGTCTTCGTGAGCAAGCAAGTTGGATGCACACCCACTAGTTTCTTTTGTTGAGCCTTCATTCATATTTAGCTCTAGTGCATCCGTTGCATGGAAATCCCTACTCACTCACATTGATATCTATTGATGGGCATCTTCATAGCCCGTTGATACGCCTAGTCGATGTGAGACTATCTCCCTCTTTTTTGTCTTCTCCACAACCACCTCTATTCCACCCATAGTGCTATATCCATGGCTCACGCTCATGTATTGCGTGAAAGTTGAAAGGTTTGCAAAGATAGAGTATGAAAACAAGTGCTTGGCTGAAATCGGGGTTGTGCATGATATGAATATTTTTGTGTGATAATGATGGAGCATAGCCAACACTATATGATTTTGTAGGGATAACTTTCTTTAGCTATAGTATTTTGAGAAGACATGATTGCTTTGTTAATATGCTTGAAGTATTGTTATTTCTTATTTCAATATAGACTTTTATCTTGAATCTTTCAGATCTGAACATTCATGCCACAATTAAGAGAATTACATTGAAAAACTATATTGGTTAGCATTCCACATCAAAAATTCTTTCTTTATCATTTACCTACTCGAGGACGAGCAGGAATTAAGCTTGGGGATGCTTGATACGTCTCCAACGTATCTATAATTTTTTATTATTCCATGCTATTATTTATGAAGTCTTGGATGTTTAATGGGCTTTATCATTCACATTTATATCATTTTTGGGACTAACCTACTAACCCAAAGGCCCAGTCCAGATTGCTGTTATTTGTCTATTTCAGGGTTTTGCAGAAAAGGAATATCAAACGGAGTCCAAACGGAATGAAACCTTCGCGAGAGATATTTTTGGAGAAAATCACGCCAGAGGAACTTGAGAACCACGTCAGGGGAGCTTCGTGGCGCCCACGAGGGTGGGGGTGCGCCCCCTACCTCGTGGGCCCCTCGAGGTGTCCCTCGGTGCCCTACTTCTTCCTATATAAGTCTACGTACCCCAGAACCTCCGGGGACAGAGAGAAAACCCTAATTCCACCGCCGTACCTTCTGTTCCCATGGAGATTCCATCTTGGAGCCTGTTCCGGAGCTCCACCGGAGGGGGATCCATCACGGAGGCCTTCGTCATCATCATCATCGCCCTCACCATGAGTGTTGAGTAGTTTACCACAGACCTTTGGGTCCATAGCTAGTATCTAGATGGCTTCTTCTCTCTCTCTGGATCTCAATACAAAGTTCTCCGCGGTCTTCGAGGAGATCTGTTCGATGTAATCTCTTTTTGGGGTGTGTTTGTCGAGATCCGATGAATTGTGAGTTTATGATCAAGGTTATCTATGAAAGATATTTGGTTCTTCTCTGAACTTTTTATGCATGCTCATAATATCCTTGCAAGTCTCTTCAAATTATTGGTTTTGTTTGTCCTACTAGATCTATAGTTCTTGCAATGGGAGAAGTGCTTGGCTTTGGGTTCAATCTTGCGGTGTCCTTTCCCAGTGATAGTAGGGGCAGCAAGGCACATATTGTATTGTTTTCATCGAGGATAAAAAGATGGGGTTTATATCATATTGCTTGAGTTTATCCCTCTACATCATGTCATCTTGCTTAAGGCGTTACTCTGTTCTTATGAACTCAATACACTAGATGCATGCTGGATAGCGGCCGATGTGTGGAGTAATAGTAGTAGATGCAGAATCGTTTCGGTCTACTTGTTTCGGACGTGATGCCTATATACAATGATCATGCCTAGATAGTCTCATAATTATTCGCTTTTCTATCAATTGCTCGACAGTAATTTGTTTACCCGCCCTAGAATACTGCTATCATGAGAGAAGCCACTAGAGAAAACTATGCCCCCCGGGTCTATTCTCAACATATCAATCTACATGTACTTTACTTTTATCGCTTTTATTTGCTATTTTATTAAAACTAAAAATACCAAAAATATAAACTATCATCTCTATCAGATCTCACTTCCGTAAGTGACCGTAAAGGGATTGACAACCCCTTATCGCATTGCCTGTGAAGTTCTTATTTGTTTGTGCAGGTGCGAGGGACTCGCGCGTGGTCTCCTACTAGATTGATACCTTGGTTCTCAAAAACTGAAGGAAATACTTACTCTACTGTGCTGCATCTCCCTTTCCTCTTCGAGGGAATACAATGCAAGCTCAAGAGGTAGCAGACGACAACCTCACGGGCCCACAGAAAGCGTCACACGCGAGTATCGAGTGTCGTGTAGGACAACTGTCCACTGCATGTGACCAAAACATGTATGTATGAAATGATTGTGTAATGTTTTAAATAACGAATTCACGACTTTGATGTGGCACCTGCCTCACAAAACGGCCAGCCCACACGGTGGCTCACGACTCGTAGTGTACTGCCAGCCACCC
>LR738709.1:328496780-328531716 GCA_902687465.1 Secale cereale
ACACACACACACACACACACACACACACAGACAGACACACACACACGCACACACACACACACCGCGAATCCACCGCAAGTACGATGCATGTTAAATTATCCCACGGTGAACATATGTTACAAAAGGAGGTCGTTTTAGTTTTGAAAAAAAGTAGAGATCATTAAGACGTTTTGGTACATTGATTGATTTTCTAGGGGTATAATGTGCAAACATCGAATTTGAGCTACATGCACACGTGACAGTGCACCTAAATGGATTGAAAAAACACATGTGTCTTATTGGGTGCATGTTTACTCCTCGTGCAAGAAATTCAAATAGTGAGAATCTTGATTTTTAAATTCTAGTACATCCAAAACTTATTTGAAATTCACGAAACTTATTGTGTTGGCATATGGACACCAATACAAAGTGGCGTTGTACTTTTTTGTCAAATTTGAGACCAGTTTTGATGTAATATTTATCTTCTTTCAAACAAGAGATTATTAATAATTGGGAACCAATATCCCATACCGATTATTTATTCAAACCGTGAGCGTCAGACCAACAATGGCTACGTGCCATGCTTCGGTTAAGCAATAAAGTGGCAGCATTAATCATCCAGGTAGAAAAACAATATACGTGCCGCAACGCGACCCGTGTGGCGTGCGAGCAGGCATGAGTTGAGGGGACGCATGCGAGCAGTCCGCCACGCAGGCAGACCGGGAGGCGTGTGTGCAGGTGTGTGAATTGATGGGAGGCGTGCTCGCTGTGCAGTGTCATTGGGAGGCGTGCGAGTAGCTGTGTGAAACGATGGTAGGCATGCGAGCAGTCCGGTGCGTAGGATCACCGGGAGGCGAGCCAGCGGTTTGACCGCCGCCCGCCTCTCTACCACTACTCCATATTGATGGTGTGCCCGAGCAGACGCACCCCCCATCCTTGCCACACACAGAATCCTCTCTCTCTCTGATTGCATCCTCAACGCCACTCTCAGTCCTCAAATCCATCAGTGTACGAGGATGTCGCTGTGGCGCCCCATCTGAGGGAGTGGCAACGCCGGGGCTGCTGAAGCACCGGAGCACGGCGTGGAGATGGAGACAGAGGTTGTCGTCACCGCCGGCGAGGTATCATTTCACCCAGACATCATCAATGGCGTCGAGCTTCCACAGCCGGAGGCGGAGGTCCACAACGACTCCGGTGACGACGACCCCGGCAACGACTCCGACGATGACGGACAACTGGTTAGTCATCTATACCCATTTATGTGTCAAATAGATCCTAGAGTTTCTCTGGTTACTCCTGCCTCCCCTTTTTTGGAATAGAAATCCTATGGTTATGTTCTCCCTATCCATGAAATCTGAGTAAGTTTCGTTAGATTAGTGTAGTGTATTGATTGCTCGAATGGTACAAGTGATAAGTGATTAGTTGTTTCACCTGTGCAAATGATTTCTGCTAGTAATCCGAGTAGGGTCGGTGTTCGTCCTAATAATCCCTAGCCAGGACTTGACAATTGATTTTGAATGACCTACATATATGTTTGTGCCATTATTTCTTCAAGATTGGTCTGTACAAAGACGTCCGTGCTTAAAAATCAAACCATATCTTTGGATATGTATAAAAAAATAGCCATAAATTCCTAATCCTACTTCATGGCATGTAAACATTAATTTGATGCCAAATTTTGGCAACTTCCAAATGTTCGCAAGAGATTAGTTTGTAAACATAAATTTGACGCCACAGTTTTTTACTATTTGTGTAGGTGCTGTGTGACAATGTGGACATCGAGGATGAAGATGACCAGAGGAGGTACAAGAGGAAAATCCCGAGGGAGCTTTACGCGGGAATGAATAACAGGCATGTTAGGACCTAGGACGGCGGATATCGATGCCTATTTTGCAACCAAAAGCTTCATGACACGTATGAAAGTGTTCTTGCGCATGCAAGAGGACAAGCCATTGGCTCCTTCAAGCAGAAGTATTCTCGCAGGATGACGCACGCCGCATACGCCGAGTACCTAGAGAAGCTTCGAGACCGTGCCGACGGATGAGATGCGATGTGGGATCGATCTATGTACGCTTGAGTATGCTTAATGACGGTTGAACTATACACTTATGCTTGAACTATGCTTGTGTACGCTTACTATCTATGTCTGAGTATGTTTAATCTATGTTTACATATGTCTAAATGTGGGATATGGATGCAATCAGTTCGGTTGATGGAGGTAGTACGTCAATCAAACTAGGTTCCCAAAATTGGAACCGTGTGCAATGACTTTCATTTTTCCTGTTACGTCAATCAGACACAGTTGGCTCTAGCAAACCGTTGCCTCCGAAACACTTTGTGGGACAGAAAACCCTCACCACCCAATTCAAAAAATAAAAAATAAAACCCTCACCATCGCCACGTCACAAAAACCCTCACCCCGCCCGCCACCCCCTCTGGTCCCCATTCACACCTGCACATGCTCCTCCGCGTCTATGCATGGCACCGCCTATCGTGGCGGCAACCACTTAGCTCGACGCCTGCCGCCGCTGCCAGGCTGTCGGCAAACGCCAACACATTTCATCACTTCCACTTGCTGCCGCCTATCGCCATCCACTTTCTCGACGCTGCTCGCGGTCCACCCAGCTCCGCCCGGTTGGGGAATCTGTCGTACTGAGGTTTTTTTTCATGGACAACAAGGTAACTAATGAGATATTATCTCATCTCTTATCCGAGTTCATCTGCCTCCTTTAATCACCCGGCCGAAATCGCCGTGGATTCATTTTTATTCGAGCTGATTTGAGGGGTTTCTTTCATTCATAGAGTGTATAGTGTGCTGACACATCAGGACTTTGCGGCCTCTACCAGACATCTCACCGTACCAGATGACTTGAGGATGCGCGCAGTATGTTCAATCTCACCCTAAATTGGTTGGCATGGCTTACTTTCCTGAACATATACTAAATATTGCTACATTTGAATAAAAGGTGCCACATGCACCATATATGTCAGAGGGGATTTTTTCCTCTTCTTTCTATATTAGGAAAATTAATGGTGTATTGTTCTTTCGATTACTCTCATATTTCCATGACATCATGTTTACCCTATCTATTTAATTATAGTTTTTTGTCCTTCGATTTCAACTGCTGTACAGTTCTTTCAATTTGGGCCCATATTTGCATGTTACCATATTTTCTTTAACAATCCTACCATTTTCTGCAGCGCGTCCCTTGCTATGCAACAGAATCTGTAGTACACAATGTTTCCCATTACACAAATCAAGACTGCAGGGATGTCATACTACACACAAACCATGGATTAAGAATCATTGCTACTATAAGACTTGATGAACGTGGTGACTCCTATTTTGGCACTGGCCTTTGGAAAGAAATTTGTAAGTTTTATGTACTGAAAGCTGGCACTAAAATTGCACTACACATAAAAGAGCTTGGTCATTAGATATATGCTAACTTCCCCGATGATATCATCCATCCAGACTTTGTTCAAAGTAAGTGTTCTTTTCAAGTATCGGCATGTTGACTTACCCAACAATATCAATTGAATTGTGTAGTATTTAAGCAACCAATTGTTATTCCATTTTCTTACTATATTCCTACCTACTAACTTCTAGTTACCAATACACTTTTCTATTGCCTTGTTTTAACTAAATATACCATGTACTCCTAGTTCTATCAGAAAGCGCCGCTAACAAGGAGACTCCGGGAGTGGATAACGGGGCTGGAACAAGCGGAGGCGGGTCGAGCAAGAATCGCAAGCGACTCCAGCAGGCCTAGACTTCATCAGCAGCCTCCCCGATGATATGTTGACAGTCATCATCTCCCTCCTCCCAATCAAATATGGGGCACGAACAACCGTCCTTTCCCGACGGTGGCACCCCCTATGGAACTCCACCCCTCTCAACTTCATCGACACCCACGAGCTCTGCCATGGCTATCACAAAAGCTTGGATGCGTTCTCCAAGATCCTTGGCAGTCAAACTGGCCCAACCAGAGGCCTTAGCACGGGCAAGTTCCGTTCCAATGGCAAGGACCGAGCCAAGCTCGACGACTGGTTCCGATCCCCCATCCTAGATCAGCTCGAGGCACTACAAAAACCCACTTCCGTGATAATATGTATTTGTCATAGTAGGTCACGTTTTCTGTCATGCGTGTACATCCATGACGATTTTATGATATAATCAAGATAGTCATACCTGTGCTATCGTAGAAGTGTTCCTTGACAATACCAAAATTATCATCACGGAAGTGTCCACTTCCATGACGATAAATGGCGCATCATGGAAGTGTTTTCGTCAAGGGTAACCGACAAGTGGCATCCAAAGTAATGGGTCACTGTTAAGTTATCGGGTCCAATTTTGGATCCGATAACCCGCTAACAGTGAGGACCAATGGGAAATTTCCACGTGTAAAATTCTCATTGGCCGAAGGAACCACGTGTCAGTTCCACGTGCGGACATATGTCAACCAACCAATGGCATGATGTGCCTATGATACGTCGACACGTGGCACGACCCAACAGTGGCCCATTAAGGTCAAAAGGCTGGCCAGTTTGACTTGGTCAAATGTTGACGGTCTGGCCCATCGAAAGCGTGTTAACGGCCTGCTCGCATATAGCCCTTTCAGGCCCGATAACTGATGGCCCATTATGGCCTTTCTGAATTTGGCCCACTAGCTTCATTTGGGTCGTCCAATATGATTCCCACTCGTTGTAACTTCCGGCCCATGTACAACCCATGACGTTTTTCGGCCCATATGAGGCCATTTGTAACTCTTAGCTCATTAACGGCTCGTGGTGAAACTGGCCCATAATGAACAGTATATCACTTCATACCTATTTACGGCCCATTACTCCATTGGGTCGTTCCCAGACTGTGTTATCTTTCGGCATTTAAAGGGCCCATTTATTCTTGGGCTGATTTGCAGCACTCAGTTCCTTACAGTCTGTAAATGGCCTTTTCCACTTGTGGGCCAAATTCAGCCCATGGTTAAAGTCGGCCCGTTAATTTGTCGGGTCGTTTTCATGGCGTCATCAAATATTGCCCATTAACGACATGTTATGCCTACCGTTGGAATTAAGCCCGTTGTACACATCGACCTGTTAACAACCCATAAATAGACGATTCCCATTGTAGCCCGTTTACGACCCGTTAATTGCCCATGAAAGAACGGCCCATGTTTGGACAATCGATCATACGACCCATAGAAGTCCCATTGAATCTACGACCCGTAGAAGGCCCATGGATCATACGAACCTTAGGAGGCCCACTACATCAGGCAGCAGGACCATGGTTACAACGGTCAGTATGTTGCCCATGTTTACTTTGGCCTAGTTCTAAATAAAAAGGTTACCAAGGAAAAAGAACCGCCGCGACTACCAACAAAAAAATAAACAAGACAATAAGGAAATAAATAAGTAAGCAACTTACGCTAGGCTATTATGGCTATTACAAATATTACATCCACTAGGCTTCAAAGTTTGCCAGCAGTGCAAATACAGTGAACAATACAACATATTACACACTGGGCATCTAAATTGGCCACCAGTAAAAACAAGTCTGGAACTGAAACTACTTCAGAAGAGCTCAAGAAGCAATATCCTAGATACCCACCATGTTGGCAAGAAGCTTAGCAAGCTTATTAGTTTTCTCTTGTTTGGCGCTAAAATCGTCCAGCGCTTGCTGTTGCACCAAAAAGCATGCATCTGAATTCTGTAGGAACTTTCTCAATCCTTTGGCTTCTTGCCGCATCACACCTGACTGATGCCTTCAGCTTGTAGCTGAGACTGAAGAAGCTGAAGTGATTCAGACAGCGAGTTCAAAGAGCTAGTGCCAGCGGTAGTGGTCAGTAACTCGAACACTACATCAACGCATGACTTTGGGGTTGTCTCACTGTCTACAAGATAGTTTCTTGGAGACCAGCTGGGTTGTCTCACTATCTTGAACTGTATTTGCATTACTTTCTGTGGCAACCTAGCTCAGAGAAACCGGAATGCCCCGTTTTCCAGCCCAGAGATCGAGATGAAGTCCTCTGGAATACGACACTGCTTAGCATATAACAAATCAGCTCTTTATTACAGTTTATAAGGGTACACGGGGATTACATCAGCACGACAAAACTACGCCTACCAGGGTTGCTCCATGCAAGCAGCAGAACAACATGAAGAAGCGGAATAACTCTAGCAGCGGAACAGCGATGACGGTGATGAACTCCACTCCACAGGGACTTTGGCTGGAACGATTATCCTAGCTCGCAAACAAGTGATCCACGACAAACAAGCAATCAATTCTAGCATGACCTGCAAACTAGCATGACACGCCAGGTCAGTACACTGAATGTACTTGCAAGCTCACAATAACCAAAAGCAGTCAAGACAAACAACAGCATGGCATTAGCAGGTTAAATCAATCATGTGCATGATACTAACAGAACACCATGGCATGCAGTGACCGACTACGAACTGGGCCCATATCCGCGAGCATGGCTATCGATAGATTTAACACACACTCTGCAAAGGTTAGTACACCGTACCCAGACCAGGGAACCCATGGCCTCACACTCCCAGACATGTGGACCAATGGCATTCCGACAAAACCGATCTAATGTCACCACACCCTCCCAGCCACTCCGACCAACTCCCGTCTGGGCTAAGTCATGGGTGGCCCCGATGTCAACTCGTGACATCCACGACCACCGTCGTGGCCATAAACGGTCCCAAACGGGGACACATGCACAATACTAAACTCAACAATGGGCACACAAGGTTATGTCTGCTTACCAGGCCAGGGTACCGCACGCCCATAACCTTCCCTCGTTGGAGGCACCGGCGAGAGGCATGGCAATAGACCTAGTTAGGACCTTCCCATAAAGGTAAGTGTGGCTGCACAGGTCAGCTCGATTTGGCGGCACCGTGACTCAGCCAGCAGTTGTTCAAGTTCATTATTATCCAGTTAAACTTGAATGCAATAAGCTGAGCCATAACAAAATAACATGATACATCTACAATGCATGAGCATGATATCAACATAATCATGGGGGTTCAACCATAATCAATGAGCATAACAATGACATTTAACCATTTATCCAGATGAACATGGCATACTGACGAGCATGAGTATCACAAGTAGAACACTACTCATAGCATAACCTGACCACTAGCATCAGCATATAATACCATGCAAGAACATATCAATAATGCTACCATGGAATCATTTAACCAACTGGATGCAAAGGAACATGCATAACAACTGTACTCGGAATAGACGATAGTCATGCACCGAGGACCATCATCAACATCAACACGTACTACTACCAAGCATGGCATTCCAAAGCAATACTAGCAAGGATTCATGATAACCAAGTGCATAAGAACATAACATGAAGATATACACAGGTCCATCAGCATAACCGAAACAACGATAGCCGATGTAGACAAACAAGCACTTATTAAATGTTCAAGTAGAAAATCAAGGCTACTGCATGGATATCATGCAAGTGGTTGTTGTGGCTTGCCTGGGGATGAAGAATACTCTGGGAAGAAGTGTGGGACGATCGCACAAGGAATCGCCGGAGATAGTTCTTTATCGAAGGGGGCTAGATAAGGGCAAGGGAAAATTGGTCATTTCCAGTATGTTAAACCATAGTTAAAATGATAGTGACATAATGGGCTCGACGAGACTAAGAAGTGGGCTTTGGAATCACCTCAAACGGAGTTACGAGCAAAAAGTTAGTAGGGGTTTTCTGCCAGGGACCTATCTGTAATAGAAATATTAATAGACTGTGCCAAAATAGAAAAACTGAAAGCGCTTTATGGATGAATATGTTTCCGCACAGGGAAAATGTATTACCAGCCGCATCAGACCCATAGTACGTCTTTAGGAAGGGAAAGCGTATTTATGGGAAATGCGCCTTCACTTAACTGACGTGGCAGGGGCGGGGCCGAACCTGTGCCGCTAACATGAAGTACCCGCGGGGAGGTTGGTTCTGCCAGTTGGAGTGCCGTCTTCATCCTCCTATCCCCGCGCGTGCCTGAGGTTGGGCGATGCTCGGCCGACGAAAGCCGAGGCTACCGTTCGTCTCCGGCGGCGCCCGACCTACTAAACTGATCAGCGTGGAGCCGCACTTCACAGGAGATATTGCAGATCCTCCGGGGAGTGCCAGGTCAAGGTGGGCACCATCCACGATGGACGGAGGCGGCGGCTGAAGATGGAGAGCATGGCACGCCATTCCAGAGGAGGAGATAGACTGCGGGACGCGCTCCGAGGTGGATGTGGACGTCACTGGTGGTGGTTAGGCGAGGGGGGAAACACTCGGGGGGCTCGGATTCGAGTGGCCAGAGGCGGCGGCCATGGTGAAGCTGGACTCGGTGATAAGGCCGCGGGGAAGAGGGGTGGAGGCGTGGGGTGGCTTCTAGGTGGTGGTGTGAGTCATGTGGAGGTGGAATGAAGTGGAGGAGGGCTCGGCATACGACTAATTTAGCCGCCGGGGAGGGGCAGCCACGGCAGCAATGGAGGAGAATGGGAGCATATCGAGCTCGTTTGAGAGGCTGGGAAGGTTGCTAGGAGAGTGGGGAGGGCGATGGAGAGCTCGGAAGGATCGGTGCTTCCTTATATAGGCTGGGCGAGGGAGCACGACTCGGGTGCCACCAAGGACGCGTAGGTCAGCTCCGGCAATGGAAGGATGCATCACGGGGAGGGCGAGGAATGCGACGAAGAGGACGTGGATGAGCTGCAGCGTTAATGGAGCAGAAGAGGCCAAGGGGCACATGAGAGAAGCGACCGAGCACCATAAATGCCTTGCCAGCCACAGTGCGCCCGTGGGCGCGCGGCGACGAGCGCCAACTGGGAAGCTGCTGGAGGGGGAGAGAGGTCCAGGGAGACGGCGACGACACGGGGAACCTGTTGGACACACTCACAAGCGCGAAGACAACGAGAGGGGAAGGGGCCGGAGCTAGGCGACATTCTGGACGCGGCCATTGCACGCCAAAGCGGTGGTCACCGCGCAGACTGGTATGACGAGGAGACAAATGGCTGGAAAAGGGTTGTCTAGGGTGGAGTCCATCCAGGGGAGATTGCAACTGAGGTGGTAGCTCGGTGAAAGATGTTGTGGTTAGATGGGAATTAACCTCTGAAGTTTGTTGTATCAAACTTGATCATGCTACTGTGGTCAAGAGAGAAATACTAAGGGCCAAATGAGTTGTCTGGGGTGTTTAGATTAGGAAGGACTCTAATCATGTGCATTTTGGTGGCATTTGGACAAGTGCTTAATATAGTTGCTTTGCAACTGCATAAGTTGGTCCAGAATCAAAATGATGAAGTAGCACTCACTTGGAGTAACCACTTGAGCTCAAATTTGGTAAGGCATCATGTATTGGACATATAGAGATGCTGTAAAAATTTCATACCAAATGGTCCTGAGAAAATGGTACTTGCTTCACAATCATCCTCGCTGTCCACGAACTATCAGTAATTCATGAGGGAAAATGGCTAGATGAGATGAGTCCCAAATTTGTGGAGATATGTTATAAGGTTAGCAGAAGGTCCTGGAAAATTTTCTGCAATAATGAAGCAAGACAAAATATACTTGCTTCATAATCTGAAAACTAACCAGAAACAAAGAATTCAAGTTGAGCTCACATGGATGCAAGGAATGAGCTCAAGTTTTGAGGAGATTCATGATTTGATGATATTGAGGTCATGTAATTTTTTTTAACTCATTTTGATATGCCTAGCATGTACCTCCTTCACAAAGTTTCTTTCTAGACAAAAAATTTAGAAATTAGCTGAAAATATTTACTAGGCAAATGAGTATGAAAATTTGCATGAGGCAATGATATGGACATCAAAAGGTGTCCAAAAAGTTTGGGGGCATATGGGCAAAGATAAATAGCACTTGCTTCACAAAGTGCCATTTAGGGCAGAATAGGAAAAGGAATATTGGTGAATTAATTTTGAACATGGCAAGGAAATGTTTTTCCATACTTTATAAAGATATGACCAAAACAATTTATGAGAATTATTTGGGAATTTTAGGAGTGATAGAGATATATGTTGCTTCACAACCTAGGGCAGACAGGGTTATTCCTTTAATAGCAAAAAGGAATATTCCCTAGAAAAAGAATATTGGGATTGGTCCAGGATAGAAATGACAAGGTCTAGGGATGGATATGAGGATGACAAGCCACTCTGGAAAGAAAGAAGAGGTCTTCTTCTTCAGTTTCCAGACCACATAGCCACGGAAAAAGAAAACTCAAGCAAAAATCCTGAGAAAATCAAAAGAAAAAGAAAGGGCCAAAAATCAGGATGTGACAACTCTTCCCCCCTTAAAGAAATCTCGTCCTCGAGATTTGGTAGCTTAGGGAACAAGTATGAATGTCCTAACTTAAGTAAACCGTTTCCAACTAGGGTATCCTTTTTCCTTTATTGCTTGTTCCCATGAAATTTTTCATATGACCTGTCTGACTAGATTTGGGGTGGTTTGCTTCGCGGTATCTATATTCTGACAGATATTTACTCACATGTTCATGCTTACACTGGCCCAAATTATTTTTATATCTGCTGTCTTAGCTGAGTGTGGTAGATTATCATGACTGGAACATATGTCCGGCTCAGAAGTCCAAGAGTGATTTCCGATTGATGTGTCATCTAGCACTGGCAAGATTCCATGAAGTCATGAATAGATTTTTCCTGGTGGACACCTAATCTTTTTACTCCTTGCTTTGGGTTTCTCAACTAACTATAGGTCCTCCACGTTCAAAACAGTGCTGTGGCTCATAACTATTTTCCTGACGGATTCTGACTTCTCGTAGGAGTTTCTGAATCATCTTGACTGGCTCCACTGTCTTGAGTGTCAGATTCGTACCAAATGTTTGACTATCGCCTGTCGTGGCCAGTATAAAGGGTGTACGACCTTATGCGATAGTATCGACAGAGTTGACTGACGGTGGAGGGCTTGGCCGTATCTCTTAATTCTTCATGTGACCATGGGTTCTGTTAGGGAAATATTTTGATAAGCGTACCTTTATCCTCATCTCCGGACATGGTAACGTTAGTTCAATAGCAGGTTTATCGTCTCTCAAGTTTTAACCGTAGGAAAATGATCATCTAAACCCTTGTAATAAATTGGCAAATAAATCAGTAGCCACCAGAATGGTCTTTACAACTCAGATCCGGGACATTACTGAAATAACACAACCATGGCTCAAGACGGCTGAAAAGCAGCTCAGAGCATGAGACCGTGTTGATAAGAAGAAAGTAGCAGCTCCCTAAGATGGCCAAAAAGTAGCTCAGAGCATAGGGCCACTGTCACAAAAAGAAACTCAACAGTTGTATGAGACGGCCGGAAAGCAGCTCAGAACTCGTGACAATTGTTGGATAGAGATAAATAAAGTCGGCATCCACCCCGAATGGCAAAAAACAGCTCAGATCATAGGCATGGTGCCTTCACCGGAGAGAAGTAGACAAGGGCTCAGCATGATCGTATACCAGGTTCATAGGTACCTGTACAAAGCTCGCTGTTGTCGTCAATCTATATTGTCCTTTGTCACACTTAGGTGTATACTGTTAACTGAGTGGGTTGTCTGGATATGTGGCCCTTACCAAAATTGAGTAGATGAATATTCAGGGTGAGATATGCTGACTCAGATTGTCCGGGGCATCTGCACCATGTGAGTCGTGCAACAATTATCAGTCTTGCTCCTAACCAAACTGTTGCCGATCCAATTCTCGGGATGCACTGCCATATGATGTCAATTCAGAATTTAACATTTTGCACAAATGCTGTACTGAGGGAGATTGGAGGACTTATGCCGGAAAGCATCGAGAGTATCTTGCTTAGGTAGACTGGGTATCGTGCTTCAGAAGCTTCCCCCCTTAAAGACTTGCTAGGGAAAACACGATACCTTATGCCGGACGCTTTTGCGGTTGCTTACTACAGAAGACAGAGTACCTTGCACGGGAAGTCATCCATGTATTATACCGAGGAAGATAGAGGAACCTTGCACTGGAAGCTTCTCTGGTAGCTTGCGGGGGAAGACTGGATTGCTTACAGCAGAAGCTTCTCATTGTGATATGCGGACCGATTACCACATATATGTCATCTTAATATTTCTGTTGTTGATTACCTTTGACTGATAGTATACTGTCGATCTTGCACACAATTTATCTTCTTGTTGATTTGATCATCACTGCTAGGAAGAGTGTGCACTGAGGTAGACTTGATTTATCAGTACTGTTGTGAGGA
The DNA here is from genome assembly GCA_902687465.1 of Secale cereale. Lineage (NCBI taxonomy): Eukaryota > Viridiplantae > Streptophyta > Magnoliopsida > Poales > Poaceae > Secale > Secale cereale. The sequence goes on from LR738709.1 coordinate 328,508,996, forward strand.
GTGCACGCTAATGCAAATTTGATTATCAGTATCAAGATTAGATATTTTTCCCATTTCACTGCGGTCGGCTGAGAATTCCATTCTATTTAGCCGAGTTTCCAAATATCTGAATCCCTTGCTGATTCTTCGGGTCCAGTGTCGGTTGACGAGCAACTTTAATTAGGGGAAAATATGTAACATCGAAGGCCCAAAGAAAGAAGCAAAAGAAACGACGAAAACAAAATCACACAAGCATACTAATAAAATCAAGCAACATGACATATTACTGCTGCTCACGACAATAATATGCATGCATACCTAAGCACACAAAACTCGCGGAAACTCCAGTATTACGGTCTAACATGCTGTGTCGGTGTGCAAGAAACTGAATCTGTGTGTGGAAGGAGTTGGCGTAACCAAGGCTACACCAAGTGATGGCTGAACACCGATTGCATCTGGATGAATATGGAGGCGAGGACGGACTTGGTGATCATGTAGCGAGACACCAAGGTCACGACCATATTATCATCAAGCCTACGAAAGGGAATCGTACATATCCAAAGAATAGGGATGACAGTGTAGGATAGCGGTGGAAAGCTAGGTTTGCTGGCATTGCCCTTCTCTGATAACAAAGATCAGTAAGGGTTGCCAAAGGGACAAGATGAAAGGCGCGGTTCGGGATAGAGAGAAATCAATCACCGAAATAATATGGGTGGGTGGCGGAAAGATATCGAAGCGATACCTGAGCATAACTCCTGCAAATGGTGTCTGGAACACTCGGGACCAGGGCATCGCTTTGCTGGGACAGAGATGACGCCAAACATCGAAGCGCGGGTATGCACAGAGGAAGAGTGCAGGTAGTGGATCAAAACCGATACCACCTACACACACAAGATAACAATCAGCGACTAGATAATAATCTATATGCATGCTATGTGATCAAACAAATGCAGCAATCAATTGCAACAAACCAACTAGGATCTGTACTACTGCTTTCTAACATTCGCGTGGGCTAGGGCATCCTACAACCAGACCTGCTCTGATACCAAGCCTGTGGCACCCCGGCTCAGAGAAACCGGAACGCCCTGTATTCCAGCCCAGAGATCGAGATGAAGTCCTTTGGAATATGGCACTGCTTAGCATAGAACAAATCATCTTTGTATTACAGTCTATATGGGTACAAGGGGATTACATCGGCATGGCGAAACTACGCTTGCCAAGGTTGCCTCATGCAAGCAGTAGAACAACACGAAGCAGCGGAATAACTCTAGCAGCGGAACAACGACGATGGTGATGAACTCCACTCCGTAGGGACTCTGGGTGGAACTCTTATCCTAGCTCGCAAACAAGTGATCCACGGCAAACAAGCAATCAATTCTGGCATGACCTGCAAACTGGCATGACACGCTAGGTCAGTACACTGAATGTACTTGCAAGCTCACAATAACCAAAAGCAGTCAAGACAAACAACAACATGGCATTAGCAGGTCAAAACAATCATGTGCATGATACTAACATAACACCATGGCATGCACCAACTGAACATGATACAACCAGAACAACTTAGCATGACATGAGCATATGAACATGATGACACTACATGCAACATGTTAACATTTCCATGAACCAACTTACTCTGTTCGGCTTACCTCGTAACCAATCTCATCAACACGGTGATCATTCACAAATCACAAGGGAAGCCATTCACAGGTTTCATCAACATGGTGATCATTCACGGATCACAACAAAAACCATTCACGGGTTTCATCAACAATCTCATAATCGCACCGGGTTTATTATTATTAAGCACATTATTATTATTGTTGGCTCATAGTGTGACCGACGTGAACTGGGCCCATATCCACGGGCGTGGCTATCTATAGATTTAACACACCCTCTGCAGAGGTACACTGTACCCACACCACGGAACACATGGCCTCGCACTCCCATACATGTGGACTAACGACATTCTGACAAAGCCGATCTATTGTCACCACACCCTCCCGGCTACTCTGACCAACTCCCCTCTGGGCTAAGTCATGGGTGGTCTCGATGTCAACCCGTGACATCCACGGGCACCGTCGTGGCAAAACATAAACGGTCCCAAACGGGGAAAAGTGCACAATACTAAACTCAACAACGGGCACAGAAGGTTATGTCTGCTTACCGAGCCAGGGTACCACACGCCCATAACCTTCCCTCGTTGGAGCCTCCGGTGAGAGGCATGACAATAGACCCAGTTAGGACCTTCCCACAAAGGTAAGTGCGGTTGCACTGGTCAGCTCGATTTGGTAGCACCATGACTCAGCCAACAGTTGTTCAAGTTCATTATTGTCCGGTTAAACTTGAATGCAATAACCCGGGCCATAAAAAAATAACATGATACATCTACAATGCATGAGCATGATATCAACATAATCATGGGGGTGCAACCATAATCAATGAGCATAACAACAACATTTAACCATTTATCCAGATGAACATGGCATACTGGCGAGCATGAATATCACAAGTAGAACACTACTCATAGCATAACCTGACCACTAGCATCAACAACAAATACCATGCAAGAACATATCAATAATGCTACCATGCAAGCATTTAACCAACTGGATACAAAGGAACATGCATAACAAATGTACTCGGAACAGACGATAGTCATGCACCGAGGACCATCATCAACATCAACATGTACTACTACCAAGCATGGAATTCCAAAGCAATACTAGCAAGGATTCATGATAACCAAGTGCATAAGAACATAGCATGAAGATATACACAGATCCATTAGCATAACCGAAACAGCGATAACCGTTGCAGACAAACAAGCGCTTATTAAATGTTAAAGTAGAAAACCAAGGCTACTGCATGGCTATCATGCAAGTGGTTGTTGTGTCTTGCCAGTGGATGAAGAATACGCCGGAAAGAAGTGTAGAACGATAGCGAAAGGAATCGCGGGAAACAGTTCTTTCCCGAAGGGGGCTAGATAAAGGCAAGGAAAAAATGGTCATTTCCAGTATGTCAAACCATAGTGAAAATGATAGTAACAGAATGGGCTCGACGAGACGAAGAAGTGTGCTTTGGAATCACCTCAAACGAAGTTACGAGCAAAAAGTTAGGAGGGGTTTTCTGCCAGGGACCTATCTGTAATAGAAATATTTACAGAGTGGGCCAAAACAGAAAAACTGAAACCGCCTTATGGATGAATATGTTTCGCACAGGGAAAACGTATTACCAGCCGCATCAGACGGTACCCATAGTACGTCTTCGGGAAGGGAAAGCGCGCCTTCACTTAACTGACGTGGCAAGGGCGGGGCCGGACCCGTGCCGCAGTCGTGCGGGACCCGCGGGGAGGTCGGGTCTACCAGCTGGAGCGTCGTCTTCAACCTCCTGCCTCCGCGCGTGCCCGAGGCTTGGTGACGCTCGGCTGGCGATAGCTGGGGTGTATGATCGAAAGTATGTCTAGAGGGGGGGGGGGTTATTAGACTACTTGACCAAATAAAAACTTAGCCTTTCCCCAATTTTAAGTTTTGACTGTTTTTAGCAATTTAGCACAAGTCAAGCAATCTTCCTACACATGCAATTCTAGAGTTGTGGCGGCGGAAAGTAAAGCATTCCATATGAAGGTAATGGGAGGGGTTGGAGAGTGCAAACGCAATTGGAGACACATATGTTTTTGGCATTGTTCCGACAGGTGGTGCTATCGTACATCCACGTTGATGGAGACTTCAACCCACGAAGGGTAACGGCTGCGCGAGTCCACGGAGGGCTCCACCCATGAAGGGTCCACGAAGAAGCAACCTTGTCTATCCCACAATGGCCGTCGCACACAAAAGCCTTGCCTCACTAGGGTAGATCTTCACGAAGTAGGCGATCTCCTTGCCCTTACAAACTCCTTGGTTCAACTCCACAATCTTGTCGTAGGCTCCCAAGTGACACCTAATCATTCTAGGAGACACCACTCTCCAAAAGGTAATAAATGGTGTGTTGAGATTGAACTCCTTGCTCTTGTGCTTCAAGTGATAGTCCCCCCAACACTCAACTCTCTCTCACAGATTTGGATATGGTGGAAAGAAGATTTGAGTGGAAAGCAACTTGGGGAAGGCTAAAGATCAAGATTCTTGTGGTTGGATTGGAATATCTTGGTCTCAACACATGAGCAGGTGGTTCTCTCTTAGAAAATGAATAGTGGAAGTATAGGCACATTCTGATGGCTCCCTCACTGATGGAGAAGGGGTGGAGGGGTACATATAGCCTCCACACAAAATCAAGCCGTTACACACATTCGACCCAACTCGGTCAGACCGAATAAACAAACTCGGTCAGATTGAAGTAGTTCAAGATGTGAACGTTAGACTTTTCAGTGGGACCGACACTATAAACTCGGTGAGACCGATGCATTAGGGTTAAGGCAAAAACTCAACTTGGTTTGACCGATTATGCAAACTCGGTGAGACCGATTCTGGTAATAAGCTAACAGAGTGTTGGTCAGGCAAATTCAGTGGGACCGATTCGCTCATCTCGATTATACCGAAATATTACGAAGAGGAAATAGAGAGTTTGCAATGCCAACTCGGTGGGACCGATTCGCTCATCTCGGTGAGACCGAAACGTTACGAAGAGGAAACAGAGAGTTTGCATTCCCATCTCGGTGAGACTGAGATCCCTATCGGTGAGACCGAACTGATTAGGGTTTGTGGTAGTGGCTATGTCAACTGAACTCGATGGTGCTGGATAGATCAAATCGGTGGGGCCGAGTTTGACTATTAGGTTTGGAACATATGTGGAAAAGAGTAAGTGGTTGAGGGATTTGGAGCATATTACTAAGCAGTTGAACAAGTAGACCATTAAGCAACACCTCATCCCCTTTTAATAGTATTGGCTTTTCCTATGGACTCGATGTGATCTTGGATCACTAAAATGAAAATATAGAGTCTTGAGCTTTTGCCTATCTTTGTTCTTAGCATTTTGAGGGGTCCACATTTCTAATCCATGCCATGCCAACCATTGAACTTCCTGAAATATTTATCTTGAAAGGATATTAGTTCAATGAGCTATATGTTGTTATTACTTACCAAAACCACCCGGGGATTAGTTGCACTTTCAATCTCCCCCTTTTTGGTAATTCATGACAACAGATAGATCAAAGCTTTGACAAATGATAATAAGAATGAAATATATCGTCGCTTTGAGAAGTATGTGATAAGCAAGATCTCCCCCTAAATTTTGCATTATTTAAGATTTGCTTTTGAATGCAAATGCACAATCGATTAGGATCATGTGTTCTTCCATGTCACATACATCTTGGTGGAGCGCTCAAAATGATAAGATTTAAGGAATAAGCACTCATCACCAAAATAACAAGGTGAACGATCATACACAATCAAATAGGCACACATTAAGCACAAAAATTATCTCACACACATAAGCAAATTTTAGGAATAACCGAACAATCAAATGAAGTAGCAAGCAAAAACCTACAAAGAGAAGCAAGACACACACACACTCTCTCTCTCTCTCGAAGCCTAATGATCTATACATTTTCTCCCCCTTTGGCAACAAGTTACCAAAAAGCTCGAAAATGCATAGTGCTATACGGCACTCTAGGAACGATCTCCGGGAGCTGCTGAAGAAGTCTTCTCGCTGGTGGTTTCGGTGTATGTAGATGGCATGGAGATAAGAGCATCTGCAAACACTTCCGATGAAGTCTGTGGAACTAGAGGTGTTGATACTGGAGGAAAAAACTATGACAGTGGCCGTGGGAGCTGAAAGTGTAGGCCTGGGCTCGACAACTTGCCAACTAAAGATCTTGGTCCTCTTGGGACTCTGAAAAGCATTTGTTGTATCTCTGTCCTCAGCATCTTCCTTGAGTTTCTCCATAGCTGTCTGGATGTCTGTGACCTTCACATCTAGATCATAGAACTTAGTCTCAATGATCCTCTGAAGGCTTGCTTGATTCTGAGTCAAGTTGGCCAAACTATTCTCAATCCTCAGAGTGGCCTCAAGCAGATAATTGAGTTGATCTTGCTTGGTCTTGGGAGCTCCAAAAGCACTTGCTAGCTTGGCTGCCTTTACTTGTGCAATCTTCTCTTGGCCTTCAATAGAAGGAGGATGGGATGCATCCATGACAACTTCATTGTCCTCAAATTCTGGCCTAAGAAGTAGATACCTCTTGTCAAGCAGATATGTCCCTTTCTCCAACCTGGAGTTGATAAGCATCTGAATGTGAGGGGCATATCCACAAGACCTCTTTTAGTCTGCTGCTGTCCTCTTGATTGTGTCAACAATCAGACTCATGACCTTGAACTTTTCTGGAACATCAAACACGTGGAGCAAGTTAATGGAGTGACCTCGGATCATTCTATGATCTCCTGACTTGGGTAACAAAGTGTGCCTCAATATGGTATTGATGGTGGTCAGTCCACACATCAGATGATATATAAAGTCAAACTTGTGAGTATTCAAGTCTTTGTCCGGAATTGGCTTGTACATGTTTGCCATAGAGTCATGATCCTTCCCGGGCTTGGCATACACATCTGTGTCATTGTCATCCTCCTTGGGGGTATTGCTCAATCTTTCCCATTCAACAACAGTTGATTGGTATCTTGTTCCTTCAGTCATCCATACAATTTTGCCATCTGGATAGAAATCAGTAGTGGAGTAGAATTGCATGATCATCTCATCGTTCCATCTAGTCAGTTTCTTCCCAAAAAACTTACCAACTTCATTCTGCCTGAAGCTTTCATGCCCACCTGGAAAGAAATCAACATGCTTGTCGATGTATTTCCAGTCAACCCACTTCATGTCACAAACGATGGGCTTCTTGTCCAACAAGACTATGTCATAGAAGTCCTGATGTTCCTTGGTGTGAAATATGTAGTCCACATCAGTTCTCCTTCTGGTAGCATATGGATCAGTCTATCTCCAAAGTCTCAGACCTGCATCCTTTCTCAGTTTCATGCCTTCAGCAACAATATGGGCATCATTATGATCTGGAAGTTTTGGCTTAAGCTTCCTGAGCATCATGGACTCATCATCATCTGAGGATTCTTCTTCTTGATCTTGCTCTTCCTCTAGAACATCTGGCACTGGGGCCTTGTTCTTTTCAGCTGTAGGAATGTCTCTGGTGGATCTCTTGGGTGTTGAAGGTTTGGTGGTAGCTTTGGGCTTGGATGGGGCAGCCCTGGCTTTGATGGCATCCCCATCAGCTTCTGAGTCTTTGCAGCAGGTGCAACAGGCTCATCAGCATCATCATCAGCATCTCTCATAGACGGCTTGCCAATCACTCTGGCAGTAGTCTTCCTAGCTCTCTTCTTAGATCCTGCTAGCTCATCATCTCTTGTTTCAAGAGTAAACACCATGGTCTCTTATGTGGAAGCTCTGACTTTTGACATTGGAGCTCTCTTGACAGGGGCCTTCTTGTTCAGACCAGGCTTGACAACTCTAGCAATTTCCTCCTTGTTGAGAGCCTTCTTCTTTGAAGTGACTTCCTCATGAGCCACAAAGTCTTCGTCCTCACTATCAGAATTTTTCTTCTTCCTTGTCTTGGTGGCAGCCTTTGGCAGATTGCTTGGAGTGCTTCTGCTGCTCTCATAGTAGCTGCTATTGGAGGGACTAGAGCCCTCACTCAGTTCTGCCTGCTCCACTGACCTGTTCTGACTATCACTGCGCTCAGACATATCTGAAACTGCAAGCGGACCCTACGAATAGATATAGTTGAGGTAGAGTGGATGAGCATCACAAAGTGCAAAGATTTTGCAAAACAATTGAGTCGAACTTATTTTTAGGTTTCTACGGAAAGCATTTCGGAGCTACCGATTTGTTAAACTCGGTGACACCGAAACAACTTTGAGAGTCTAAACTGGTGAAATCGGTCAAACCGAGACAAAGTCCGATGACTCCGAGATTTCTAGGGTTTCACTGAGAGTTGAACTCGGTTGCACCGATTTGTAAGTTTCGGTCAGACTAAACGTTACAAGTGCAATGGCCTAAGCCAAATCGGTGAGACCGATTTCTACAACTCGGTCGATCCGAGATGAGTTCGGCGGAAACCTAACCCTAAAATTTTGAATCAAATCTAATCTAAAGAGAGTTTTTGCTGGATAGGATGATCTCAAACGTGGCAAGAAACATGGCATTGACTTTCTGCTAAGAATCAGATTGAGAAAACACAAAGGGTTGAGCTCATACCCTAACTCGGTGATGAGTTCGCTACAGCGACAACGGTGGCAGAGTTTCCCGTTGACGGCGGTGGAGTCCATCGACAGGGGTTCGCTGGCGATGATCGGATGATCCGGAGACCTCGAGTCGGCAGAGCTGGATAGGCGCGGGCGAAAAGATTCGGAAAACTTTCCAAGGTTCAGCCCGTGGGTATATATATCCGGACCCTATCAGTGTGACCGAGTGGAACGACTCGGTGGTACCGAGATGCAAAACTACTAGCAGTTACTGCAACTCGGTGTGACCGAATTGTTCTAATCGGTTGCACCGAGATTGAAAACCTAGATCAACTTAATGGACTCGGTATGACCAAAAGGAATGAATCGGTCAAACCAAAATGCACTAAGAGGTTTGGGAAGTTTAAGTCTATGATGAATCGGTGACTCCGAGTGCTCCTCACTTAGAGGGTTCGAATCTGACTTGATCAAACTTTTGTGATGTAGCATGAATAGAGTTTGATACAAGAAAAGCATAGATAGCTAGAGGGGATACTTAGGCATTCTTGTCCATCCATTTGGCGAAATAAGAAAGCCAAACAATCAAAGCAACAAATGGATGTCCTCGAATGAGAAAAATATGCACTCAACATGTTCACACAATAAGATAGCGAATGAAATATGTGGCAAAGCCTGCACAAACACTCTAGCTTCTATCAAGCAATTGGCGATGACTAGGTCATGTATATATGAGTATATTGACTTAGGAGTAAAATGAAAACATTTGATCATAGGTCATACTCATCCTTTAAGCACAAGTGGGGTTTCCACTTTTACATAAAGCATTATTGTGTTCACACCATCAGAGTTGCTTTAGCTCAATTCTTAGAGTTAAGCCCCCCTAGATGTGATATCCCCCATAAGAGGGATGAACTAACCTTGGGTTTTGTCGATGATGGCTTCATGTAGGTGTTGAAGATGTAGATGCTCAATGTTGATGTAGATCATTTGGAGCAATCCATTGGAGTGAGTTGCACTTTCAATACCTACATGGGATAGTCCCACAAGGAACATACAAAGATATCCATGGACATAGAGTGGATTGCACACACGATGATGTCCATGAAAGCATTAGGTTACCTTGTCCCTTCTCTTACCAACAAGAGGGTTTGTGACTCCTTGAACTAGTGCAAGATGTGGAAGTTGATTGTGCTTGTCCTTGCCAATATGAATATGAGTGAAGTATGTTGGCGGAGTCACCCTCAAGAACTCTCTAGTTCTTCTTCTTCGGGATCCGCATCATCTTGATGGGAATCCTTGGAGTTGTAGATCTACTTGATGAAGTAGAACTTGACGTAGTCTTGGGAACCCACTTGACCAAGGCTTTAGGAGCTTCTTCAAATGCATCAATCTCTTCTTGAAGCTTGTCCTTCCCTTTTAGCTTGTGGTCTTGTGGTGGAAGATCATCTTGGGCTTCTGTCCCCTTGAAGGAAGTTGGGTCATACTTATCTTGTTGAGGAACAAACATTGTCTTGGGGTATTGATCTTCTTCCCACTCAACTCCATTGCCATTGAACTTTCGTTCAAAACTAACACCTTGATTCTTCCGGTGCCTTCCTTGCTTGCGTACAATTTCCTCAAATTGCTTACTCCCGGCAAGGCTCTAATAAACACATTTCTCTATAATTACCTTCAATAAGCTATTTTCTTGCACAAGTGTAACTTGGCTAAGATAGTCATTAGTGAAATAAAGAGAACTACTAGAAGCAACAACATTGGATTTATCATGATTATTGTTAATACTAGAGGAAGAATCTTTCTTGTTCTTATTGCTAGATTTTACTTGTGGCAGATACGTAGACAAGAGTAAACGCTTGGCAATGTAAGAAGAATTTTTCTTACGAAGATCATCATTGATTGCTTTTAAGAACTCATGCTATTGCTCTAGATTTAGCTTTTCAAAGCGTAGCATCTCATGAGCCCTCAAAAGCTCTCGATGATCTTCTAAGGTAGTTTCATGAGCTAACTCGGTTATACGCTCAATCTTCTCCTTATCATCATCATTCATTTTATCTTGATTAGCATGATTAGTAACAATTTCATCATAGTTTTCATCACTATTTCTACCAACAAGTAAATCATCATCTCCTAGCAAATTATCTTCATCACTATTGAAACCAAGATATTTGGGGTGTGATACCTTAGGGCCTTTAGCCATGAAGCATCTTCCAATTTCTTCATTTGGTGAGTCAAATATGTCGTAGGAGTTGGATGACACAAGAGAAATTCCGACAACACCTTCATCTTGAGTACCTTCGGAGTCGGAGCAATAGCTTCTCTCGGAGTGGTCATCGGAGTTGGAACTGGATACCCATTCACCAACATGAGTTTCATGTCTTCGTCTTGTATAGCTCCTTGATGATTTGTCCTTCCTTTCAGAATCCTTGCTTCTACGAGAGGGTCTTTGTTCATAACGATCATCTCTACTCCTTCTCTCTCTTGGTGGTGAATCTTCTCTTCTACTTCTCCTTTTGGGTGAGTCTTCTCTTCTCTTGTGTGGAGCCGTACACTCATTTGAGTAGTGTCCGGGTCTGCCACAATTGTAGCAATTCCGATCACAAGTAGAAGACTTTTGGTCATTTTAGGACCTTGACTTGGAGTTTCTCTCTTTTCTTCTATTCTTGTAGAATTTGTTGAAGTTCTTCACCATTAAGTTGAATTCTTCATTGATGACTTGTTTCTCACTTGATGATGTAGGAGCATCACACGAAGCTTTGTAAGCACCAATAGACTTGTTGTGAAGCTCTTCTTTATCCTTAAGTGACATCTCATGAGCAACAATTCTACCAATGACTTCTGTTGGCTTGAGATCTTTGTAATTGGGCATCATTTTGATCAATGTGCACACGGTGTCATATTTTCCATCCAAGGCTCTTATGATTTTCTTGATGATGAATCTATCGGTCATTTCTTCGCTTCCTAAGCTGGCAATATCATTTGTGATGAGAGCAAGCCTAGAGTACATTTCAGCAACACCTTCACCATCCTTCATTTTGAACTTGTCAAGTTGACTTTGCAGCACATCCAACTTGGATTCCTTGACGGAGTCAGTACCTTCGTGCATATCAATTAAAGTATCCCAAATTTCCTTTGCATTCTCAAGATGGCTACTTTTGTTGAATTCTCCGGGACACAATCCATTTAAGAGGATATCGCAAGCTTGAGCATTGTATTGCAACATCTTCCATTCTTCAGCGGTAGCTTCACGATTTGGTTCCTTCCCATCGAGGAATTCACGCTGCAAACCAATACACACAATAGCCCAAACGGCGGGGTTAAGTCCTAGAATATGCATTTTCATCTTATGCTTCCAACTAGCAAACTTAGTACCATCAAAGTAAGGAACTCTACGGGGATAACTTCCCTCGCTAGACGGCATACTCTCCTAGGTTGTGAAACCAAGGCTATGATCACCAAAGCTATGGAAATCAAGGCAAATGGAGACCAAAGCTCTGATACCACTTGTAGGATCGAAAGTATGTCTAGAGGGGGGGGGGGTGATTAGACTACTTGACCAAATAAAAACTTAGCCTTTTACCAATTGTAAGTTTTGACAGTTTTTAGCAATTTAGCACAAGTCAAGGAATCTTCCGACACATGCAATTATAGGGTTGTGGCAGCGGAAAGTAAAGCATTGCATATGAAGGTAAAGGGAGGGGTTGGAGAGTGCAAATGCAATTGGAGACATAGATTTTTTTGGCGTCCTTCCGATAGGTGGTGCTATCGTACATCCACGTTGATGGAGACTTCAACCCATGAAGGGTAACGGCTGCGCGAGTCCACGGGGGGCTCCACCCACGAAGGGTCCATGAAGAAGCAACCTTGTCTATTCCACCATGGCCATCTCCCACGAAGGACTTGCCTCACTAGGGTAGATCTTCACGAAGTAGGCGATCTCCTTGCCCTTACAAACTCCTTGGTTCAACTCCACAATCTTGTCGAAGGCTCCCAAGTGACACCTAACCAATCTAGGAGACACCACTCTCCAAAAGGTAATAAATGGTGTGTTGATGATGAACTCCTTGCTCTTGTGCTTCAAGTGATAGTCTCCCCAACACTCAACTCTCTCTCACAGATTTGGATATGGTGGAAAGAAGATTTGAGTGGAAAGAAACTTGGGGAGGGCTAGATATCAAGATTCTTGTGGTTGGATTGGAATATCTTGGTATCAACACATGAGCAGGTGGTTCTCTATCAGAAAATGAATAGTAGAAGTGTAGGCGCGTTCTGATGGCTCTCTCACTGATGGAGAAGGGGTGGAGGGGTATATATAGCCTCCACACAAAATCTAGTCATTGCACACATTTGACCTAACTCGGTCAGACTGAAAAAACAAACTCGGTTAGACCAAAGCAGTTCAAAAATGTGAATGTTAGACATTTCGGTGGGACCGATAGTATCAACTCGGTGAGACCGATGTGTTAGGGTTAGAGCAAAACCTCAACCCGGTTTCATCATTACACAAACTCGGTGAGACCGATTCTGGTAATAGGCAAACAGTGTTGGTCAGGCAAACTCGGTGGGACCGATTCGCTCATCTTGGTTAGACCGAAACGTTACGAAGAGGAAACAAAGAGTTTTTAATGCCAACACGATGGGACCGGTTCGCTCATCTCGGTGAGACCGAAGCATTACGGACAGGAAACAGAGAGTTTGCATTCCCATCTCGGTGAGACTGAGATCCCTATCGGTGAGACTGAACTGATTAGGGTTTGTGGCAGTGGCTATGTCAAGTGAACTCGGTGGCACGAGATAGATCAAATCGGTGGGGCTGAGTTTGAGTTTTAAGTTTGGTACATATGTGGAAATGAGAAAGTTGTTGAGGGATTTGGAGCATATTACTAAGCATTTGAGCAAGTAGACCATTAAGAAACACCTCATCTCCTTTTAATAGTACTGGCTTTTCCTATGGACTCAATGTGATCTTGGATCACTAAAATGAAAATGTAGAGTCTTGAGCTTTTGCCAATCTTTGTCCTTAGAATTTTGAGGGGTACACATTTCTAATCCATGAAATGCCAACCATTGAACTTCCTGAAATATTTATCTTGAAAGGATATTAGTTCAATGAGCTAATGTTGTTATTAATTACCAAAACCACCCGGGGATTAGTTGCACTTTCACAGGGCTACTGGCCGTCTCCGGCAGTGCCTAACCTACCAAACTGATTAGGGCGGAGCTGCGCTTCATGGGAGATGTCGCAGATCCTTAGAGGAGTGCCAGGTTGAGGAGGGCGCCATCCACGACGGATGGAGGCGGCGGCCTAAGATGGAGAGCATGGCACACCGTTCTAGAGGAGTAGATAGACCACGTGACGCGCTCCAGGGTGGATGTGGAGGTCACTGGTGGTGGTTAGGCGAGATGAAAACGATCGGGGGGGGCTCGGATTTGAGTGGCCAGAGGCGGTGGCCATGGTGAAGCTAGACTGGGCGCTAAGGCCGTGGGGAAGAGGTGTGGAGGTGTGGGGTGGCTTCTTGGTGGTGGTGTGAGTCCTCTAGAGGTGGAACGAAGTGGAGGAGGGCTCGGCATAGGGCTAATTTAGCCGGCGGGGAGGGGCGGCCATGGCGGCAATGGAGGAAAACAGGAGCACCTGAGCTCATTTCAGAGGCTGGGGTTGTTGCTAGGAGAGCGGGGAGGGCGATGGAGAGCTCGGACGGGTCGGGGCTTCCTTATATAGGCTGGGCGAGGGAGCATGGCTCGGGTGCCGCCAAGGACACGCTGGCCAGCTCCTGCGATGGCCGGATGCATCATGCGGAGGGCGAGGAATGCGACGAAGGGTTCGAGACGAGGTGCAGCCTTCACAGAGCAGAAGAGACCGAGGGGCGCATCACAGAAGCGGCCAAGCACCATAAATGCCTTGTCGGCCATAGTGCGCCCGTAGGCGCGTGGAAACGAGCATCGACTGGGAAGCTGCCGGAGGGGGAGAGAGGTCCAGGGAGAAGGCGACGGCACGTGAAACCTGTTGGACACACTCACGAGCGCGAAGATGAAGAGTGGTGGAGGGGCCGGAGCTAGGCGACGTTTTGGACACGGCCATTGCACGCCAAACCGGTGGTCACCGCGTAGACTAGCATGATGAGGAGACAAATGGCTGGCAAAGGTTGTCTAGGGTAGAGTCCATCCAGGGGAGGTTGCAACTGAGGTGGTAGCTCGGTGAAAGATGTTGTGGTTAGATGGGAATAAACCTCTGAAGTTTGCTCTATCAAACTTGATCATGCTACTGTGGTCAACAGAGAAATACTAAGGGCCAAATGAGTTGTCTGGGGCGTTTAGGTTAGGAAGGACTCTAATCATGTGCATTTTGGTGGGATTTGGACAAGTGCTTAATATAGTTGCTTTGCAACTGCATAAGTTGGTCCAGAATCAAAATGATGAAGTAGCACTCACTTGGAGTAACCACTTGAGCTCAAATTTGGCAAGGCATCATGTATTGGACATATAGAGATGCTGTAAAAATTTCATACCAAATGGTCTTGCGAAAATGGTACTTGCTTCACAAACATCCTCTCTGTCCACAAACTAGCAATAATTCATGAGGGAAAATGGCTAGATGAGATGAGTCCAAAATTTGTGGAGATATGTTATAAGGGTAGGAGAAGGTCCTGGAAAATTTTCAGCAATAATGAAGCAAGACAAAATATACATGCTTCACAATCTGAAAACTAGCCAGAAACTAAGAATTCAAGTTGAGCTCACATGGATGCAAGGAATGAGCTCAAATTTTGAGGACAGTCATGATTTGATGATATTGAGGTCATGTAATTTTTTAAACTCATTTTGATATGCCTATCATGTACCTCCTTCACAAAGTTTCTTTCTAGACAGAAAATTTGGAAATCAGCTGAAAAATATTTACTAGGCAAAGTAGTATGCAAATTTGCATGAGGCAATGATATGGAGAACAAAAGGTGTCCAAAAAGTTTGGGGGCAAATGGGCAAAGATAAATAGCACTTGCTTCACAAAGTGCCATTTAGGGCAGAATAGGAAAAGGAATATTGGTGAATTAATTTTGAACATGGCAAGGAAAAGTTTTGCTATAATTGATGAAGATATCAGCACGACAATTCATGAGAATTATTTGGGAATTTTAGGAGTGACAGAGATATAGGTTGCTTCACAACCTAGGGTAGACAGGGTTATCCCTTTAATAGAAAAAGGAATATTCCCGAGAAAAAAAACATTGGGATTGGTCCAGGATGGAAATGACAAGGTCTAGGGATGGATATGAGGATTACAAGCCACTTTGGAAAGAGATAAGAGGCCATCTTCTTTAGTTTCCAGACCACATAGCCACGGAAAAAGAAAACTCAAGCAAAAATCCTCAGAAAATCAAAAGAAAAAGAAAGGGCAAAAATCAGGATGTGACAACTCTCCCCCCTTAAAGAAATCTCGTCCTAGAGATTTGGTTGCTCAAGGAACAAGTATGAATATCCTAACTTAAGGAAACCGCTTCCAACTCGGGTATCCTTTTTCCTTTATTGCTTGTTCCCACGAAATTTTTCATATGATTTGACTGACTTGATTTGGGGTGGTTTGCTTCGCAGTTTCCATATTCTGACAGATCTTTACTCACATGTTCATGCTTACACTGGCCCAAATTATTTTTATATCTGCTGTCTTAGCTAAGTGTGGTAGATTATCATGACTGAAACATATGTCCGGCTCACAAGTCCAAGAGTGATTTCGGATTGATGTGTCATCCAGCACTAGCATGATTCCTTGAAGTTGTGAATAGATTTTTTTCTAGCGGACACCCAATCTTTTTAGTCCTTGTTTCGGGTTTCTCAACTAACTGTAGGTCCTCCAGGTTCAAAAAAGTGATGTGGCTCATAACCGTTTTCATGACGGATTCTGACTTCTCGCAGGAGTTTCCGAATCATCTTGACTAGCTCCACTGTCTTGAGTGTTAGATCCGTACCAAATGTTTGACTATCGCCTGTCGTCGCCTGCATAAACGGTGTACCGCCTTATGTGATAGTATCCACAAAGTTGGCTGACGGTGGAGGGCTTGGTCGTATATCTTAATTCTTCATCTGACCATGGGTTTTGTCAGGGGAAATATTTTGATAAGCGTACCTTTATCCTCATCTCCAGACATGGTAACATTACTTCAATTGCAGGTTTATCATCTCTCAAGTTTTAACCATAGGAAAATGATCATCTAAACCCTTGTAAGAAATCAGCAAATAAATCAGTAGCCACCAGAACGGTCTTTACAACTCGGATCCGGGACATTACTGAAATAACTCAACCACGACTCAAGACGGCAGAAAAGCAGCTCATAGCATGAGACCGTGTTGATAAGAATAAAGTGGCAGCTCCCTAAGATGGTCGAAAAGTAGCTTAGAGCATAGGGCCACTGTCACAAAACAAAACTCAACAGTTGTACGAGACGGCCAGAAAGCAGTTCAGAACTCGTGACAATTGTTGGATAGAGATAAATAAAGTTGGCATCCACCCCAACTGGCTAAAACATCTCAGATCATAGGCGTGGTGCCGTCACCGGAGAGAAGTAGACAAGGGCCCAGCAGGATCATATACCAGGTTCATATGTACTTGTACGAAGCTCACTGTTGTCGTTAATCTTTATAGTCCTTTGTCCCACTGAGGTGTATACTGTTAACTGAGCGGGTTGTCTAGATATGGGGTCCTTACCAAAATTGAGTAGATGAATATTCATGGTGATAGATGCTGACTCCGATTGTCCGAGGTATCTGCACCATGTGAGTCGTGCAACAATTATCAGTCTTGCTCCTGACCAAACTATTGCGGATCCGATTCTCGAGATGCACTGCCATATGCTGTCAATTCACAATTTAATATTTTCCACAAATGCCGTACTGAGGCAGATTGGAGGACTTATGCTGGAAACCATCGAGAGTATCTTGCTGAGGAAGACTGTGTATCGTGCTTCAGAAGCTTCCCCCCTTAAAGAATTGCTAGGGAAAACTCGGTACCTTATGCCGGAAGCTTTTGTAGTATTTTACTATAGAAGACGGAGTACCTTGCACGGGAAGTCATCCGTGTATCGTACTGAGGAAGATAGAGGAATCTTGCACTGGAAGATTCCCTGGTAGCTTGCAGGGGAAGACTGGATTGCTTACAATAGAAGCTTCTCACTATGATATGCGGACCGATTACTACATATATATCATCTTAATATTTATGTTGTTGATTACCTTTGACTAATAATATACTGTCAATCTTGCACACAATTTATCTTCTTGTTGATTTGATCATCACTACTATGAAGAGTGTACACCGAGGTAGACTTAATTTATCAGTACTGTTGTGAGGAGTGCACGCTAATGCAAACTTGATTATCACTATCAAGATCAGATATTTTTCCCACTTCACTGTAGTCGGCTGATAATTCCAGTCTGTTTAGCCGAGCTTCCAAATATCTGAATCCCTTGCTAATTCTTCGGGTCCGGTGTCGGTTGATGAGCAACTTTAATAAGGGGAAAATATGTAACACCGAAGGTCCAAAGAAAGAAGCAAAAGAAACGACGTAAACAAAATCACACAAGGATACTAATAAAATCAAGGAACATGACATATTACTGCTACTCACGACAATAATATGCATGCATACCTAAGCACACAAATCTCGCGGAAACTCCGGTATTACGATCAAGCATGTTGTGGCGGTGTGCACAAAATTGAATCTGCGTGTGGAAGGAGTTGGCGTAACCAAGGCTACACCAAGTGCTGGTGGAACACCGGTTGAATCTGGATGAATATGGAGGCGAGGATGGACTTGGTGATCATGTAGCGAGACACCAAGGTCACGACTATATTATCATCAAGCCTACGAAAGGGAATCGTACACGTCCAAAGAATTGGGATGACAGTGTAGGATATCGGTGGAAAGCTGGGTTTGCTGGCATTGTCCTTCTCTGATAACAAAGATCAGCAAGGGTTGCCTTAGGGACGAGATGAAAGGCGCGGTTCGGGATAGAGAGAAATCAATCACCGAAATAATATGGGTGGGTGGCGGAAAGATATCGAAGCGATACCTGAGCATAACTCCTGCTAATGGTGTCTGGAACACTCGATACCAGGGCATCGCTCTGCTGGGACAGAGATGACGCTGAACACCGAAGAGCGGGTATGAACAGAGGAAGAGTACAGGTAGTGGATCGAAACCGATACCACCTACACACGCAAGATTACTATCAGCGACTAGATAATAATCTATATGCATGCTATGCGATCAAACATATGTAGCAATCAAGTGCAACAAACAAACTGGGTTCTATACTACCTCTTTCTAACATTCGCGTGGGCTAGGGCATCCTACAGCCAGACCTGCTCTGATACCAAGCCTGTGGCACCCCGGCTCAGAGAAACCAGAACACCCTGTATTCCAGCCCATAGATCGAGATGAAGTCCTTTGGAATACGGCACTGCTTAGCATAGAACAAATCATCTCTGTATTATAGTCTATATGGGTACAAGGGGATTACATTGGCATGGCGAAACTACGCCAGCCACGGTTGCTCCATGCAAGCAGTAGAACAACACGAAGCAGCGAAATAACTCTAGCAGCGGAACATCGACGATGGTGATGAACTCCACTCCATAGGGACTCTGGCTGGAACGCTTATCCTAGCTCGCAAACAAGTGATCCACGACTTACAAGCAATAAATTCTGGCATGACCAGCAAACTGGCATGACACGCCAGGTCAGTACATTGAATGTACTTGCAAGCTCACAATAACCAAAATCAGTCAAGACAAACAGCATCATGGCATTAGCAGGTTAAATCAATCATGTGCATAATACTAACAGAACACCATGGCATGCACCAACTAAACATGATACAACCATAACAACTTAGCATGACATGAGCATATGAACATGATGACACTACATGCAACAGGTTAACATTTCCATGCACCAACTTACTCTGCTCGGGTTACCTCGTAACCAATCACAATAACATGGTGATCATTCACGGGTCACAAGGGAAACCATTCTCAGGTTTCATCAACATGGTGACCATTCACGGATCATAACAGAAACCATTCGCGGGTTTCATCAACAATCTCATCATCGCTCCGAGTTTATTATTATTAAGCACATTATTATTATTATTGTTGTTGGCTCATAGTGTGACGACGATGAACTGGGCCCATATCCATGGGCGCGGCTATCGATAGATTTAACACACACTCTGCAGAGGTTAGTACACTGTACCCACACCACGGAACCCATGGCCTTGCACTCCCATACGTGTGGACCAACGGCATTCTGACAAAACCGATCTATTGTCACCACACCCTCCCGACCACTCCGACCATCTCCGATGTGGGCTTAGTCATGGGTGGCCTCGATGTCAACCCGTCGTGGGAAAACTTAAATGGTCCCAAACGGGGACAAGTGCACAATACTAAACTCAGCAATGGGCACACAACATTATGTCTGTTTACCGGGCTAACGTACCGCACACCCATAACCTTCCCTCTTTGGAGGCACCGGCGAGAGGCATGACAATAGACCCAGTTAGGACCTTCCCATAAAGGTAAGTGTGGCTGGACTGGTTAGCTTGATTGGGTAGCACCATGACTCAGCCAACAGTTGTTCAGGTTCATTATTATCTGGTTAAACTTGAATGCAATAAGCTGAGCCATAAAAAAGTAACATGATACATCTACAATTCGTGAGCATGATATCAACATAATCCTGGGGGTGCAACAATAATCAATGAGCGTAACAACAATATTTAAACATTTATCCAGATGAACATGGCATACTGATGAGCATTAATATCACAAGTAGAACACTACTCATAGCATAACCTGGCCACTAGCATCAACAACAAATACCATGCAAGAAAATATCAATAATGCTACCATGCAAGCATTTAACCAACTGGATGCAAAGGAACGTGCATAACAACTATACTCAGAACAAACGATAGTCATGCACAGAAGACCATCATCAACATCAACACATACTACTACCAAGCATGGCATTCCAAAGCAATACTAGCAAGGATTCATGATAACCAAGTGCATAAGAACATAGCATGAAGATATACGCAGATCCATCAGCATAACCGAAACAACGATAACCGTTGTAGACAAACAAGCACTTATTAAATGTTCAAGTAGAAAACCAAGGCTACAACATGGCTATCATGCAAGTGATTGTTGTCGCTTGCCTGGGGATGAAGAATACTCCGGGAATAAGTGCAGAACGATCGCGGAAGGAATTGCTGGAAATAGTTTGGCAAGGCAAAATGGTCATTCCAGTATGTCAAACCATATTGAAAATGATAGTAATAGAACGGGCTCGCCGAGACAAAGAAGTGGGCTTTGGAATCACCTCAAACGGAGTTATGCGCAAAAAGTTAGGATGGGTTTTCTGCCAGGGACCTATCCATGATAGAAATATTTACAGACTGTGCCAAAACAGAAAACTGAAAGTGCCTTATGGATGAATATGTTTCCGCACAAGGAAAACGTATTACCATCCGCATCATACCCATAGTACGTCTTCAGGAAGGGAAAGCGTATTTATGGGAAATGCACCTTCACTTAACTTTTGTGGCAACGGCGGGGTCGGACCTGTGACGCTAATGTGCGGGACCCGTGGGGAGGTCAGGTCTGCCAGCTGGAGCGTGCTACTTCTCGATCTTGCGTTGTATTCCCTCGAAGAGGAAAGGGCGATGCAGCACAATAGTGTAAGTATTTTCCTCAGTTTTTGAGAACCAAGGTATCAATCTAGTAGGAGACCACGCGCGAGTCCCTCGCACCTGCACAATCAAAAAGAACTTCGCAGCCAACGCGATAACGGGTTGTCAATCCCTTTACGGTCACTTACGAAAGTGAGATCTGATGGATATGATAGTTTAATATTTTTGCTATTTTGGATATAAGAATAGAAAGTAAAAACAACAAAGTAAAGTAGATTGTAGATTGATATGTTGAGAATAGACCCGGGGGCCATAGGTTTCACTAGTGGCTTCTCTAATGATAGCAGATTTCTACGGTGGGTGAACGAATTACTGTCGAGCAATTGATAGAAAAGCGAATAATTATGAGAATATCTAGGCATGACCATTATATATAGGCATCACGTCTGTGACAAGTAGACCGAAATGATTCTGCATCTACTACTATTACTCCACACATCGACCGCTATCCATCATGCATCTAGACTATTAAGTTCATAAGAACAGAGTAATGCTTTAAGGAAGATAACATGATGTAGAGGGATAAACTCAAGCAATATGATATAAACCCCATCTTTTTATCCTCGATGGCAACAATACTATACGTGCCTTGCTGCCCCTGCTGTCACTGGGAAAGGACACCGCAAGATTGAACCCAAAGCCAAGCACTTCTCCCATTGCAAGAACTATAGATCTAGTAGGCCAAACCAAACCGATAATTCGAAGAGACTTGCAAGGATATTATAATCATACATAAAAGAATTCAGAAAAGAACCAAATATTTCTCATAGATAATCTTGATCATAAACCCACAATTCATCGGATCTCAACAAACACACCGCAAAAAGATTACATCGAATAGATCTCCTCGAAGACCGAGGAGAACTTGGTATTGAGATCCAAAAATAGAGAAGAAGCCACCTAGGTACTAACTATGGACCCGAAGGTCTATGGTAAACTACTCACAACTCATGGTGAGGCGATGGTGTTGATGTAGAAGCACTCCATGGAAGATCCCCCCTCCCGTGGAGCTCCGAAACAGGCCACAAGATGGGATCTCACTGTAACAGAAGGTTGCGGCGGTGGAATTAGGGTTTTCTCTATTGCTTCGATGTTTTTAGGGTACATGGGTATATATAGGAGGAAGGAGGGCACCGGGGGAGCAATGTGGGGCCCACGAGGCAGGGGGTGAGCTCAGGGGGAGGGGGGGCCCCCCCACCCTCGTGGACGCCACGTGTGCCCTATTCCGTGGTTCTCAAGTCTCCTGTGAAGATGTCGTTCCAAAAATATCTCTCCCGAAGGTTTTGTTCCGTTTGGACTCAGTTTGATATTTCTTTTCTGCAAAACCCTGAAATAGGCAAAAAACAGCAATCTGGACTGGGCCTTTGGGTTAATAGGTTAGTCCCAAAAATAATATAAAAGTGTATAACAAAGCCCATTAAACATCCAAAACATCATAAATAATATCATGGAACAATCAAAAAATATAGATACGTTGGAGATGTCGTCAAAAATTATAGAGCGTCGTCTTCAACCTCCTCTCCCCGTGCGTGCCCGAGGCTGGGAGATGCTCGGCCGGTGATAGCCGGGGTTACCAGCCATCTCCGGCGGTGCCCGACCTACCAAACTGATCAAGGAGGAGCCGCGCTTCACAGGAGATGTCGCAGATCCTCCGGGGAGCGCCGGGTCGAGGAGGGCGCCATCCACAACGGATGGAGGCGCTGACCTAAGATGGAGAGCATGGCACGCCATTCTAGAGGAGGAGATAGACTACGGGACGTGCTCCGGGGTGGATGTGGAGGTCACTGGTGGTGGTTAGGCGAGGGGAAAACACTCGGGGGG
>LR738709.1:328531797-328785365 GCA_902687465.1 Secale cereale
GATTCGAGTTGCTAGAGGCGGCGGCCAAGGTGAAGCTGGACACGGCGCTAAGGTCGCGGGGAAGAGGGGTGGAGACGTGGGGTGGCTTCTAGGTGGTGGGGTGAGTCCTCTGGAGGTGGAATAAAGTGGAGGAGGGCTCGGCGTGGGGCTAATTTAGCTGGTGGGGAGGGGCGGACATGGCGGCAATGGAGGAGAATGGGAGCACCTCCAGCTCGTTTGAGAGGCTGGGGGGGTTGCTAGGAGAGTGGGGAGGGTGATGGAGAGCTCGGAAGGGTTGGGGCTTCCTTATATAGGCTGGGTGAGGGATCATGGCTCGGGTGCCGCCAAGGACACACTGGACAGCTCTAGCGATGGCCGGATGCATCACGGGGAGGGCGAGGAACGCGACGAAGGGGACACGGACGAGCTGCAGCGTTCACGGAGCAGAAGAGGACGAGGGGCGCAGGAGAGAAGCAGCCGAGTGGCATAAATGCCTTATTAGCCACTGTGCGCCCTAGGCGCGTGGCGACGAGCGCCGACTGGGAAGCTGCCGGAGGGGGAGAGAGGTCCAGGGAGAAGACGACGGCACGAGGAACCTGTTGGACACACTCACGAGCGTGAAGACGACGAGAGGGGGAGGGGCCGAAGCTAGGCGACATTCTAGACACATCCATTGCACGCCAAAGCGGTGGTTACCGCGCAGACTGGCATGCCGAGGTGACAAATGGCTGGCAAAGGTTGTGTAGGGTGGAGTCCATCTAGGGGAGGTTCAACTGAGGTGGTAGCGCAGTGAAAGATGCTGTGGTTAGATGGGAATTAACAACTGAAGTTTGCTATATCAAACTTGATCATGCTACGGTGGTCAACAGAGAATTACTAAGGGCCAAATGAGTTGTCTGGGATGTTTAGGTTAGGAAGGACTCTAATCATGTGCATTTTAGCGGGATTTGGATAGGTGCTTAATATAGTTGCTTTGCAACTGCATAAGTTGGTCCAGAATCAAAATGATGAAGTAGCACTCACTTGGAGTAACCACTTGAGCTCAAATTTGGCAAGGCATCATGTATTGGACATATAGAGATGCTGTAAAAATTTCATACCAAATGGACTTGCCAAAATGGTACTTGGTTCACAAAAATCCTCTCTTTCCAGAAACTAGCCATAATTCCCGAGGGAAAATGGCTAGATGAGATGAGTCCAAAATTTGTGGAGATAGGTATATGGGTAGAAGAAGGTCCTAGAAAATTTTCAGCAATAATGAAGCAAGACAAAATATGCTTGCTTCACAAACTGAAAAACTAGCCAAAAACAAAGAATTGAAGTTGAGCTCACATAGATGCAAGGAATGAGCTCAAATTTTGAGGAGAGTCATGATTTGATGATATTGAGGTCATGCAAAAATTTAAACTGATTTTGATATGCCTAGGATGTACCTCCTTCATAAAGTTTCTTTCTGGACAGAAACTTTGGAAATTAGCTTAAAAATATTTACTAGGCAAATGAGTATGAAAATTTGCATGTGGCAATGCTATGGACAGGAAAAGGTGTCTAAAAAGTTTGAAGGCAAATGGGCAAAGATAAATAACACTTGCTTCACAAAGTGCCATTTAGGGAAGAATATGAAAAGGAATATTGGTGAATTAATTTTGAACATGGCAAGGAAAAGTTTTGCCATTCTTGATGAAGATATGACCCAAACAATTTATGAGAATTATTCGGGAATTTTAGGAGTGACGGAGATATAGGTTTGCTTCACAACCTAGGGCAGCCATGGTTATTCCTTTAATAGAAAAAAAAAGAATATTCCCTAGAAAAAGAATATTGGGATTGGTCCAGGGTGGAAACGGCAAGGTCTAGGGATGGATATGAGGATGACAAGCCACTCTGGAAAGAAAGAAGAGGTCATCTTCTTCAGTTTCCAGACCACATAGTCATGGAAGAAAACTCAAGCAAAAATCCTTAGAAAATCAAAAGAAAAAGAAAGGGCCAAAAATCAGGATGTGACACTTTCTCTAACATTGCATAATGGGTTGTTCTTCTCCAATATTCTGTTCACATTCTACAAGAGAAACAAGCAGACACATCACATGCTTAGCATGTAGTATATGAAACACATTTTGGTAAACCGGTTCAGCAGTAAGGTGGACAGGAAAACAACAAGAAACAAACATATATCTATGTACTATGGTCACTGTATTGTCCATATCATTCTATTTTATGTTGCCAAATCAAGATAAAGACACAGTTCAAATCATATATTTTTAAGACACAACATCATAGAGACA
Source organism: Secale cereale (assembly GCA_902687465.1). Taxonomy (NCBI): domain Eukaryota; kingdom Viridiplantae; phylum Streptophyta; class Magnoliopsida; order Poales; family Poaceae; genus Secale; species Secale cereale. The sequence goes on from LR738709.1 coordinate 328,534,062, forward strand.
ATATACGTGTGGGAAACTACACAACACTGGGAACACTTTATAATGTGCATGACATGAGAACATAACTGTTTTTTCAACTGAAGATGAAATCAACATAGAGCAAGGAGTTAGAACAACAATCCAGTTAAAGAAATAGGTTTAAAACATACATGTTGCGACATTGGAGTTTCAATTGGATCCTTCAAATTCGAAATTAGTTGGTATGAGTAAATACAGTGATGCAAGAGCAAACGAGTATAGACCATAGCTACAAAATCTGTCCTGAGAACAGTTGCTCTTCTGCTTTAAACGTGGAATTTGGGTTCGCTGTGGTGGTCTTCGTGCTTTGGGCCCTGCAGTTGCTTTACAAACTGCTCGTGTGGGGGTACTCTGTGGTGGACATGGTGCTGTGTCAACTAGAAGTGGGTTACCATCCGCTGGGGTTGGGGTGATATGTGGTGTAGCTGGTTCTCTGTCCAACGGTGTAAGTGTACAATCTGGAAGAGTCTCGATTATGTGTGGTGGGGCTAGTTCGTGGGCCAGTACAACCATGGTTTTATCTGCATCGACAGGTAGCACCGTATTTTGTGAAGAACGGGTTTTACTCCCGTAGATACTGCCATCACCCCCTCCAATTCAAATGGCTGATAAACAAGAAAAGAAATTGAAAGTACAGACATTGTATGATAGACAGACGTGGTAATTCACATATATGTTTTCTAACCAAAAATGATAGCATGACACAATTTCACATATATGATGGCTAACTAAACATGATAGCATGACACAATTTAAGATATATGATGGATAACTTAACATGATATAATGACATACTTTAACACGTGATGAGTATCTAAACAAGATGACATGACAAAACTATATGATGTCTTTATAAAATAGGTTGGGATGAAATAATTCACATACATGTTGTCTAAGTATACAAGATGGCATGATATAATTCACATAATTGATTCATATACTAAGCAGCTGGCACTCGCATGTATGATCTCTAAACTAAGCAGATGGCATTGAATATTGTGTATATGATGTCTAAACTAAGCAATGCAAGACACCATATGCATGATATGAGAAATATAAACATTGCAAGTTAGAGCATACACCTTAGGTGGGATATTGGACTGGTCATCTGTCTCTGAATCCTCCTTTGAGGAGCTACCTGTAACCATCGAGATATATGCTCCAACAGATACCATTGCATGCTCCTGAAGACCTTGTTTTCACTCTAGATTTTTCCATAACCAGCTCAAATGGCTGATACAAATGAAAAGTAGTTCAATATACATAGATTGTCGACAAATGTAATACGTAATAAAAAGGATGGCATGAGATAATTCACATATATGATGCCTGGCTACATGGTGGTGCATAATTCACATATATGATAACTGTGTGAAAAACACGGCATTGCATAATTCACATATCTGATACAGAAAGCAAACAAGAGGCATTCACACAAAGCATGTCTAATTAAGAAAATGGCATGGCAATGCAAGACACCATATGCATGATATGAGCAATATAACCCTGTCAAGTTAGAGCATACACCTCCGGGGGGGATACGACTGATCATCTGTCTCTGTATCTTCCCCCAAGGAGCTATATGTAACCAACAAGAAATCTGCATCGACATATAGCACTGACTACTCAGAAGACCTTGTTTTCACTCCAGATTTTTTTCCATGACCGATTTAAATGGCTGATGTAGAAGAAGAGCACATGAATGTATAAACATTGTTGACAAATGGAATACATTATGAAATTAAGACTGATGGTAGCAAACGAGTGGATAGATCCAAAACTAATGATAGCAAGCAGATTATAGCTTTAGTTAAAAATATAGACGATGGATCATCTACTGTTTGTTGCCCGCCCAATATGAACCACATAGAAGACCCTAGATGAACCAGATAGTAGACATGTAATATTTGTTGCTGCCTCGATATGTGCCCCACAAGAATTTTAAAACTAAAGTTTAAACATGTCACACCCTGATTTTCATATCACATTGCTTAAGCTAATTTTCATGTTAAAAATGTGGATTTGCAAAAACTTTTGAGTGTTGTTGACTTTGCTTGATTTTGACTTTTGTCTGCTGTTTGCTAGTGCTCTAAAAATCAAATAAATCCTCCAACTCTTATACTTCATCTCCTTGACCCAAAACCTTTTCCCAATGATCATGCCATGTGTATAGACTAGTATAAAATTTTCTTATAAAAATATTTTGGCCAAATGATATTTTCTAAAATTAGTTTTCCAAAAACACCTGAATTGAGGTTTGCACTGCAAGTACCTTATTTAGGGTGTGAAAAATATTTCAAAAAGTATATTTGAATCCTATTAGGTATAAGACTCCAAGAAACCACAAAAGTATAATTTTAAAAGTTATTTTTATATTTTATTTAAAAGCTTTCTCTTAAGGCCAGAAATGGTCTTTAATAGGGAAAAATTATTTAATCATTTCAAAAATATTTGCCAAAATTCAGGGAGACTCATAGGACATATATTGTCCATATATAAGAGTTTCAACACATGGTCATGTTCAAAATATTGGACAAATCCTTCCAAAACCTTTTCTGGATATTTCAAGCTTTTGAAATATTTACAAAGGAAATATTCTCCAAAAATTCCAGGGAAATTCTATCATGTCACATATGACATATTTGATGATCTTGCAAAGCCTCATGCCTTGAAGATCAAGGAAACATCCTCAAACCCCTTCAAAACCATTCTGCCCATATTTGAAGTTTGAGCAACTCTACATTGCCAAACTTGTCCAAATGATCTCAAATTTGGTGCACATGCTAGAATGGCCTAATAAGGCATCTAGACCAAATGGAACAAGATTTGGAATAGAGCAACTTGATCAGATCACCTCAAAACCCCTTCTGTTCAAATTCAAATTTGAACAACTTTACATTGTCAACTTTTTATCTGGAGCCTCAAACTTTGTGGGCATGTTCATAACCCCAAATGATGATGCTACACCAAGTGGTGCATCAAGGGGAGATGAATTGCTTGACTCAAACATGGTGGAACCATTTCTGTTCATTTCTAGGGTTCACCAAAGTTGCATTGGCCACTTTGCCCAAATAAGCTCAAATTTGGTGTAGGGGCCTAATTATATGTGACATTTGATCCTGTTAAGTCCCATGTCAAGTGGACATCATTTGCTTGACCAAACACTGATCAAACACCTTCTGCAAGTTTGCCAAAACAAGTGTTTGGACCCCTTTTACAATTTCCCTTTACCCCAAATTCTTACCACACCTTCCCCTGATCATCCTCTACCCCCAGTAACTCCTCTATGGCCTCAACTCAATTATTGGAGGGGGTAAGACCACAATTTCTACTGCTGGACAGCAGTTTTCACCCTCTTCTTAACCTCTCTCTTCATTTCAGTGGCTCAACAGAGCATCCAAGACTGCCTCCCCATTGCTTACTACTCCCTAGCACTACTGGACACTGGGGGACACGGCCTGGACAGCAAAGACACGAGCATGCCGGCCAAAGGCGCGCTCTGGAGCACGCTACAGTGCACCGTGGCACTGTAGCTCGGCCCTCCCGAGGCTTCCAGACAACCTTGGGCAGAGAGAGCGTGTCCCCCGAGGTGCCCTCGGCGTCCACGACCTGCAGGACGGTCGGCCTTATCCTCCCCGGCCCTCCTCGTCTCTCTCCACGAGCTCGCCCGTGCGCGCCCTGGACCGTGCTCACGGTGCACCGCAGCTGCCCCTATAAGAGGCCTCCCCCGAGCACCTCTCGCCTCTGCTAGACCTTCCTCTCTCCCGTGCACCTCCCGGACATCTTCCCTCCTCCCCTAGTGCTCTATTTCCCTCGCCATGGCTGCCATGGTCGCCGTCGGCCTCTGACCGGTGCGGATGAACCAGAGCCTCTCCTCCTCTTCCTAGGCCACCAGGAGAACGGGAGCAGACCGACGGAGCTTCCCCACCCTCTATCTCCCGCTCTGGTGCCCGTGGTGCCCGCTCCACCATCAACCGCCGAGGCCGCCGCCATGGTCCGATGCAGGGGGAGCTCCGTCCCCTCCCCTGCCGCCCCAAGGGGCCTCCGCGACGCGCCACACCCTGGGGGCCCCTCCGGTGGCCGTAGCTGGGCCAGGGACGGCCTGTGCCGCCAGGGACGGGCGCCGGCGTCGCGCGGCCAGTGCCTCCCCTCCCCTCTGTTGCGGGAGCGGGAGGAGGAAGAAGACCCTGCGGGGGGGCCCACCTGGCAGCGACCCGGCCAGCAGGCCCACCCGTTTTAAGTGGAGGTGGCTTCAGGCGCAGCCCGCCTCCCCCGCGCGAAAGTGCCTCACCGAAAGACGCTTCCGGCGTGCCCCCCCTGCTCATGTGTGGCCGAGCCGCTGGGCCGGCCCGCAAGCTATCTTTCGCCCAGAGCGCTGCATAAGGGTATAACCCCTATTCTTTTCCTTTTTCTTTATTCTGCCAACTTCAAAAATGCCTAGAATATTCATATGAACTCCAAATTGCATGATTCAAAATTCCTATGACTCCATAAATCATGCTCTACCTGTTGGTGCTACATGCACATTATTCCAGAGACTTTTCCTTCACACATATTTATCAATTGCCCATTTCCACTTTCTGTGATTAACTTTAGAAAATCACAGAGAGCTCATTTTTGATCCAAATGCAGTGGTTCAAATTCCTAGATGCTTGTCACATCCAAACTTAGTTTTGGAACATTTTTAATAATAGTTTCTGTACCCCACCAAATATTGAGCCATTTCTTCCTATTTATCAGCTTTGGAAAATCCTAGGAAATTCATTTGAATTCCAAATCCAGTGAAACCAACTCCTAAATGCTTCTAAAATCATGACTTGATGATGGGTAACTTTGCTCATCATTCAAGGAAATATTTCTGTGTACCTCTTCCAAATCCATAAACCCTTTGGTTCCATCATATTGGAATGTTCCCAACTACCTATTGATCCAACACCTATGAAACCACCTTGGTCATTTCTAATATGACCAGAGGTATCCTAGAAAAGTCCAACTCCTATTTTTAGAGCACTTTTATTTTTGCTTTGATTGTGTTGCTTATTATGATTGTTTCCATCGTTAGTTGACGTAATAAACGGAGTATTCGGAGATGGACCAGAAGATTTGAAGACTCGGGAGAATAAGGCAAGCAGCCCTTTGACCATGTTCAAGAAACCCTTTTATGCATGTCTCATAGCACCTTATTATTCAATGCATCGGAATCATGTTGAGGCGGAAACCACTTTGGTTGCTACCATTGTTGCTTACTATTGATACTTGCATCAAACATGACCCTACCTTCCTATGATGGTTATGTGGGTGGGAGTAGTTAGGTTGCTTTACTAGTGGCTACGCAAATGGGTCGGGTATATGCATGGTAACGGAGGCAGGATACCTTCAAAAGACTTTTCGAAAACCCCGTCGGGTGCCATTTATGCCCGAGGGAGATGGTGAGATGGGTAACCACTTGATGACGAAGTGGTGTACCGAGGAAAGTGTGTGAGTTGTTTTGAAAAACGGATTGGTTTAAGTTGCGACCGTTATTCCAACCTTACATGCGCAACCAATCTACCCTTATATGGGAAAGGGCATTATTGATTACCTAGGTTGATACTAGCATGGTGCCCACATTACTAGTGACGGGGGTGACATGAGGTCACTCTCGGGACGGGGTCGTGCTTGGATAGGCGGCCATGACTGTTTTCACAGGGCACCGGACACACCGTTGGTACCCCGTGCTTGTGATGTGTGATGAATACGGAGCGAGTCTCCACAAACCTTGAGATGTGAAATGTTTGGCACGGGGCTGTTACCAATCGAGTGGACTCCATATTAGTGTCGCCTAGGGAAAGCTAGTGATCGGGTGCTTACCCCGGGTACTTGAGGTACCGCGGGTCGTGGATGACACGGAAGTTCCCCGGATCTTGTGGGTAAGGTGTGCAACCTCTGCAGAGTGTAAAACTATTCGAATAGCCGTGTCCACGGTCATGGACAGTTGGGTAACCGCTCTTGGGCTATGTAAAATGTTTGCGAAACCTGGTGTGTGTGTGTGAGGAAACAACACGATTCAAAGATATTGTTGATGTGATTGTGAGGAAGTCACAATGAGCTTGAGCATGAGTTGATTACAACTCTTCCTTGAAAATGATGTCTGTGACCTCCTGATACTTGTTACAGACACATGCATATCCTTGTTATATGTTGATCATACTTGCATATGAAAAACTAGCTTTCCGCAAAACTACCAATTTAGTAGTAGAGCCTTGCATAATTATTCTGTTACCACACTTGGGTTGCTTGCGAGTACATTCAATGTACTCATTGGCTTGCCACTGGTTATTTTATTGGCGAGGCAGGAGAGAACAGGTTATGATGAAGATTTCTTGGTGACGAGCATGCGAGCTAGGACGCTTCCCAGTCAGAATGCCTGTAGGGTTAAGGCAGATGGCATGGGTCCCAGTTGTCTTTGAAGATTTTCCGTTGCGATGATATACTCAAGGCTTGACCATTATGGTCCTATTTGTGTAACACGGTATGTATGGATGTAAGACTCTTGTTATTCAGCTTCTGTGTGTTCAGTGAGCATTGATCTCTGGGATCATTGTACACGTGCATTCGGTGATCACGAATTATGAGTCGGGGTCCCCACAGAGCTGGTATCAGAGCCATCCTGACTGTAGGAAGCCTTAGTTAGCATGGTCGTTAGTTAGGGTAAAACTATTTTCAAAAATACTACTAGTTTTCAAAACTATCTATACTTCTCTTCCCTTCTCAGTTTTTTCGAAAACTAGGCTATACTTGATCTCTTCCCCTTCAAAACCTTGGTCGCTAGAACCCTTATGCCCCAGACCACTGGATTTTCTGTAATCCTCGTGGAGTGCACCCTGCCAAACACTCACCCACCACTTTTGCACACAAGATTGGTGACACCACGACAAGACGATACCAACGGAAGTTACATCCTCGATGGGTAAGGACATGAAGACCCAGAAGATGGGGGACACCCTTGACAAGAACCCCCAAGATGGTGCAACTTTGGCCTATAAATGACCAGGGTATAGGTTATGCAAAATCATGATATGCATCGCTAATAGAGTAATCATGTCACTACCGTTGTTGTATCGACAACCACCGGTGGACGAGAACCTTGCCATTTGGTCCGCCTCACTAAAGTGAGCAGGAAAACGGTTCTCTTCGTCCCCCGCTCTTGGTGTCGATGTTTTCATCAACGAAACCGACATGTTGGACCTCTATTATGCCTTGTTATTACATATGGGTTGCCTACCTAGTACCCTCGACGCCCCAGAAGGCACAAGGGATCGTCATGATTAAAGAGACAAGAGAAGACCAAGCCAACGCCAGCTACAAGGAGGCACCTTCACCCCATCACCTCATCAGGCGAGAAGATGTTGAAGATTCTTCAGGATCAACCCGGATCATTCATCAAGCAACTACAAGGGGCATAGCAACATCCGAGGAAGCTCAGAAGACTGCACGAGGCACAAGTCACGACACAAAGTCCGAGAACCCCTAGGGTAGGATGAGTCGTGTACCCCCTATGCACAGTCGAGTCCATATGATGGTTCGAATAGAACCATGATTGTGTGTTGTTTGCTTTTATTCGTTTGTGTTTTGATAGAAGTCGCACTTTTGCCCCAGGCAACAAGTGCATGGCTATATCACCTTCCTTGCCTTGTTTCTTTTGTTTCGGCCTTTTTGCACCTGTTTGTTGCACCTGCACTATAGAACCCCCCTTTTAGGCATTTCCCTCCTCTATGCTGCTTCTCCTCTCTATTCTCTCTCTCCCCAACTGAAGACCCGCAAGACAAGATGCACCAAGGATCCTACCTCGACAGCCAACTGGCACTGAAGACTTCTGCTACAACCCCCGTGACCAAGTGCAACCCCGTAGAGTTATGTTTAACCCTCTAGACCAGTAACCCCATTCCTAGACCCTTTGAGACTTCCCGAGACACTCCAGCACCAATCCTTAACCATGCGCCTAACCCATGGTAAAGCGAGAGAACCTGTTAAGCCTTTGTAACCATGCACAACACTGGGTTCGTAAAGGAGCTAGTGGACACGGTGAACAAGCACATTCTCATCCTATTATAGCATGAGGTCTGACGATGCCATAGATAGACCAGTTCGAGGATATTGGACAGATGACTTGGTGGTTTGTACCAGTGACTTCGAGGAATTATCTGAGACCTTGATGGATTGTGAGGTTTTCATGTTGGTGTGATAATGACTTTGGGAAAGCATGTAGGAGTGCCCGTTGGGCATGAGACTTGGATTCATGTAGGTGATTCTGGTTGGTATAGATGCTGGATATGTCTGCATGATTCGGATTAAGATTGGATTTAGACCGATGATCCTGATTGATATCATGCTTCTCGGTGGACAATAACCTAGGAGATTGGATTATTTGTCAGGATTGATTTGGGGATCTATGTAATCGTGATCTTGGAGTTCACTTGACCCGGATGATGGGAATTTGGTGGATTTACTATCGTGATGCATAGTCCTTCCAAGTATTTGGGTATTATAGAGACTTGAGATCTTGTGGAACACCGTAGATATCGGATTTGTAGGATTGTTGGATTATGTGGTGATTGATGGTAATTACCGGGCTATTGGAGTTGACCTATAGGAAGGAAACAAATCTTGGAGTGGCATATGACGTGTTTCCTTAGAATAGAGATGCATTATCGTGAGCCTTGCAAGATTAGGTTGAGTGCTTGGATTATAGAGTTTAATTTAAGCTCAGCAGCATGTATGATCTACCTTTGGATTTTAGAGGTAGGCATACGTATGGATTTGGGGATCGTAGACTAGTGCAATTTTATGAGACCGTCTCTTGAGAATCATGAGGATATGCGTGGCATGAGTGGTGATTGAAGTTGGTCTATGCGAGAGGCTGCTTTTCCCGTTTGGAGTACTAGATAGAGCTATTGGCATCTCAGAAAATGTGCTTAAGGATAAGGTGATATAAGTTCACTCATTCACTAGAATCCTTGAAACCCTTAAGCCCCACCGAGCCACCACCTGGTCAGATTCTGACCACGGGCCTTGGCTCTAAGCCAGGAAGGCCTCTGCAGATACTCAACCGAGACCACCACCAATACCCCAGCTTACCTTGCGTACCCCTTAGACCTCATGGAGTAATTGGACAAGTTGGGTAACATCATTATTTGATGGCCTACTTGTCTGCCCGAAGACAAAGAAGAGACGGACAGCTGGATAGAAGACAATTGAAGGCCCCCTGTCAAGGAGGAAGATCTACACCGACCACCGTCATCAAGAAGTAACTTCCGCGTTGAAGACCGGGCGTCAAACCACTCCTCTCAAAGGAGCCGAGCTTTTCCGTGTCGAAGGAACGCTCACGCCAAGTTGTATCAAGGCTTGAAGGCACGATTCTGGTGGCACGGGATGAAAAGAGAGATTGCAACCTATGTTGCAAGGTGTGATGTGTGCCAAAGGGTCAAGCTGAATATCAGCGACCCGCTGGATTGCTTAAACCACTCAAGGCTCCTGAGTGGAAGTGGGATAAAGACGGAATGAACTTCGTCACTGATTTACCAAGGTCGGATAGAGGACATGACTCTGTTTAGGTCATAGTCGATCATTTGACCAAGGGGTCTATTTCATTCCTGTCAAGACCACTTATGATGGCAACCGGCTGACAGCTCTCTACATCGACCGAATCGTAAGTCTTCACGGCGTTCCCAAGGAGATTGTGTCAGATCGAGGAACCCAGTTCACCTTAAGGTTCTGGAAGAAGTTCCAAGAAGCCTTGGGAACCAAGTTATCTTTCAGCACGGCTTTCCACCCCCAGACCGGAGGTCAGACTGAACGAGTCAATCAGATTCTCGAAGTCATGACTCCGAGCCTGTGTCTTGGCGTATGGAGCCAAGTGGGAGGAATGCCTCCTTTTTGCCGAGTTCTTCTATAACAACAGTTACCAGTCGAGCCTTCAGATGGCACCATTTGAGGTGTTGTACGGACGCAGATGCCGCACACCCCTCAACTGGTCAGAGACTGGAGTAAGGCTAGTCCTTGGACCGGATATTCTCCGCGCAGCGGAAGAGCAAGTCCAACTAGTCAGAGAACGTTTGAAGGCAGCCAAGTCAAGGCAAAAGAGCTATGCTGACGCTCACCGTCGGAACATGAGTTTCCATATCGGGGACCACGTGTACCTGCGGGTAACCCCTCTGAAGGGAACCAAGCGTTTCCACGTCAAGGGGAAGCTCGCACTAAGGTTCATTGGACCCTTTGAGATCACTGCAAGTCATGTGGTAGACGGCTCCCCAGCTAGATCTACCACTTGAGATACCCTCCGCGCACCAAATCTTCCACGAGCCCCCACTCTGGAAGTACTTCTTACCTCCTAGCTAACCCGATGCCCGCAAGGACATCGATCACCGAGCCTTTGGCAGCTAACCCGACCTAACCTATGCAAGAGACCCCTCAGAAACCTCCATCAAGGACGACATCAAGCAAGAAGCCATACCATCAAGCACTTCAAGATTCAAAGGAGCACCGCTCGGAAGCAGAACCAACAAGAAGAAGTGAAGACTACCCCGTATCCAAGACTCCGCCTTTCTTTCCACGCCTAGTCTGGGAATCTCGGGGACGAGATTCTTGTAAGGGGGGTAGGTCTGTCACACCCTGATTTTCATATCACATTGCTTAAGCTAATTTTCATGTTAAAAATGTGGATTTGCAAAAACTTTTGAGTGTTGTTGACTTTGCTTGATTTTGACTTTTGTTTGCTGTTTGCTAGTGCTCTAAAAATCAAATAAATCCTCCAACTCTTATACTTCATATCCTTGACCCAAAACCTTTTCCCAATGATCATGCCATGTGTATAGACCAGTATAAAATTTTCTCATAAAAATATTTTGGCCAAATGGTATTTTCTAAAATTAGTTTTCCAAAAACCCCTGAATTGAGGTTTGCACTGCAAGTACCTTATTTAGGGTGTGAAAAATCTTTCAAAAAGTATATTTGAATCCTATTGGGTATAAGACTCCCAGAAACCACAAAAGTATAATTTTAAAAGTTATTTTTATATTTTATTTAAAAGCTTTCTCTTAAGGCTAGAAATGGTCTTTAATAGGGAAAAATTATTTAATCATTTCAAAAATATTTGCCAAAATTCAGGGAGACTCATAGGACATATATTGTCCATATATAAGAGTTTCAACACATGGTCATGTTAAAAATATTGGACAAATCCTTCCAAAACCCTTTCTGGATATTTCAAGCTTTTGAAATATTTACAAAGGAAATATTCTCCAAAAATTCCAGGGAAATTCTATCATGTCACATATGACATATTTGATGATCTTGCAAAGCCTCATGCCTTGAGGATCAAGGAAACATCCTCAAACCCCTTCAAAACCATTCTGTCCATATTTGAAGTTTGAGCAACTCTACATTGCCAAACTTGTCCAAATGCTCTCAAATTTGGTGCACATGCTAGAATGGCCTAATAAGGCATCTAGACCAAATGGAACAAGATTTGGAATAGAGCAACTTGATCAGATCACCTCAAAACCCCTTCTGTTCAAATTCAAATTTGAACAACTTTACATTGTCAACTTTTTATCTGGAGCCTCAAACTTTGTGGGCATGTTCATAACCCCAAATGATGATGCTACACCAAGTGGTGCATCAAGGGGAGATGAATTGCTTGAATCAAACATGGTGGAACCATTTGTGTTCATTTCTAGGGTTCACCAAAGTTACATTGGCCACTTTGCCCAAATAAGCTCAAATTTGGTGTAGGGGCCTAATTATATGTGACATTTGATCCTGTTAAGTCCCATGTCAAGTGGAGGTCATTTGCTTGACCAAACACTGATCAAACACCTTCTGCAAGTTTGCCAAAACAAGTGTTTGGACCCCTTTTACAATTTCCCTTTACCCCAAATTCTTACCACACCTTCCCCTGATCATCCTCTACCCCCAGTAACTCCTCTATGGCCTCAACTCAATTATTGGAGGGGGTAAGACCCCAATTTCTACTGCTGGACAGCAGTTTTCACCCTCTTTTTCACCTCTCTCTTCATTTCAGTGGCTCAACAGAGCATCCAAGACTGCCTCCCCATTGTTTACTACTCCCTAGCACTACTGGACACTGGGGGACACGGCCTGGACAGCAAAGACACGAGCATGCCTGCCAAAGGCGCGCTCTGGAGCATGCTACAGTGCACCGTGGCACTGTAGCTCGGCCCTCCCGAGGCTTCCAGACAACCTTGGGCAGAGAGAGCGTGTCCCCCGAGGTGCCCTCGGCGTCCACGACCTGCAGGACGGTCGGCCTTATCCTCCCCGGCCCTCCTCCTCTCTCTCCACGAGCTCGCCCGTGCGCGCCCTGGACCGTGCTCACGGTGCACCGCAGTTGCCCCTATAAGAGGCCTCCCCCCGAGCACCTCTCGCCTCTGCTGGACCTTCCTCTCTCCCGTGCACCTCCCGGACATCTTCCCTCCTCCCCTAGTGCTATTTCCCTCGCCATGGCCGCCATGGTCGCCATCGGCCTCTGACCGGCGCGGATGAACCAGAGCCTCTCCTCCTCTTCCTAGGCCACCAGGAGAACCGGAGCAGACCGATGGAGCTTCCCCACCCTTCATCTCCCGCTCTGGTGCCCCGTGGTGCCCGCTCCACCATCAACCGCCGAGGCCGCCGCCATGGTCCGATGCAGGGGGAGCTCCGGCCCCTCCCTTGCCGCCCCAAGGGGCCTCCGCGACGCGCCACACCCTGGGGGCCCCTCCGGTGGCCGTAGCTAGGCCAGGGACGGCCTGTGCCGCCGGGGACGGGCGCCGGCGTCACGCGGCCAGTGCCTCCCCTCCCCTCTGTTGCGGGAGCGGGAGGAGGAAGAAGACCCTGCGGGGGGGAGGGGGGCCCACCTGGCAGCGACCCGGCCAGCAGGCCCACCCGTTTTAAATGGAGGCGGCTTCAGGCGCAGCCCGCCTCCCCCGCGCGAAAGCGCCTCACCGAAAGACGCTTCCGGCGTGGCCCCCCTGCTCACGTGCGGCCGAGCCGCTGGGCCGGCCCGCAAGCTATCTTTCGCCCAGAGCGCAGCATAAGGGTATAACCCCTATTCTTTTCCTTTTTCTTTATTCTGCCAACTTCAAAAATGCCTAGAATATTCATATGAACTCCAAATTGCATGATTCAAAATTCCTATGACTCCATAAATCATGCTCTACCTGTTGGTGCTACATGCACATTATTCCAGAGACTTTTCCTTCACACATATTTATCAAATGCCCATTTTCCACTTTGTGTGATTAACTTTAGAAAATCACAAAGAGCTCATTTTTGATCCAAATGCAGTGGTTCAAATTCCTAGATGCTTGTCACATCCAAACTTAGTTTTGGAACATTTTTAATAATAGTTTCTGTACCCCACCAAATATTGAGCCATTTCTTCCTATTTATCAGCTTTGGAAAATCCTAGGAAATTCATTTGAATTCCAAATCCAGTGAAACCAACTCCTAAATGCTTCTAAAATCATGACTTGATGATGGGTACCTTTGCTCATCATTCAAGGAAATATTTCTGTGTACCTCTTCCAAATCCATAAACCCTTTGGTTCCATCATATTGGAATGTTCCCAACTACCTATTGATCCAACATCTATGAAACCACCTTGGTCATTTCTAATATGACCAGAGGTATCCTAGAAAAGTCCAACTCCTATTTTTAGAGCACTTTTATTTTTGCTTTGATTGTGTTGCTTATTATGATTGTTTCCATCGTTAGTTGACGTAATAAACGGAGTATTTGGAGATGGACCAGAAGATTTGAAGACTCGGGAGAATAAGGCAAGCAGCCCTTTGACCATGTTCAAGAAACCCTTTTATGCATGTCTCATAGCACCTTATTATTCAATGCATCGGAATCATGTTGAGGCGGAAACCACTTTGGTTGCTACCATTGTTGCTTACTATTGATACTTGCATCAAACATGACCCTACCTTCCTATGAGGGTTATGTGGGTGGGAGTAGTTAGGTTGCTTTACTAGTGGCTACGCAAATGCGTCGGGTATATGCATGGTAACGGAGGCAGGATACCTTCAAAAGACTTTTCAAAAACCCCGTCGGGTGCCATTTATGCCCGAGGGAGATGGTGAGATGGGTAACCACTTGATGACGAAGTGGTGTACCGAGGAAAGTGTGTGAGTTGTTTTGAAAAACGGATTGGTTTAAGTTGCGACCGTTATTCCAACCTTACATCCGCAACCACTCTACCCTTATATGGGAAAGGGCATTATTGATTACCTAGGTTGATACTAGCATGGTGCCCACATTACTAGTGACGGGGGTGACATGAGGTCACTCTCGGGACGGGGTCGTGCTTGGATAGGCGGCCATGACTGTTTTCACAGGGCACCGGACACACCGTTGGTACCCCGTGCTTGTGATGTGTGATGAATACGGAGCGAGTCTCCACAAACCTTGAGATGTGAAATGTTTGGCACGGGGCTGTTACCAATCGAGTGGACTCCATATTAGTGTCGCCTAGGGAAAGATAGTGATCGGGTGCTTACCCCGGGTACTTGAGGTACCGCGGGTCGTGGATGACACGGAAGTTCCCCGGATCTTGTGGGTAAAGTGTGCAACCTCTACAGAGTGTAAAACTATTCGAATAGCCGTGTCCACGGTCATGGACAGTTGGGTAACCGCTCTTGGGCTACGTCCAATGTTTGCGAAACCTGGTGTGTGTGTGTGTGAGGAAACAACACGATTCAAAGATATTGTTGATGTGATTGTGAGGAAGTCACAATGAGCTTGAGCATGAGTTGATTACAACTCTTCCTTGAAAATGATGTATGTGACCTCCTGATACTTGTTACAGACACATGCATATCCTTGTTATATGTTGATCATACTTGCATATGAAAAACTAGCTTTCCACAAAACTACCAATTTAGTAGTAGAGCCTTGCATAATTATTCTGTTACCACACTTGGGTTGCTTGCGAGTACATTCAATGTACTCATTGGCTTGCCACTGGTTATTTTATTGGCCAGGCAGGAGAGAACAGGTTATGATGAAGATTTCTTGGTGACGAGCATGCGAGCTAGGACGCTTCCCAGTCAGAATGCCTGTAGGGTTAAGGCAGATGGCATGGGTCCCAGTTGTCTTTGAAGATTTTCCGCTGCGATGATATACTCAAGACTTGACCATTATGGTCCTATTTGTGTAACACGGTATGTATGGATGTAAGACTCTTGTTATTCAGCTTCTGTGTGTTCAGTGAGCATTGATCTCTGGGATCACTGTACACGTGCATTCGGTGATCACGACTTATGAGTCTGGGTCCCCACAAAACATTAGTTTGGACCTGACTCGGAGTTTCAGAGGTGAACATGACGATAAAGTAGCAGGTAACGAATTAAAGTGGGTTGGTTCACATGAATTGGAAGAACACATGAATGGGGAAAGATGGTCAAACTAAAGTCAAACCACATGAAAATGTAAAATAAGAATCTTATTATGTGAGTAATGCAATTAGTCATGTCCTTCATGCATATTAATTTGAAAAGGACGTCCAAGTGGATATTAAAGTTCCTACGTTTTTTCTTTGAAAGAGACACCAATGGAAAAAAATCCTCCAGTTTTTCTTTGCTCCATTCCTTCTAACTAAATGCACAAATAGTAGTACCATAGTAAAGTTTCCAATTCCTATGTTTTCCTTCACTTTTTCTTTAAACCAGTGGAGATTCTAGTAGATAGTCTTCAACAGGCTGAAGCATGGCCTCGAAATATTTTGTGAGCTCAGATTTGGTCCACATGAGTATTATATAATGGATATCTTGCTAAAACGATTCAAATTGTGGTTCAAAAGAGCATTTAGTTTTCTCCCTGTTAACTTTGTGGCAATAATTCATTTATTTCTAGATTTGCAAATGCTTTGAACCAAAGGATCCCTGAGAGATCGACATGAATGTAGAGTAACAAAGTGATGTGGCAACTGTACAACCTCTTTGGCATAGCCTTGTCGACCTCAACATCATTGGATTGGACGTGAAGGGTTGATACGTCTCCAACGTATCTACTTTTCCAAACACTTTTGCCCTTGTTATGGACTCTAACTTGCATGATTTGAATGGAACTAACCCGGACTCACGTTGTTTTCAGCAGAATTGCCATGGTGTTGTTTTTGTGCAGAAATAAAAAGTTCTCGGAATGACCTGAAACTCCACGGAGATTTATTTTGGAAAATATAAAAAATATCTGCAAGATGATCCAAACCAGGGGGCCCACACCCTGTCCATGAGGGTGGGGGGCGCGCCACCCCTAGGGCGCGCCCCCCTGCCTCGTGGGCCCCCTGGTGCTCTACCGACGTATCCCCAGGTCCTATATATTCACTTTCGGGGAGAAAAAAAATCAGGGAAAAGGAATTATCGCGTTTTACGATACGGAGCCGCCGCCAAGCCCTAATCTCTCTTGGGAGGGCTGATCTGGAGTCCGTTCGGGGCTCCGGAGAGTGGAGATCGTCGCCATCGTCATCATCAACCTTCCTCCATCACCAATTCCATGATGCTCACCGCCGTGCGTGAGTAATTCCATCGTAGGCTTGCTAGACGGCGATGGGTTGGATGGCATCTATCATGTAATCGAGTTAGTTGTGTTAGGATTTGATCCCTAGTATCCACTATGTTCTGAGATTGATGTTGCTATGACTTTGCTATGCTTAATGCTTCTCACTAGGGCCCGAGTGCCATGATTTCAGACCTGAACCTATTATGTTTTCATGAATATATGTGTGTTCTTGATCCTATCTTGCAAGTCTATAGTCACCTACTATGTGTTATGATCCGGCAACCCCGAAGTGACAATAATCGGGACCACTCCCGGTGATGACCATAGTTTGAGGAGTTCATGTATTCACTATGTGTTAATTCTTTGGTCCGATACTCTATTAAAAGGAGGCCTTAATATACCTTAGTTTCCAATAGGACCCCGCTACCACGGGAGGGTAGGACAAAAGATGTCATGCAAGTTCTTTTCCATAAGCATGTATGACTATATTCGGAATACATGCCTACATTGCATTGATGACCTCGAGCTAGTTCTGTGTCACCCTAGGTTATAACTTCTACATGATGCATTGCCTCCGACATAATTTCCCATCACTGATCCAATGCCTATGAGCTTTTCATATATTGCTAGTTTCTTATTTACTTTTCTGTTGCTACTATCACGAAAACTACAAAAACACTATCGCTACTTTTATTGCTGCTACCGCCATTATCATATTACTTTGCTACTAAACTATCTTGCTGCAGATACTAAGCTTCCAGGTGTGGTTGAATTGACAACTCAGCTGCTAACACTTAAGAGTATTCTTTGGCTCCCCTTGTGTCGAGTCAATAAATTTGGGTTGAATACCTTACCCTCGAAAACTGTTGCGATCCCCTACACTTGTGGGTTATCAAGACTATTTTATGGCACCGTTGCCAGGGAGCATAGCTCTATTCTTTAAGTCACTTGGGATTTATATCTGTTGATCACTATGAAGAATTTGAAGGACTCAAAAACCAAGATCTTACCCTCAACTACGAAGGGAGGTAAGGAACTGCCATCTAGCTCTGCAGTTGATTCTCCTTCTGTTATGGGTAAATTTGCGACACCTACTCATGCTATTGAATCTGATATGTCGTATGTTCTTGATGATGCCACTTCTTCTATGTATGATGAAACTACTTCTATGCCTGATACTGTGCCACTAGGTGAATTTCTAGATGAACAAATTGCTAGAGTTAGGGAGAATGCAAGTATTGAAACTGATGATATTTATGAAAGTGATGATGAAGCTTCTCCCAATAGATATGAATTGCCTGTTGTTCCTGAGGGTTATGTTATGGATGAAGAAACTGCTAGAGACTTTCTTGCTTGCAATGATAGATATGATCTTAAGAAATTATTAGCTAAGCTGAAAGAAAAGTCCTTGAATGCTAGAATGAAACATGACCCTGCTTTTGCTACTTCACCTATATGTGTTACTTATAAGGATTATGGATTCTCTGTTGACCCTGAGTTAATTACTTTGGTTGAATCTGATCCTTTCCATGGCTATGAATCTGAAACTGTTGTGGCACATCTTACTAAGTTGAATGATATAGCCACCCTTTTCACCAATGATGAAAAGATTCGTTACTACTATATCCTTAAGTTGTTTCCTTTCTCGTTAAAGGGTGATGCTAAGACTTGGTTTAATTCTCTTGATCCTGGTTGTGTGCGTAGTCCCCAGGATATGATGTATTACTTCTCTGCTAAATATTTTCCCGCTCATAAGAAACAAGCTGCCTTACGAGAAATTTATAATTTTGTGCAAATTGAAGAAGAGAGTCTCCCACAAGCTTGGGGGAGGCTTCTCCAATTACTTAATGCTTTGCTTGATCATCCTCTTGAGATGCATGATATACTTGATGTATTTTATAATGGACTAGCCGATGATTCTAGAGACCACCTGGATAGTTGTGCTGGTTGTGTTTTCAGGGAAAGAACAGTTGAACAAGCTGAATTACTATTGAATAATGTTCTGCCCAATGAAAATAATTGGACACTTCCTGAACCATCCCTAAGCTAACTCCGAAGAAAAGAGGTGTTCTATTTCTCAATCCGGAAGATATGCAAGAGGCAAAGAAATCTATGAAAGAAAAAGGTATTAAAGCTGAAGTTAAGAATTTACCACCTTTTGAAGAAATACATGGTCTTGATAACCCGACACAGGTAGTAAAGGTAAATTCTCTCTATAGATTTGATGAAGGTGATATTCCTCGTTATAAATCTGCTAGCCAATGCTTAGATGAGTTTGACAATTTTATTGTGAAACAAGAAAACTTCAATGCTTATGTTGGTAGACAATTGCAACACAATGCTTATGTGATTGAACGCTTGAGTGATTATCTGTCTAGAGCTAAAGGTGAACTGAAACTCATTAGTATACATGCTTCTATGGTCACCACTCAAGTAGAACAAGTACTCAAGGCTCAGAATGATTTGCTCAATGAATTAAATAGTAAGAATAATGACTATGATGTTAGAGTTGCTACTAGAGGCGGTAAAATGACTCAGGAACCTTTGTATCCTGAAGGCCACCCTAAGAGAATTGAGCAAGATTCTCAGAGAGCTAATTTCTTCTAAGAAGAAGAAAAAGAAAAATGATAGAACTTTGCATGCTTCTTATGAACCTGTAGCTGACACACCTAAGAATCCCAATGATATATCTGTTTCTAATGCTGAGACACAATCTGGTAATGAACATGAACCTAGCGATAATATTAATGATGATGCTCAACCTAGCAACGATAATGATGTAGATATTGAACCTGTTGTTGATCTTGATAACCCACAATCAAAGAATCAACGTTATGATAAGAGAGACTTTGTTGCAAGGAAGCACGGTAGGGAAAGAGAACCATGGGTTCAGAAACCCATGCCTTTTCCTCCGAAACCATCCAAGAAAAAGGATGATGAGGATTTTGAACGCTTTGCTGAAATGATTAGACCTATCTTTTTGCGTATGGGTTTGACTGATGTGCTTAAAAAAATCCTTATGCTAAGTATATGAAATATAATATTACCAACAAAAGAAAGATACCTGAAGTAGAAATTTCCACCATGCTTGCCAATTACACTTTCAAGGGTGGAATACCTAAGAAATTAGGAGATCCTGGAGTACCTACAATACCTTGCTCCATTAAGAGAAACTTTGTTAAAACTGCTTTGTGTGATCTTGCAGCCAGTGTTAGTGTTATGCCTCTCTCTTTATATCGTAGACTTGACTTGAGTAAGTTGACACCTACTGAAATATCTTTGCAAATGGCTGATAAATCAACTGCTATACCTGTCGGTATTTGTGAGGATGTGCCTGTTGTAGTTACAAATGTTACTATTCTAACAGACTTTGTTATACTTGATATTCCTGAGGATGATAACATGTCTATTATCCTTGGTAGACCATTTTTAAATACTGCAGGGGCTGTTATTGATTGCAACAAAGGCAATGTCACTTTTCATGTCAATGGTAATGAGCATACGGTACACTTTCCAAGGAAACAACCTCAGGTCCACAGTATCAATTATATTGGAAAAATTCAACTATCACTATTGGAGGTTTGGAATTTCCTCTTCCTACTATCAAGAAGACATATGACATTCTTATTGTTGGGGACATACATATCCCCATTGAGGTAACCTAGTGTTATTAAAAAAATCCGGTTTCATGCTATTCGGAAAGAGTTTATTAACAAGACATGATCAACCTTGTTAATGGATTCCTTTTGATGAGCATGGGATAGGTGAATCTAGATAGCACAACCTTCTGTACCCTCTTTTTACTTTCTGTTAATTAGGATAAATAAAACAAAAATAGTATTTTCTGTCTGTTTCCAGACTTACCCGTGCAATAAAAAAATACCCCGAAAATAAAAGTCCTCCAAATGCCATGAAAATGAAATATGATTTTTTCTAGATTATTTGAGGAAATATGGCACAAAACACACGGCAAGGGGAGCCAGCACCTGGCCATGAGGGTCCAGGGCGCGCCCCCTGCCTCGTGGGCCCCACGTGGCCCCCCTCTACTTATTCCTGCACCCACACTCTTCTTCTTCCTCCCAAAAAATCACCAACCAGCTCAAACCCGAGTTCTAGACCATCTTGCTGCCATTTTCGATCTCCTTGCTCAAAGCACCATTCACCAAACTATTTGGGGAGATTGTTCCTTGGTATGTGACTCTTCCATTGGTCCAATTAGTTTTTTTCTAGTGCTCTATTTATTGCAAATTTTTGCTGCTATGGTGACCTTGTTCTTGAGCTTGCATGTCAAATTTTCTTGGTCCCAAGTAGTTCTAATGCATGATATAGTCTCTAGGCACTTATAGGAGTTGTTGCTATCAATCTTATTGAGTTTGGTTAACTTTTATTTTGAGTTACTAAAAATTTCACAATTTTTTAGAAAAGTAAAATGATAAAGAGATTGTTGAGGGGCTCCTCCAGCAAGAGCTCAGAGGAGAAGAAGAAAGAAGAAAATAAGAAGGCCAAATATAATCTTCCTCGCATGGCGGAAGTTCGACCATGCGAATGGCCTTGTAATGATTTCATGATGTCCGCCGGTATTTACGGAGACTTTTATTGGTTGGCAAATAATGCAGGCCTCACCGACTTCCTCTACGACCAAAAGGAACATTATCTCTTACTCACCAATATTTTCACGCAAAGTTTTCATTTTCATGCTAAGAAAACACCACCTACGGTGGAGTTTCGTTTATATGATGTGATTAAGGAGATATCACTCTTAGAATTTTGTGAAATATGCAAGGTACCTTTTGGAGGTAGACTTGATGAACCAAGTCCTGAAGACGTTGAAGGGTTTATCGACATGATAGCTCCAAGAGAAACTAGACAAGTCTCAGGGTCAAGAATCACTAGTATACACTTCCTGTTATGCGCTACTTTGCTTTGTTTGCTAGTAGATGTTTAATTGGTCGCAGGAACAGTGGGAATCTTAGTGCCCCTGATATTATCATTTTACGCCATGCTTTGTTTCAAGACACAACTTTTAGCTTGGGCCCCGTCGTTTCTAAACGACTGAGTCTGAACCGCTCAAAGGGGCCCGTCCTTGGAGGCATCTTTGCTTCTCGCCCCGCTGAACATTTTAGAATACCTATTAGGCATCATGAGAAGGAAGAAAAATTGCTTGCCCCTGTTTATCTAGATTACAAGAGCATGGTAGCCCATGATTTTATTGTTAAAGACAAGAATAGGTTGCTTAATTATAAATAAAGGTTTGATGAAATATACTGTGAAATTGTTACCTTGCCTGCACCATCTTTGTTTGATCTGTCCACAGGCATATACCTCATTACATCAGATGCCTTCTACAAGTACCAAGGCCATGCACAAGCTTCAGAGCATGAGCCAGAGCCACCACTTGATCCTTACTGTCAGTCTATTTATGGGTGGGAGCTGGATGAACTCGCCAACCAGTGGCACCCAAAGGATACATCTCAGTACACTGGAGGGAGTAGCTTCGATCCGTGGCCATAGACCAACTTAGGCCAAAAGCCTAAGCTTGGGGGAGTACGTGTTTCTCACCGACTTTACACTCATGTTCACACTTATTCTAGTTGTCGGTGCTCACACTATTTCTTTGTACCATCCATGTTTAGTTTCAGTTTCTTTTTCTTAGTCTTTTTCTCGTGTGCTAGAAAAACTTTATGAAAAACAACAAATATTAGTTGTAGCTTCTAGATAGTTTACTTTCCTTGTAGTAGTAACTAAAAGAAAACCCAAAAAGATTTCCTGTTCTTCTTTTGCTTGGTGGGAGCTTTCCCGTGTAAATAGTTTCTTTTCTTTTCTTTGGGGGTTGAGAGTAGATGACCATGATTGAAATTGCTTAGTGGCTCTCATATGCTATATTGTTGATTTAAGCTTGAGCCAAATTACCTTGTCTTCTCTCTTGTATTAAATGTCTGCAGATTCCAGCTTAGTCCAATGCACGTGCACTATTATTATTATCCACACCATTCGGTCGTGCGAGTGAAAGGCAATAAGGATGATATATGATGAACTAATTGATATGAGAAAAGCTGGTATGAACTCGACCTCTCTTGTTTTTGTAAATATGTTAGTTCATTGTTCCTGATTCAGCTTGTTATGAATGAAACATGCTTGCAATGACAATTAGAGATCATAGCTGCTTATGCCATGCTTAATTAGCTGAGAGTTTATAATGGTCTATCTTGCGTGCCAACATGATATTAAAATGGTTGTGATGTGGTATGATGGGGTGGTATCTTCCTTTGAACGAATTGAGTGATCTAACTTGGCACATGTTCACGCATGTAGTTGAAACAAATCAACATAGCCTCCACGATATTTATGTTCATGGTGATTTATATCCTACTCATGATTGCATTCATTGTTGATTAATTTTAATGCATGTTCATGACCGTTGTTGCTCTCTAGCTGGTCGCTTCCCAGTCTTTTTCTTGCCTTCACATGTACTAAGCGGGAATACTGCTTGTGCATCCACTTCCATAAACCCCAAAGTTATTCCACATGAGTCCACCATACCTTCCTATATGCGGTATTTACCTGCCGTTCCAAGTAAATTTGTATGTGCCAAACTCTAAACCCTCGAATGAAATTTTGTTTTGTATGCTCAAACAGCTCATGTATCAACTAGGGATGTCTATATCTTCCATGCTAGGTGGGTTATTCTCACGATGAGTGGACTCTGCTCATCAGTCACGAGAAAATGGCTGGTAACCGGGATGCCCAGTCCCATGCTCAAAATCATAATAATTAAACAAAACTCCCCCAGGGCTGTTGCTGGTTTGGACGGAACCCGTTGTTTCGGGCTAGTCGTGGAGTGTGCTTGGTGGTGGTTGGGGGAGTATAAACTTTAACATTCTGTTTGCGAACCGCCTATAATGTGCGTAGCATGGGAGATATCGAGATTCTTGGTTGTTATGTTGAAAATGAAAGTATACCGCTCAAAATGTTATTCATCTCTATTTAAAAATCAAGCTCTGGCACCTATACAAATCCCTGCTTCCCTCTACGAAGGGCCTATGTATTTACTTTTATGCAGAGTCATCATCCTCTTATCAAAGAGCACCAGTAGGAGAGCACCTCTGTCATTTGCATGTATTACCATTAATTTGCATTGAGTATGATCATGACTGGATCTCTTTTACCATGAATTACAATGTCTAGTCAG
Organism: Secale cereale; assembly: GCA_902687465.1. Taxonomy (NCBI): domain Eukaryota; kingdom Viridiplantae; phylum Streptophyta; class Magnoliopsida; order Poales; family Poaceae; genus Secale; species Secale cereale. The sequence goes on from LR738709.1 coordinate 328,557,806, forward strand.
TCCTTGATCTTTAAAGGTGCTCTGCATTTATGTTTTGCAGTCTCAGAAAGGGCTAGCGAGATACCATCTTGTTATATCATATCATGATTGTTTGAGAAAGTGTTGTCATCCGAGGTTTATTATTCTTGCCCGCTAGTTGATTATGCCATTGATGTGAGTAGTCTTGAGACCTGAAAGTTATTGTGAATGTGGTTAGTTCACGATCTTGTTGAAAACCCGAATGCTGGCTTACATATTTAGAACAACAAGAGCAAACAGAGTTTGTCAAAGTTTTTCTTTATCACTTTCAGTTTATCAACTGAATTGCTTGAGGACAAGCAAAGGTTTAAGCTTGGGGGAGTTGATACGTCTCCAACGTATCTACTTTTCCAAACACTTTTGCCCTTGTTATGTACTCTAACTTGCATGATTTGAATGGAACTAACCCGGACTGACGTTGTTTTCAGCAGAATTGCCATGGTGTTGTTTTTGTGCAGAAATAAAAAGTTCTCGGAATGACCTGAAACTCCACGGAAATTTATTTTGGAAAATATAAAAAAATATCTGCAAGAAGATCCAGACCAGGGGGCCACACCCTGTCCACGAGGGTGGGGGGCGCGCCCCCTGCCTCGTGGGCCCCCTGGTGATCCACCGACGTATCCCCAAGTCCTATATATTCACTTTCGGGGAGAAAAAAATTAGGGAAAAGGAATTATCACGTTTTACGATACGGAGCCGCTGCCAAGCCCTAATCTCTCTCGGGAGGGCTGACCTGGAGTCCGTTCGGGGCTCCGGAGAGTGGAGATCGTCGCTATCGTCATCATCAACCTTCCTCCATCACCAATTCCATGATGCTCATTGCCGTGCGTGAGTAATTCTATCGTAGGCTTGCTGGACGGTGATGGGTTGGATGGGATCTATCGTGTAAGCGAGTTAGTTTTGTTAGGGTTTGATCCCTAGTATCCACTATTTCCTGAGATTGATGTTGCTATGACTTTGCTATGCTTAATGCTTGTCACTAGGGCCCGAGTGCCATGATTTCAGATTTGAACCTATTATGTTTTCATGAATATATGTGTGTTCTTGATCCTATCTTGCAAGTCTATAGTCACCTACTATTTGTTATGATCCGGCAACCCCGAAGTGACAATAATCGGGACCACAACCGGTGATGACCATAGTTTGAGGAGTTCATGTATTCACTATGTGTTAATGCTTTGGTCCGGTACTCTATTAAAAGGAGGCCTTAATATCCCTTAGTTTCCAATAGGACCCCGCTGCCACGGGAGGGTAGGACAAAAGATGTCATGCAAGTTCTTTTCCATAAGCACATATGACTATATTCGGAATACATGCCTACATTGCATTGATGAACTGGAGCTAGTTCTGTGTCACCCTCGGTTATAACTTCTACATGATGAATTGCATCCGACATAATTTCCCATCACAGATCCAATGCCTACGAGCTTTTCATATATTGCTAGTTGCTTATTTACTTTTCCGTTGCTACTATCACAAAAACTAAAAAAACACTATTACTACTTTTATTGCTGCTACCGCCACTATCATACTCCCTCCGTCCCAAAATAAGTGACTCAAAAGGGACTCAACTTTGTACTAACTTTAATGCAAAATTGAGTCACTTTTGAGTCACTTATTTTGGGACGGAGGGAGTATTACTTTGCTACTAAATTATCTTGGTGCAGATACTAAGTTTCCAGGGGTGGTTGAATTGACAACTCAGCTGCTAATACTTAAGAGTATTCTTTGTCTCCCCTTGTGTCGAATCAATAAATTTGGGTTGAATACTTTACCCTCAAAAACTGTTGCGATCCCCTACACTTGTGGGTTATCAAGGATGGTGATGCTGGTGTGACTGTCGGAGGCAGGGAATAAGATCTGAGGCCTCTGGAGACAGCACTGAGGGTACTACTCCGCTGTGTTGGACAGTTCCGTTGTTGGAGCAGCTCCGGTGAGGTGTACGACGGCAATGTTTTAGTAGGACAAGACATACAACGTTAATCTGAAGTGGGACTCTAATAACATCTATAATAGATGTGTAAAATACATCATCGAAAAGTGTTAGATGTAAATGCATCAGCCGTACCACGGCCACTCCGATAGATGCTATAAATACTGTTCACTCTGAACTTAACTGAAGAAACTGAACTTTACATTTGAAACTGAATTTTACTATCGAAACTGATTGAACTAGTAGCAGAGCATTGCAATAGAAGTTTAAGGCATTCGAGCACTAGAAGCAGAGAAGCAGTGATCTAAATCAGCAGCTGCTCGAGCAGGGAACACACTAGCAGAGAGCAATCCGTGCAGCAGCACCGCGAGCGAGTGCTAAAGCAGCAACTCCTGTAGCTGTTGCAGGCCGTGCGGTAGCAGCAGCACGAGCGAGAGAAAGAGCAGAGCAGAGCAGAAAAATGTACGAGAGGAAGAGAGGAGCAGCAGCGCAACCGACAACAATAGCAGAGCAGAGTAGCAGCATGAACGAAAGCAAGAGCATTGCAGCAGCGCCACCGACATGAAGAACAGAGCAGCAGCAACATCGCGAGTGAGAGCCAAAGCAGCAACAACTTGTGCTGGTGTGGAATTCACCACCGAGGAAGCAACAACATGGGGGAGAGACGACGTGGAGGAAGTGGCCGGCGACGGAGCCGTCCATGGAGACCCGCCATGGCTGCTCGGTATCGAGCACCGGCAGCCCCATGAGATCAATAAAAGATAAAATGTAGCAATGACTGCAAAACCTCCTTGGTGGCACTGAGTAGGCCTCAACTTCATTCGAGGAATTGGTGAGGGCGTTGCGATTCCGGTGCGGCAGATCAAGATGGAATCATGGGGATGGAGGTCGCGCGATAGAGGAGGCGAACGTCGGGGTAGCTCCTTGGAGGTGGAGGATGGGGCGGCTAGTCCGGCGAATGATGAGATCGACGATGGATCCTCATGCGGTGCTGTGGATGAGGGACGTCTAGTTGTTGTTGTGGATGATGTTACCGGGGAAGGGCCTTCGGCTGGGTGGCGGTCGAGAGGCCGATGGAGGAGCGTGGGGTATCACGGGTTTTGGCAGCCTCGATGTACGAATAGGGGGCGAAGGGGAAGGAAGAGGGAGCCATGGCTTAAGGACTGAGGGAGTCCTGTATTCAGGGGTCCTCAGGCGTCCAGGTCGATGAAGCTGGCCGTATTGATGGGCCACAAAAGAAGAAGCAGAAGACTCTCCACCGTATTCGGTCAGGACTACTATGTAGATAGAAAGGCAAGCGAAGAGTTCGGATGTATCAATTACTTCCTCCCGAAGTCAAACTTGTAACCCTACGTTCTCTCTAGCATGTATATAAGCCGGGGGGTTTAGTTTGTAGAGGGGATCATCAACATCACAATATCCTCATAGGCTAGACTTTAGGGTTTAGCCATTACGATCTCGAGGTAGATCAACTCTTGTATTCATATTCATCCATATTAATATGGCAGGAAGTAGGGTATTACCTCGATCGAGAGGGCCTGAACCTGGGTAAACATCGTGTCCCCAGCCTCCTGTTACCATCGATCCTCTAAACACATAGCTTGGGCCCCCTACCTGAGATCTTCCAGTTTTAACACCGACAATGGTGCTTTCATTGAGAGCTCCGTTGTGCGCTCACGATGAGCGGTCGATGGCTCGTCTCGTCATCACCGACGGGATCACCCTCGGAAACAACTTGGCCATTGGCCAGGTTCTCCAGCTCGGCGTATTCGCTGTATGCGCCCGCATGGCCCCAGGGCCAGCCGCACTCCCTAGGGTCATTGAGCACCACCCCTATGTTGACTCCGGCCACTCCAATGACGCGACCTTGGCAGATCTCTCGCCCTTAAACGTGCTGCTGGATTGCATCGCCGCCCTGGGGCTTTCATCGCCAGGAGATCATATCAGACTTAAATCCGGTCATGATGAGATTGATCCCTTCCCGATCACTCATCTAGTGGCAGCAGTTGAGGATGGAGCCGAAGAGACTCCTCTTCTTGATACGGAGACCGTCAACGTTCGGATCTCCGAACCCATCGAGCCGAACACGCCGCTGTCGGGAGGCACTTTATGTTCTTTGAGCTCTGGGATTGACGCCGGGCCCATGGAATGATTAGATCCTGTCGAACCTGGATCGGCCGCATTGGAGTTTGCTAAAACCCCGAATACCACTTTGGGTCGGGACTCAAAATTACCAACACCCAACCACCCTGGGAAAAAAACTCCAAGTAAATCCGGATATCTGGACATAGATGATATCGCGAACATACAGCAGTAGCCCGAGGAAACGGTCAACCACTTCTTGGCCTCCAGCTTGATAAAAACAAGATCAGGGACTGCTGCAATGACGAGGCGGTCTCCCTATTTTACCGTAACTGCACGGACGAGGGAGTTTTGAACGCCCTCAACCGACGTCGTGTTCTGAGTTTCACAGAACTGTCGCATTTAGTACAAAAGTACCGCACAATGGAAAATACTTAGAAAGCCCAGAATACACCTCTCGAATAGTCCATATGCGGATGATGACCCACAACCGTAAGGGATCTATTGCAGCGTTTTCGATAAGTAAGAGTGTCGAACCCAACGAGGAGCAGAAGGTATTAATAAGCGATTCTGAGCAAGGAATTACTGCAAGCACTGAAATATAACTTTTTAGGGGTTTTCTTGATATAAGCAACAGGAGGGTAAAAGCGAGCAAAGTAAAAGGCAATGGAGAGTAACAAGTGGCCCAATCCTTTCTGAGCAAAGGAGAGGCCTAGCAACTGAACTTATAAAGGTTAAAGCGTTCTTGAGGACACACGGGAGAGGTAGTCATGTGCTTTCATCATATTCCGTATTGGTACTATGTGATGTGTTGATAAGTGTTGAGTGGGTGGATCTATGCTAGTACACTCTCTAGACTAAGATGAGTGCACTCTTATTATTAAACACCTTGCAAGCATCCGCAAATACAAGATAGTATTTAAGGCAAAAGCCTAACCATAGCAATACGATCTATGATCCATTGTTCCCTTGTGCAAATGCGTGCGAACTGGGGTTCAGGTTTCTGTCACTCCGGCAACCCGCCGTAAGCATTCTTTGTACACAATGCATTCCCCTAGGTCCTTAATAAGGCGAAGTGTTGAGTGTTCGACTCACACAACACCACTAGGAAAATAACAACACAACTTAAGTATCAAACAACACATATTACTTCAACATCATATGACTACTAACAACAAGACTTTTCCCATGTCCTCAAGAACTAAAGTAACTACTCACAAGACATAAAAGAGATCATGATTAGTGGAGATAAATGGATGATAAACAATCTGGACATAATGATATTTCTCCAACAAAACTCAATAGCATTCACCACAAAGTTGTAATCAATACCTAGGGAGTACAGAGGATAGATAGTACGGATTACAACACAAGTTGCAATGGTGAGATGAGATTTGGATGAAGATGGAGATGGTGCTGATGTTGGGGATGATGTTGATGATGATCTCGATGATGCCCGTGACGATGGTGATGACGATGGCGATGATCTCCCCTTCCGGGAGGTGATCTCCCCGGCGGAATCTGCCCGCCGGAGATGGCTTTTTCTTCTCTGTAGGTTTCCTCCACGGAGCGGCGGCGGAACTCCATAAAAACTCCTCTTTTTAGGGTTTTCAGATGACGAGGAGTATATAGGCAAAAGGGGGCAGCCGGAGGTGGGCCAGGGGCTCCAGGCGCCCTGCCCACGCGGCCAGGGAGGGGCTCGCGCCAGGTGGCCGCCTGGGTGCCCAATGGCCCCCCTCTGGTTGCCCTTTTGCGTGCCTTCGTGATCCGTCTGGAAAATACCCTCCGTCAATTTTCAGGTAATTTGGAGGTATTCTTCTTCAGCAACTCAGCGTCCACTTTTTACTGCTGAATCCTGCGTCTGCTGCTTCGGCACCAGAAAGTTGCAAACTGTGTAAAATAGGCCAAAACAACATAAGAACATCATCGTAATGTGAAATATATCAATGAATAAGGATGAATTACGATATAAAATAGTGATGCATTTTGGACGTATCAACACCCCCAAGCTTAGACCTCGCTTGTCCCCAAGCGAATACTGAGCTCGGTAAACCTGTCCACAAGTTTAGAGAGTGAAGTGTCGATAAATATATTACGGACAAGAAGCATCACAGTTTCTTCATCAAACTCAAATATCCTCAACAACAATTTTCAACTCATAAAGCCCTTATAAAAGAGTGGTAACACTTATAATCAAAAGTAGGGCTAAGGAAACTCATCAAATCATGGCAAACATGTCCTTTGGTCAAAGAACAACTAATAGCTTTTACTTTTGCTCTTTCTCTTTATGTTTTGATGAGATTAATTGAGGCTTTTGAAAGTACATGTTATTAGGCAAGAAGTGAAAGTGTTAACACGAAGGAAGATGTTTGCTTAAGCTGGGCTTGACAAACAACTTACCTATCAAATGATAATGTCAACAAAGATATGATATGACAAATCTTAATGCAACTTTATATGAATGAATCCTTGTCAACATCAAATGTCTGCTTTCTTTAAGAATAGAAGGAAGTAGGAATAACTGACTCATCCTAAAAACTAAGAGATAGGCCCCTCTCTAGGGAAGTAGGGAAAACTCATGTGCTATCCTTAAATCAAAAAGAATGAAAACAAGTTTTGAGAGGTGCATGATTTGTCAACGAATGCTAATAGATAACTCAATTACTTCTCGAGCTGGACAAGTTTCGAGGAACGGCTCCCGTACGGGGACGATCACATCCCCTAAATCTCCTTTGTTTATCGCTGCCAAAGTTTTCTGATTTCTCATGAACAAAGCGTGAAGGAGGGTTTGTTTGTTGTATTATCTTTTATGAGCCGGGCGCACTCATGCCAGTTCCTTCTCGTATTAGGGGTTTGCAGATTAGACATGCAATCCCGGGGTAAAACTTGTCCAACTTAAAAAGATCATGAATTAACTACTACTTCCTCATGAGCTAAAACAGGGGCACAAAATAGAAGATTTTGAACATTTAAGGATAACACACAAATTCTATACTTTAGGAGGTGGTAGTGGAATACCACGAATAGGAAGGTATGGTGGACTCATATGGAAGGTATTGGTTTAAGGGTATGGATGCACAAGCAGAATTCCGCTTAGTACAGAGTTTAGGATAGCAAAGGCTTTGAGAGAACAGACAATTGATGATGACTAAGATGCAAAGCAATATAAAGCATAAACATTAAAATAAGCATAACACATCAAGTTGTCTTCCTTGTCAGCATAACACTTCATGCATAATAACATAAAGGTTTTGGCTATGTCGCTACTTTAAGAAAATCATGCTTATTGTTATCACCAAAGCTATGTTTGCCAAGATTAAATAAGGTTTTCAAAGCCATACCTGATATAAGGTCAATACTCCCCATAAGAATCATCATATAAGGTGGATTGCGCGAAGAGAATACCGAGTGCAGCAAAGGAACCAATAGACTTCTCATTAATATTCCATCATAGACGACTCCACACTCACAGATACAATCTCTCCACAGAAGGAGTGATAGACCTCAATGCACACACCTATTTCATATAATAACCTCCCTAGACATGATACGACTCTACTTGACTCTAAAAGACAAAAGATAAAGATAAAGATACCTGGCACTCCCCCAAGCTTGGAACAAGCCAAGGGAATGCCATTACCCAAGGAGATTTCACTCCTCATTCTTGTTGACGTTGATCACGTAGTCCTCAGCGAAGCGCTTCCATGGAAGGGGTTCTCCAGTTTCATATGAGAAGTTTGTCTCCTGAATCCTGCATGCAGCACCCATACCCATGCGCATAAACCTTAGTTCATACTCACAGTTCTGGTGATGTAGATCATAAATTTTCCCTTGGAGTTCTTCAATTCTTTCTTCAGATGCGGTGATGCTTCTCCACATCTCCTTCATCTCCTTCAGGAAGTAGGTCTTCAGCTCGTTGATGATGTCAAAGTTAGCTTCAACACCACGCTTGATCATCTTCTTGTACTTGAAGACTTCTTGCTCCACTTCTTCTAGCCTGGCCTGGATGCTCCCCTCCTTGATAGGTCCCTTTAGATCTTCTTGATGGAGGACACCGTCCTCCATCCGAACAACCTGAGGGTGCTTCTTCACCTCAGCGAGGTAAGGGTTGATGACGTTGACGACGAACTTGCCCTTGGGGGAACTTGGGGAAGCCATGGCACCTAGGTCCAGCCGAAAGATTTCCTGGCTGAAACAGATCGAAAAGAAAACACACGAAATCGCGAGATACGTTGCCGGAACAATCCGGGCAAATATATAGCAAAAATTTATGCATAGAAAGGAAGGTAACAGGCTAAAGCGGGGTCGGAGACGGACTCCCGGGTGCCCAGGCGGCCTCCCGGCACGGCCAAGAGGTAGGGCGCGCCAGGGGGGCCCCTGGGCCCCCGGAGCTTGTCTCCGGCTCCACTTAGGCTTATAATTTTACTAATTTTGCAAAAACTCATAATATGGAACTTTTATGGTGGTTCGCGATGTTTCCTTACCGTAATACATACCTTTCCTTATTCTGCTTCTGCTGGTGTCTGAAACAGGGCTGCAACATGTTCTTCGTGAATTGTTGTGTATATCATATTCACATCAACATTGACAGGGTCTCCTGCTATGTAATGCTTAAGTCTTTGCCCATTCACAACTTGAGGTTTGGTGCCTTCAAAATTGTTAATCTTAATTGCACCAGACCGATAGACTTCTTCAATATGAAATGGCCCTTCCCACCTGGAAAGTAGTTTGCCTGGAGAAAACCTGAAACGGGATCTAAACAACAAAACTTTATCACCAACATTAAATTCACGTTTCAGAATCCTCCTATCATGCCACTTCTTTACCTTTTCCTTGAATATTTTAGCGCTCTCGTAAGCTTCACTTCTCCACTCATCTAGAGAAGTCAAGTTCATGAGACGCTTCTCACCAGCTAACTTTGGGTCAGCATTAAGCTCTCTAACAGCCCAGAAAGCTTTGTGTTCTAATTCTAATGGCAAATAGCAAGCCTTGCCATACACCATCTTATAGGGGGACATGCCCATGGGGTTTTTGTAAGCAGTTCTATACGCCCACAAAGCATCTCCTAACTTATTTGACCAGTCCTTTCTATTTCTGTTTACTGTCTTCTGCAAGATCAACTTAATCTCTCTATTGGTGAGCGCAACTTGCCCACTAGTTTGAGGATGGTACGGTGAAGCAATTCTATGATTGACATCGTACTTGGCTAAAGCTTTTCTAAAAGCTCCATGCGTGAAGTGTGATCCTCCATCAGTCATGAGATACCTAGGTACACCAAACCTAGGAAAAATCACATCTTTGAGCATTTTCAACGATGTCTTGTGATCAGCACTTTCAGTGGGGATTGCTTCAACCCACTTGGTCACATAATCAACAGCTACTAAAATGTGAGTGTACTTGTGCGAAGAAGGAAAAGGACCCATAAAATCAAAACCCCAGCAATCAAAAGGTTCAATCACTAGTGAGTAATTCATAGGCATCTCATTCCTTCTACTAATGTTACCAACTCTCTGACATTTATCACAGGCTAAAACATAATTTCTAGCATCCTTAAAGAGAGTAGCCAATAAAAACCTGATTGAAGAACCTTATGTGCGGTCCTCTCACCGGCATGATGTCCTCCATAGGGACTATCATGGCACTGTCTGAGAATGTCCTTCTGCTCATGTTCCGGTATGCATCTTCTCACGATCCCGTCGGGACCTTCTTTGAAAAGATGTGGGTCATCCCAAAAGTAGTGCCTCAAATCATGAAAGAACCTCTTCCTTTGCTGAAATGTTAAACCTGGAGGCAAATACTTTGCAACGATAAAATTAGCATAATCTGCAAACCAAGGATCGGAAAGAGATTGTACTTTTCCAAAGGCAAGTTGCTCGTCTGGAAAACTGTCGTTGACTGGAATGGGATCATGCGGTATATCTTCCATCCTTGAAAGATTGTCCGCCACCGGATTGTCTTCTCCTTTCCTATCAACAATCTGCAAATCAAATTCTTGAAGAAGGAGTACCCATCTGATAAGCCTTGGTTTGGCATCCTTCTTTGTCATAAGGTACTTAATGGCAGCATGGTCAGTATGAATAATAACTTTGGAATCAACAATATACTGCCTAAACTTATCACAAGCAAACACTACAGCTAAGAATTCTTTCTCAGTAGTAGCATAATTCTTTTGAGCACTATCAAGGGTTTTACTAGCATAATGTATAACATTCAATTTCTTATCAATTCTTTGTCCTAAAACAGCTCCAACAGCAAAATCACTAGCATCATACATAATCTCAAAAGGTAAATTCCAGTCAGGTGGTTGTACTATAGGAGCGGTTATTAAAGCTTTCTTAAGAACTTCAAAAGCTTCCTTACAATCTTCATCAAATACAAAAGGAACGTCCTTCTGGAGAAGATTAGTGAGGGGCCTCAAAGTCTTAGAAAAGTTTTTAATAAATCTTCTATAGAAACCAGCATGACCAAGAAAACTGTGAATACCTTTGATGTCCCTTGGATAGGGCATCCTCTCAATTGCTTCGATCTTGCCCTTGTCCACCTCAATTCCCCTTTCGGAAATCTTGTGGCCAAGAACAATTCCTTCGTTAACCATGAAGTGGCACTTCTCCCAGCTGAGTACCAAATTTGTCTCCTCACATCTCTGCAAAACTTTATTAAGGTTGTGGAGACAATGGTCAAAGGAAGTTCCATCGACGGAGAAATCATCCATGAAGACTTCCACAATCTCCTCACAGAAACCATGAAAGATAGCAGACATACACCTTTGAAAAATAGCAGGGGCATTACATAAACCAAAAGGCATACGCCTGTAAGCATAAGTACCAAAGGGACAAGTAAAAGTGGTCTTCTCTTGATCGGCAGTGTTAACATGAATTTGAGAGAAGCCAGAATAACCATCGAGGTAACAAAAGTGGGTATTTTTGGATAACCTTTCAAGCATTTGGTCGATGAACGGCAACGGGTAGTGATCCTTCCTGGTTGCCTTGTTCAGCTTCCTGTAATCAATACACATTCTATATCCAATAATAATTCTCTGAGGTATTAGTTCATTTTTATCATTAGGAACCACAATTGTACCTCCTTTCTTAGGAACACAATGTACCGGGCTTACCCACTTACTATCAGCTATAGGGTAGATAATACCTGCGGCTAGAAGCTTGAGAATCTCAGTTCTTACAAAATCCATCATCTTCGGGTTCAACCGTCGTTGATGATCAACAACTGGTTTAGCATCGGGTTCAAGGTTGATAGTATGTTGACAGATAGATGGACTAATCCCCTTAAGGTCATCAAGGTATAGCCAATTGCACCTCGGTGTTTACGAAGTACTTCCAATAGTCGCTCTTCTTCATATCCTGAAAGGTTAGAGTTGATAATAACAGGATATACTTTCTTTTCATCTAAATAAGCATACTTGAGCATATCGGGAAGAGGTTTAAGGTCGAACACCGGGTCTTCTTTTGGTTTTGATAAAATTCCCAAAGGTTCAGCCGGAAGGTTGTGCTTCAGGATAGCAGGTTGTCTCAAGAATATTTCATGTAGTTCATTTCTTTCCTGCATATGCAAATCATTCTCGTGGTCCTCCATATATTGCTGCAAAGGATCATTAGGGGGAATAGCAATAGAAGCAATACTTTCAATAATTATATCATCACTAGGTAAATCGGTACCACGAGGCTGCTTAGAGAACTTAGAAAAATTAAATTCATATGGCTCACCATTGAATTCAACAGAAACTTTACCTTTCTTGCAATCTATTATAGCTCCACAAGTTCTAAGAAAAGGTCTACCAAAAATAATAGGACAAAAATTGTCTCTCTCTAAACCAAGTACTAGAAAGTCGGTAGGGTATTTTACCTTTCCACATAGGACTTCAACGTCTCTCACAATTCCGATAGGAGAGATAGTTGCTCTGTTTGCAAGATGAATGGTAACATCAACTCCTTCAAGTTCACAAGGGGAAATCTCACCGATGATCTCTTCATAAAGTGAATAGGGGATAGCACTAGCACTCGATCCCAAATCACATAGCCCATAATAATTGTGATCTCCTATTTTAACATATATTACTGGAGTACCTGAAATTGGGCCTTTATTCTTGGCTATGACAAGGTTAGTGGAAACAGCACAAAAATTTACATTGGAATCCAGAACATCATTAGTAACAAGGTCTTTAACCAATGCAACTTGAGGATCGACCTTGATCTGGTCCTCAGGCTCATCAATCCTTCTCTCACTTTTATTTATTACGCCTGTCACAAGAGAGTGCTCCCTTATCCTTGCGGGAAAAGGAGGTTTTTCATATATAACTGCAGGCAAAATAGGGTCAGCAACATGAATATCAACTGGTAGCTCTTTGAAAGGTTCATGATGCTGGTCTCTCTTCTTTTTAAAAGAATCAACGTGAGAGGCAAAATCCATACAGAAATCAATCATTAGATGGGAATCAAGACCAATCTTAGAGCAAAAGGTATTGAAGTAATCAGTTTTTACATAGCTCTCAATATAATCATGCTCATAATTTATAGCGGGTTCAATACCTTTATCAATTTCCCAATCTTCGGTATTCCTCTGGATACTTTCAATGAGATCCCACCTTTCTTCAACACTCTTCGTCTGAAATACCCCACTAGAGGAGGAATCCAGCATCTCCTTATCCTGACGAGAAAGCCTGGCATAAAAATTTGTAAGTATAATTTCCTTGGGGAGCTCATGAATAGGACATTTGAGCATTAGGGACTTCAATCTCCCCCAAGCTTGAGCAATGCTTTCTCCGTCACGAGACCTAAAGTTATAGATATAGTTCCTGTCTCGATGAATTTCATGAAGAGGATAAAACTTGGTATAAAAGAGAGACATAAGCTCTTGCCAATCAAGCAAGTGTGAGTTATCGAGAAGCTTATACCAATCTGAAGCTTTATCTATAAGCGATACGGAGAACAATTTCCTCATGACAAACTCCATTGATACACCTGCAAGCTTAAATAATGAACATAGTTGTGACAGATATAGCAAGTGTTCACCGGGATGTCTGTCTCCTGCATAACGATTAGCCAAAACATAATCGATAATACCAGCTGGTATTTTATAGGGAACAATTTCAGTAGGGGGAGGAGCAACCACCACAGGTGTGGGGCGTCTTCCCACAAGCAACGATCCAATAGCAAGGTTGTCCATAAGGACAAAGAGCAGCAACAGCAAAATAAAAACAGAAATATAAAAACTTCCTTACCAATTTCACTTACCAATAGCGATACACTCCGCGGCAACGGCCCTAGAAAACGGTACTTGATGACCAACAACCGTAAGGGATCTATTGCAGCGTTTTCGATAAGTAAGAGTGTCGAACCCAACGAGGAGCAGAAGGTATTAATAAGCGATTCTGAGCAAGGAATTACTGCAAGCACTGAAAGATAACTTTTTAGGGGTTTTCTGGATATAAGCAACAGGAGGGTAAAAGCGAGCAAAGTAAAAGGCAATGGATAGTAACAAGTGGCCCAATCCTTTCTGAGCAAAGGAGAGGCCTAGCAACTGAACTTATAAAGGCTAAAGCGTTCTTGAGGACACACAGGAGAGGTAGTCATGTGCTTTCATCATATTCCGTATTGGTACTATGTGATGTGTTGATAAGTGTTGAGTGGGTGGATCTATGCTAGTACACTCTCTAGACTAATATGAGTGCACTCTTATGATTAAACACCTTGCAAGCATCCGCAAATACAAGATAGTATTTAAGGCAAAAGCCTAACCATAGCAATATGATCTATGATCCATTGTTCCCTTGTGCAAAAGCGTGCGAACTGGGGTTCAGGTTTCTGTCACTCCGGCAACCCACCGTAAGCATTCTTTGTACACAATGCATTCCCCTAGGTCCTTAATAAGGCAAAGTGTTGAGTGTTCGACTCACACAACACCACTAGGAAAATAACAACACAACTTAAGTATCAAACAACACATATTACTTCAACATCATATGACTACTAACAACACGACTTTTCCCATGTCCTCAAGAACTAAAGTAACTACTCACAAGACATAAAAGAGATCATGATCAGTGGAGATAAATGGATGATAAACAATCTGGACATAATGATATTTCTCCAACAAAACTCAATAGCATTCACCACAAAGTAGTAATCAACACCTAGGGAGTAGAGAGGATAGATAGTACGGATTACAACACAAGTTGCAATGGTGAGATGAGATTTGGATGAAGATGGAGATGGTGCTGATGTTGGGGATGATGTTGATGATGATCTCGATGATGCCCGTGACGATGGTGATGACGATGGCGATGATCTCCCCTTCCGGGAGGTGATCTCCCCGGCAGAATCTGCCCGCCGGAGATGGCTTTTTCTTCTCTGTAGGTTTCCGCCACGAAGCGGCGGCGGAACTCCGTAAAAACTCCTCTTTTTAGGGTTTTCGGATGACGAGGAGTATATAGGCAAAAGGGGGCAGCCGGAGGTGGGCCAGGGGCTCCAGGCGCCCTGCCCACGCGGCCAGGGAGGGGCCCGCGCCAGGTGGCTGCCTGGGCGCCCTGTGGCCCCCCTCTGGTTGCCCTTTTGCGTGCCTTCGTGATCCGTCTGGAAAATACCCTCTGTCGATTTTCAGGTAATTTGGAGGTATTCTTCTTCAGCAACTCAGCGTCCACTTTTTACTGCTGAATCCTGCGTCTGCTGCTTCGGCACCGGAAAGTTGCAAACTGTGTAAAATAGGCCGAAACAACATAAGAACATCATCGTAATGTGAAATATATCAATGAATAAGGATGAATTACGATATAAAATAGTGATGCATTTTGGACGTATCAGCGGACAGTACACTATCAAGGCTAAACGGACATACCCTAGCAGGTCATCCGATAATATGCCTACTGTCAAGAAGAACAAACCTTTTTTAAGGCACAGGTCCATACTGGACGAACTGCTCGACAAACCTTGCCAAATACACGCAGCCCTGGACAATATCCGAAACCATTGCCTTAGAGCGTGTTGGGTACTCCGGCAGGTTGCAAAGGGCGGTGCGGCAATCCTTGCCACCACCGTATCAAGGGAGAAAGACGTCGGTGTCTTGTCTGTCTTCGAGACGTTCTCCTCAAATAACCGCCGCAAGAGAGCGAATCACGAACTTGCCGAGGTCTACCAAATTAGCTCTGCAAGCCCATGGAGCGACACGGCAATTAGTTTGTCTGCCGAGGATGAACCCCGAGTCCGGCCGATCCGAGCATCAGTAGCTCTAGTACTAGATCCAATAGTGGACGGTTTCTGTCTCACTAAAGTACTTATGGACGGAGGAAGCGGACTGAACCTCATATATGAGGAAACGCTTGCAAAAATGCAGGTCGAAAAATCCCGCATTGAGCACACCAACACAACCTTTAGAGGAGTTATACCTAGCCACGAAGCCCGATGTTCGGGAAGCATTAAGTTCGACGTAGTATTCGGCACATCCGATAACTACAGGTCAGAGGAATTGCTCTTCCACATTGTTCCCTTTCATAGCGGGTACCACGCCCTTCTAGGACGGGACGCTTTTTTCACGCTTTCAAGCTATACCCCTTTACGGGTACATGAAGCTTAAAATGCCAGGGCCCAATGGAGTGATCACATTAACAAGTGATCCGGATAGAGCACTCCGCGCCGAGAAAAAAACAACATCCTTAGCCTTAGAGTCATTATCCGAAGCCCTCACGGCCGAAGAATTAACTACCTTACGATCAAAGGTGGACAAGGACGATGTAATCCTCGCCAAAAGATCGAAATCTACCTCCTTCAAGCCAGCAGATGAGATCATAAAATTCCAAGTGCACCCAACAGACCCTAACAAGAGAGCGTCTATCGGGGTACAGTTGGATCCGGCGGTAGACTGCGCGTTACACGCCTTCCTTCGAGAAAATTGGAATATATTTGCCCGGCACCCTTTAGATATGCCAGGAATCCCATGCAGGCTGGCCAAACACAGCCTCAGTATTATCAAAGGGTTCAAACCAGTCAAGCAATCACTGCAATGGTTTTGTGAACCCAAAAGATAATCAATTGGAGAAGAGCTAGCCAAGCTATTGGAAGCCGGATTCATCAGCGAAATTAAACACCTGGATTGGCTAGCCAACCTAGTCATGGTACCGAAGAAGGATAAATCCTGGCGCCTCTGCGTCGACTTCACAGACCTAAATAAGGCATGTCCCAATGATCCCTTTGCTTTGCCCCGCATTGATCAAATTATCGATGCATCGGCCAAACATGACTCGTTGTGCTTCCTTGATGCTTACTCCGGATACCATCAGATAAAGATGAAGGAATCTGATCAGGCCGCAACGGCATTTATCACCCCGTACGGTCCTTTCTGTTTCAACACTATGCCCTTTGGACTTAAAAATGCTGGCGCCACATATGAACACATGATTTAAACATGCTTAGAAAAACAAATTGGCAAAATAGTGGAGGCATATGTTGACGACGTAGTCGTTAAGACCAAACACGTCGAAACTTTGGTTGAAGATCTCCGCCTTACGTTTACCAACCTTTGAGAATATGACATAAGGCTCAATCCGGAAAAATGTGTTTTCGGCGTTCCAGCCGGAAAGCTATTAGGGTTCATCGTATCCCATAGAGGAATTGAAGCTAACCCAGCTAAAATCCGGGACTTGTCAGAGCTCAAAGTACCAATCGACCTCAAGCAAGTGCAAAAACTAGCAGGCTGTGTAGCGGCCTTAAGCCGCTTCATCTCCAGGTTAGGAGAAAAAGCATTGCCACTTTATAGACTGCTACGACGCACCAATAATTTCGAATAGACGGATGCGGTCACAGCTGGATTGGAAGAAATAAAAACTCTACTAGCGAGCAACCGAATCCTAGCCGCTCCCGGTGTTGGCGAACCTATGTTGCTGTACATATCAGCCACTCACCAGGTAGTGAGTGCCGTACTCATCGTTGAGCGAGCCGAAGAGGGACATCAATTCCCCGTTCGAAAACCCGTATACTACGTATCCGAGGTTCTAACACCGTGCAAATCACGGTACCCCCACTATCAGAAAATTGCCTATGCGGTCTTCATGTCATCTCGGAAACTTCGAAAGTACTTTCAAGAGTGTTCGATCACAGTGCCATCCGAGGTACCACTCGATGATATTAACAATAAAGACTCCACTGGACGCATAGCCAAATGGGCCATCGAGCTCTTACCGTTCAAAATATCTTACAAGCCACGCCGGACTATTAATCACATGTGTTGGCTGACTTCGTCGCAGAATGGACCGAAGCCGAACTCCCTAAAGCGTACGGCTCATACTCCCACTGGATAATGTACTTCGACAGTTCTAAAATGCTAGCCGGATTGGGGGCCGGCGTAATATTGATATCTCCAACAGGGGACAAAATCCGGTATGTTCTGCAAATTATGTACACGGACTCAGACAATGAGGCCGAATATGAGGCCCTATTGCATGGTCTCAGCCTAGATGTATCCATGGGCATACAACGCCTCAAGGTACACGGAGACTCAAACCTCGCTATCTCCCAAATTAATGGAGATTTTGATGCGAAGGATTCAAAAATGGCAGCTTATCACAATGCTATATTGAAAATGTCGGCTAGATTTGTGGGGTTGGAATTCCATCACGTAGCCCGGGATAATAACCAGGCCGTTGACGTACTCGCTCGTATGGGTGCTAAACGTGACCCCGTCCCACTTAAGACATTTGTGCAAAGGCTATTTAATCCATTAGTAACATGGCAGGACACGGGCGGCGGTACGAATTCGGATCCAAACACACCCCCGGCCGAAGTCAAGCAAGACATCATCGGAGACCTAGACATGGAGATAACTCCTTCGGCTCACAAAATCATGGCTGTCATAGCCTCCTTGACAGAGCCCTTAGCTTACCTTAAAAGGCAGGAACTCCCCGATGACCAAAATGAGGCCCGCCGCAAAGTCCGGCGTTCTAAAGCCTACAAAGTTCACGAAGGTGAACTATACAAGAAAAGCACAACTGTTGTCCTACAAAGGAGCATCTCCGAAGAGGAGGGAAGGAAAATTCTCACTGAAATACATGCTGGAATGGGCGGCCACCATGCCGTAGCCCAGGTGCTCGTAGGCAAAGCTTTTCGAGCTGGCTTTTACTAGCCCACTGCCCGAGCAGATGCCCAGACCTTAGTCCAACACTGCGTTGGCTGCCAGCTCTTTGCAAATCAAATTCACATGCCTCCCACCGCTCTGAGAACAATCCCCATTACTTGGCCTTTTGTGGTCTAGGGGTTTGATATGGTCGGACCCCTTAAAGGGGGAAGCCATAAAAACAAATACTTGCTGGTGATGGTAGACAAATTCACTAAATGGATAGAAGCCAAGCCAGTAAAAACAGCTGAGGCAGGGCCTATGATAGATTTTATATCTGGTATAGTACACCGTTATAGTGTCCCACACAGTATTATCACAGATAATGGCTCCAACTTCACAGCTAACGAGGTAAAAACTTTGTGCGCAAAGTTAGGTATTAAACTTGATTACGCTTCTGTGAACCATCCTCAGACAAACAGTCAAGTCGAAAGAGCTAATGGTCTGATAATGAGCGGCATTAAACCCCGACTGGTGCGGTCCCTACGGGAGTCTGGTAAACACTGGGTCGAAGAGCTTGACTCCGTACTATGGGGGCTACGGACCACACCTAATCGGACGACCGGATACACACGTTTCTTCATGGTGTACAGTGCAGAGGCTGTTCTGCCCTGTGACATTATTCATGACTCACCTCAAGTGCGCATGTACGAGGAGAGAGAAGCCGAGCTAGATCGATAAGACGACCTAGATGGACTGCAAGAGGAGCGCGATACAGCGCAAGCCCGTTCCGCATTTTATCAACAACAGGCCAGGCAATACCGGAGCAGAGAAGTGCAGGCCAAGACATACAATGTCGGCAAACTCGTTTTACGCCTCACGGAGAAGAAATGGACAAATTCAAACCAAAATGGGAGGGCCCCTTAATTATCGACGAAGTACTCATCGATGGAGCCTATCGCCTTCGGAGTGCACAGAACAACCGCCTTGAGCCGAACCCGTGGAACGCTGCCAGGCTCCGACGATTTTATGGATAGTTCGGTAGCAATTTTTTCCTCCTTTCAAGTTAGGTCTTGTCTTTTATCTTTTATGTTTTCTCCTTTTTTTTACATTTTCTCTCATTGGCAAGTATTCAGCTCTCCCGAACTGCCACAGGATAAGTACATCTTCGAATGTATCTACCTCAAATATACTTGGGGACTTCTTTAACGAAGCCCATTACCAATAAGTTTATTGCTTAAAATGTTGTCTATTTTTTACAGTCCTTCCTTGCCATTATATGCACCAATATGACTTAAGTTCTAGGCAAGCTGGGTTGCCTGGCTCCTATGCTTACCCCTACGTTTCTGATTGTTTGGCTAGGGCGTAAAGAAAGCAACTCTGCGATTGTTACAACCGGGTAATCCAGACATGTACCTCAGACTGGGTGAAGCCGAAAGCTAGCGCTCTTAAGGGAATGATCGGTCGGCGGATACACGACATATCACATTTTAAAGCGTATTTTAAACTACCACGGGATATGGCATCGTACAATCCTTTTCACAGGATCAAAAGCCTAGGCCCGCATCTGTATGCACGCCGACCCAGGGAAAGGAACCCCTAACGGAACTATTCTCTCTGGAAGATGTTTCTTACGTTAAACAGTAATATAACATAACTCCCCGAAAATAGTTTGTCTGTTCAAGCAATTATGAACGGATTGCCTGGTTTCCGAACATATCACGTGTTTACCACAGATATAGTATTCAGAAACATTCCAGCCTTTGGGTTTATGGAGGTTAAAGCAGAAGGTCGGCCATGACAACCTTTTTATAAATTTGGCTGGAGATAAGTTTGATGGTAAAAGTACATTAATACATAGAATCAAACGACTACTCTTTCTCTATTCCCTATATAAGGTTATCTAGTCTACAGTCCTGTTGTGAAAACTTGGCAGCTGTCTCTACTTGGTCATATACCAAATGCAGAGGAATTTCTTGTCCATCGGACCCTCGAGGTCCCACACGGGCCATATGATTTGGTTCAAGATGAGTGTAGCGCATCTTCACCATGGCCCAGGCTTCTCGAGCACCCATGCGACATGCTGATGCTTTCCACAGTTCGAAGCGGCGTCGAGCCCCTTTGAACAAGTCCGCCAAGTCCTCCGTAATTTCTGGAGGCGAATCGCCCGTCCATAAAGCCCTGGCCATACTCTTCATGGCCTTCCGAGCTCGCTCGTGGACCCTGGAAAGCTCTTGCAGCACGTCACCCTCAAAACCAGACACTCCCCCTTCAGGCTGCCCAGTTAACAAACCTGCAGGAAAAGTTTTATGAGAAACTTCCAAAATAAGAGACTATAAGGAGAGCTAGGTATAAGGGACATACTCAACATGCCGCCTTTTAGCCTCCGGTTCTCTTCCAAGGCGCTTGAGAGTTGGGCCCTTACGTCCTTTAGCTCCTATTCCAGCCTAATATTTTTATCCTTCGCTTGGTTTCTTTTATCTAGGGCTTGGGTCAATATGCGCTTGCCAGCAACTGTTTCCCCTTCGGCAATTTTTTTTCCGCCAAAGCAGCCCTTAGCCCCCTCTCCAGTTGGTCGTTCGACCCTATTGCTGTATTACAATTAGTATTGACATAACGACTCAATGATCATAACAAATATCATAGTATCCGGACACCATTGTTCTTACCACCAGCATCCTTTCTGGATTTCTTCGAATTTTCCAATTCGGCGGTGGCATTCGTGAGCTGGGTCCGGCACTCTTCAAGATCCTTGGATAAAGAGTTATTCTTTTCTTGAAGCACCTACAAAAACACAACGATCCTCAAATCAGTTGTACCAACTGCTTTAAGTCTCGGGGGCTACTGGCATGGGAACAACAAAATGTACACTTACCCGCATATCTTTCGAAAGCCGGTGAGTGGCTCCAGCAAGTCTGTCTTGAGCGGCTCGGATATAGGCATCTGCAGAGCTGAGGGCGTTAAATGCCACCTCAGAAAAGGCTAGGCCACGCATGGCTCCTTTCCGCCGCCGGTGAACCATCGCAACCTCCACTTTGGAATTAGTAACTGACATTCTGTCCGAATTCTCATGGAGGGGACAATCCGGCATGGAATTGAATTAACCCTTGACGGGCCGGATGCCGAATTGGATGGAGCTTGGTCTGCATGATCTCCGGAGACAGTCCGGTGTGTATTCCTCCTAAAGGGAAAAACAAAGCGGAAAGTTGTAATACCGAATTCACCGCCTAGCGTGTGTCAAAAAAACATACCTCTTTGAAGGTTCGCTGGTGTTCGCGGTCCTCTTTCACTTCAAGGCCTCACCCGATGCGGCCGTCACCCTCTGGGATGACGGTCTTCGCACAGTCCGGCGTGAGGAGCGTCGTCCCTGTTTAGTATGATAAAATACGGTGGGTAAGGCGCACTGGGAATCTTCTCTTTGATGAGATATATCCTAGGTACTTACGCGGGAAGAAGGAATGAGGCATGGGTAATTGGCTACAATAGCCACCAGGGTGCCCTCACAGCAGGCTTGATAGAAGACTCCCTCTTCTAACTCTATGCCTATGTCCGAATCTTCATCATATCCGGGGCCCGCATTCTGGAATCGGTACTCTGGCCGTGGGGCGGGACTATTAATCCCCTCGATCACCTTCCTCCACTCCTATTGGGAGAAACCAAATTTGGTTCGGTCAATACATCATAGCGAAAAAATGGGCAAATATAGCGGTCAAGAGAGAGACTTACCCAGTCAGGAGGATTGTACATTGAAAAAAAACCCCGGCACATTAAAGGGATGAAGTCTTGCTTCTCTCCCTTATAAAGACCTTCCAGGATGACGGCTAGAGTGGCAGGGTCATCCGGACCCGGGCGTAAGCAGCGCGAGGCATCATTCAGGCCATTATAATGCCACATTGGAAATCCTCTTGTTTGGAGCGGCTGCACGCATCGCTTTATTGAAATAGCCATCACTTTGATTATAGATAACCCCGAACTGGCGCGCAATCTGATCTTGTCGACCAGTCTGCTAACCTCTGCTCTCTCTTCTTCCGAGGGACTGTGGGGACACCAGTTGAAAAGCTTTTTTGGTAGAGCGCTGGAATATTTGGGGAGGCCTTGTCGAACTGGATCCGGCAGGGCAACATCCTCAATATAAAACCACTCCGAAGACCACTCTTGATGCCTTCTTTGGAGTACAGGGCAGATAGCCTATCCCGGCTATGCGCCATACTTCGGCACCCCCAACTTAAAATATGGATCCCTTTTCCGAGTGAGGGACAAGGCAGAAGAACTTTTGCCACAGCTCAAAACGAGGCTCGCAGCCCAAGAACAGTTCACATAAAGCGACAAAACACGCGATATGCAGGATAGACCCCGGCGTAAGATCGTGCAAGTGGAGGCCATAAAACTCCAGGAGTCCCCTAAGGAAGGGGTGGACGGGGAAACCTACGCCTCTTAAAAATAAAGGGACAAAACACACCCGCTCTCCATCGGAGGGGTTGGGAAAGCTCTCTGCTAGGGCTTGATTGTCAATAGAAGTTAGTTCGGCCCGGACGGGGACTAGATCCTCTGGAGGGAGATATCCCTGCGCTTGAAGTGTCCTCAGACGCACATGGGATATAAAGCATCTTTTCCAATCTCCTGCACGAGGGCCATGAGGGCACGAGGAAGAGCTTGGGGGCTAGCCATGTTTGAAGATTTTTTGCAGGCACTAGGGCTTCTTCCGTGTGGAATGGGATGGAGAGGCAACCGGGATCTATTCTCTTATATAGGCGCCTTCCCTACACAGTCAAGGGGGTATTTGTAAAACTGCCCAGACGGTTCGCATTCGTTGGACAGCTGGAAGCCAAGGCGATGGCGGCGAGGAATCTACGGGATACAATATTTAAAGAAGATGAACTATCATCCAAGAGGACTCACCTTGCAAGACTGAAGACATCAAGTCGGATACGATCTCGTCCTTGAAGGCAAGTCCGGGGGCTACTGAGGGAGTCATGTATTCAGGGGTCCTTAGGCGTCCGGGTCGATGAAGCTAGGTCGTATTGATGGGCCACAAAAGAAGAAGCAGAATACTCTCCCCCATATTCGGTCAGGACTACTATGTAGAAAGAAAGGCAAGCGAAGAGTCTGGATGTATCAATTACTTCCTCCCCAAGTCACCCTTATAACCCTAGGTTCTCTCTAGCGTGTATATAAGCTGGGGGTTTAGTCTGTAGAGGGGATCATCAACATCACAATATCCTCATAGGCTAGACTTTAGGGTTTAGCCATTACGATCTCGAGGTAGATCAACTCTTGTATTCATATTCATCCATATTGATATAGCAGGAAGTAGGGTATTACCTCGACCGAGAGGGCCTGAACCTGGATAAACATCGTGTCCCCAGCCTCCTGTTACCATCAATCCTCTAAACGCATAGCTTGGGCCCCCTACCCGAGATCTGCTGGTTTTGACACCGACAGGGATGCGCTTGTCCGAAATGTGGGGTAAGTTACGAATGTACCCCCACCGGTTTTAACCACGCAACGTCGAGGTGGAATTTCCGGATTAAGGGTAGAGGGGGCATTTCCCGTGTCTGGACCGCGAGACTGATTTCTGGCGCGGGGGGAGTTTTCGCGCGCGTCGAAATTTCAGGATAACAAGGCGCTGCGCGGGTTGAAGAGGCGGGAGTTTCACACCAGAAGAGACAAAAGATACTCGAGCTTGAAAATTTCGAGATAACAAGGCACGGATTCCATGTTCGCCAGAACAAACTTAATGTGTACAAAAAACAATTCATACAAGACACAAGAGAGTCATGTACCCTTTTACTATATTTCTATAAATGCCATTGAAAAAACTACAAGAAAATTGTAAAAAAATCGGGAGAACAAGATTAGCCTGTACATTACCAAATCAGTTTGCACTTCCCTCAACAACAACAAAAAACAAATCAATTCCCACCAAAAGAAAGAGTCATGTCCCTTTTCATATGATTACAAAAGCGAGGATCCTGAATTTAAATTTTTGGATCCACGTTATGTTGAATTCAAATATACCGTTAGGTGATCTCGCGGTTTATAATGGATGTAGTCCTACATTTTGATCTTCCATCTTATATGAATATTTTACTCCACCTTATGAATATATATTTTCGTCTACCACATGGACTAAATTTGAATTAATTTTCCTTATTTGAATACAATTGTTGTCAAGTTATACCATCATTTAAATATTATCTTGATAACAGAAAACATGCATATAGTAGTAATCATATTTCAATATGAACTACGTGTACCATACGATCTCCAATTCAAATATTAGTATCCATTTTATGTTGAATTCAAATCATAGTACATTGGTCTAGGTAGCGAGATGTTCGAAGTAATCTAAACCCTGTTTTCATATGTATAAATTTTGGCCGAATTGGGACAAGTTTTGGTATAAGCTTCTTGCAAAGTGCAAACTCGACATCCTCTCAAGAAGCCTTGTGGTTCCAAGAGGGAACGTGTCACCCTTGTGTGTGAAATGATATGCGCCGCCTCCCCCTGATTTTCTTTACAGAGGTAACATAGAACTGTATGAGTGCCATGTTAAATTTTGGAACTATTCCGGGTTCGTTTGGCCTTTTTATACACTAGCAAAAGAGCCCGTGCGTTGCAACGGGAGAAAAGCACAACACACACTCTTAACCCAACGACCATCACTCAAGACCACAAATAGGTCCATCTCCTTTATTTTAGCGAGGCATCAAATATTTGATGCCGCTTATCCTCACACCCTCGCCGATGGTGGACTCAGTGTTTGCACAAAATCAAAACATGTTTGAATATGGTTAATCTTAAGGCGTCGCTCTCTCCCTCTCTCCTCCCTCTCTCCTCCCACTCCCTCTCTCTCTCTCGCTTTCTCTGACACTTGCCATGATAAATTTGTTGTTTTCCCCTACGACGTTTTCAGAGGTATGCATGTGTAGTTATCAATATTTTCTTTTCCCTATATGGTTATAGTGGGTGTTTATTTGCAATCTGAATCGCCGCGGGTACCAAAGAAAAAAGGATCGTGCGCTATAGATTATAAGTTTGAGATCTAAATTAGACAATCATGTAGATGCTATAGAGCTAACCACGATAAAGAAAAGAATTTAAAAATATATGCCAACTCGTTGGAATCCAGTTGACGCCATGTACATTCATGTGTAGTTCAAGCGAGCAGCCGCATTCTATTTGTCTATCACACTGTCAAGCGGCTGTCACTTCAAAGTTTATCCACTCATCACGATGTGAGGCAGCGCTGAGAGATGTGTTGCGTACCTGCTAGCCTCGGCGTTGTGAGGTGCGTATAGGAGCCCGAGCTCGCGCGCCTGCGCGCTCCAACCCCTCCGCCAGCTCATCTTGCCGGAGGAGCAACACCAGTGTCGCCGTCCTGGTGCCTTACATTCCTTCCCGCATGGCTGGCCGCCTCATGTTACTTCGTCACGGAAGGACGCGGTGCCTTTCTTTCCTGAACACGATAAAGAAAAGAATTTAACATGCACACACTTTTAGAATTACATGAACACATTTTTTAGAAGGGCATTTAAAAATATGCACAATATTTCAATACATAAACTCTTTTTTGAACAATACAAACTTTTAAAATGCAAGTTCACCTTTTGAAAAAAACGTGTATTTTCTTTTTCAAAAAGCATTTAAAAAATAACCAACAGGTAAAATTAACATCATATTCAGATTTCACACGTTTTTCTAATGAAATTGCGTATATAACATGTTAAAATCGGAGTTACGGTTTAAAAGATACGGATGATTTAGAAAACAATTTGTTTGACTTTAATATATTCTATACTAATATTTAGAAAAACTTAACAGGTTAAAATAATCTCATATTCATATTCTACATATTTTTCTAATAAAAAATCATATATAACATGTTAAAATCAGAGTTACGGTTTAAAAGATACAGATAATTCAGAAAACCATTTGTTTGACTCTATTATCTGCTAAAATAATATTTAGAAATACATAATAGGTTAAAATAATCTCATATTCATATTCTACATATTTTTCTAATCAAATTTCATACATAACATGTTTAAATCGGGCGTACGGTCTAAAAGATATGGATGATTTAGAAAATCATTTGTTTGAGTTAAATATGACCTACGGATGAATTACCTAAAAGGTCAAGGGTGTTTGCGAAAAAATGTAAAATAACGGTTCGGATGACTTAAGTCCAGAGTGCGGGTTGATTTCAGGAAAATACAGGGGCGTTTTTGTAAAACGGTAAAATAACGGTTCGGGTGACTTAAGTTTGAAGTGCGGGTTCATTTCAGGAAAGTACAGGGGCTTTTTTGCAAAATGATGCGACGGAGGAACTGAAACCCTATTTTCTTTATTATTAGGTAGATATTAATTGAGTTTCTAGTCATTTATAGTGCATAATTCAAAATTGAACAGCAAGCACATTCTCCGGTGCACCAAAGTTGGTTGAAAAATCACATGTGTGTCATTGGGTGAATTACTAGGTCCCATGCAAGAAATGGTAATGAAATTCAAACATCTGGGCGTCGTGACTCGGCCGAGAACATTGAGAAACTTGGTTTTCAAATTCCTATAAATTCAAAACTCGCCTGAAAATCATGAAACTTGGCATGGTGTCATGCCATGGCACTAACATGATGTGGTACAAATTTGGTCGAATCGGAACAAGTTTTGGTATAAGCTTCTTGCAAACCGGAGCTTCTCTCAAGAAGGCTCGTGGTTTTGAGAGGGAACATGTCACCTTTGTGTGCCAAACGATATACGCTGCCCCCCTTGATTTTCATCACATAGGCTACATGGAACTATATGAGTGTCATGTTAAATTTCGGAATTATTTCGTGTTCATTTGGCCTTTTTATTCATTAATTGAGTTTCTGGCCATTTAATGATCTTTCTTTTGGATCTTCGCCCATAGTCGGGTTGTGATGTTTTGAATAATGTATTGCTTATGTTATGTTTTGTGTGAAGTGGTGAGTGTAAGCCAACTATCTCCTTTTGCAATTTAATCCCTCTTTTACATGAGTCGTGCAAAGATACCAAACTTGAGATCATTCTAGGATGGGCTTATACCTTTAAGTCATGCCTCGACACGTAGGAGGTATAGTCCCATCCTGGGCATTGTGCAAAGATACCAAACTTGAGATCATTCTAGGATGGGCTTATACCTTTAAGTCGTGCCTCGACACGTAGGAGGTATAGTCCCATCCTGGGCATTACACTCCCTCACCCTCCTCGCCTCTCTGTCAAACCGCCTACACAAAAAATGTCATGTGTACTGCCCGGGAAAAGCCCCGCCCTCAACTTTTAAATACCCATAGTATAATTTTGTATCAATGAATTGCACCATGGAGCAGAAAACCAAAAGGAAAAGGTGGTACATGTAAACAAATATACAGTTCAAGCTCTAGCTAGCGATTCGGAATGTAAACTGTGCATGTGATTATACGTATAAGTTACTTCAAAGTACGGAGTCCATTCTTGCAATGTGGTCTGATAACCCACAAGTATAGGGGATCGCAACAGTTTTTGAGGGTAGAGTATTCAACCCAAATTTATAGATTCGACACAAGGAGAGCCAAAGACTATTTCCAAGTATTAGCAGCTGAGTTGTCAATTCAACCGCACCTGGAGATTAATTATCTGCAGCAAAGTGATCAGTAGCACAACAAGAGACGTCCATTTTGCATCATGATTTTATATCGATATTTATTGCATTATGGGCTGTTACTACACATTATGTCACAATACTTATACCTTTTCTCTCTTATTTTACAAGGTTTACATGAAGAGAGAGAATGCCGATAGCTGGAATTCTGGGCTGGAAAAGGAGCAAATATTAGAGACCTATTCTGCACAACTCAAAAAGTCCTGAAACTCCATGAAAGTCAGTTTTGGAATATATTAAAAATATTGGGCGAAAAGCACCAGAGGGGGGCCACCCACCGCCACGAGGGTGCGGGGCGCGCCCTACCCCCCTGGGCGCGCCCCCCTGCCTCGTGGGCCACTTGGAAGCCCCCCGATGCCCATTTCTGGTATAAGGTGTCTTCTGCCCTGGAAAAAATAAGAAGGAAGCTTTCGGGACGAAGTGCCGCCGTCTCGAGACGGAACCTTGGCGAACCAATCTAGGGCTCCGGTGGAGCTGTTCTGTCGGGGAAACATCCCTCCTGGAGGGGGAAATCGTCACAATTGTCATCACCATCGGTCCTCTCATCGAGAGGGGGTCAATCTCCATCAACATCTTCACTAGAACCATCTCCTCTCAAACCCTAGTTCATCTCTTGTATCCAATCTTTGTCCCAAAACCTCAGATTGGTACCTGTGGGTTGCCAGTAGTGTTGATTACTCCTTGTAGTTGATGCTAGTTGGTTTATTCGGTGGAAGATCATATGTAGATCCTTTATGCATATTAATACCCCTCTGATTATGAACATGAACATGATTTATGAGTAGTTACATTTGCTTCTGATGAAATGCGAGAAGTCTTGCTATAAGTAGTCATGTGAATTTGGTATTCGTTCGATATTTTGATGAGATGTATGTTGTCTTTCCTCTAGTCGTGTTATGTGAACATCGACTACATGACACTTCACCATTGTTTGGGCCTAGAGGAAGGCATTGGGAAGTAATAAGTAGATGATGGGTTGCTAGAGTGACAGAAGCTTAAACCCTAGTTTATGCGTTGCTTCGTAAGGGGCTGATTTGGATCCATATGTTTCATGCTATGGTTAGGTTTACCTTAATACTTCTTTTGTAGTTGCGGATGGTTGCAATAGGGGTTAATCATAAGTGGGATGCTTTTCCAAGGAAGGGCAGTACCCAAGCACCGGTCCACCCACATATCAAATTATCAAAGTAACGAACGCGAATCATATGAGCATGATGAAAACTAGCTTGACGATAATTCTCATGTGTCCTCGAGAGCGCTTTTCCTTATATAAGACTTTGTCCAGGCTTGTCCTTTGCTACAAAAAGGATTGGGCCACCTTGCTGCACCTTGTTTACTTTTGTTACTTGTTGCTCATAACGAATTACCTTATCACAAAACTATCTATTACCAATAATTCCAGTGCTTGCAGAGAATACCTTACTGAAAACTGCTTATCATTTCCTTCTGCTCCTTGTTGGATTCGACACTCTTACTTATCAAAAGGACTATGATAGATCCCCTATACTTGTGGGTCATCAAGACTCTTCTCTGGCGCCATTGCTGGGGAGTGAAGCGCCTTTGGTAGGTGGAATTTGGTAAGGAAAAATTTATATAGTGTGCTGAAATTTACTGTCACTTGTTACTATGGAACATAATCCTTTGAGGGGCTTGTTTGGGGTATCTTCACACTAACCAGTAGAGCAAAGAGTTGCTCCTCAACCTACTGAACCTACTGAATTTTTTTACTTTGAAATTCCTTCGGGTATGATAGAGAAACTGCTAGCTAATCCTTTTACACGAGATGGAATATTGCACCCCGATTTGCGCCTAATCTATGTGGATGAAGTTTGTGGATTATTTAAGCTTGCAGGTATGCCCGAGGATGTTATCAAGAAGAAGGTCTTCCCTTTATCTTTGAAGGGAAAGGCATTGACATGGTTTAGGCTATGTGATGATATGGGATCATGGATCTACAACCGATTGAAATTGGAATTTCATCATAAGTTTTATCCTATGCATCTGGTTCATCGTGATCGTAATTATATATATAAATTTTGGCCTCGCGAAGGAGGAAGTATCGCTCAAGCTTGGGGTATGATTAAGTCAATGTTATATTCATACCCCAATCATGAGCTCTCGAGAGAAATTATTATTCAAAGAATTTATGCTCGGCTTTCTCTCAATAATCGCTCCATGCTCGATAATTCTTGTACTGGTTCTTTTATGATGAAGACTATTGAATTCAAATGGGATTTATTGGAAAGAATTAAATGCAACTCTAAAGATTGGGATCTCAACGAAGGTAAGGAGTCACGTATAACACCTAACTTTGATTGTGTTAAATTTTTTATTGATACCAATGTTTTCCATGAATTTAGCACTAAATATGGACTTGATTCTGATATAGTAGCTTCTTCTATGAATCATTTGCTGCTCATGTTGATCTCCCTAAGGAGAAGTGGTCTAAATATCATCCTCCCATTGAAGTAAAAGTAGTTAAACCTGTTAAAGTTGAAGAAAAAAATTATCACTTATAATCTTGATCATATTGTTCCTACCGCTTATATTGAGAAACCACCTTTCCCTGCTAGAATAAAGAATCATGCTAAAGCTTCAACTATGGTTCGTAAGAGTAATTCTAGAATACCTACACCCTTTGAGCAAATTAAAGTTGAAGCTAGTATTGCTATGGTTAAGGATCTCTTGGTCGATAATATTAATGGGCATGTTATTTACTTCTGTAACGAAGCTGCTAGAATTGCTAGACCTAATACTAAAAATAAACATAGACCTATTGTAGGCATGCCTGTTATTTCTGATAAAATAGGAGATCATTGCTATCATGGTTTATGTGATATGGGTGCTACTACGAGTGCAATACCTCATTCTTTATACGAAGAAATTTTGCATGATATTGCACCTGCTGAGATAGAAGATATTGATGTTACTATTACGCTTGCCAATAGAGATACTATTTCACCAATTGGGATTGTTAGAGATGTTGAAGTATTGTGTGGGAAAGTTAAATACCCTACTGATTTTCTAGTTCTTGGTTCCCCACAAGATGACTTTTGTCCCATTATATTTGGTAGACCCTTCTTGAATACTGTTAATGCTAGGATAGACTGCGGAAAGGATATTGTTACTGTTGGTTTACGAGATATGTCTCATGACTTTAACTTTGCTATATTTCATAGACAACCCCATGATAAAGAATTTCCTAGTAAGGATGAAATTATTGGTCTTGCTTCTATTGTCGTGCCTCCTAATGATCCTTTATAACCATATTTGCTTGACCATGAAAACGATATGTTTATGAATGAAAGAAGGGAAATAGATGAAGTGTTATTTAAACAGGGACCTTTATTGAAACACAACTTGCATGTTGAAATCCTAGGGGATCCTCCTGCACCCAAGGGTGATCCCGTGTTTGAGCTTAAACCATTACCTGATACTCTTAAATATGATTATCTTGATGAAAAGAAGATATATCTTGTTATTATTAGTGCTAACCTTTCAGAGTAGGAATAAGAGAAATTATTGAAAACACTGAAGAATCACTGTGCTGCTATTGGATATACTCTTGATGATCTCAAGGGCATTAGTCCCACTATATGCCAACACAAATAAAATTGGAGAAAGACGCTAAACCGGTTGTTGATCACCAACGACTGTTAAATCCTAAGATGAAAGAAGTGGTAAGGAAAGAAGTACTAAAGCTTCTGGAGGCAGGTATAATTTATCCTATCGCTGATAGTTAGCGAGTAAGTCCTGTTGTGACACCCCGAGACCGATGCGCCAGGTGTCAGCCAGTTATTCGTTATCGTTGCCATGTCATCTTGCTTGCCTGTTGCATCTTGCCATGTCATCGTGTGCATTGCATCCTCATGTTTTCAAAAACTTGCATCCGGCCGAACCCCCTCGTCCTTTCCGTTGTCCATTCTGGGCCCAGACACACTTGCACGGGCCCGCGGCGCCTCCGAATATTTATTTTATGTGTGGCCAGAAAATGTTCTCTGAATGGGATGAAACTTGGCATGTGGTGTTATTATAGTGTAGACAGGCCGCCTGCCAAATTTCATCACATTCGGAGCTCGTTTGATAGCCCAACCGTTAAATATAGCGGCACTAGTCGCTCGTTAAAACGCCGGACGTTTTCGGTCTCCGAAAACACCCGCGGGCCTCTTCTCTTCTCTCCCCACAACCATGTCTTCAACAGCCCTCAAGCCCATCCTAACCCCCTCCATGCTCTCGGTCGTCGGATCAGGATCGCGTGGCCGAAAACCGCTCCTCATTTGGACACTCCTAACTCCCTCTACCTATATATATGTCTCTCCCCCCGAAATTTTTGTAGATGAAACCCTAGCCCCGCTCCCACCGCGCGTCGGACATGTCCGTTCCGCCGCCGGACATGTCCACCCCGCAGCCACGTCGCCCGGGCCAATCCCGAACCGACACGTCATCGCGCTGCCGCCTCCGCGCCAATCGTCAGCCACCACCTATCCCGCCACCGCGAGCCGCCGCCGCAGCCTGCTCGGGCCCGTGCCAGGCCCGCGCAGCCCATCCGCCGCCGTCACTCGCTGCGAGGCCGCGCGCCGCCAGGCCTCGTCCGCCTCCACCGCTGCCGGCCTCGCCGCCAGCAACTGCCGCCGCGCCTCCGCCGCCGTCCATCGGACAGCGCCGCTGCCCCGAGCCTGCCGCCGTCGGCCTCCGCCCACCGGAGCACCGCAGCCCGCCGCTGGCCTCGTCTCGCCCTCCAGCCAGCCGGGATCCACCAGATCTGGGTCCCTGCAACCCGATCCTGGCCTCATCAGCCCCACCGGACCGCGCAGCCGCTCTCACCAGAGATCCAGCCGCCATCGTCATTGACCTGCCGCCGCCACCTTCGGCCTCTGCGCATGGACGTCGCCCGCAGTCGCCACCTGGGCCGCCTCCCTCCGCACATGGGTCAGGCCCAGCCGTAGGGCCCAGCTTCAGGGCCCAATGCCTCGGCCTACCTCTCCATCCTCCTAATGGGCCAGGCCCATGGTGAGCGCCCTAAACGCTGCCCCGTGCGAAGAATACTATTTAGCGCTCAGCCGTGTTTTCTGGAAATTTCGCTAAGTCCCTGACTGTTGTAAATAAGTGTGCATGTTTGAGTGGCTGTAATTTCTTGTGTGGTAATCCAAATGATGCATATAATATGGTAAAATGATCGTTGTGATATGCTCTTCATTTTGTTCCACTGTGGCATGCTTGTTTGAGTTCTTCTTGATGCCCTAATCATCATTGCAAGAGTGATATATGTTTAAAACTGTTGTTAACTGTAATTTTGTTAGCATGTTTGAGATGTGATAACTTTGTGCATGTTTATCCAAATGGAGCATATGATATGTCAAAATATTCATTGTGAAGTGCTCTACATGAGGGTTGCTGTAGCATTCATGTTAGCTGCCATATTGCCATGTTAATCTCTGTTGCAAAAGTGCATGTGGTTGTTAAGTGCTAAAACTTGTTATGAGATGCTAATTTGACTTGCTCATTGCTACTCGTGTGATTGTCTTTATGCCACATGTCTAGATGTTTTAGAAGCACAATCTTATGGTATTTGTTGTGGTGCAATCCACTTTCCATGATATGCCTTGAGGTGACTTAAACAATCTTGTAAACATGCCATGCCAATGTTGTTGTTTTATACTTAGTGAAAAAACTACTAAGTCTGGAATCTGTTAAACCTGAGGCCATGTTTGCTTGATGCCCTAGTCAAATCCATGCATGTTTTAGTATGTCAAGTGATAATGTCTTGTTGTCCATGTCATTGTCTATCCATCCATGCCCTTGTTTGCACATATGGCCTATTGTAGCTTATTTATTTCTTACTCTCAGGTTGCAATAAAGTTACCTGTCAGACTTTTATCAGCATGATCAATTTGGTGAAGCTTGTTGTTATTGATCCATGCCTCATATGGAGTTGCTCCAATGGAGTTGTTTGATGTATGCTATGTCTATTACATGTCCATGATCTTTATATACTTAGTAGAGTTGATACGCTTGCTGTTTTGTGCCTCTGAAGGCAGCATCGTGATAATGTTTTTGCCTTCCCAAATTTTGGCTAAGTCTGGATAAATTTATTGCAACTTGCCATGCTTGTTTAATTGTGTTCCAGCAAGCTTTTGGCAGTGTTCTAAGTTCATGCTTGTTAAGTATCATGTCTATTTCACATCCATGCCTCTTGTTATCATGTTTGGGTGCTGTAGCATATATATACCTTGCTCCAAAGTTGCTATGTTGCTGTTTTTGACAGCTTGTTATTATATCTTGTTTCATGTATATGTGTTAAACCGTTGCTCCGTTTTGAGTGTGTCCTATATGAAACTTGTGTGAATTTGCATGTAGAAGCATAACATCATGTTTTTTTATGGTTGGAGTGTGTCTGCTTGATGTTTGGGTGCATCTTGCACCGTTGCCATGTTTGTCTTGTTTTGCTCATTTCTTCTAGGCCGTAGCTCCGAATTAAACAAACTTTATATGTAAATTTACTAGAATTTCGAGTAGATCATCATGGTGCATGTTAACTTGCTGTTTAACAGCTTGAACTTAAGATTTGTTCAGATCTGGACCAAAGTCAAAATGTGCATATGAGGACTTACCGGAATTGTTATATGTGGATTCCGGCCTCATTTAAACTTGTTGGTTCGTGTTGTTATTGTGTGCTTCATCCCTTGCCATGAATTGCATCATATAGACTTGTCTTGAATCATACTTGGTTGAGCATCTTGTCATGTTCTTGAGTGGCGTGTTTACCTTGTTGTGTGCTTTCTTCTCGCTAGTTTTTTTCGTTGCGATCGTGAGGATTCGTTCAACTACACGTGGTTCGTCTTCAAGGCTTCTTCTTAGACTTCATCATGGACTCATTCTTCTTCCTTGCGGGATCTCAGGAAAGATGACCATAACCTTGGATACCTTTACTATCATTGCTATGCTAGATGTCTCGATGCTTTCGTTATATGTCGTGCTACCCATCATTTTGTCAGCCCCTCTCCTTGTGGCCATGAAACCTCTAACTTTTGACACCTTCCCACCAAACCATTGTTTGGCCATGTTACCCTCTTGCTCAGCACCTCTTATAGCGTTGTTAGTTGCAGGTGAAGATGAAGATCGATCCATGTCGGATCTTGTTGTTGGAATATCACATTATATCTTATATATATATATATATATATTAGCACACCTATATACTTGGAAATGGGTGGAAGGCTTGGCCTTTTGCTCGGTGTTTTGTTCCACTCATGCCACCTTAGGAGCCGATAAATCGGCGTTATGTTCCTTGATTTTGCGTTCCTTACACGGTTGGGTATATGGGGACCCCTTGACATTTCGTCTTTGAATAAAACTCCTCCAGCAAGGCCCAACATTGGTTTTAATTTGCTCATAATAAAAACTTAATTAATTAATTAATTGCATAGGGAGTTAGCGCTACCCGAGGATTCTTTCTACATAGCAGGGGGGCCAGTGCTGATGGTGTTGGTCCCAAACGGGCGGACTGCGGGGCCACCTGGGGGAAACCCGAGGGCTGGTTTTACTCGTAGGATGTCCCATCCGGTTCTGGCCTGAGACGAGATACGCGCGGCTACTATCAGGGTGTCGGCATGCTGGGAGGTCTTGCTGGACTTGTTTTACCATTGTCGAAATGTCTTGTGCAACAGGAATTCCGAGTCAGATCGGGCCTTCCCTAAGATAAGGGGTAATATTATTATTACTTCTGCTGATCGTGAGAGCTTGTGATGGGCTAAGTTGGGACACCCCTGCAGGGTTATGATCTTTCGAAAGCCGTGCCCGTGGTAATGTGGCAGATTCGAATTTGTCAATGTCCAGTTGTAGAAAACTTGACAGAGGATCCAAAGTAAAACACACAACTGTGTGAGTAACCATGACTATCTCTTTTCACTTTGAGAAGAGAACACGGTAGGGTTATGTTTGACTCGTAGGTAGTTCAGGATCTTTAGCGATCATTACTAGTTTGCGACCATTTCGTACATGCTCATCTTATTCTTGTACTCGTAAGTTAGCCATCATATTTTTGCTTAGCCGCTGCCGCAACCTCACCACTTTACCTCTTCCTACCCTTTAAGCTTTGCTAGTCTTGATACCCATGGTTATGGGATTGCTGAGTCCTCGTGGCTCACAGATACTACAACAACAGTTGCAGGTGCAGGTTTCCGATGACTTGACGTGAGAGCAATGTTTCCTTTTGTTGGAGTTCTTTCTTCTTCTTCTTCGTCAGTCTTGGGCTAGGTTCCTGGTCGGCAGCCTGGGATAGCAGATGGATGTCGTTGTGCTTTTCATGTTCGCATCCGTAGTCAGATGCCTTGTATTCATGTTGTTGTATTCATGTGACTTGTATGAATTGTTGTATGCCCCATGTATGTATGTAATGGTACGATGTAATGACATCCATCTTGCTAAGCGCCCGAAATGCGGTTGTTCCCCAATCATGTAAGTGTCACGTGATCGGGATAGAATCGCATCTTGGGTCTGACAAGTTGGTATCAGAGCCTCGACCGACCATAGGAGCCCCCTTGATTGATCGTAGTTTGGCCCTTGTTGAGTCTAGCAGAAAACTTTTTCGGAGTCTAGCTATATCGGAGAGTAGGAATTCTTTTTACTCCTCAGCCCCTTCGTCGCTCTGGTGAGGAATCTTGACGTAGGTGTTTTGAATTTCCCCTCTTCCATTTCAAATTTTTTTAGGATCATGTGGTTAGTTTTCGTTTGTTGCGTTGTCAGTTCTTTCATCTGGTGCATCTCTCCTCAAGTGGATTCGACCCTCTTCTTCTTTCCAAGTTCAATTCTCGGTTCTTTCCAACAGGTGTTGTTTCCGCTCCGAAATTGGTCTTTATTTTCCCACCCGCCCATCCTTTTTCTTCTCGAAGTCAGAGTCCTTAATAGAGTATCCATCCTACTCGTGTGAAGTCTTTGCCTTCTTGCATCAATTGTTTCAACTAGAGAATTCTCCTCTCGTTCGTCCTTCTTCATCTATTTCTTTTCCGGTGGAATCAATTCAAGTTTTTGGTGTTCACCATATTTTTTTCCCTCGGCTCGGATATTCCGCTTGCTCATTTACCTCTCGCCATTAATTATTCCGGAGTTCCGAAGACATCTCAGGAGATTCATCTGCCTTTCAATTAATTCGAGGTTGTCACCTCCTTTGAGTCTTTAAATTGTTCCGGTGCATCATCTCTTTTTGATTCTTTTCAACGGTGTTTCTTTTCGGTGGGCTCATAACCCACAGGTCTTTTCCCAGGATCTTACCTGACTCTTCTAATTTCCCGGAGTATTCCTAAATTCTTTTCAAGTGTGACGTAACTACGGATTCCATCAGTCATATGCCTTCTCCAAGATCGCTTTCAATTCTTTTCATCGTTGGTTCAACCTTTTTTCTCTTTTCATACTTCCGGAGTATCTCAATAAATTTTGGTGGTATTTCTCGTCATCATTTCAAGACCGACGAAGAGTACCTCTAAATCTTGTCCGTTCTCTCGACTGTTCATCGTTCTAGCTTCATGCTATCCTCTTACTTGTTCCGATTCGTGTCAAATTCTTTCTTCAACCATCTGGAGTATTTCATGAATTATTTCTATTGCGTTCCTCCGAAGGCCATCATTTCAGAAGATTTCTTCGTTCTTAGTTTTCAACTTCGTCCTCCAACTATTCTTCATTCATGCCTCTTCGTTCGTCTCACATTCTTCCGGTGCTTCGTCCTAATATTCTTAATTAGTACGTGATCTCTTCGTTCTTTTGTATCTAAATTCCCCAAGTGTTTTATTCTTCCCGACGTTTTATTCTCTTGTTTTCACTCGATTTTAATTCTTCCTGGTGGCTCGTTCAAGATTCTTTTCTTTGTCATCATATTAATTCGTTTGTTCTTTCCAATTCTACAGGTGTTTCATGAATATTTTCGCAAGTTCGCGATATATCCCTCTTTAATCATTTCAACGGGAATAAGTAGTATGCAAATCCATTGCTTCTCATCAATTTAATTGGTGGAGGATAAGCATAATATAATTCTTATTCTTTTCATCAAGTTGATTTAATCCTTCCCTTCGGAATTTGTTCTTGATGAATAAATTCTAATCCGAGGTGTTTTATTCTTTTCTTCCCGGCGTTCTTAGTTTCACGGCCTTCTCATCGGAACCCCGACTAATCATCGCAAGGCTTTAATCTTATTATTTTCGTCCTTCATTTCTATATCATCATCCTTTTGTTACCGGAGTTCCTCTTGGTGTCTCTTCATGATTTAATTCTTTCTTCAAATATATTGAGCAATTCTTGTGGATCAGCGCAAGCATTCTTATTCTTGCCTCTCAGGCGCAATTAATTCTCCGTATTCTTTTGAAGTGCAGTTTTGCATTTCTTCCTTCATCTCATCTATTCAATCTTTTGGTTACGGCATAATTCACCTCAACTTTTGAGATGATTATATAAGTCCAAATCAAGCTTATTCTTTTGTGGTTGTTTTTCTCAACAACTCCGTTCAAGTATTTCTCTTATAAATTATCGTTCATGTCACTCGTGCTCAAAGTTGTCATCTTCTTATGCGTCTTTTAATTGCTTTTTCCCATTCTTCCGGAGGCATGTATTCTTCTTCTCGTCATGTATCGTTCCATCGTCTCATGGTCTATTCACTCCACTGCTAGCCGGAGTGCTGCCCGAATTCCTTTGTTCGAATTCCTTCTATCTTTTATCAACGAGAGTGGTTTCGAATTTATTCTTGTTCCTTCAGCTCTTGTTTCGTGCCTTTCAACCTCCTTGATTCTCGTCGTATTCCTTGTTCCTCTTCTTTAACAAAGTCTTTGCAGCTTCGTTCTTCTTTGTTGTATCCTTTCTTTCAAGTTATTAAACCTCCCAAGGTTCTTTGGTTTCACTCTTTTGTCCTTGAAGAACTTTGTTCTTCCTTTTTCTCTTCCGTCTCGTTCCTAAGATCTCGGGATGAGATCTCTTGTTAGTAGGGGAGTGTTGTGACACCCCGAGACCGATACACCAGGTGTCAGCCAATTATTCGTTGTCGTTGCCATGTCATCTTGCGTGCATGTTTCATCTTGCCATGTCATCATGTGCATTGCATCCTCATGTTTTCAAAAACTTGCATCCGGCCAAACCCCCTCGTCCTTTCCGTTGTCCGTTCTAAGCCCAGACACACTTGAACGCGCCCGCGGCGCCTCCAAATATTTATTTTATGTGTGGCCGGAAAATGTTCTCGGAATGTGATGAAACTTGGCATGTGGTCTTATTATAGTGTAGACACGCCGCCTGCCAAATTTCATCGCATTCGGAGCTCGTTTGATAGCGCAACCGTTAAATATAGCGGCACTAGTCGCCGGTTAAAACGTCGGACGTTTTCGATCTCCGAAAACCCCCGCGGGCCTCTTCTCTTCTCTCCCCACAACCCCCTCTCCAACAGCCCTCAAGCCCATCCTAACCCCCTCCATGCTCTCGGTCGTCGGATCAGGATCGCCTGGCCGAAAACCGCTCCTCATTTGGACACTCCTGGCTCCCTCTATATATATATATATATATATATATATATATATATATATATATGTGTGTGTGTCTCCCCCCGAAATTTTCGCAGATGAAACCCTAGCCCCGCTCCCACCACGCGCCGGACATGTCCGTTCCGCCACCGGACATGTTCACCCCGTAGCCACGTCGCCCGGGCCAATCCCGAGCCGACACATCATCGCGCCACCGCCTCCGCGCCAATCGTCCGCCGCCACATGTCCCACCACCGCGCGCTGCCGCCGTAGCCCGCTCGGGCCCATGCAGCCCATCCGCCGCCGCCGCTCGCTGCGAGGCCGCGCGCCGCCCGGCCTCGTCCGCCTCCACCGCTGCGGGCCTCGCCACCGGCAACTGCCGTCGTGCCTCCGCTGCCGTCCACCGGATAGCGCCGACGCCCCAAGCCAGCCGCCGCGGGCCTCCGCCCACCGGAGCACCGTAGCCCGCCGCCGGCCTCGTCTCGCCCTCCAGCCGGCCGGGATCTGCCGGATCTGGGTCCCTGCGACCCGATCCCGGCCTCGTCAGCCCCACCGGACCGCGCAGCCTCTCTCGCCGGAGATCCAGCCGCCATCGCCGTTGACCTGCCCCCGCCTCCTTCGGCCTCTGCGCGTGGACGTCGCCCGCAGTCGCCTCCTAGGTCGCCTCCCTCCGCACATGGGCCAGGCCCAGCCGCAGGGCCCAGCTCCAGGGCCCAACGCCCCGGCCTGCCTCTCCATCCTCGTAATGGGCCAGGCCCATGGTGAGCGCCCTAAACCCTGCCCTGTGCGAAGAATACTATTTAGCGCTCAGCCGTGTTTTCTGGAAATTTGGCCAAGTCCCTGACTGTTGTAAATAAGTGTGCATGTTTGAGTGGCTGTAATTTCTTGTGTGTTGATCCAAATGATGCATATAATATGTCAAAATGATCGTTGTGATATGCTCTTCATTTTGTTCCACCGTGGCATGCTTTTTTGAGTTTTTCTTGATGCCCTAATCATCATTGCAAGTGTGCTATATGTTTAAAACTATTGTTAACTGTATTTTTGTTAGCATGTTTGAGATGTGATAACTTTGTGCATGTTTATCCAAATGGAGCATATTATATGTCAAAATATTCATTGTGAAGTGCTCTACATAAGGGTTGTCGTAGCATTCATGTTAGGTGCTATATTGACATGTTAATCTCTGTTGCAAAAGTGCATGTGGCTGTTAAGTGCTGAAACTTATTATGAGATGCTAATTTGACTTGCTCATTGCTATGGGTGTGATTGTCTTCATGCCACATGTCTAGATGTTTTAGAAGCACAATCTTATGGTCTTTGCTGTGGTGCAATCCACTTTCCATGATATGCCTTGAGGTGACTTAAACAAGCTTGTAAACATGACATGCCAATGTTGCTGTTTTATACTTAGTGAAAAAACTGCTAAGTCTGGAATCTGTTAAACCTGATGCCATGTTTGCTTGATGCCCTAGTCAAATCCATGCATGTTTTAGTATGTCAAATGATCATGTCTTGTTGTCCATGTTATTGTCTATCCATCCATGCCCTTGTTTGCACATATGGTCTGCTGTAGCTTATTTATTTCTTGCTCTCAAGTTTCTATGAAGTTACCTGTCAGACTTTTATCAGCATGATCAATTTGGTGAAGCTTGTTGTTATTGATCCATGCCTCATATGGAGTTGCTCCAATGGAGTTGTTTGATGTATGCTATGTCTATTACATGTCCATGATCTTTATATACTTAGTAGAGTTGACATGCTTGTTGTTTTGTGCCTCCAAAGGCAGCATCGTGATGATGTTTTTGCCTTCCCAGATTTTGGCTAAGTCTGGATAAATTTATTGCAACTTGCCATGCTTGTTTAATTGTGTTCCAGCAAGCTTTTGGTGGTGTTATAAGTTCATGCTTGTTAAGTATCATGTCTATTTCACATCCATGCCTCTTGTTATCATGTTTGGGTGTTGTAGCATATATATACCTTGCTCGAAAGTTGCTATGTTGTTGTTTTTGACAGCTTGTTGTTATATCTTGTTTCATGTGTATGTGTTGAACCGTTGCTCCGTTTTGAGTGTGTCCTATATGAAACTTGTGTGATTTTGCATTTAGAAGCATAATATCATGTTGTTTTCCTGGTTAGAGTGTGTTTGCTTGATGTTTGGGTGCATCTTGCACCGTTGCCATGTTTGTCTTGTTTTGCTCATATCTTCTAGGCCGTAGCTCCGAATTAAACAAACTTTATATGTAAATTGACTAGAATTTCGAGTAGATCATCATGGTGCATGTTAACTTATTGTATAACAACTTGAACTTAAGATTTGTTCAGATCTGGACCAAAGTCAGAATGTGCATATGAGGGCTTACCGAAATTGTTATATGTGGATTCCGGCCTCATTTAAACTTGTTGGTTTGTGTTGTTCTTGTGTGCTTCATCCCTTGCCATGAATTGCATCATATAGAATTGTCTTGCATCATACTTGGTTGAGCATCTTGTCATGTTCTTGAATGGCGTGTTTACCTTGTTGTGTGCTTTCTTCTCGCTAGTTCTTTTCCGTTGCGATCGTGAGGATTCGTTTGACTACACGTGGTTCATCTTCAAGGCTTCTTCTTCGACTTCATCATGGACTCATTCTTCTTCCTTGCGGGATCTCAGGCAAGATGACCATCACCTTGGATACCTTTACTATGATTGCTATGCTAGATGTCTCGATGCTTTCGTTATATGTCGCGCTACCCATCATTTTGTCAGCCCCTCTCCTTGTGGCCATGAAACCTCTAACCTTTGACACCTTCCCAGCAAAGCGT
Source organism: Secale cereale (assembly GCA_902687465.1). Taxonomy (NCBI): domain Eukaryota; kingdom Viridiplantae; phylum Streptophyta; class Magnoliopsida; order Poales; family Poaceae; genus Secale; species Secale cereale. The sequence goes on from LR738709.1 coordinate 328,599,851, forward strand.
TGTTTGGCCATGTTACCCGCTTGCTCAGCCCCTCTTATAGCATTGTTAGTTGTAGGTGAAGATGAAGATCGATCCATGTCGGATCTTATTGCTGGAATATCACAATATATCTTATATATATATATATATATATATATATATATATATATATATATATATATATATATATATATATATATATATATATATATATATATATATATATATATATATATATATATATATATATTAACACACCTATATACTTGGCAATTGGTGGAAGGCTTAGCCTTTTGCTCGGTGTTTTGTTCCACTCATGCCACCTTAGGAGCCGATAAACCGGCGTTATGTTCCTTGATTTTGCGTTCCTTACATGGTTGGGTATATGGGGACCCCTTGACAGTTCGTCTTTGAATAAAACTCCTCCAGCAAGGCCAACATTGGTTTTAATTTGCTCATAATAAAAACTTAATTAATTAATTAATTGCATAGGGAGTTAGCGCTACCCGAGGATTCTTTCTACATAGCAGGGGGGCCAGTGTTGATGGTGTTGGTCCCAAACGGGCGGACTGCGGGGCCACCTGGGGGAAACCCGAGGGCTGGTTTTACTCGTAGGATGTCACATCCGGCTGTGGCCTGAGACGAGATACGCGCGGCTACTATCAGGGTGTCGGAACGCCGGGAGGTCTTGCTGGACTTGTTTTACCATTGTCGAAATGTCTTGTGCACCGGGAATTTCGAGTCTGGTCGGGCCTTCCCTAAGATAAGGGCTAATATTATTATTACTTCTGCTGATCGTGAGAGCTTGTGATGGGCTAAGTTAGGACACCCCTGAAGGGTTATGATCTTTCGAAAGCCGTGCTCGTGGTTATGTGGCAGATTGGAATTTATTAATGTCCGGTTGTAGAAAAATTGACAGAGGATCCGAAGTAAAACACACAACTATGTGAGTAACCGTGACTGTCCCTTTTCATTTTGAGAAGAGAACATGCTGGGGTTATGTTTGACTCGTAGGTAGTTCAGGATCGTTAGCGATCATTACTAGTTTGCGACTGTTTGCGTAGATGCTCACCTTATTCTTGTACTCGTAAGTTAGGCACCATATTTTTCCTTAGCCGCTGCCGCAACCTCACCACTTTACCTCTGCCTACCCTTTAAGCTTTGCTAGTATTGATACCCATGGTTATGGGATTGTAGAGTCCTCATGGCTCACAGATACTACAACAACAGCTGCAGGTGCAGGTTTCCGATGATTTGACGTGAGAGCGATGTTTCCTTTTGTTGGAGTTCTTTCTTCTTCTTCTTCGTCAGTCTTGGGCTAGGTTCCTGGTCGGCAGCCTGGGATAGCAGATGGATGTCATTGTGCTTTTCATGTTTGCATCCGTAGTCGGATGCCTTGTATTGATGTTGTTGTATTCATGTGACTTGTATGAATTGTTGTATCCCCCATGTATGCATGTAATGGTATCCATCGTGCTAAGCGCCCGAAATGCGGTTGTGCCCCAATCACATAAGTGTCACGTGATCGGGATAGAATCACATCTTGGGTGTGACAAGTTGGTATCAGAGCCTCGACTGACCATAGGATCTCCCTTGATTGATCGTAGTTTGGCCGTTGTTGAGTCTAGCAGAAAACTTTTTCGAAGTCTAGTTATATCGGAGAGTAGGAATTATTTTTACTCCTCAGCCCCTTTGTCGCTCTGGTGAGGAATCTTGACGTAGGTGTTTTGAATTTCCCCTCTTCCCCTTCAAATTTTTTTAGGATCACGTGGTTAGTTTTCGTTTGTTGCGTTGTCAGTTCTTTCATCTGGTGCATCTCTCGTCAAGTGGATTCGACCCTCTTCTTCTTTGCAAGTTCAATCCTCGGTTCTTTCCAACCGGTGTTGTTTCCCATCCAAAATTGGTCTTTCTTTTCCCACCCGCCCACCCTTTTGCTTCTCGGAGTCAGAGTCCTTAATAGAGTATCCGTCCTACTCGTGTGAAGTCTTTGCCTTCTTGCATCAATTGTTTCAACTGGAGAATTCTCATCTCGTTCGTCCTTCTTCATCTATTTCTTTTCTGGTGGAATCAATTCAAGTTTTTGGTGTTCACCATATTTTTTTCCCTCGGCTCGGATATTCCGCTTGCTCGTTTACCTCTCGCCATTTAATTATTCCAGAGTTTTGAAGACATCTTAGGAGATTCGTCTGCCTTTCAATTAATTCGAGGTTGTCACCTCCTTTGAGTCTTTCAATCGTTCCGGTGCATCATCTCTTTTTGATTTTTTTTAACGGTGTTTCTTTTAGGTGGGCTCATAACCCACTAGTCTTTTCCCAGGATCTTACATGACTCTTCTAATTTCCCGGAGTATTCCTAAATTCTTTTCAAGTGTGATGTAAGTATGGATTCCATCAGTCATATGCCTTCTCCAAGATCGCTTTCAATTCTTTTCATCGTTGGTTCAACCTTTTCTCTCTTTTCATACTTCCGGAGTATCTCAATAAATTTTGGTGGTATTTCTCGTCATCATTTCAAGACCGACGAAGAGTACCTCTAAATCTTGTCCGTTCTCTCGACTGTTCATCGTTCTAGCTTCATGCTATACTCTTACTTGTTCCGATTCGTGTCAAATTCTTTCTTCAATCATCCGGAGTATTTCATGAATTATTACTATTGTGTTCCTCCGAAGGACATAATTTCAGAAGATTTCTTCGTTCTCACTTTTCAACTTCGTCCTCCAACTATTCTTCATTAATGCCTCTTCGTTCGTCTCACATTCTTCCGGTGCTTCGTCCAAATATTCTTAATTAGTTCGTGATCTCTTCGTTCTTTTTAGCATTTGTATTTTCTTGTGATAAGTTCAGGCCATTTATTGTTGATTCTAAAGTAATTGTTCACACTTACCATGCTGCTATTTAATACCTCATGGAAAAGAAAGATTCTAAATATAGACTTATTAGATGGGTTCTCTTGCTACAAGAATTAGATTTGCACATTATTGATAGAAAGGGAGCTGAGAACCCCGTTAAAGACAACTTCTCTAGGTTAGAGAATGTTCTTGATGACCCACTACCTATAGATGATAGTTTTCCTGATGAACAATTGGTTGTCATAAATGCTTCTCGTACTGCTCCATGGTATGCTGATTATGCTAATTACATTGTTGCTGAATTTATAGCACCTAGTTTCACATACCAGCAAAAGAAAAGGTTTTTCTATGATTTAAGACATTACTTCTGGGACTACCCACACCTCTATAAAGAAGGAGTAGATGGTGTTATTAGACGTTGTGTACCTGAGCATGAACATTAACAGATCCTACGCAAGTGTCACTCCGAGGCTTATGGAGGACACCATGCTGGAGATAGAACTGCACATAAGGTATTACAATATGGCTTTTATTGGCCTACTCTCTTCAAGGATGCCCGTAAGTTTGTCTTGTCTTGCGATGAATGCCAAAGAATTGGTAATACTAGTAGACGTCAAGAAATTCCTATGAACTATTCACTTGTTATTGAACCATTTGATGTTTGGGGCTTTGATTATATGGGACCGTTTCCTTCCTCTAATGGGTATACACATATTTTAGTTGCTGTTGATTACGTTACTAAGTGGGTAGAAGCCATTCCAACTAGTAGTGTTGATCATAACACCTCTATTAAGATGCTTCAAGAAGTTATCTTTCCAAGGTTTGGAGTCCCTAGATACTTAATGACTGATGGTGGTTCACATTTCATTCATGGTGCTTTTCATAAAATGCTTGATAAATATCATGTTAATCATAGAATTGCATCTCCATACCACCCACAATCCAGTGGTCAAGTAGAACTGAGTAATAGAGAGCTAAAATTAATTTTGCAAAAGACCGTTAATAGATCTCGAAAGAATTGGTCCAAGAAAGTTGATGATGCATTATGGGCCTATAGAACTGCATATAAAAATATGAGTATGTCTCCGTATAAAATGGTTTATGGAAAAGCATGTCACTTACCTCTCGAACTAGAGCATAAGGCATATTGGGCCATTAAAGAGCTCAATTATGATTTCAAACTTGCTGGTGAGAAGAGACTATTTGACATTAGCTCACTTCATGAGTGGAGAACCCAGGCCTATGAAAATGAAAAATTATTTAGAGAAAAAGTTAAAAGATGGCATGACAAAAGGATACAAAAGCGTGAGCTTAATGTAGGTGACTATGTTTTGCTATACAACTCTCGTTTAAGATTTCTTGCAGGAAAAATCCTCTCTAAATGGGAAGGTCCTTACGTTATTGAGGAGGTCTATCGTTCCGGTGCCATAAAAATCAACAACTTCGAAGGCACAAATCCAAAGGTGGTGAATGGTCAAAGAATAAAACATTATATCTCAAGTAATCCCATAAATGTTGAAACTTATGTCCTTGAAACCGTAACCCCGGAGGAATACATAAGGGACACTTTCCAGAATCTTTCAGACTCCGAAAAGGAATAGGTATGTGGTACGGTAAGTAAACCGACTCCAAAACAGTTCTAACATCAATTTTTGTCCGTTTTGGAATACTTAAGAAAATAGGAAAATAAGAAGTAGTCCGGAAAGGACACGAGGCATCCACAAGGGTGGAGGGCGCGCCCTACCCCCTGGGTGTGCCCTCCGGACTCTGTTTTCTTGCAAAATACTTCTTGTGGTCGGTAAAAATTCATTATATAATCTCCCAAAGGTTTTGAGCATGGTACCACGACAAAATCTTCTGTTTTTGTTTCGAGCTATTTTTTCTGACAGATCTAGATCACCATGACGTCTTCAAGCGCCCCCAAGGATAAGTTTTTCGAGAAGGTCATCAACCCCTACCTCGCGGAGGTGCTGTAACACCCTCAAACCATCGATATGCGTGAGGGGGTGCTGCACATCTGCGATGTTGAGGGACCAAGGAGGACCTGAAGCGTGGAGAAAAGACTCAAAGCAATGGAGCAACAAGTTTTCAAGTAACAGGGGATGGTGGAATGCGGACTGAACGCTAACCACATGATGATCTCGGAGTTCACCAACAACCACAAGCTGGATGCCAAGAACATTGGGGAGACCATCTTCAAGCTTCACGAGAAAATCAAGCACCTCCAAGCCCAGATCTATGACATGCAAAACCAAAACTGTGAGTATGAATATAGATTTGAGAGGATGAGTTTGGTTGCAGATTTCAGGATCCCGGAGACTCGATCATCCTTCCACGATGGTGAGCTTATGCCTTGGAAGATGGACGACAAGCCTACATCATCAACAACTCCATCATCACCACCTCCAAAGAAAGAGACATAAACGCATGGGTATGGGCACTCCCCTTGGCAACTGCCAAGCTTAGGGAGGTGCCCCGGTATCGTATCACCATCACACTTCTATCTTTACCGTTTTTCTTAGCTTGATCCTTTTGCTAATATCTTGATCTAGTAGAATAAAGTTTTAGTATGATTTATCTTTGAGTTTTGCCTTATCATCCTTCTATGTAACCGAGTCCATGAGCTATATATAATAAAGATTAGTCTTGGGTTGAGGGCTTTGTTATCTTGTTATGATCTTGAGGGGATAAGTAGAAAAACAAAGAATAAAAACAAATAAAGAGATCATCTTACGGAGAGTAATGACTTCACTTATAAAGTGTATGATGAACAAAAGTTGTTGAGAGTTGACAAACATAGTTTTGGTCATCGTTGCAATTAATTGGAAGTAATAAAGAAAGAGAGGTTCTCACGTATAAATATACTATCTTGGACATCTTTTATGATTGTGAGCACTCATTAAAATATGACATGCTAAAAGGTTGATGTTGGACAAGGAAGACAACGTAATGAGTTATGTTTTCTTATACCCGAAATAAATTATATTGTCAAGGATCATCCAACATGTTGAGCTTGTCTTTCTCCCTAATGCTAGCCAAATTCCTTCCACCAAGCAGAGATACTACGTGTGCTTCCAAATATCCTTAAACCCAATTTTGCCATGAGAGTCCACCATACCTACCTATGGATTGAGTAAGATCCTTCAATTAAGTTGTCATTGTTGCAAGCAATAAAAATTGCTCTCTATATATGTATGATCTATTAGTGTGGAGAAAATAAGCTTTATACGATCTTGTGATATGGAAGCAATAAAAGCGACGGACTGCATAATAAAGGTCCCTTTCACAAGTGGCAATATAAAGTGACGTTCTTTTGCATTAAGATTTTGCACATCCAACCATAAAAGCACATGACAACCTCTGCTTCCCTCTGTGAAGGGCCTATCTTTTATTCTTGTCTTATACCTTATACAAGTGTCTTGGTGATCTTCACCTTTCCTTTTTTCCATTTTATCCTTTGGAAAGCACATTGTGTTGGAAAGATCCTGACATATATACCCAACTGGATGTAAGTTATCACAAACTATTATTGTTGACGTTACCTGCTACTTCTCAAGCTTGCGTTGTATTCCCTCGAAGAGGAAAGGGAGATGAAGCACAGTAGCATAAGTATTTCCCTCAGTTTTTGAGAACCAAGGTATCAATCCAGTAGGAGACCACGCGCCAGTCCCTCGCACCTGCACAAACAAATAAGAACTTCGCAGCCAACGCGATAAGGGGTTGTCAATCCCTTTACGGTCACTTACGAAGTGAGATCTGATAGAGATGATAGTTTATATTTTTGATATTTTTGTTTATAAGAACAGAAAATAAAAACGAAAAAAGTAAAGTAGATGTAGATTGATATGTTGAGAATAGACCCGGGGGCCATAGTGTTCTCTAGTGGCGTCTCTCATGATAGCTATATTCTACGGCGGGTAAACAAATTACTGTCGAGCAATTCATAGAAAAGCGAATAATTATGAGACTATCTAGGCATGATCATTGTATATAGGCATCACGTCCGAGACAAGTAGACCGACTCCTGCCTGCATCTACTACTATTACTCCACACATCGACCGCTATCCAACATGCATCTAGTGTATTGAGTTCATAAGAATAGAGTAACGCCTTAAGCAAGATGACATGATGTAGAGGGATAAACTCAAGCAATATGATATAAACCCCATCTTTTTATCCTCGATGGCAACAATACAATACGTGCCTTACTGCCCCTACTGTCACTGGGAAAGGACACCGCAAGATTGAACCCAAAGCCAAGCACTTCTCCCATTGCAAGAACTATATATCTAGTACGCCAAACCAAACCAATAATTCGAAGAGACTTGCAAGGATATTATGAGCACACATAAAGAGTTCAGAAAAGAACCAAATATTTCTCATAGATAATCTTGATCATAAACTCACAATTCATCGAATCTCGACAAACACACCGCAAAAAAAGATTACATCGGATAGATCTCCTCGAAGATCAAGGAGAACTTTGTATTGAGATCCAGAGAGAGAGAGGAAGCCATCTAGATACTAGCTATGGACCCGAAGGTCTGTGGTAAATTACTCACAACTCATGGTGAGGGCGATGATGATGATGTAGAAGCACTCCGTGATGCATCCCCCTCCGGCGGAGCTCCGGAACAGGCTCCAAGATGGGATCTCACGGGAACAGAAGGTTATGGCGGTGGAATTAGGGTTTTCTCTCTGCTGCTGATGGTTTCGGGGTACGTAGACTTATATAGGAGGAAGGAGGACAACAGGGGACGCTCGAGGGGCCCACGAGGCAGGGGGCGTGTGTAACACCCCATATGTGATACCTTCCATGTATGGCAATATATGAAACGTTGACTTCATCAATTCCATTCTGGGCTCTTCCTTCATTTTCGGGTTTCTTTGTTTTGCGTGTGTGTGTGTGTATTTCATCCATGTCATGTTATCATGTGCTTTGCATTGCATTCGTGTTGTCACTTGCACCCGGTCCCGCTCGTCTCTTCCCGTTGTCCGTTTCGAGTTCCGTCACTCGCACACGTGCCCGTGGCACCCCCGAGTCCTTCTTTCATATGTGGCCGTGAAACGTTCTCGGAATGAGGTGATACTTTTCGTACGTTGTTTTTTTAGTACGTGGAGACCGTCTGTCAAGTTTCATCGCGTTTGGAGGTTGTTTGGTACTCCAACAGTTAACCTAGTGGGCTAAAAGACCCTCTTCCTTTTGTCCCAAGACCCCCTCCACAACAGCCCACTAACCCAGCACAACCACTCCCATCCTCTCGGTCATCGGATCACGATCATGTGGGCGAAAACCGCACCCCATTTGGACCTCCCTAGCTCCCTATGCCTATAAAACAGCCTCCCCAAGTCCATTTTCGGGCGAAAACCCTAGCTTCTTCCTCCTCCGCGCGCCGGACACGTCCACCCCGCCGCCTGACGTGTCCGACCGCCGCCCCGAGCCAACTGCCTGCGGACACGTGGCACTCGCCGACCCCAGCGCCGATGCGCCCCGCTCCGGGCCCGCAAGCCCGAGGCCGGCCCGCCCCGGGCCGTGCCGGGCCACTCCGCCGCCCTGGATCCCGCCTCGAGCTCCGGCCGCCGGCGCGCATCGCCGCTGCCGCGCCGTCGGGCCGTGCCCCCGCCGCCTCCGGCGACCTCGCCACCTCCGGCCGCCGCCTCGCCGGAGCTCCTCCTCGCCGGATCCGAAGAGGTGGATCAGTTCCACCAGGATCCGATCCAAACGCCCCCGCTCCGTGCCCGGATCTCTCAATCCCGCTCCATCCTGTCCCGTTGACTTTTCGGAGGGTAAAAATCCACCAAGTCCCTGAATTCTTTAAAAAAATTGCCCTCTTTGCCATGTGATAACTTCGTGCTTGTAGCTCCATTTTGCGCGTATGATATGTCAAAATGTTCGTCTCGTCGTGCTCTACATGTTAGTACCAGTTTCATGCATGTTAGAGATCATCTAGTCGACTCAATCTTGGTGGAAAGCGTGCATGTTGCTGAAACTATTTCAGCACTTGTTGTATGTGTAAATTTGTTGCCATGTTCCTTTGTGCATGTTGGTCCGAATGGAGTGAATGATATGTCCAGATCTTCATTGTGAAATGCTCTACATGATGGTTGTTGTAGCATTCATGTTAGGTGTCATATTGCCATGTTTATCTCTGTTGCAAAAGTGTATTTGGCTGATAAGTTTCTGAACTTGTTATGAGATGATGTTTTTCCTTGCTTGTGCTTATTTATCCATGTGTCATATGAGCTAGGTGTCAACATGAGTTTTGCTCTTGAGTATGTGCTCCACATGATAGATTCATTTTCTTGCCATGATATGTCTTGATATGAGTGCAACAAGCTTGTTATCATGCCTTCATGTTGTAATTCCTGCCGTGCCCAGATTTTGCTAAGTCTGGATAAACTTTTGCACTTTGCCATGGTGTTTGGGACATGTTCTAGTATGTGGTAGAAGTAGCAATTTGGCAATTCTTGAAGAGCATGTTATGTATGTTATTGCCATGCCTTTTGATTGCATGATGGCTTGCTGTGACTTGTTGTTTTCATGCTCTCAAGAGGCTATAAAATGTATCTGTCAGCATGTTATCAACAAGTTCAGTTTTGCCACGAGTGTAGCTAGTGTTCTATGCACCCTATGAGCATATTCTTGCTTTGAGTAGCTTCTCAAATATGTCTTCTTGCTGTTGGTTACCTTAAATTGCCATGCTATGCTTTGCGTTGAGTTGCATAAGCTTGTAAACATGCCTATTCGCTCTAATTCTGCCATGCCTTGTAATTTTCACCAAGTCTGAGAAAACTGTAAATTTATTACAACTTGCCATGCTTGTTTAATTGTGTTCCGGCAAGGTTTTGGGTGTGCTCTAAGTTCATGCTTGTTAAGTATCATGTCTATTTCACATCCATGCCCTTTGTATCCATGTTTGGGTGATCTAGCATAATTATTTCTTGCCCCAATGATGCCATGTTGCTGTAAACTGCAGTTTTGCTTGAATCTTGTTTTGCTTGCCATTTGCAAACCGTGCATCCGTTTCCAGTGATCTTTATATCGATTTCAACCGAAATATTCCCCTCTATCCAGTGGCTTGCTTGGTTTCCCAAGATGAGGCCTTTTCCATCATCTTCTACTTAGGCTCAAGAGCATCCGCATGCATACGCACATCATACTTGCATCATGTTGATTGTGCATTGCACCGTGTTTGATATTGTGCCGTTGTTGTGTTCTTGTGTTGTGTAGAGCCGGGAGTCGATTCGGAGTTCGAGGTTCCCACCGAGGCTGAGTTTGAGGAGCAAGGTTATGATCCCTTCGTGGAATCAACAGGCAAGATGACCATTCCCAGATATCACTACTATCTTTGCCTATGCTAGATGTCTTGCTCTTTAGATATTGCCTCGATGCCTATTCCTATTTGTCAGCCCTCCTATTGTTGCTATGAAACTCTCTAACCACCCTCCTAGCAAACCGTTGTTTGGCTAAGTACGCATCGCTCAGCCCCTCTTATATCTTTGGTAGTTGCAGGTGAAGATCTGAAGATTCTTGCCCCGTGATGAAGTTATTGTTGGGCTATCACAATATATAATCTGTTAAACTAAATCACCTATATATTGGTAATGGGTGGAAGGCTAAGCCTTTTGCTTGGTGTTTTGTTCCACTCATGCCACCCTAGGAACCGATAAACCGGTGTTATGTTCATTGATTTTGCGTCCCTAACACGGTTGGGGTTTATGGGCCCCCCTTGATAATTCGTTTAGTGCTAAAGCTTTTCCAGCAAGGCCCAACATTGGTTTTACATTTGCCTAAACAACTAAAACTTGCATAGGGCGTTGCAAACCTGAGTTCTTAATCCACCCCCCGGGCCAGTGCTCCTCATGAGTGTTGGTCCAACCCAGAGTCGTGTGCGGTACCCCCCTTGGCAACTTGGGTTTGGTCACTGTACGATTTGCTCATCCGGTCGTGGCCTGAGACTAGATACGCGCGGCTACTGTCAGGGTGTCGGTATGTTGGGAGGTCTTGCTAGATTCGTTTTACCTTTGTCGAAATATCTTGAGCACGGGATTCCGAGAATACTCGGGTCTTCCCACTTTGGAGTTGCGACTCTGCAGATCGTGAGCTTGTGATGGGCTAAGTTGGGACACCCCTGCAGGGTTTGATCTTTCAAAAGTCGTGGCCGTTGTTATGTGGCAGATGGGAATTTGTTAATATCCGGTTGTAGATAACTTGACACCTTATTCTTGAATACACTACCTGTGTGAGTAACCGTGATGGTCTCTTTCCGAAGGGCTTCGGGAAGTGAACGCGGTGGGGTTATGTTTGATCGCGAGTAGCTAGGATCACTTCTTGATCAACTTGGCGATCGTTGGCACTTATTTATGGTATCTTTTTGTTTGGATTTCGTCCGTAGTCGGACTCTGATGTTATTTGGATGATGTATGCTATTGTATTCACTTGTGTGACGTGGCGAGTGTAAGCCAACTATCATTTCCCACTCTCATCCCTGAATTTTACATTAGTTGTGCAAAGATACCACACTTGAGATCATTTTAGTATGTGTTTATGTCCTTAAGTCGTGCCTCTACACGTGGGGGACATAGCCGCATACTGGGCATTGCAAGTTGGTATTCAGAGCCTTCTCCGACCTAGGAGCCCACTAATTGATCGAATCGTTAACGGCTGAGTCTAGGCACACACACAAAAATGTTTTGAGTCCTATATATACATCGGAGAGTAGGATTTCTTTTTACTCCTCATCCCTTCATCGCTCTGGTGAGGACTCATGACGTTGTTCTATCTCCTCTACTCTCAAAAATTCACTAAATTCTTTTTTAGGATCACACGAGTATTGTTTGGATTGTTCCGATATCTTTGTGACGAGAACATTGTTCTCGATGCCTCCTGACATTTAGGGGTTGTGGAAGTGTCCCGGGAGTTGAGCTCCGAGGTGTTGTCGTAACAAATATATCGTAGCGGTTCTAGAATACTTAAGACGGCCGACATCGAAAACTCTTCTATGCGGTTAGTGGTGAGATAACCCCGACGTCACCCAGTACTGGTGGGATAGTTCGGGAGTATTGCCACAACTAGTATAGCGGATGTGTTTCGAAGGTCCGAGGTAAACAGTTTCCGAAGATGACTGGTTATGTGTTGACGGATGGATACAGCTGGATGTAGGTTTAGAGTTGAGTGCGCGGTGCTTCCCCTGTATCCCCAACACCAGATTGCATAACCGGAAACCTTCGGGAATTAATAGGTGGGTTCTTCAAGTACCTCGTAGGCATTCTTCCAACGAGTGCATGGTTTGAGGTTTGGGGTTCAACACCGAGTGAAGAGGTTTCATGGGCGTTGTTCCAATTGGGAGTTGCATCTTAAAGGGTCCTTGGCTATGCTGATCCGGGGATTAAAACACCCTTTGTAACACGTTTCATGGGGCATTCAGCACGAACATGTGGGATGAAACTTCTATCATGTATTTGTTCCATCTGCACCTTGTTGTTTTTATTTTATCTTTTGTTCTCCCAAGTGGCTTCTCGATAAGATTGCTATACCATTAAACTGTGGAATTAATTCGTTCATTTTGTTCGAATGTTCATTGTGAAGACTTATGTTGCAAATTTCTAGCCGTTGATTCAGCTTATCTTTTTGCATCAATGGCTAATGGTTGTCATCATATTCAGGATGGCTCCCAAGAGGGTTCCCAACCCTAACCAAGAGGGTGAAGAAGAGCATCCTCCTTCCACTCCTCCTCCGTCTAAGGATGTAGAGCAATTATGCAAGCAACCAACCAGGACACTCAGATGCTCATGCAGATGATGCAGAACTTTCAAGCCAACCAAGCAAATCAAGGCAATCATGGGAACCAAGGCCAAGGCAATCTGTTCAATCAACCTCACTTTGCGACTCTGAACCAATTCCTGGCAAACCAACCGAAGTCTTTCAGTTACTGTGTGGACCCGCTAGATGCTGAAGACTGGATCACAGACATCAAAAAGCACTTTGAATGCAGTAACGTGAGACCTAAGGATTATGTCAAGTTTACCACTTTCCAACTCAAAGATCAAGCTGCTGATTGGTGGCAATAGTACAAACATTCCAGAGGTGAACGTGAGATCTCGTGGACTAACTTTTGCAAAGATTTTCGCTCTCACCACATTCCAACCAGTGTCATTGAAGGTATGCGTGAGCAATTCCGCAACCTGAAGCAAGGCACCATGTCCATCTATCAATACAATGTCAAGTTCCAGAATCTTGCCCGTTATGCGACACAAGACATCCCCGATGCCAAGAGCAAGATTTATCAGTTCCCAGGTGGTCTGAAAGATGAACTCCAACTAGCTCTCACCTTATTCGAGCTGGATGAATTTGACCAATTCTAGAATATGGCTCTCAAGCAAGAGGCAGCTCAGCTCAAGTGTGAAGCTTCCAAAAAGAGGATTAGAGATGATGTTCACTTCTCCTCGTCCTCTCAAGTGGTTGCCAAGCAGCAGAAGTTCTGGCTACCGCCTCCTCCAGTGCTCCGTCCTCCAAACAACAATAAGCACCTAGGTGGCCGTGGTCTCTCCCACCCACCCAACCCAAGCAATCAGTCCAAGCCTCAGTTTCAAGCTTCAAGATCAAGTGGTCATTATCACCGGCCTCTCTCAGAAGTGACTTGCAACAAGTGTTCTCAGAAGGGTGACTATGCCAACAAGTGTCCAAACCCAAGGCGCCTTCCGCCTCCTCCACCTGTCAGCACTGCTATTGTCAAGCACAACCCCAAGCATGGAAGAGTGAATCTGATGAATGCAGCTCAAGCAGAGAATTCTTTAGATGTGATACTTGGTAATCTTCCAGTTAACTCTATACCTGCTCAAGTCATGTTTGATTCGGGTGCATCATGCTCTTTCATTTCTCACCCATTTGCAACGAAGCACAATTTTGCCACCAAAATTTTGCCAAGGGAGTTATCAATTGTTTCTCCGGGAAAGATAATGCATTCTAGTGTGTTTGCTCCTGATATCTATTCATATGGGTGATTACAATTTTATGGTTTCTCCGGTTATTCTCGGCAACTCCGACATTGATCTTATTCTTGGGACGGATTGGCTCTCCAAGCATGATGCAAACATTGATTTTCCAAATAAGGAAGTCAAGCTTACTCATCCTAACGAAGACGTGATTATCTTCGCCTCTCGAGTTAACACAATCAGGCTATTCTCTCTCAATGACAAGGGCGAGATTGATGCCATTTCTCAGATCCTGGTGGTTAATGAATATGAAGATGTTTTCCCTGAAGAGCTTCCAGGCATGCCTCCCCATCGTCAAGTTGAATTCGTCATAGAACTCAAACCCGGTACCGAGCCACCATGTTGGTGTCCGTACAAGCTTTCACCTGATGAGTTGAAGGATCTGAAGAAACAACTCGATGAGCAAGAACGTATGGGTATAATCAGGCCTAGTACTTCTCATTGGGGTTGTGTTGTTCTATTTGTCAAGAAGAAGGATGGCACGGAACGCCTTTGCGTTGATTACCGGCCATTGAACAAGAAGACAATAAAGAATAAGTACCTGCTCCCCAATATCAATGAATTGTTCGAGCAGCTCAAAGGAGCAAAGGTGTTCTCCAAGCTCGATCTCCGGATGGGTTACCATCAGATTCGTATCCGTGAAGAGGATATTCACAAGACCGCATTCAGAAAAAGCTATGGCTCCTATGAATACACGGTCATGTCTTTCGGCCTTGCAAATGCTCCACCAACTTTCTCTCGGATGATGCACTTCATATTCAACCCCTACACCAATGAATTTGTTCTCGTCTATCTGGATGATATCTTGGTATTCTCCAAGAATGAAGAAGACCATGCCAAGCACCTCCGTTTGGTCCTTGACAGGCTCCGTGAACACAAGTTCTATGCGAAGTTCTCCAAATGTGAATTTTGGCTAGATAAAGTCCTTTATCTTGGCCATATTATCTCTTCCGAGGGCATTTGTGTGAACCCCGAGAAGGTTGAAGCTATTGTCAACTGGGAACCTCTGCAGAATGTCAAGCAACTCCGAAACTTCCTTGGTCTCACTAGCTATTGCAGAAGGTTCGTTGAGAACTTCTCCAAGATTGCAAAGCCTCTTTCCAGCCTGTTGCGGAAGAATGTCAAGTACTCCTGGACACCTGATTGTGATGTGGCATTCAAAACACTCAAAGAGAAGCTCATTTCTGCTCCGGTCCTTACTCCTCCGGAAGAGTCCAAGCCTTATGAAGTCTTTTGTGATGCTTCATTGCAAGGTCTTGGTGGTGTTCTCATGCAAGACAAGAAGATTGTGGCATACACTTCTCGTCAGTTGAAACCAAATGAGAAGAATTACCCCACACATGATCTCGAGCTAGCAGCAGTTGTTCATGCCTTGATCACGTGTAGACACCTTCTGTTGGGCAGAAAAGTGGACATCTTCACCGATCACAAGAGCTTGAAGTACATCTTCACTCAGCCAAACCTTAACCTTCGCCAGACTCGTTGGGTTGAGATGATTCAAGAGTACGATCCAAGCATTGTGTACACTCCTGGCAAGGCCAATGTCATTGCAGATACCTTGAGCAGAAAGGCGTATTGCAACATTCTTCTTCTCAAACCGTTCCAGCCTGAACTTTGTGAATCATTCTGAAAGCTCAACCTCCAAGTCGTTCCGCAAGGCTTTCTTGCAAACCTTCAAGTTGCTCCTACCTTGGAAGATCAAATCCGTGAGGCCCAACTCAGTGATGCTATGGTACATAAATTGAAACATGGTATTGCTAAGGGTACTCCCAAGTACAAGTGCTATCGCATTGATGAGAAAGACACCTTGTTCTTTGAGGACAGGATTGTGGTTCCCAAGGGTGATCTCAGGAAGCTCATAATGAACGAAGCACATGAATCCCTCCTCTCGATTCATCTCAGAAGTTCCAAGATGTACCAACACCTCAATCAATCATATTGGTGGACTCGCATGAAAAGGGAGATTGCCCAATTCGTGAATGAATGTGATGTCTGCAGAAGAGTGAAGGCAGAGCATCAACGTCCAGCCGGTCTCCTTTAACCTCTACCTATACCTGAGTGGAAATTCGATCACATTGAGATGGATTTCTTCACCGGTTTTCCCAAGTCCAAGAAGGGAAATGATGCTATCTTTGTGGTGATTGACAAGCTAACTGAAGTAGCTCATTTTCTTCCAGTCAAAGAATCCATCAACGCAGCTCAGCTGGCAGAGCTGTACACCTCCAGAATTGTTTCTTTGCATGGCATTCCTCAAGTGATCTCCTCAAATCGTGGAAGATTGTTCACATCCAAGTTCTAGGATTCCTTTCAGTCAGCCATGGGCACAAATATTCGCTTCAGCACTGCGTTTCACCCTCAGACTAGTGGTCAAGTCGAAAGAGTGAACCAGATCCTCGAAGATATGCTAAGAGCTTGTGTCATCTCCTTCGGTATGAAATGGGAAGATTGTCTTCCATTTGCCGAATTCTCCTACAACAACAGCTTCCAAGCAAGTGTAGGCAAAGCTCCTTTTGAAATCCTCTATGGCAGAAAGTGCCGTACCCCTCTCAATTGGTCCGAGACTGGTGAACGTTAACTTCTTGGAAATGATTTGATCTCAGAAGCCGAAGAAATGTGCAAAGTCATACGTGAGAATCTCAAAGCCGCGCAATCGCGTCAAAAGAGCTACTATGACGGCAAGCATCATGACTTGGCTTTCAACATTGGAGACCATGTCTATCTCCGTGTTTCTCCCATGAAGGGCACTCAGAGGTTCGGTATCAAGGGCAAGCTTGCTCCAAGATACGTGGGCCCTTTCAAGATTCTTGGCAAGAGAGGCGATCTAGCCTACCAACTCGACCTTCCCTCCAACTTTGCAAATGTGCATGATGTCTTTCATGTCTCTCAACTCATAGGTAAAGATTCATTATATAATCTCCCGAAGGTTTTGACCATGGTACCATGACAAAATCTTCTGTTTTCCTTTCGAGCTATTTTTTCTGACAGATCTAGATCACCATGACATCTTCAAGCACCCCCAAGGATAAGTTTTTCGAGAAGGTCATCAACCCCTACCTTGCGGAGGTGCTGCAACACCCTCAAACCATTGATATGCGTGAGGGGGTGCTACACATCCGAGATGTTGAGGGACCAAGGAGGACCTGAAGCATGGAGAAAAGACTCAAAGCAATGGAGCAACAAGTTTTCAAGTAACAGGGGATGGTGGAATGCGGACTGAACGCCAACCACATGATGATCTCGGAGTTCACCAACAACCACAAGCTGGATGCCAAGAACATTGGGGAGACCATCTTCAAGCTTCATGAGAAAATCGAGCACCTCCAAGCCCAGATCTATGACATGCAAAACCGAAACTATGAGTATGAATATATATTCGAGAGGATAAGTTTCGCTGCAGATTTGAGGATCCCGGAGAATCGATCATCCTTCCGCAATGGTGAGCTTATGCCTTGGAAGATGGACGAAAAGCCTACATCATCAACAACTCCATCATCACCACCTCGAAGAAAGAGACATAAACGCATGGGTATGGGCACTCCCCTTGGAAACTGCCAAGCTTAGGGGAGGTGCCCCGGTATCGTATCACCATCACACTTCTATCTTTACAGTTTTTCTTAGTTTGATCCTTTTGCTAATATCTTGATATATTAGAATAAAGTTTTAGTATGATTTAGCTTTGAGTTTCGCCTTATGATCCTTCTATGTAACCGAGTCCATGAGCTATATATAATTAGTCTTGGGTTGAGGGCTTGGTTATCTTGTTATGATCTTGAGGGGATAATTAGAAAAGGAAAGAATAAAAACAAATAAAGAGATCATATTGATCTTATGGAGAGAGTAATGACTTCACTTATAAAGAGTATGATGAACAAAAGTTGTTGAGAGTTGACAAACATAGTTTTGGTCATCGTTGCAATTAATTGGAAGTAATAAAGAAAGAGAGGTTCTCACATATAAATATACTATCTTGGACATATTTTATGATTGTGAGCACTCATTAAAATATGACATGCTAAAAGGTTGATGTTGGACAAGGAAGACAACGTAATGGGTTATGTTTTCTTATATCCTAAATAAATTATATTGTCAAGGATCATCCAACATGTTGAGCTTGTCTTTCTCCCTCATGCTAGCCAAATTCCTTATACCAAGTAGAGAAGTACGTGTGCTTCCAAATATCCTTAAACCCAATTTTGCCATGAGAGTCCACCATACCTACCTATGGATTGAGTAAGATCCTTCAAGTAAGTTGTCATTGTTGCAAGCAATAAAAATTGCTCTCTATATATGTATGATCTATTAGTGTGGAGAAAATAAGATTTATACGATCTTGTGATATGGAAGCAATAAAAGTGACGGACTGCATAATAAAGGTCCCTACCACAAGTGGCAATATAAAGTGACGTTCTTTTGCATTAAGATTTTGCACATCCAACCATAAAAGCACATGACAACCTCTGCTTCCCTCTATGAAGGGCCTATCTTTTATTCTTGTCTTATACCTTATACAAGTGTCTTGGTGATCTTCACCTTTCCTTTTTCCATTTTACCCTTTGGCAAGCACATTGTGTTGGAAAGATCCTGACATATATACCCAATTGGATGTAAGTTATCACAAACTATTATTGTTGACGTTACCTGCTACTTCTCGAGCTTGTGTTGTATTCCCTCGAAGAGGAAAGGGAGATGCAGCACAGTAGCGTAAGTATTTCCCTTAGTTTTTGAGAACCAAGGTATCAATCCATTACGAGACCACGCGCGAGTCCCTCGCACCTGCACAAACAAATAAGAACTTTGCAGCCAACGCGATAAGGGGTTGTCAATCCCTTTACGGTCACTTACGAAAGTGAGATCTGATAGAGATGATAGTTTATATTTTTGGTATTTTTGTTTATAAGAACAGAAAATAAAAGCGGAAAAAGTAAAGTAGATGTAGATTGATATGTTGAGAATAGACCCGGGGGCCATAGTGTTCTCTAGTGGCTTCTCTCATGATAGCGATATTATACGGCGGGTAAACAAATTATTGTCGAGCAATTGATAGAAAAGCGAATAACTATGAGACTATCTAGGCATGATCATTGTATATAGGCATCACGTCCGAGACAAGTAGACCAACTCCTGCCTGCATCTACTACTATTACTCCACACATCGACCGCTATCCAGCATGCATCTAGTGTATTGAGTTCATAAGAACAGAGTAACGCCTTAAGCAAGATGACGTGATGTAGAGGGATAAACTCAAGCAATATGATATAAACCCCATCTTTTTATCCTCGATGCCAACAATACAATACGTGCCTTACTGCCCCTACTTTCACTGGGAAAGGACACCGCAAGATTCAACCCAAAGCCAAGCACTTCTCCCATTGCAAGAACTATAGATATAGTAGGCCAAACCAAACCAATAATTCGAAGAGACTTGCAAGGATATTATGAGCACACATAAAGAGTTCAGAAAAGAACCAAATATTTCTCATAGATAATCTTGATCATAAACTCACAATTCATCAAATCTCGACAACCACACCGCAAAAAGAGATTACATCGGATAGACCTCCTCGAAGACCGAGGTGAACTTTGTATTGAGATCTAGAGAGAGAGAGAGAGGAAGCCATCTAGATACTAGTTATGGACCCGAAGGTCTGTGGTAAACTACTCACAACTCATGGTGAGGGCGATGATGATGACGTAGAAGGACTCTGTGATGGATCCCCCTCCGGCGGAGCTCCGGAACAGGCTCCAAGATGGTATCTCACGGGAACAGAAGGTTACGGCGGTGGAATTAGGGTTTTCTCTCTGCAGCTGATGGTTTCGGGGTACGTAGACTTATATAGGAGGGAGGACAACGGGGGACGCTCGAGGGGCCCACGAGGCAGGTGCCGCGCCCTGGGAAGGGGGGCGCACCCCCCACCCTCGGGGGCACCTCATGGCTCCCCTTCTGTGGTTCTCAAGTTTCCCGTGCGTGATTTTCTCCAAAAATAACTCTCCCGAAGGTTTCATTCCATTTGGACTCTGTTTGATATTCCTTTTCTGCAAAACCCTGAAACAGGCAAAAAACAGCAATCTGGACTGGGCCTTTGGGTTAGTAGGTTAGTCCCAAAAATGATATAAAAGTGTATGACAAAGCCCATTAAACATCCAAGACATCATAAATAATAGCATGGAACAATAAAAAATTATAGATACGTTGGAGACGTATCAAGCATCCCCAAGCTTAATTCTCGCTCGTCCTCAAGTAGGTAAATGATAAAAACAGAATTTTTGATGTGGAATGCTAGCCAACATAGTTTTTCAATGTAATTCTCTTAATTGTGGCATGAATGTTCAGATCTGAAAGACTCAAGATAAATATCTACATCGACATAAGAAATAATAATACTTCAAGCATACTAACAAAGCAATCATGTCTTCTCAAAATACTATGGCTAAAGAAAGTTATCCCTACAAAATCATATAGTCTGGCTATGCTCCCTCTTCATCACACAAAATATTCATATCATGCACAACCTCGATTTTAGGCAAGCACTTGTTTTCATACTCTATTGTTTCAAACCTTTTAACTTTCACGCAATACATGAGCGTGAGCCATGGACATAGCACTATGGGTGGAATAGAGAGGTGGTTGTGGAGAAGACAAAAAGAAGGGAGATAGTCTCACGTCAACTAGGCGTATCAATGGGCTATGGAGATGCCCATCAATAGATATCAATGTGAGTGAGTAGGGATTGCCATGCAACGGATGCACTAGAGCTAAAAATGTATGAAAGATCAACAAAAGAAACTAGTGGGTGTGCATCCAACTTGCTTGCTCACAAAGACCTAGGGCATTTGAGGAAGCTCGTCGTTGGAATATACAAGCCAAGTTCTATAATGAAAATTCCCACTAGTATATGAAAGTGACTAAACATGAGACTCTATATCATGAAGAACATGGTGCTACTTTGAAGCATAAGTGTGGAAAAAATATAGTAGCAATTGTCCCTTTTTCTTTTTTTCTTTTTTTTCTTTTTTTTGGGCCTTTCTTTTTCTTCTTTGGCCTCTCCTTTTTTTTCTCTTTTTTCTGCGGAGGGGCTTTATTGATTTAACCTTTCCTCCCATGGGACAATTGTCTAATAATGATGATCATCACACTTTCATTACAACTCGATATTACAACTCGATACTACAACAAAGTATGACTCTATATGAATGCCTCCGGCGGTGTACCGGGATGTGCAATGAAACAAGAGTGACATGTATGAAAAATTATGCATGGTGGCCTTGCCACAAACACGATGTCAACTACATGATCATGCATGGCAATATGACAATATGATGTGTGTCATATGAACAGAACGGTGGAAAGTTGCACGGCAATATATCTCGGAATGGCTATGGAAATGCCATGATAGGTAGGTATGGTGGCTATTTTGAGGAATAATATGGTGGCTGTTTTGAGGAAGGATATATAGTGGGTTTACGATACCGGCGAAAGTTGTGCGGTACAAGAGAGGCTAGCAATGGTGGGAGAGTGCGTATAATCCATGGACTGAACATTAGTCATAAATTACTCATATACTTATTGCAAAAATCTACGAGTCATCAAAACAAATTAATCAATGCATGCTCCTAGGGGGGAGGTTGGTAGGAGTTAACCATCGCGCACCCCCGACCTCCACACAAAGGTTGACACTTTACAAATACCTCATGCTCTAACTTCGTCACATAGCGGTTCAGCATACGTAAATGCTACGGGAATCACTAACCTTAACACAAGTATTTCTAAATTTCATAATAACTCCACGAGCATGACTGTAATATCAATATCCTCATATCTCAAAACAATTATCAAGCATCCAACATCTCATCATATTCAATGCACTTAGTGTGAAATTTTTTACTACATTGATATTGGATGTCTATCATGTGAAGACTAGTTTTATAGCCTAAACACATTACCATGTTGTTTTCATAGACTCTCAAATGAATATAAGTGAAGCATGAGAGTTCAACAATTTCTTCAAAATATTATCACCACCGTGCTCTAGAAGATATAAGTGAAGCACTAGAGCAAAAACTATTCAACTCAAAAGATATAAGTGAAGCACATAGAGTGTTCTAACCATTCCTAGGCCATATTTAACTCTCTCAAATAGGTGTGTCCAGCAAGGATAATTGTGGCAAGCTAACAAGCAAAGAGTCAAATTATACAAGACACTCCAAGCAAAACACATATCATGTGGTGAATAAAAATATAGCTCCAAGTATAGTTACCGATGGATGAAGACGAAAGAGGGGATGCCTTCCCGGGGCATCTCCAAGCTTAGGCTTTTGATTGTCCTTTAATTTTACTTGGGGTGCCATGGGCATCCCCAAGCTTAGGCCTTTTCTACTCTTTGTTCCATAGTCCATCAAAGCAATACTCAAAACTTGAAAACTTTAACCCACAAAACTTAGACAAAAATTGTCGTGAGCTCCGTTAGTATAAGAAAGCAAACCACTACTCAAAGGTACTGCAATGAATTCATTCTTTGTTTATATTGGTGTTAAACCTAATGTATTACAACTTCTCTATGGTTCATACTTGCCAATACTACTCATAGATGCATTGAAATAAGCAAACAACACACGAAAAATAGAATCTGTCAAAAACATAACAGTCTGTAGTAATCTGCAGGTTTCGCGTACTTTTGTAACTCCAAAAAATTCAAACTAAATTGTTAAACGTGAGGAATTTGTCCATTAATCATCTGAAAAAATAACCAACTAAATAGCACGCTCCAGTAAAATCTAATGACCATTCTAGCCAGCGCTAACAATTCTGTTTTTCACAGCAAGATCACATAAACTTCACACAAGTCTTCCCAAAGGTTCTACTTGGCACAAACACTAAACAAAACATGAAACCACATCTAAATAGAGGCTAGATGCAATATTTATTCCCTAACAGCAGCAAAAACAAAAAATATAAAATTGGGTTGCCTCCCAACAAGCGCTATCGTTTTACGCCCCTAGCTAGGCATTGATAGTTGGATGATGCTCACATGAAAGATAAGAATTGAAGGACAAAGAGAGCATCAAAAAGCATGTAAAAATCACATCTAAGTCTAACATACTTCCTATGCATATGCATTTTATAGGAAAACAAATTACCAAGACAAGCAAGATCTAGCATATGCAAGGAAGAAGAAAGAGCCAATAGCAATCTCAACATAACGAGAGGTAAATTAGTACCATGAAAATTCCTACAACCATATTTCCCTCTATCATAATAATTGCATTTAGGGTCATGATCAAATTCAACAAAATAGCTATCACATAACTTATTCTCAACATGATCCACATGCATGCGAAGTCGACATTCTTCCAAAATAGTGGGATCAACATTTAGGGTCATGCGAAGTCATGACCTCTCCAAACCCACTTTTATCAAAAATTTCATAAGATTGAACATTCTCAAAATATGTGGGATCTAAAGTTGACACTCTTCCAAAACCACTTTTAATATTATTGCAAACATTATAATCAATCTCATATTCATGATGGGGTTTAAATAAATTTTCAAGATCGTAAGAATCATCACCCCAATCATGATCATTGCAACAAGTAGTGGGCATAGCAAAATAAGCATCCCCAAGCTTAGGGTTTTGCATATCATTAGCACAATTGATATTAATAGAATTTACAATAACATCAATGCAATCATGCTTTTTATTTAACAAGTTATCATGAATCACTTTTTCTTTTAACAAATCCTCACAATTTTTAGATTCATAAATTTCAAGCAAAACCCCATAAAGATAATCTAGTGCACGCAACTCACTAGTAATAGGTTCAACATAATTGGATCTCTTAAAGAGATTAGCAAGTGGATGAGGATTCATACTTTAGCAAGCGAAGATGCAAGCTAATTGAGGGCACATAGCAACACAAGCAAACAAGAGGCAAGCGAACGATAAACACGCGGCAGAAGAAGGGCAAATACAAAGGCAAGGGTGAAGTGGGGGAGAGGAAAACGAGAGGCAAAAATGTAATGTGAAGGATAAGGGTTTCTGATAGGTACTTGGTATATGACTTTTGCGTAAGCCTCCCCGGCAACGGCGCCAGAAATTCTTCTTGCTACTTCTCGAGCTTGCGTCGTATTCCCTCGAAGAGGAAAGGGAGATGCAGCACAGTAGCATAAGTATTTCCCTCGGTTTTGAGAACCAAGGTATCAATCCAGTAGGAGACCACGCGCGAGTCCCTCGCACCTGCACAAACAAATAAGAACTTCGCAGCCCACGCGATAAGGGGTTGTCAATCCCTTTACAGTCACTTATGAAAGTGAGATCTGATAGAGATGATAGTTTATATTTTTGGTATTTTTGTTTATAAGAACGGAAAATAAAAGCGGAAAAAGTAAAGTAGATGTAGATTGATATGTTGATAATAGACCCGGGAGCCATAGCGTTCTCTAATGGCTTCTCTCATGATAGCGATATTCTACGGTGGGTAAACAAATTACTATCGAGCAATTGATAGAAAAGCGAATAATTATGAGACTATCTAGGCATGATCATTGTATATAGGAATCACGTCCGAGACAAGTAGACCAACTCCTGCCTGCATCTACTACTATTACTCCACACATCGACCGCTATCCAGCATGCATCTAGTGTATTGAGTTCATAAGAACATAGTAACGCCTTAAGCAAGATGACATGATGTAGAGGGATAAACTCAAGCAATATGATATAAACCCCATCTTTTTATCCTCGATGGCAACAATACAATCGTGCCTTGCTGCCCCTACTGTCACTGGGAAAGGACACCGCAAGATTGAACTCAAAGCCAAGCACTTCTCCCATTGCAATAACTATAGATGTAGTAGGCTAAACCAAACCAATAATTCTAAGAGACTTGCAAGGATATTATGAGCACACATAAAGAGTTCAGAAAATAACCAAATATTTCTCATATATAATCTTGATCATAAACTCACAATTCATCGGATCTCGACAAACACACCGCAAAAAGAGATTACATCGGATAGATCTCCTCGAAGACCGAGGAGAACTTTGTATTGAGATCCAGAGAGAGAGGAAGCCATCTAGATACTAGCTATGGACCCGAAGGTCTGTGGTAAACTACTCACAACTCATGGTGAGGGCGATGATGATGATGTAGAAGCACTCCGTGATGGATCCCCCTCCGGCGGAGCTCCGGAACAGGCTCCAAGATGGGATCTCACGGGAACAAAAGGTTACGGCGGTGGAATTACGGTTTTCTCTCTGTTGCTGATGGTTTTGGGATACGTAGACTTATATAGAAGGAAGGAGGACATCGGGGGACGCTCGAGGGGCCCACGAGGCAGGGGGCGTGCCCTGGGAAGGGGGGCACGCCCCCCACCCTCGTGGGCACCTCGTGGCTCCCCTTCCGTGGTTCTCATGTTTCCCGTGCGTGATTTTCTCCAAAAATAACTCCCCCGAAGGTTTCATTCCGTTTGGACTTCGTTTGATATTCCTTTTCTGCAAAACCCTGAAACAGGCAAAAAACAGCAATCTGGACTAGGACTTTGGGTTAGTAGGTTAGTCCCAAAAAATGATATAAAAGTGTATGACAAAGACCATTAAACATTCAAGACATAATAAATAATAGCATGGAACAATCAGAAATTATAGATACGTTGGAGACTGATGACCCTCAACCGTAAGGGATCTGTTGCAGCGTTTTCGATAAGTAAGAGTGTCGAACCCAATGAGGAGCAGAAGGTATTGATAAGCGATTCTGAGCAAGAAATTACTGCAAGCACTGAAAGATAACTTTTAGGGGTTTTCTCGGTATAAGCAACAGTAATGTAAAAGGTACTGAAAGTAACAAGTGTCCCAATCCTTTCTTAGCAAAGGAGAGGCCTAGCAACTTGACTTATAAAGACTAAAACGTTCTTGAGGACACACGGGAGTGGTAGTCATGTGCTTTCGCCATATTCCGTATCGATACTATGTTATGTGTTGATAAGTGTTGAGTGGGTGGATCTATGCTAGTGCACTCTCTAGACTAAGATGAATGCACTCTTATGATTAAACACCTTGCAAGCATCCGCAAATACAAGATAGAATTTAAGGCAAAAGCCTAACCATAGCAATACAATCGAGGATCCATTATTCCCTTATGCAAAAGCATGCGAACTAGGGTTCAGGTTTCTGTCACTCCGGCAACCCACCATAAGCATTCTTTATACACAATGTATTCTCCTAGGTCCTTAATAAGGCGAAGTGTTAGGTGTTCGACTCACGCAACACCACTAGTAGAATGACAACGCAACTTAAGTACCAAACAACACATATTACTTCAACAGCATATGACTACTAACAACAAGACTTCCCCCATGTCCTCAAGAACTAAGGTAACTACTCAAAAGACATAAAAGAGATCATGATCAGTGGGGATAAATATGTGATAAACAATCTGGACATAATAATATTTCTCCAACAAAACTCAATAGCATTCACCACAAAGTAGCAATCAACACCAATGGAGTAGAGAGGATAGGTAGTACGAGTTACAACACGAGTTGCGATGGTAAGATGAGATTTGGATGAAGATGGAGATGGTGCTGGTGTTGGGGATGATGTTGATGATGATCTCGATGATGCCCGTGACGATGGTGATGACGATGGCGACGATCTCCCCTTCCGGGAGGTGATCTCCCTGGCGGAATCTGCCCACCGGAGATGCCCTTTTCTTCTCTGTAGGTTTCCGCCTCGAAGCGGCGGCGGAACTCCGTAAAAAGTCCCGTGCCTAGGGTTTTCGGGGAACGGAGAACATATATGCAAAAGGGGGCGACCAGAGGTGGGCCAGGGGCTCCAGGCGCCCCCCCGGCGCGGCCAGGGGGGGCGCGCCCCCAGGCCGCCTGGGCACCCTGTGGACCCCCTCTGACTCCCCTTTTGCGTGTATTCGTTATTCGTCTGAAAAATACCTCTCGTCAATTTTCAGGTAATTTGGAGGTGTTCTTCTTCAGCAACTCAGTATCCACTTTTTCCTGCTGAATCCTGCGTCTGCTGTTCCGGCACCGGAAAGTTGCAAACTGTGTAAAATAGACCAAAACAACATAAGAACATCATCATAACGTGAAATATATCAATGAATAAAGATGAATTATGATACAAAATAGTGATGCATTTTGGATGTATCAACACCCCCAAGCTTAGACCTCGCTTGTCCCCAAGCGAATATGAACTCGGTAAACCTGTCCACAAGTTTAGAGAGTGAAGTGTCGATAAATAGAATACGGACAAGAAGCATCATAGTCTGTTCACCAACTCAAATATCCTCAGCAGCAATCTTCAACTCATAAGGCTCTTATGAAAGAGTGTTAACACTTATATTCGAAAGTAGGACCAATGGAAACTCATTATATCATGGCAAACATATTCTTTGGTCAAAGAACAACAAATAATTTTAACTTTTGCTCTTATATTTTGATGGGATTAATTGAAGCTCTTTGGAATAACATGTTAATAAGCAAGAGGTGAAAGTGTTAACACAAAGGAAGATATTTGCCTTAGCTGGGTATGACAAACAACTTACTTATCAGATGATAATGTCAACAAGGATATGATATGACAGATCTTAATGCAGCCTTATATGAATGAATCCTTATCAACATCAAACGTCTGCTCTCTTTGGGAAATAGAGGGAAGTAGGAATAACTGACTCATCTTAAAATTAAAAGATAGGCCCTGCTCTAGGGTAGTAGGGAAAACTCATGTGCTATCCTCAAATCAAACAGAATGAAAACAAGTTTTTGAGAGGTACATGATTCGTCAACGAATGCTAATAGATAACTCAATTACTTCTTGAACTGGACAAGTTTCGAGGAACGGCTCCCGTATGAGGACGATAACATCCTCTTATTCTCCTTTGTTTATCACTGCCAAAGTTTTCTGATTTCTCATGAACAAAGCGTGAAGGAGGGTTTGTTTGTTATATTATTTTTAAGCCGGGCGCACTCAATGCCAGTTCCTTTTCGTATTATGGGTTTGCACATTATACATGCAATCCCGGGGTGAAGCTTGTCCAACTCAAAAAGATCATGAATTAGCTACTACTTCCTCATGAGCTAAAGAAGAGGCACAAAATAAAAGATTTTGAACATTTAAGGATAACACATAAATTATATACTTTAGGGAGTGGTAGTGGAGTACCACGAGTAGGTAGGTATGGTGGATTCATATGGAAGGTATTGGCTTAAGGGTATGGACGCACAAGCAGAATTCCGCTTAGTACAGAGTTAGGCTAGCAAAGGTTTTGAGAGAGCAGACAATTGATGATGACTAAAATGCAAAGCAATATAAAGCATGAACATTGAAATAAGCATAACACATCAAGTTGTCTTCCTTGTCAACATAACACTTCAAGCATAATAACATAAAGGTTTTAGCTATGTTGATACTTTAAGAAAATCATGCTTGTTGTTATGACCAAAGCTATGTTTGCCAAGAT
Organism: Secale cereale; assembly: GCA_902687465.1. Classification (NCBI taxonomy): domain Eukaryota; kingdom Viridiplantae; phylum Streptophyta; class Magnoliopsida; order Poales; family Poaceae; genus Secale; species Secale cereale. The sequence goes on from LR738709.1 coordinate 328,628,141, forward strand.
TAAATAAAGTTTCATAGCCATACCTGACATAAGGTCAATACTCCCCATAAGAATCATCATATAAGGTCGATTGCTTGAAGAGAATACCGTGTGCAGCAAAAGGAACCAATAAACTTCTCATTAATATTCCATCATAGACGACTCCACACTCACGGATACAATTCTTCACCAAAGGGGTGATAGACCTTAATGCACACACCTATCTCATATAATAACCTCCCTAGACATGATATGACTCTACTTGACTTCTAAAAGACAAAAGGTAAAAGATAAAGATACTGGGCACTCCCCCAAGCTTGGAACAAGCCAAGGGAATGCCATTACCCCAGGAGATTTCACCCATGCTTGTTGGCGTTAATCACGTAGTCCTTGGCGAAACGCTTCCATGGATATCTTGCTAAAGTCTCTTGTGAGAGGCTCATCTCCAGAATCCTGCATTCAGCACCCAAACTCATGCGCATAAATCTTAGTTCATACTCACAGTTCTGGTTATATAAATCATCAATTTGCCCTTGGAGTTCTATAATTCTGTCTTCAGACGCGGCGATTCTTTCCCACATCTCCTTCATCTCCTTCAGAAAGTAGCTCTTTAGCTCGTTGGTGATGTCAAAGTTAGCTTCGACACCACGCTCGGTAATCTTCTTGTACTTGAAGACTTCCTGCTCCACTTCTTCCAGCCTGGCCTGGACGCTCCCCTCCTTGATAGGTCCCTTCAGATCTTCTTGATGAAGGACGACTTCCTTCATCTGAACAACCTGAGGGTGCTTCTTCACCTCGGCGAGGTAAGGGTTGATGACGTTGACGACGAACGTGTCCTTGGGGGAACTTGGAGAAGTCATGGCACCTAAATTTAGCTGAAATATTTCCTGGCAGAAACAGATCGAAGAGAAAACACGCGAAATCGCAAGATACGTTGCCGGAACAACCCGGGCAAATATATAGGAAAAATTTATGCACAGAAAGGAAGGTAACGGACCAAGGCGGGGTCGGAGACGGGCTCCAGGGTGTCCAGGCGGCCTGCCGGCGCGGCCCAGGGGGGGCGCCAGGGGGGCGCCTGGACTCCCTGGTGGTCGTCTCCGGCTCCACCTCGACTCGGAATTTTACTAATTTTACAAAAAACTCGTAATACGGAACTTTTATGATGGTTTGCTGTGTTTTCTTACCGTACTACATACCTTTTCTTTATTCTGCTTCTGCTGGCGTCTGAAATAGGGCTGCAACATGTTCTTCGTGGGTTGTTGTGTATATTATATTCACATCAACATCGACAGGGTCTCCTGCTATGTAATGTTTAAGTCTTTGCCCATTCACAACTTGAGGTTTGGTGCCTTCAAAATTATTAATCTAAATTGCACCAGACCGATAAACTTCTTCAATATGAAATGGTCCTTCCCACCTAGAAAGTAGTTTACCTGGAGAAAACCTGAAACGGGATCTAAACAACAAAACTTTATCACCGACATTAAATTCACGTTTCAGAATCTTCCTATCATGCCACCTTTTTACCTTTTCCTTGAACATTTTAGCACTCTCGTAAGCTTCACTTCTCCATTCATCTAGAGAAGTCAAGTTCATGAGACGCTTCTCACCAGCTAGTTTTGGGTCAGCGTTAAGCTCTCTAACAGCCCAGAAAGCTTTGTACTCTAGCTCTAATGGCAAATGGCAAGCCTTGCCATATACCATCTTATAGGGGGACATGCCCATGGGGTTTTTGTAAGCAGTTCTATATGCCCACAAAGCATCTCCTAATTTATTTGAACAATCCTTCCTATTTCTGCTTACTGTTTTCTGCAAGATCAACTTAATCTCTCTATTGGTGAGCTCAACCTGCCCACTAGTTTGAGGATGATATGGTGAAGCAATTCTATGATTAACATCGTATTTAGCCAAAGCTTTTCTAAAAGCTCCGTGCGTGAAATGTGATCCTCCATCGGTCATGAGATACCTTGGTACACCAAAACTAGGAAAAATTACATCTTTAAGCATTTTCAAAGATGTTTTGTGATCAGCACTTTCAGTGGGGATTGCTTCAACCCACTTGGTCATATAATCAACAGCTACTAAAATGTGAGTGTACTTGTGCGAAGAAGGAAAAGGACCCATAAAATCAAAACCCCAACAATCGAAAGGTTCAATCACTAGTGAGTAATTCATAGGCATCTCATTCCTTCTACTAATGTTACCAACTCTCTGACATTTATCACAAGCTAAAACATAATTTCTAGCATCTTTAAAGAGAGTAGGCCAATAAAAACCTGATTGAAGAACCTTATGTGCAGTCCTCTCACAGGCATGATGTCCTCCATAGGGACTATCATGACACCGTCGGAGAATGTCCTTCTGCTCATGTTCCGGAATGCATCTTCTCACGATCCCGTCGGGGCCTTCTTTGAAAAGATGTGGGTCATCCCAAAAGTAGTGTCTCAAATCATGAAAGAACTTCTTCCTCTGCTGAAATGTTAGACCTGGAGGCAAATACTTCGCAACAATAAAATTAGCATAATCTGCATACCAAGGATCGGAAAGAGGTTGTACTTTTACAACGGCAAGTTGCTCGTCTGGAAAACTATCGTTAACTGGGATGGGGTCATGCGGTATATCTTCCATTCTTGAAAGATTGTCCGCTACCGGATTGTCTTCCCCCTTCCTATCAACAATCTGCAAATCAAATTCTTGGAGAAGGAGTACCCATCTGATAAGCCTTGGCTTGGCATCCATCTTTGTCATAAGATATTTAATGGCAGCATGATCAGTATGAATAATAACTTTGGAATCAACAATATACTGCCTAAACTTATCACAAGAAAAAACTACAGCTAAGAATTCCTTCTCAGTAGTAGCATAATTTGTTTGAGCACTATCAAGGGTTTTACTAGCATAATGTATAACATTCAATTTCTTATCAACTCGTTGTCCTAAAACAGCTCCAACAGCAAAATCACTTGCATCACACATAATTTCAAAAGGTAAATTCCAGTCAGGTGGTTGTACTATAGGAGCAGTTATTAAAGCTTTCTTAAGGGTTTCAAAAGCTTCCTTACATTTTTCATCAAACGCAAAAGGAGCATCCTTCTGGAGAAGATTAGTGAGGGGTCTCGAGGTTTTAGAAAAGTCTTTAATAAATCTTCTATAAAAACCTGCATGACCGAGAAAACTGCGAATACCTTTGATGTCCCTTGGATAGGGCATCCTCTCAATAGCTTCTATCTTGGCTTTGTCCACTTCAATTCCCCTTTCGGAAATCTTGTGACCAAGAACAATTCCTTCATTAACCATAAAGTGGCACTTCTCCCAGTTGAGTACCAAATTTGTCTCCTCGCATCTCTGCAAAACTTTATTAAGGTTGTGAAGACAATGGTCAAATGAAGTTCCATAGACGGAGAAATCGTCCATGAAGACTTCCATAATATCCCCGCAGAAACCATGAAAGATAGCAGACATACACCTTTGAAAAGTAGCAGGGGCATTACATAAACCAAAAGGCATACGTCTGTAAGCATAAGTACCAAAAGGACAAGTAAAAGTGGTCTTCTCTTGATCGGCAGTGTTAACATGAATTTGAGAGAAGCCAGAATAACCATCAAGATAACAAAAGTGGGTGTTTTTGGATAACCTTTCAAGCATTTGGTCGATGAACGGCAACGGGTAGTGATCCTTCCTGGTTGCCTTGTTCAACTTCCTGTAATCAATGCACATTCTATATCCAATAATAATTCTCTGAGGTATTAGTTCATTTTTATCATTTGGAACCACAGTTGTACCTCCTTTCTTAGGAACACAATGTACCGGACTTACCCACTTACTATCAGCTATAGGGTAGATAATACCTGCGGCTAGAAGCTTGAGAATCTCAGTTCTCACGACATCCATCATCTTCGGGTTCAACCGTCTTTGATGATCAACAACTGGTTTAGCATCAGGCTCAAGGTTGATAGTATGTTGACAGATAGATGGACTAATCCCCTTAAGGTCATCAAGGGTATAGCCAATTGCGCCTCGGTGTTTACGAAGTACTTCCAATAATCGCGCTTCTTCATATCCTGAAAGGTTAGAATTGATAATAACAGGATATACTTTCTTTTCATATAAATAAGCATACTTGAGCGTATCGGGAAGAGGTTTAAGATCGAACACCGGGTCTTCTTTCGGTTTTGATAAAATTCCCAAAGGTTCAACCGGAAGGTTGTGCTTCAGGATAGCAGGCTGCCTCAAGAATATTTCATCTAGTTCATTTCTTTCCTGCATATGCAAATCATTCTCGTGGTCCTCCATGTATTGCTGCAAGGGATCATCAGGGGGAATAACAATAGAGGCAATACTTTCAATAATTTTATCACCACTAGGTAAATCAGTACCACGAGGTTGCTTAGAGAACTTAGAAAAATTAAATTCATATGGCTCACCATCGAATTCAACAGAAACTTTACCTTTCTTGCAATCTATTATAGCTCCACAAGTTCTAAGAAAAGGTCTACCAAAAATGATGGGGCAAAAATTGTCCCTGGCTGAACCAAGTACCAGAAAGTCGGTAGGGTATTTTACCTTTCCACATAGGACTTCAACATCCCTCACAATTCCGATAGGAGAGATAGTTGATCTATTTGCAAGATGAATGGTAACATCAACTTCTTCAAGTTCACAAGGGGAAATCTCACCGATGATTTCTTCATAGAGTGAATAAGGAATAGCACTTGCACTCGATCCCAAATCACATAGCCCATAATAATTGTGATCTCCTATTTTAACAGATACCACCGGAGTACCTGAAATTGGGCCTTTGTTCTTGGCTGTGACAAGGTTAGTGGAAACAGCACAAAAAGTTATATTGGAATCCAAAACATCATCAGTAGCAAGGTCTTTAATCAATGCAACTTGAGGATCGACCCTGATCTGGTCCTCAGGTTCATCAACTCTTCTCTCACTTTTATTTATTATGCATGTCACAAGAGAGTGTTCCTTTATCCTCGTGGGAAAAGGAGGCTTTTCATATATGACTGCAGGCAAAATAGGCTCAGCAACATAAATATCAATAGGTAGTTCTTTAAAAGGTGCATGGTGCTGGTCTCTATTCTTTTTAAAAGAATCAACGTGAGAGGCAAAATTCTTACATAAATCAATCACTAGATGGGAATCAAGACCAATCTTAGAGCAAAAAGTATTGAAGTAATCAGTTTCCACATAGCTCTCAATATAATCATGTTCATAATTTATAGCGGGTTCAATACCTTTATCAATTTCCCAATCTTCAGTATTCCTCTGGATTCTTTCAAGGAGATCCCACCTTTCTTCAACACTCTTCTTCTGAAATACCCCACTAGAGGAGGCATCCAGCATCTCCTTATCCTGACGAGAAAGCCTGGCATAAAAATTTGTAAGTATAATTTCCTTGGGGAGCTTATGAATTGGGCATTTGAGCATTAGAGACTTCAATCTCCCCCAAGCTTGAGCAATGCTTTCTCCGTCACGAGACCTAAAGTTATATATATAATTCATGTCTCGATGAATTTCATGAAGAGGATAAAACTTAGTATAAAAGAGAGACATAAGCTCCTGCCAGTCCAGCAAGTGTGAGTTATCGAGGAGCCCATACCAATCTGAAGCTTTATCTATAAGTGATACAACAAACAATTTCCTCATGACAAACTCCCTCGATACACCTGCAAGCTTAAATAATGAACATAGTCGTGATAAATATAGCAAGTGTTCACCGGGATGTCTGTCTCCTGCATAACGATTAGCCAAAACATAATTGATAATGCCAGCTGGTATTTCATAAGGCACAATTTCAGTAGGGGGAGGATCAACCACCACAGGTGTGGGGCGTCTTCCCGCAAGCAACGCTCCAATAATAGGGTTGTCCATAAGGACAAAGAGCAGCAATAGCAAAAATAAAAACAGAATTATAAAAAGACTTTCTTACCAGTTTCACTTTACCAATAGCGCTACGCTCCCCGGCAACGGCGCCAGAAAACGTTACTTGATGACCCTCAACCGTAAGGGATCTGTTGCATCGTTTTTGATAAGTAAGAGTGTCGAACCCAACGAGGAGCAGAAGGTATTGATAAGCGATTCTGAGCAAGAAATTACTGCAAGCACTGAAAGATAACTTTTAGGGGTTTTCTCGGTATAAGCAACAGGAATGTAAAGGCAAGTAATGTAAAAGGTACTGAAAGTAACAAGTGGCCCAATCCTTTCTTAGCAAAGGAGAGGCCTAGCAACTGGACTTATGAAGACTAAAACGTTCTTGAGGACACACGGGAGAGGTAGTCATGTGCTTTCGCCATATTCCGTATCGATACTATGTTATGTGTTGATAAGTGTTGAGTGGGTGGATCTATGCTAGTGCACTCTCTAGACTAAGATGAATGCACTCTTATGATTAAACACCTTGCAAGCATCCGCAAATACAAGATAGAATTTAAGGCAAAAGCCTAACCATAGCAATACAATCGAGGATCCATTATTCCCTTATGCAAAAGCGTGCGAACTAGGGTTCAGGTTTCTGTCACTCCGGCAACCCACCATAAGCATTCTTTATACACAATGTATTCTCCTAGGTCCTTAATAAGGCGAAGTGTTAGGTGTTCGACTCACGCAACACCACTAGTAGAATGACAATGCAACTTAAGTACCAAACAACACATATTACTTCAACAGCATATGACTACTAACAACAAGACTTCCCCCATGTCCTCAAGAACTAAGGTAACTACTCACAAGACATAAAAGAGATCATGATCAGTGGGGATAAATATGTGATAAACAATCTGGACATAATAATATTTCTCCAACAAAACTCAATAGCATTCACCACAAAGTAGCAATCAACACCAATGGAGTAGAGAGGATAGGTAGTATGAGTTACAACACGAGTTGCGATGGTAAGATGAGATTTGGATGAAGATGGAGATGGTGCTGGTGTTGGGGATGATGTTGATGATGATCTCGATGATGCCCGTGACGATGGTGATGACGATGGCGACGATCTCCCCTTCCGGGAGGTGATCTCCCCGGCGGAATTTGCCCACCGGAGATGCCCTTTTCTTCTCTGTAGGTTTCCGCCTCGAAGCGGCGGCGGAACTCCGTAAAAAGTCCCGTGCCTAGGGTTTTCGGGGGACGGAGAACATATATGCAAAAGGGGGCGACCAGAGGTGGGCCAGGGGCTCCAGGCGCCCCCCCGACGCGGCCAGGGGGGGCGCGCCCCCAGGCCGCCTGGGCACCCTGTGGCCCCCCTCTGACTCCCCTTTTGCGTGTATTCGTTATTCGTCTGAAAAATACCTCCCGTCAATTTTCAGGTAATTTGGAGGTGTTCTTCTTCAGCAATTCAGTATCCACTTTTTCCTGCTGAATCCTGCGTCTGCTGTTCCGGCACCGGAAAGTTGCAAACTGTGTAAAATAGACCAAAACAACATAAGAACATCATCATAACGTGAAATATATCAATGAATAAAGATGAATTATGAGACAAAATAGTGATGCATTTTGGACGTATCAGAGACGTATCATCACCCTTGAGGTAAAAGGTTGGGAGGCAATACTATAAGCCCCTATCTTTCTCTGTGTCCGATTAAAACTCCATACCCATAAGTATTGCGTGAGTGTTAGCAATTGTGAAAGACTAAATGATAGTTGAGTATGTGGACTTGCTGAAAAGCTCTTATATTGACTCTTTCCGATGTTATGAATTGCAATTTCTTCAATGACCAAGATCATAATTGTTTAGTTTTGAATGAAGTTTCTGATTCATACTTGACATTGTGAATAGATTGTTACTTTAGCATAACAAATCATATAACAATATATGTGTTGATGTTATAAGAATGATCATGATGCCCTCATGTCTGTATTTTAATTTATCTAAACCTCTATCGCTAAACATGTGGACATATTTTTCTTTATCAGCTTCCTCTTGAGGACAAGCGAGGTCTAAGCTTGGGGGAGTTGATACGTCCATTTTGCATCATGATTTTATATCGATATTTATTGCATTATGGGCTGTTACTACACATTATGTCACAATACTTATACCTTTTCTCTCTTATTTTACAAGGTTTACATGAAGAGGGAGAATGCCGGGAGCTGAAATTTTGGGCTGGAAAAGGAGAAAATATTAGAGACCTTTTCTGCACAACTCAAAAAGTCCTGAAACTCCCCGAAAGTCAGTTTTGGAATATATTAAAAATATTGGGCGAAGAAAGCACCAGAGGGGGGCCACCCACCGTCCACGAGGGTGGGGGCACACCCTACCCCCCTGGGTGCGCCCCCTGCCTCGTGGGCCACCTGGAAGCCCCCCTATGCCCATCTTCTGGTATAAGGTGTCTTGTGCCCTGGAAAAATCAGAAGGAAGCTTTCGGGACGAAGCGCCGCCGTCTCGAGGCGGAACCTTGGCGGAACCAATCTAGGGCTCCGGCGGAGCTGTTCTGTCGGGGAAACATTCCTCCCGGAGGGGGAAATCGTCACCATCGTCATCACCATCGATCCACTCATCGGGAGGGGGTCAATCTCCATCAACATCTTCACCAACCCCATCTCCTCTCAAACCCTAGTTCATCTCTTGTATCCAATCTTTGTCCCAAAACCTCAGATTGGTACTTATGGGTTGCTAGTAGTGTTGATTACTCCTTGTAGTTGATGCTAGTTGGTTTATTCGGCGGAGATCATCTGTTCAGATCCTTTATGCATATTAATACCCCTCTGATTATGAACATCAACATGATTTGTGAGTAGTTATGTTTGTTCCTGAGGACATGGGAGAAGTCTTGTTATAAGTAGTCATGTGAATTTGGTATTCGTTCAATATTTTGATGAGGTGTATGTTGTCTTTCCTCTAGTGGTGTTATGTGAACGTCGACTACATGACACTTCACCGTTGTTTGGTCCTAGAGGAAGGCATTGGGAAGTAATAAGTAGATGATGGGTTGCTAGAGTGACAGAAGCTTAAACCCTAGTTTATGTGTTGCTTCGTAAGGGGCTGATTTGGATCCATATGTTTCATGCTATGGTTAGGTTTACCTTAATACTTCTTTTGTTGTTGCGGATTCTTGCAATAGGTGTTAATCATAAGTGGGATGCTTGTCCAAGGAAGTGCAGTACCCAAGCACCGGTCCACCCACATATCAAATTATCAAAGTAACGAAAGTGAATCATATGAGCATGATGAAAACTGGCTTGACGATAATTCCCACGTCTCCTCGGGAGCGCTTTTACTTATATAAGAGTTTGTCCAGGCTTGTCCTTTGCTACAAAAATGATTGGGCCACCTTGCTGCACCTTGCTTACTTGTGGTACTTGTTGCTCGTTACGAATTACCTTATCACAAAACTATCTATTACCAATAATTTCAGTGCTTGCAGAGAATATCTTACTGAAAACTACTTATCATTTTCTTCCGCTCCACGTTGGGTTCGACACTCTTATCAGAAGGACTACGATAGATCCCCTATACTTGTGGGTCATCACAACAATATGATAGTTTTGATAGTAGTGGCAGCAGCAACAGTAACGATAGCAGTAGTAACTTAGCAAGATCAATATAGGATAAATTCGTAAGCATTGGATTGCTGATTTGTTGGATGATATTCATCATGTGACTGTCCTAACCTAGGGCGATACGGCACTAGCTCCAGTTCGTAAATATAACGTAGGCATGTATTCAGTAAATAGTCATATGTGCTTATTTAAAGAACTTGCATGACATCTTTAGTCCTACCCATCGTGGCAGCGGGGTCCATATTGGAAACTAAGGGATATTAAGGCCCCCTTTTAATACAGAACCGAAACAAAGCATTAACACACGATGAATACATGAACTCCTCAAACTACGATCATCACCGGGAGTGGTTCCGGTTATTGTCACTACGGGGTTGCCGGGTCATAATACGTAGTAGGTGACTATAACTTGCAAGATCGGATCTAAAACATGAATATAATGATAATATCATAAATGGTTCAAATCTGAAATCATGGCACCCGGGACCTAAATGACAAGCATTAAGCATGGCAAGGTCATAGCAACATCAATCTCAGAACATAATGGATACTAGGGATCGACCCTAACAAAACTAACTAGATTACATGATGAATCTCATCCAATTCCTCACCGACTAGCGAGCCTATGAAGGAATTACTCACTCCCGGTGGAGAGCATCATGGAATTGGTGATGGATAAGGGTTGGTGATGACGAAGGACGAATATCCCCCTCTCCGGAGCCCCAAATGGATTCCAGATCTGGCCTCCTGAGGAAGACCAGGAGGTGGCGGCAGCTACGTCTCGTAGATCGCGATAATTCTTTCTCCCTGATTTTTTTCTCTCCGAATATGAATTTAAAGTATCAGGGTTGGTGTCTGCGAGGCCACCAGGTGGGGACAACCCACCTGGGCGCGCCAGGAGGGGGGCTGGTGGGTTGTGCCCACCCAGGTGCCCCCTCTGGTGGTTCTTGGCTCAATTATTTTTATTTTATTATATAAAAAAATCCTCGCAAAGTTTCGTTCCATTCCGAGAACTTTTGTTTCTGCACAAAAACAACACCATGGTAGTTTTGCTGAAAACAGCGTCAGTCCGGGGTTAGTTTCATTCAAATCATGCAAATTAGAGTCCAAAACAAGAGTAAAAGCTTTAGGAAAAGTAGATACGTTGGAGACGTATCAACTCCCCCAAGCTTAAACCTTTGCTTGTCCTCAAGCAATTCGGTTGATAAACTGAAAGTGAGAAAGAAAAACTTTTACGAACTCTTTTACTCTTGTTTGCATAAATAAGCTTAAACAGCACCCAAGTTTTCAGCCAGCATTATAACTAACCATGTCGACAATAACTCTTAAAGATTATAATGACTCATATCAATGACATAATCAGCTAGCGAGCAATAATAAGATATTTCAAACAGCAACACGTTATCAAAACAACCATGATATAATATGACAATAGTGGTATCTTGCTAGCCCTTTCTGAGACCGCAAAAGATAAATGCAGGGCACCTCCAAAGTTCGAGCGATGACTAAACATTGTAATTCATGGTAGAAAAGATCCCGTCATGATAACACCCAACATTCACTACACACAATGCATAGGCATGACAATAGTGCTCTCAGAATTGGCGCTTATTAGAGAAGGTGATGACTCAACATAAAACTAAATAGGTAGTCCGTTCGCAGAGGGAAGCAGTGATTTGCAGATGTGCCAGAGCTCAAGTTATTAGAACAGAGGTAAAATATATTTTGAGAGATGCACCCTTCTCATTTACTGCACGACTATCAGCTATCGATATTTCCCATGCTAAACAAGCTAGTGGCGGCTCCCAAGCAGAAAAGTAAATGTTTGGACTCCATTGGGAGTTTTTGTTTGTTTATTTGTAAGATTTTTCTTTTTGTAATTTGGGATAGGGAATCCCTATTACTGCCCTTTTCTCGTGCAATGGCGAGTGAATAAACACTCAACCTGAGAATAACCCACTTAGCATGGAAAATACCGACCACCTCCTGTCGTTCCATGAACAATCCAGACACACAAAAATGATATTTATTTAAGTTTTTAGAGGTTGCACATGTTAATTTACTTAGGACGGCAAGGTAATACCGCATATAGGTAGGTATGGTCGACTCATCTGGAATAACCTTGATTTTTAGAATTTGATGCACAAGTAGTATTCCCGCTAAGTACAGCTGAAGGCTAGCAAATAGATTAGGAAGCGGCCAGCTAGAGAGCAAAAATGGTCGTGAACATGCATCATGCATAGTAAACATTGGGCACCCGCATGAGTAGGATATGGACACCATGAACATAAATATCATAGAGGCTATGTTGGTTTTGATTTAACTACATGCATAAACATGTGCCAACTCAAGCCACTTGAACATTCAGAGGAGGATACCATATCATGATACTACATCACAATCATTTTAACGCAATGTTGATATCCACGATAAATCATTATTAACTCTTAGCTACTTATGCATGGCATGTGAAACTATAATCTCTAATTGGCATTGCAAACATGTTTAATCATAATGGGTTGAATCATGGATACTAGGTTAAACATATTTACAAAAACAGAGCAAGTCGAGTTCGTACTAGTTTTTCTCTGCCACAGCCAGTTCATCGAATATCGTCATTATTGCCTTTCACTTGCATGACCGAATGATGTGAAATAATAATAAAGCTGCAAAAGTGTGGTGGACTAAGCTGGAATCTGCAAACATTTTATTCAACGGGAGAAGACAAGGTAAATGGGATCTTCATTAGATCAACAATTATGCAAAAGAGAGCCACTCAACATTTTCATTGTGGTCTTCTCCTTAGTACGACTCGAAAATAAAAAGAAAGAAATTTAAGAGAAACATACTAAAATATTTTTGGAGTTTTTGGTTTTCCAGAACAAGTAAATGAAAGAGGAAAACAAAAATGAGAAAAATTATTTACACGGGAAAACTCCCAACAAGCAAAAGAAGAACAGGGAAATATTTTTGGGTTCTCTTTTTTATATTACAACTAGGCAGGCATAGAAAGCAAACTAACTACAGCTAGACTTTTTTTTGTTTTCTAAGGTTTTTCAAACACACAAGAAGAAAGCAAGAAAATAAATTAAGCATGGATAATACAATGGAAAAAGTGTGAACACCGATGATTGAAATGTGTGAACATGAATGTAAAGTCGATGAGAAACACGTACTCCCCCAAGCTTAGGCTTTTGGCCTAAATTGGTATGCAGTCAGTAGCCTGGATGGTAGTCAGGGTACTAAGGAGCAGGCATCTAGTCATCCCACTGTTGAGGCTCCTCCTCTCTTGCAGCCTGGGCGTTCTGATAGGCAATGATATCCGCATGCATAATCCTGTATCCACCCCTGGCGACAGGACCAAACAAAGCAGGTGCAGGCAGTGGAATGATATCACGAGTAGTTACACTAAAAACTAGGTTATAAGGAATATGAATGTTAGGATAGTCGCCAGCAGTAAACTGGTGGTGATCCATAGCAACACGATCTAGATAGACCTTGAGTAAAAGAAAATCATGGATGCGTATCTGAACGTTAAAGCGAGTCGCCAAACGAGTGGCGTAAATACATCCATGTATTTTACCCTTAGACTTATTAATGTGGAGGAAGCGTGCCACAATAGCTCCCAAGCTATGAGTGTTATCGCTCTCTAGTGCACGACGCAAAATGGCGAGGTCTGGTGAACTGAGTGCACCCACCTTCTATCTAGCTAGCAAACATTTTGTAATGAAAGAAGTGATACCCGACACCCCTCTCTCGTCACCCACTATAAGAGTGCGGTAAAAACTTTCAAACTCTCCGGTCTACGCTCTGCCAAACTACCATCAGTGGAAGCAATCATATTTCGCAAAATTCAGTAAGCGGTATCTGATGGGTTTCGGCATATAATTTAAACTGCACCTCAGGAGGATTATTCCTAGGAAGAAAGGTAAAACTTTGCACAAAGAAATTTGTGAGGTGATGATATTGTTCGCATTCAGCCGTAATAAAGTCGGTGAGGCCGGCATTAGCAGCATATTGTGCAAACTCTTGAAGGATTCCAGCTTCTTCCATGAACGGGGTATGCGGCCATTCGCACGGCCATAGTTCCACCCTTCTCCGGAAGTGGAGATCACTATCGGATGACTCCCCAATCACACCCTTGGAGTTCTTCTTGGAAGCAGACTTCCCAAAGAACCTCATGATTTTCCTATGAACAAAATTCTGAAATTTTTAGTGCATAAATTTTTTTCTCAACAAAACATTACAAAATTGATAGCAACTACTCATAGGGATACATAGAAGCTATAGCAAGCATTCAAACTACTTAGAACTCTAAAAATTCAACATGCAAGCTCATCTACGATAGCACAAAGAGTAGCTAATTATTCAAAATATAAACCACTAAACAAAAACTAATTGGACAAACGGAGGAGTCACATACCAAGCAACAATCCCCCAAAACAGTTTTGGAAACGCAGCTTCGAGTAGAGAGATCGAAATCCACGGGTTTGAGAGCAAGAACACAAGAGAGAGAGAGAGAGAGAGAGAGAGAGAGAGAGAGAGAGCAATGGTGATTTTTTCTGGAGGTAGGTGATGAGGTGGTGTAAAAATATATGTGAGGGGGGCACATGGGGACCACAACACACCAGGGCGCGCCTGGGGGTCCTGGCGCGCCCAGGTGGGTTGTGCCCACCTGGTGCACCCCCCTCTGGTATTATTTGCACCAGAAATTCTAAAATAATCGGAAAAAATCGTGTTAAATTTTCAGGGCATTCTGAGAACTTTTATTTTTGGGCCATTTTTTATTGTACGGGAAATTCAGAAAACAGACAAAACAAGGACTTTTATTTTATTTAGCTAGAAAACTAAGGACAGGGACAAAAAGTAGTGCTTACTAAATTCATCAACTTCATACCGCTAAAAAACAATTCATTAATAAGGATGATCAAATCTTATTAACAACCACTTTCTGTTAGCATGAAACCGAATAACTTTCGTAGATCACTAAGTTACCTCAACGGGGATATGAAAGTCCCCGAAAATAAGCATTTCATATTTCTTTTCAACATTAGGTAGAGGTATTTGAAAACTTCCAATAGTGGTTGTCGTAGATTTTTCAATAACATTAACACCATTCACTTGGAATTGTTTCTTTGGAAAGTGCACTGTATGCTCATTACCATTGATATGAAAAGTGGCCTTGCTTTTATTGCAATCGATAAGAGCCCCTGCAGTATTCAAGAAGGTTCTACCAAGGATAATCGACATGTTGTCGTCCTCGGGCATCTCAAGTATAACAAAGTCAGTCAAAATAGTAACATTGGCAACAACAACGGGCACATCCTCACAGATACTGATAGGGATAGCAGTTGACTTATCATCCATTTGCAAAGATATTTTGGTAGGTGTAAGTTTATTCAAATCAAGTCTTTTATATAAAGGGAAATGCATAACACTAACAGCAGCTCCTAAATCACATAAGCAGTTTTCTCATAATTCCTTTTGATGGAGCAAGGTATAGTTGGTATTCCTGGGTCTCCAAGTTTTTTAGGTACTCCATCCTTAAAAGTATAATTAGCAAGCATGGTGGAGATTTCAGCTTCTGGTATTTTTCTGTTATTGGTGATGATGTCTTTCATGTACTTTGCATAAGGAGGCATTTTCAAGATATCAGTCAAGCGAGTATGCAAAACGACTGGCCTCAGCATTTTAGCAAAGCGTTCAAATTCTTCATCATCTTTATTTTTAGTTGACTTGGGTGGAAAAAGGCATAGGTTTTTGAACCCACGGTTCTCTTTCTTTACTGTGTTTCCTAGCCACAAAGTCTCTTTTATCATATCTTTATTCTAGGTTGTGGGTTATCAAGATCAACTGGTGGTTCTATCTCAACATCATTATCTGGTTCCTTCTCATTGTTTGGTTGAGTGTATTCATGAGCATCAGCATTATCTTTTACATATCACTAGGTGAATGTTCATTACCAGATTGAGTTTTAGCATCAGAGATAGAAACATCATTATCATTGTCATGAGGCTTTTCTACTACAGATTCACTAGTAGCATGCAAAGTCCTATCAGTTTTCTTTTTCTTTTTCTTTTTGGGGGACTAGGTGGAGTGGTGTTATTTCTCTGTGAATCATGTTCAATTATTTTTGGGTGTCCCTCAGGATAAAGTGGTTCCTGAGTCATTTTCCTCCTCTAGTTGCAACTCTAACAGCAAAGTAATGTATATTGCTATCCATTTCATCAAGTAATTCTCTTTGAGATTTAGCAACTTGTTCTAGCCGGGTTTGTACCATAGAAGCATGTTTTCCTACACCTCTAACATCATTTGAAAATCAAAATAACAAGTCACTCAAGCGAGCAATCATATCTGAATTGCATTTCAATTGTTTCATAACATTTGCATTAAAGTGATCTTGTTACCTAATGTAGTTTTCAAACTCATGAAGGCATTGACTAGGGAGCATATTGTGAGCGTTGGGGAAAACGACACCTATGGGATCCCGGGGACCCCTACTACAGTTGGCGAGGCATAGAGCTATGCAAAGAGCAAGTCTAGTCGATCAACGCATGGGGATTTTTACCCAGGTTCGAGCCGTAGATGATGCGTAAAACCCTAGTCCTACTTGTCTGTATATCTTTGGTGTTCTTGAGCTCTCGAAGTGGCTACCATGCGTGCCTGTCCAAAAAGTCTGAATCCTTCTCCAATACGCCTCGGGCCTCCTTTTATATGACGAAGGGGTCGCCACACTGGCACACAGGAGGTGGAAAGTATCTACATTTGTGACACCACGAGACCGGTGCGCCAGGTGTCAGCTAGTTATTCGTTGTCAGTGCCATGTCATCTGCTTGCGTGTTGCATCTTGCCATGTCGTCATGTGTGTTGCATCACCATGTTTTCAAATCTTGCATCCATTCGGGCTCCCCTCGTCCTCTCCGTTGTCCGTTCTGAGCCCAAACACACTTGCACGTGCCCGCGGCATCTCCGAATATCTATTTTATGAGTGGCCGGAAAACGTTCTCGGAATGGGTCGAAACTTGGCGTGTGGTCTTATTATAGTGTAGACAGGCCGCCTGCCAAATTTCGTTGCATTCGGAGTCTGGTTGATAGCCCAACGGATATATATAGCGGCACTAGTCGCCGGTTAAAACGTCGGACGTTTTCGGTCTCCGAAAACCTCCGGGGGCCTCTCTCCTCTCTTCTAATCTCAGCCCACACCCCTATTCACAGCCCACCTAATCCACCTACAAACCCCCTCCGCTCCGGACCGTCCGATGGCGATCGAACGGCTCCGAAACGGAGCAATTCCACTGACCCTAGCCCCCCTTTCCCTATAAAACACCTCCCCCATGCCATTTTTGGGCATCCTAGCCTTCCCCTACCCTAGACCCCCTCCTCACCGGGATCCCCGCAGGCACCACCCACCTCCACCTCAAATTCCGGTGGCAGCCACCACCCTCCCGCCACGTGGCGCGCAGCCACTGGCTGAGCCGCGCCGCCAGCCATGTTCTGGCCAATCCTGTGATGCCACATGGCCACTCCACGTCGTCCCCGCGCCAGGCCCGGGCCGGATCTGGGCCTCGAGGCCCGTCCGCCGCCGCCAGCTCCCAAGCGAGGGACTTCCCCGCTTCGATCCTCCCGTGCGCGAGCTCGCTGGAGCTCTCGTCCGCCGCCGCCTCGCGGCCCTGCTACCCCGCCGGTCCGGCGACCACCCAGGCCAGCGCCGGCCGTCGCCTCCTTCCTCCTCGTCTCGCCTTCCTCTCTGCCGCCTCTAGTAGTGACTACCCCGCCGCCGGAGATGCTGCCTCGCCGCCGGAGATTCTACCTCGTCGCCGGAGCTCATGCTGCCGCCGGGAATGGAGCCGCCCCGCCCGGATCCGCCCGGATCCGGCCTCTCCTGATGTGTAGCTGGCCCCTGCCGCCTTCCCCGCACTAGCGCCGCCGAGAAGTTCCGTCGATGCTGTGTCCCTGGACGGGAATGAGCACGAGCGCCCACTCGTCCCGTCTGTGGGCCTCCCGCAGCTCCAACCGATCGGCCTCCGGGCTCGCAATCGCCGGGCCCAACTCCCCTCGCCAGCCCTGCCCCTCCAGCAGGCTGGCCGGCCCCAAGGCCCAACCGAGGCAGCCCTCCCTCCACTCGGGCCGGCCCCTCACCGCGGCCCACCTCCCTCCTCTCCAGATATGGGCTGAGCCCTGTGGTGAGCCTCTAACCCCGCCCGGGCGTCTTTTAATATTCTGCGCCGCTCAGGTTTTTCCCAGAAACGTCTGTCATGTTTTTGTGTCATCTTTTATTGCATTCTTGTGGAGCTAATAACTTTTTGTGTGGTGATCCAAATTGAGTGTATAATATGTCAAAATGATCGTGGTGATATGCTCTACACTTTGTTCCATTGTGACATGCTTGTTTGAGTCCATCTAGATGCTCTAATCACTGATGCAAGAGTGCTACTTCTAATAAACTGCTGCTACTTGTTATTTTGTTGCCATGTTTGAGATGTGATAACTAGGTGCATGTTTATCCAAATGATTCATATGAGATGTTAAAATGTTCATTGTGAAGAGTACTACATGATGGTTGCTGTAGCATGCTTGTTTGAGTTCATATTGCCATGTTAATCTCTGTTGCAAAAGTGCATTCGGCTGTGAAGAGCTGAAACTTGTTATGAGATGCTGATTTCACTTGATCATTGCTATTGATGTGTTTGTCTTCATGCCACATGTTTAGATGTTTTAGAAGCACAATAATATGGTCTTTGATGTGGTGCATTTAACTTTCCATGATATGCCTTGAGGTGACTTAAGCATGCTTGTAAACATGCCATGTTGTTGTCGCTGTTTTATACTTAGTGAAAACTGCTAAGTCTGGAATCTGTTATAACCTGATGCTATGTTTGTTTGATGCCCCACTCAAATCCATGCTTGTTTTGGAGTGGCCAATGATCATGTCTTGTTTTCCATGTTATTGTCTATCCATTCATGCTCTTACTTGCACATATGGCCTGCTGCAGCTTATTTATTTCTTGCTCTCAAGTTGCTATAAATTATACATGTCAGCTTTTTATCAGCATGTTCAATTTGGTGGAGCTTGTTGCTATTGATCCATGCCTCCTGTGGAGTTGCTCCAATGGAGTTGTTTGCTGTATGCTATGTCTAATTCATGTCCATGATCTTTATATACTTAGTGGAGTTGATATGCTTGTTGTTTTGTGCCTCCTAAGGCAGCATCGTGATGATGTTTTTGCCTTCCCAGATTTTGGCTAAGTCTGGAGAATTTTATTGCAACTTGCCATGCTTGGTTAATTGTGTTCCAGCAAGCTTTTGGGTGTGTTCTAAGTTCATGCTTGTTAAGTATCATGTTTATTTCACATACATGCTTCTTGTTATCATGTTTGGGTGCTGTAGCTTATATTTACCTTGCTCCAAAGTTGCTATGTGGCTGTTAACTTCAGCTTTGCATTGTAACTTGTTTTGCTCGTATCTTTTAGCCCGTTGCTCCGTTTTGAGTGTGCCCTATATGAAACTTGTGTGATTTTGCATGTAGAATCATAATATCATGTTGTTTTCATGTTTGGAGTGTGTTTTCTTGATGTTTGGGTGCATCTTGCACCGTTGCCTTGCTTGTCTTGTTTTGCTCATATCTTCTAGACCGTAGCTCCGAATTTAACAAACTTTATATGAAACTTGACTAGAATTTCGTGTAGATCATCATGGTGCATGTTAACCTGCTGTTTAACAACTTTAACTTAAGGTTTGTTCAGATCTGGACTAATTTAGAAACGAGCACATGAGGGCTTACCGGATTTGTTATATCTTGATTCCGGCCTAATTTAAACTTGTTGTTTGGTGTTGTTCTTGTGTGCTTCATCCCTTACCATGTATTGCATCACATATAGAATTGTCTTGCATCATACTTGGTTGAGCATATTGTCATGTTCTTGTGTTGCGTGTTTACCGTATTGCTTGCTTCTTCTCGTTAGTGCTTGTTCCGTTGCGATCGTGAGGATTCGTTCGTCTTCTCGTTGTTCGTCTTCAAGGCTTCTTCTTCGTCTTCTTCATGGATCTGTTCTTCTTCCTTGCGGGATCTCAGGCAAGATGACCATACCCTTGGACACCTTTACTACCATTGCCATGCTTAGTTGTCTCGATGCTATCGTTATATGTTGCGCTACCCATCTTTATTGTCAGCCCCTCTCCTTGTTGCCATGAAACCTCTAACCTTTGACACCTTCCTAGAAAACCGTTGTTTGGCTATGTTACCCGCTTGCTCAGCCCCTCTTATAGCGTTGTTAGTTGCAGGTGAAGATGAAGATTGATCCATGTCGGATCTTGTTGTTGGAATATCACAATATATCTTATATATATTAACACACCTATATACTTGGCAATGGGTGGAAGGCTTGGCCTTTTGCTCGGTGCTTTGTTCCACTCATGCCACCTTAGGAGTCCATAAACCGGCATTATGTTCCTTGATTTTGCGTTCCTTACACGGTTGGGTATATGGGGACCCCTTGACACTTCGTCTTTGATTAAAACTCCTCCAGCAAGGCCCAACATTGGTTTTATTGCAACATAATAAAAACTTAATTAATTAATTAATTGCATAGGGAGTTAGCGCTACCCGAGGATTCTTTCTACATACAGAGGGGCCAGTCTGATGGTGTTGGTCCCAAACGGGCAACCTGCGGGGCCGCAACGGGGAAACTTGAGGTATCTGGCATACCTGTAGCTTGTCCCATCCGGACGTGGCCTGAGAAGAGATACGCGCGGCTACTATCAGGGTGTCGGCAAGCCGGGAGGTCTTGCTGGACTTGTTTTACCATTGTCGAAATGTCTTGTGCACCGGGATTCCGAGCCTGATCGGATTGTCCCTAAGATAAGGGGTAATGATATTATTATTACTTCTACTGATCGTGAGAGCTTATGATGGGCTAAGTTGGGACACCCCTGCAGGGTTATGATCTTTCGAAAGCCGCGCCCGTGGTTATGTGGCAGATTGGAATTTGTTAATGTCCGGTTGTAGAAAACTTGACAGAGGATCCGAAGTAAAACACACAACTGTGTGAGTAACCGTGACTGTCTCTTTTCACTTTGAGAAGAGAACACGGTGGGGTTATGTTTGACTCGTAGGTAGTTCAGGATCTTTAGCGATCACTACTAGTTTGCGACTGTTTGCGCAGATGCTCATTTTATTCTCTTACTCGTAAGTTAGCCACCATATTTTGCTTAGCCGCTGCTGCAACCTCACCACTTTACCTCTTCCTACCCCTTTAAGCTTTGATAGTCTTGTTACCCATGGTTATGGGATTGATGAGTCCTCGTGGCTCACAGATACTACAACAATAGTTGCAGGTGCAGGTTTCCGATGTTTTGATGTGAGAGCATTGTTCGTTGTGTTGGAGTTCTTCTTCTTCTTCTTCAGTCTTGGGTTAGGTTCCGAGTCGGCAGCCTGGGATAGCAGATGGATGTCTTTGTGCTTTTCATGTTTGTATCCGTAGTTGAATACCTTGTATTGATGTTGTTGTATTCATGTGACTTGTATGTATTGTTGTATCCCCATGTATGTATGTAATAGTACGATGTAATGATATCCATCTTGCTAAGCGCCCGAAATGTGGTTGTGCCCCAATCACGTAAGTGTCACGTGATCGGGATAGAATCGCATCTTGGGCCTGACAAGTTGGTATTAGAGCCTCGACCGACCATAGGAGCCCCCTTGATTGATCGTAGCTTGGCCGTTGTTGAGTCTAGAAGAAAACTTTTTCAGAGTCTAGTTATATCGGAGAGTAGGATTTCTTTTTACTCCCCTGCCCCTTCGTCGCTCTGGTGAGGAATCTTGACGTAGGTGTTTTGAATTGCTCCTCTTCCCCTTCAATTTTTTTTAGGATCACGTGGTTAGTTTTCGTTCGTTGCGTTGTCAGTTCTTTCATCTGGTGCATCTCTCGTCAAGTGGACTCGACCCTCTTCTTCTTGCAAGTTCAACCCTCAGTTCTTTTCAACCGACGGTGTTTTCCCCGTCCGAAGTTGACTTTCTTTTTCCCACCGGCCTACCCTTTTTTCTTCTTGGAGCCGGAGTCCATAATCGAGTATCCATCATACTCGTGTGAATCCTTTGCATTCTTTCCTTAGTTATTTTCAGCCGACGATTCTCCTCTCTATTCGATATTCTTCACCTCTATTCTTTTCCGGTGAATCCTATTCAATTTGTTCTCGGTGTTGTTCTTATTCTTTCATCGGCTCAAGTGTGTTCCCCTGTCTTACTCGCCTCTCACCATTTAATTGTTCTGGAGTTCCGAAGTTATCTCAAGAGATTTGTCTGTGTTCCAATTAATTTGAGGTGGTCACCTCATTCGAGTTTCAATCATTCCGGCGCATTATCTCTTTTCGATCCTTTTCCAACGGTGTTTTCTGTTCGGTGGGCTCATAACCCACAGGTCTTTTCCAGGATCTTACCTGACTCTTTTATTTTACCGGAGTGTTCCGAAATTATTTTCAAGTGTGACGTAAGTATGGATTTCATCAGCCACACGCCTTCTCCAGGATCGCTTTCAATTCTTTTCATCGTTGGTTCAACCTCTCTTCTTTTCATTCATCTGGAGTTTTTCACGAATTCTTTCCATTGTGTTCCTCTGAAGGCCATCATTTTAGAAGATTTCTTCGTTCTCAGTTTTCAACTTCGTCCTCCAACTATTCTTCATTGATTCCTCTTCGTTTGTCTCACATTCTTTCCGGTGCTTTCCTCCAAGTAATCATTCAATCAGTTCACAATCTCTTCGTTCTCGTCATTCAAATTTTCTTCAAGTGCTTTATTCTTCTCGGTGATTCATCCTCTTGTATTCACTCGATTTAAATTTCTTCCCGGTGGTTCGTTCATTTTCTTCACTCGGCTTTAATTCTTTACGGTGGTTCGCTCAAGAGTTCTTTTCCGGTGTCATCATATCAATTCATTCATTTTTATTCCAATCCTAGCGGTGTTTCATGAAGATTGTCGCAAGTTCGCGATATATCCTTCTTTAATCAATTTCATCGAGAATAAGTGATATGCGAATCCATTGATTCTCATCAATTTAATTGGTGGAGGATAAGCATAGCATAATTCTTATTATTTTCATCTAGTTGTTTAATTCCTTTCCTTGGAGTTTCTGGAGTTCAAATTTTCTCGGTTATCTCGTCGGAACCCCGTTTAATCATCGCAAGGCTTTAATCTTATCCTTTTCATCCGTCATTTCTATATCATCATCCTTTCGTTACCGGAGATCTTCATGGTGGTTCATCGTGATTTAATTCATTCTTCAAACGTTCAGCTAATTCTTCGGGAGCAGTTCAAGCATGTTTATTCTTGCCTCTCGAGTGCAATTAATTCTCTATATTCTTTTGAAATGGAGTTTTGCATTCTTTCTTCATTCCCATCTATTCAATATTTTGGTTGCGGCATAATTCACCTCAAGTCTTGAGATGTTTTAATAAGTCCATAACAAGTTTATTCTTTTGTTGTTGATTTTCTCAACAACTCCGCGCAAAAACTTTCCCGTGAAGATCCTCTTTCAAATTCATTCGCGCTCGAAGTTGTTCTTCTTTTATCCGTTCTTTTTTATTCCACTCCTTTGATTCTTCCGGAGGCATTGTGTTGCTACTCTCGTCGAGTATCGCTTCATCTTTTCAACTTCTTGTTCTATTCCATTCATGTTAAACCGGTGTCCTATTCCTTCCATTTTCAGCCGGAGTGCTGCCCGAATTACTTCGTCCAAATTCTTTTCTATCTCTTTTAACCGGAGTGGTTTCAAATTCAGTCTTATTCCTTCAGCTCTTGTTTCGTGCCTTTCAACCTCCTTGATTATCGTCGTATTTCCTTATTCCTCTTATTTAACGAAGTCCTTGCAACTTCGTTCTTTCCATTGCATTTCCTTTCGAGTGGCTCAACCTGTCAATATTCTTGGTTTCACTCTTTTGTCCTCGAAGAACTTTGTTCTTCCTTTTCTCTTCCGTCTCGTTCCTAAGATCTCGGGACGAGATCTCTTGTTAGTAGGGGAGTGTTGTGACACCCCGAGACCGATGCGCCAGGTGTCAGCCAATTATTCGTTGTCAGTGCCATGTCATCTTCTTGCGTGTTGCATCTTGCCATGTCGTCATGTGTGTTGCATCATCATGTTTTCAAATTTGGCATCCGTTGGGTTTCCCCTCGTCCTCTCCGTTGTCCGTTCTGAGCCCAGACACACTTGCACGCGCCCGCGGCATCTCCGAATATTTATTTTATGAGTGGCCAGAAAACGTTCTCGGAATGAGTCGAAATTTGGCGTGTGGTCTTATTATAGTGTAGACAGGCCGCCTGCCAAATTTCGTCACATTCGGAATCTGTTTGATAGCCCAACGGATATATATAGCGGCACTAGTCGCTGGTTAAAACGTCAGACGTTTTCAGTCTCCGAAAACATCCGCGGGCCTCTCTCCTCTCTTCTAATCTCAGCCCACACCCATATTCACAGCCCACCTAATCCACCTACAAACCCCCTCCGCTCTGGACCGTCCGATGGCAATGGAACGGCTCCGAAACAGAGCAATTCCACTAACCCTAGCCCCCCTTTCCCTATAAAACACCTCCCCCATGCCATTTTTGGGCATCCTAGCCTTCCCTTACCCTAGACCCCCTCCTCCTCGGGATCCCCGCAGCCGCCAGCCACCTCCACCTCAAATTCCGGTGGCAGCCACCACCCTCCCGCCACGTGGCGCGTAGCCACTGGCTGACCCGTGCCGCCAGCCATGTTCTGGCCAATCCTGTGATGTCACATGGCCACTCCATGTTGTCCCCGCGCCAGGCCCGTCCCCGGCCCGCCCCAGGCCGGATCTGGGCCCTGAGGCCCGTCCGCCGCCGCCAGCTTCCAAGCGAGGGACTTCCCTGCTTCGATCCTCCCGTGCGCGAGCTCGTCGGAGCTCTCGTCCGCCGCCGCCTCGCGGCCCTGCCACCCCGCCGGTCCGGCGACCACCCAGGCCAGCGCCGGCCGTCGCCTCCTTCCTCCTCATCTCGCCTTCCTCTCTGCCGCCTCCAACAGTGACTACCCCGCCGCCGAAGATGCTACCTCGCCGCCGGAGATGCTATCTCGTCGCCAGAGCTCATGCTGCCACCTGGAATGGAGCCGCCCCGCCCGGATCCGGCCTCTCCTGATGCGTAGCTGGGCCCTACCGCCTTCCCCGCACCGGCACCGCCGAGAAGTTCCTTCGCCGTTGTATCCTTGGACGGGAGCGAGCACGAGCGCCCGGTCGTCCTGTCTGTGGGCCTCCCGCAGCTCCAACCGACCGGCCTCCGGGCCCGCAAGCGCCGGGCCCAACTCCCCTCGCCAGCCCAGCCCCTCCAGCAGGCCGGCCGGTCCCGAGGCCTAACCGACGCAGCGCCTCCCTCCACTCGGGCCGGCCCCTCACCGCGGCCCACCTCTGTAACACCCCAAAATTTTGAGCTGGTTTTTCTTGCAAACTTTTGGCCCTTTTGAAAAGGGAATTATTTGATCCTTTCTTTTTCCCTTCTGAAATTCCTTTTTGCCAAAGTTTGTGTGTCTTCTCAAGATTGGTTTTGGGCCTTGAAGTTCTCCTCTTGTGTTTGGCTCAAGCACAAGTTGAGATTCAAAAGGAGTTGTTTGAGTTCACCACTTCTTGTTTTAAAATTCTCAAGTTTAACCTTGACTTATCTCCCCTCCAACTTCATCTTGCCATGATCCCAACAGGAACAATCTTCTCCAAGACTCTCTTCACACCATGGGACAAGCATTTCATCAATTCCAGCAAGTTGTGAGCTTATTGGGATTTTTCTTCTATTTATTCCATTCCAAAAACAATTCTGTCTTTTATAGTGGACCTTGGTGATTTACAAAGGAACCACAATTTTCATCTACATATTTGGCTCCAAACCAACTCTCCTAAATGGCTTTTAGTACCCACAACCTAGAACCATCTTGTTTCACTGGTCCATAGTTCAAAATTTTCAAATTTCACATGCTGCAAGTTTGGACCAGATTTGCAAAATTTGGTGAAATTCATATTTATCTTCATCCAAAAATCTTGTGAAAAATCATGCAGCCTCTAGATACATCAAGAGGCCACTCCACCAAAAATCAGCCCCTGGAACATTGCACACATACCAGACTCATTTCATGAAACACTTAGCCTACATTGAACTGTTAGTTGTTAACTGAAACTGTCGACAGTGCAACACTTCATCAGTTTCGTCAGTTTCGACAGTCGTCGGGCGCGGCGACAAAACCTCGTCTGTATCTCCCTTGGCTCGATGCTGCACTGCAGCTTCTTCTTATCCATGCGTCGCACGGTCGCTTGGCCGTTTCTGGGTGTCGGTGGCGCCCTGGCCCGACCGAGCCGGCGGCTGCCACGGACACAGCGCCGCCCGTGGCGGCTGACAGAAGCAACGCCGCAGCTCCACGCCGTTTCGCGCCGCCCAGACCATCCCAGTGCTCCGCGTGTCCCTCCCCACAGCCAACGCACGCCTGGCATACCGTCGCCGTGGCCTGGCACGCGCAGAGCGCCGTTTCTGCCGCCGACAAGCCGCGCGGCCGTTCCGTCGAGGGCAGGCCGTAACACCCCCTCTACTACTAAGTTAAGCGCGGGAATGGAGCTCCTGCAGATCATAGATGATGCTCAAGCCCCTAGCGCCGCCGTCCGACCACTGCAGCGCCGTAATTGGCTAGCCGGACTTATCCGTTCGCGGCAGCCACCTCGAGCCGCCTATAAAAGGCACCCCCGAGCTCGTGCTCGAGCACACACGCCTCCACTACTTCCCTAGACCACGTCCAACCTCTGGAAGAGCCCCGAGAGGCTTTTCTTCCCCGGCCCCGGCCAGCTACCTCTGCCTCGGGCTCCAGCTCCGTTCACTCCGGTGAGGGCTCCACCGCCACCGTGAACTTGAACATAGTACCCTGGCATCCACCTAGTCCTAACCCCCAACCCAATTTCTCTCCAGAAACCTTCTCCGACGAGGTCCACGAACACCCGAGCCGCCGTCCGCCGGAGATAAGCTCGCCATCGACGTGGGGCTCGCCGGCACCCAACTCCACCACCGTTCGACGCGGAAGACCACCGTGAAGCCAGAGGTACCACTCCCCTCCCCTATCTCGCCGTGGATCGACGCCGGCGATCACCGCAGCACCGGCGCCGGCGCGGCTCTGTTTCTCTTTTTCAAACCTGAGAGGTGGGGTCCTCTGTCAGTCTCTCACATCTCTCCCTCGAACTGTTTTCTGTTGGCGTATTTTAGCAAAGTGCGTCTTCCCTCTGCGGGTGACGTACTGCGTACCGGTTCGTTTCGTTACTTTCTGTTCTAGCCGCTGGATCTTTTCTGTTTCATTACAGATGGGTCCCTGGACAGAAACCTTAATATCTTTTAAACCAAAAGTGATTTTGGGTTGATTCTTTTTCTGTCCACTTTGGTTTTCTGTCTAGTTTTTTGTTATATTTATGTGGAAATATTTTGAGCAACTTTATTTGCACGCGCGGTATTTATGTTAGTATATATTTTTGTTTGAATACATAGATACCGGAGGCCGTGACGGAGACGCAAATCATGCCGAGTTAGGCTCCGACTTTTCAGAACCAGGCAAGCATGTTTGAACTCTTGATATGATGAGTGTGTTGCATGTTTTCTCGAGTAGCTCGTTCATAAGCATGATCATATGGGCATATGTGTATGGCATATTTCATGCAAGTAAGCTTCGGGTGAGTCCCGAAGGAGAATGTTGAACCACCTCGATCATATGGTGATATGATGGGGAGGAATGCTGGTATTGTTGGAGCATGCCAGTAGTTGGTCAATTCAGTAACAACGGAGATCATGTCCCGATCCCGTTCATCTCCTTTTTCAGTACTATCATAGGATGTCCGTTGGGATTACGGTCTAGTCGGTTGTAAACCACTTTCCGAGTACACACCAAGTAGAGGGGCCGGGATGAGGGTTCCATGGCCCTGGATTAAAGCCCGTCATCCGGTCAAGGGGCATGGGTGTTTCTGGTTGGGACCGAGAGGGGGGCACCCCTTAGAGCGTGCATATATAAATTTGATCCCATGCTATTCGAGGTTGTAGCCTCCCCGTCTTAAAGTTTTTCGTGAATGTCGTCGCGGGTGATTCCGGACGACAGGATGTTAAATGGGTATGTACTGGTTAGTTGGGTTTCTACTAAAACACCGTAGATGGGACTAGCCCACGTGGCTAGTAGAACCCGTTGGCTATGAGTTATTAGTGCAAGCTCTGCAGAGTTAAATTCCTTCAGTAGCCATGTTCATGGCCTAGGATCAATATTCATGTCAACCCGGTGACTGTCTCTAGTATATTCTTGTGAGTAACCAAAATAGTGTTGTCATCAAGTTCATTTGGTAAATGAACTCACCACTATCTCTGCATGTATTTTTATTTTCAAAGTATTTCATCATTATATACTGTTATTTATAAGCCCTTTATGTGATGTCGCTTAGACGTCCGACTGTGGCATTCTTGTTATTTATTTACGTTATAAGCCCTCTATGTGATGTCTCTCAGACGTCCGACTGTGGCATTCTTTTCTTTTATAAGCCCTTTATGTGATGTCGCTCAGACGTCCGACTCTGGCATACTTGTTATTTATTTTGTTATAAGCCCTTTATGTGATGTCGCTTAGACGTCCGACTGTGGCATTCTCGTTATTTATTTATGTCATAAGCCCTTTATGTGATGTCGCTCAGACGTCCGACTGTGGCATACTTGTTATTTATTTTGTTATAAGCCCTTTATGTGATGTCGCTTAGACGTCCGACTGTGGCATTCTCGTTATTTATTTATGTTATAAGCCCTTTATGTGATGTCGCTCAGACGTCCGACTGTGGCATTCTTGTTATTTTTGCTATAAGCCCTTTATGTGGTGTCGCTCAGACGCCCGACTGTGGCCTGTTATCATTTATTATTTTTCTACGAGGCGTCACTCAGACCCTCGTTTGGTCTCGTTATTTTTATCTTTTGGATTTCGGGAGGATTACCGCCCGACTTCCATTCTTTACCTTCAGCGCATTCATATTTTATTCCGGACACATTTTTGCTGGAATACTCATATGCATTCATGTTGGCATTTGTTATATCTTAAGTCCGAACTGTCTTGCGAGTACATTCAAAGTACTCACCTGGCTTGTCGATTTGGCCAGATGTGGACGAAGGCGATCTCATGGATGAAGAGTTCGATAGCGAGTCCGACGCTTAGAGGAGTCCTAGTCAGTCTCTTGCGATCCTGGAGTTGATCACGGTTTTATAACCGCTTCCGCCTACCACCAAATAAATTCATCGGGTCTCACTCCGACACTCGATGAACTGTAGAATATTGGAGTCACACCACCCACTTCACTGTGACTTATTCCACTGGCTAAGAGCAACTTTATTTGCACGCGCGGTATTTATGTTAGTATATATTTTTGTTTGAATACATAGATACCGGAGGCCGTGACGGAGACGCAAATCACGCCGAGTTAGGCTCCGACTTTTCAGAACTAGGCAAGCATGTTTGAACTCTTGATATGATGAGTGTGTTGCATGTTTTCTCGAGTAGCTCGTTCATAAGCATGATCATATGGGCATATGTGTATGGCATAGTTCATGCAAGTAAGCTTCGGGTGAGTCCCGAAGGAGAATGTTGAACCACCTCGATCATATGGTGATGTGATGGGGAGGAATGCTGGTATTGTTGGAGCATGCCAGAAGTTGGTCAATTCAGTATCAACGGAGATCATGTCCCGATCCCGTTCATCTCCTTTTTCAGTACTATCATAGGCCGTCCGTTGGGATTACGGTCTAGTCGGTTGTAAACCACTTTCCGAGTACACACCAAGTAGAGGGGCCGGGATGAGTGTTCTATGGCCCTGGATTAAAGCCCGTCATCTGGTTAGGGGGCATGGGTCTTTCCGGTTGGGACCGAGAGTGGGGCACCCCTTAGAGCGCGCATATATAAATTTGATCCCATGCTATTCGAGGTTGTAGCCTCCCCGTCTTAAAGTTTTTCATGAATGTCGTCGCGGGTGATTCCGGACGACAGGATGTTAAATGGGTGTGTACTGGTTAGTTGGGTTTCTACTAAAACACCGTAGATGGGACTAGCCCACGTGGCTAGTAGAACCCGTTGGCTATGAGTTATTAGTGCAAGCTCTGCAGAGTTAAATTCCTTCAGTAGCCATGTTCATGGCCTAGGATCAATATTCATGTCAACCCGGTGACTGTCTCTAGTATATTCTTGTGAGTAACCAAAATAGTGTTGTCATCAAGTTCATTTGGTAAATGAACTCACCACTATCTCTGCATGTATTTTTCTTTTCAAAGTATTTCATCATTATATACTGTTATTTATAAGCCCTTTATGTGATGTCGCTTAGACGTCCGACTGTGGCATTCTTGTTATTTATTTACGTTATAAGACCCCTATGTGATGTCGCTCAGACGTCTGACTGTGGCATTCTTTTCTTTTATAAGCCCTTTATGTGATGTCGCTCAGACGTCCGACTGTGGCATACTTGTTATTTATTTTGTTATAAGCCCTTTATGTGATGTCGCTTAGACGTCCGACTGTGGCATTCTCGTTATTTATTTATGTCATAAGCCCTTTATGTGATGTCGCTCAGACGTCCGACTGTGGCATACTTGTTATTTATTTTGTTATAAGCCCTTTATGTGATGTCGCTTAGACGTCCGACTGTGGCATTCTCGTTATTTATTTATGTTATAAGCCCTTTATGTGATGTCGCTCAGACGTCCGACTGTGGCATTCTTGTTATTTTTGCTATAAGCCCTTTATGTGGTGTCGCTCAGACGCCCGACTGTGGCCTGTTATCATTTATTATTTTTCTACGAGGCGTCACTCAGACCCTCGTTTGGTCTCGTTATTTTTATCTTTTGGATTTCGGGAGGATTACCGCCCGACTTCCATTCTTTACCTTCAGCGCATTCATATTTTATTCCGGACACATTTTTGCTGGAATACTCATATGCATTCATGTTGGCATTTGTTATATCTTAAGTCCGAACTGTCTTGCGAGTACATTCAAAGTACTCACCTGGCTTGTCGATTTGGCCAGATGTGGACGAAGGCGATCTCATGGATGAAGAGTTCGATAGCGAGTCCGACGCTTAGAGGAGTCCTAGTCAGTCTCTTGCAATCCTGGAGTTGATCACGGTTTTATAACCGCTTCCGCCTACCACCAAATAAATTCATCGGGTCTCACTCCGACACTCGATGAACTGTAGAATATTGGAGTCACACCACCCACTTCACTGTGACTTATTCCATCGCCTTTTATTACGAGTCGGTAGTATGCCACCCTGCCTTGTGCCATATCCGCCTCTATGTAATATATTGGCGCGCTTGTAATAAAATTTGTTGAGCCACCCCTAGCTCAACCTTGTATAATATTCAGTGTACTAGAATTCTGTATCAAGGAATTGTCTACCAGCAGGAATATGATTCCTCGCTGGTTGAATAAAGAGATCGGTCTTCCGGTAATTATTTTACTGAAGGACCGGTCGCGACAACCTCCCTCCTCCTCTCCAGATATGGGCCGAGCCCTGTGGTGAGCCTCTAACCCCGCCCGGGCGTCTTTTAATATTCTGCGCCGCTCAGTTTTTTTCCCAGAAACGTCTAAGTCATGTTTTTCCGTCATATTTTATTTCATTCTTGTGGAGCTAATAAATTTTTGTGTGGTGATCCAAATTGAGTGTATAATATGTCAAAATGATCGTGGTGATATGCTCTACACTTTGTTCCAGTGTTCCATGCTTGTTTCAGTCCATCTAGATGCTTTAATCTCTGTTGCAAGAGTGCTACTTGTTATAAACTGCTACTACTTGTTATTTTGTTGCCATGTTTGAGATGTGATAACTAGGTGCATGTTTATCCAAATGATTCATATGAGATGTTAAAATGTTCATTGTGAAGAGTACTACATGATAGTTGCTGTAGCATGCTTGTTTGAGTTCATATTGCCATGTTAATCTTTGTTGGAAAAGTGCATTCGGCTGTTAAGAGCTGAAACTTGTTATGAGATGCTGATTTCACTTGATCATTGCTATTGATGTGTTTGTCTTCATGCCACATGTTTAGATGTTTTAGAAGCACAATAATATGGTCTTTGATGTGGTGCATTTAACTTTCCATGATATGCCTTGAGGTGAATTAAACATGCTTGTAAATATGCCATGTTGTTGTTGCTGTTTTATACTTTGTGAAAACTGCTAAGTCTGGAATCTGTTATAACCTGATGCTATGTTTGTTTGATGCCCCACTCAAATACATGCTTGTTTTGGAGTGGCCAATGATCATGTCTTGTTGTCCATGTTATTGTCTATCCAGTCATGCTCTTACTTGCACATATGGCCTGCTGTAGCTTATTTATTTCTTGCTCTCAAGTTGCTATAAATTATACCTATCAGCTTTTTATCAGCATGTTCAATTTGGTGGAGCTTGTTGCTATTGATCCATGCCTCCTATGGAGTTGCTCCAATGGAGTTGTTTGATGTATGCTATGTCTACTTCATGTCCATGCTCTTTATATACTTAGTGGAGTTGATATGCTTGTTGTTTTGTGCCTCCGAAGGCAGCATCGTGATGATGTTTTTGCCTTCCCAGATTTTGGCTAAGTCCAGAGAATTTTATTGCAACTTGCCATGCTTGGTTAATTGTGTTCCAGCAAGCTTTTGGGTGTGTTCTAAGTTCATGGTTGTTAAGTATCATGTCTATTTCACATCCATGCTTCTTGTTATCATGTTTGGGTGATGTAGCTTATATTTACCTTGCTCCAAAGTTGCTATGTGGCTGTTAACTTCAGCTTTGCATTGTAACTTGTTTTGCTCGTATCTTTTAGCCCGTTGCTCCGTTTTGAGTGTGCCCTATATGAAACTTGTGTGATTTTGCATGTAGAATCATAATATCATGTTGGTTTCATGTTTGGAGTGTGTTTGCTTGATGTTTGGGTTCATCTTGCACTGTTGCCTTGCTTGTCTTGTTTTGCTCATATCTTCTAGACCGTAGCTCCGAATTTAACAAACTTTATATGAAACTTGACTAGAATTTCGTGTAGATCATCATGGTGCATGTTAACCTTCTGTTTAACAACTTTAACTTAAGGTTTGTTCAGATCGGGACTAATTTAGAAACGTGCACACGAGGGCTTACCGGATTTGTTATATGTTGATTACGGCCTCATTTAAACTTGTTGTTTGGTGTTGTTCTTGTGTGCTTCATCCCTTGCCATGTATTGCATCACATATAGACTTGTCTTGCATCATACTTGGTTGAGCATATTGTCATGTTCTTGTGTTGTGTGTTTACCATATTGCTTGCTTCTTCTCGTTAGTGCTTGTTCCGTTGCAATCGTGAGGATTCGTTCGTCTTATCGTGGTTCGTCTACAAGGCTTCTTCTTCGCCTTCTTCATGGATCCGTTCTTCTTCCTTGCGGGATCTCAGGCAAGATGACCATACCCTTGGATACCTTTACTACCATTGCCATGCTTATTTGTCTCGATGCTATCGTTATATGTCGCACTACCCATCTTTATTGTCAGCCCCTCTCCTTGTTGCCATGAAACCTCTAACCTTTGACACCATCCTAGCAAACCGTTGTTTGGCTATGTTACGCGCTTGCTCAGCCCCTCTTATAGCGTTGTTAGTTGCAGGTGAAGATGAAGATTGATCCATGTCGGATCTTGTTGTTGGAATATCACAATATATCTTATATATATTAACACACCTATATACTTGGCAATTGGTGGAAGGCTTGGCCTTTTGCCCGATGTTTTGTTCCACTCATGCCTCCTTAGGAGCCGATAAACCGGCATTACGTTCCTTGATTTTGCGTTCCTTACACGGTTGGGTATATGGGGACCCCTTGACACTTCGTCTTTGAATAAAACACCTCCAGCAAGGCCCAACATTGGTTTTATTGCAACATAATAAAAACTTAATTAATTAATTAATTGCATAGGGAGTTAGTGCTACCCGAGGATTCTTTCTACATACAGGGGGGCCAGTGCTGATGGTGTTGGTCCCAAACGGGCAACCTGTGGGGCCGCCTCGGGGAAACTTGAGGTATCTGGCATACCTGTAGCTTGTCCCATCCGGACGTGGCCTGAGACGAGATACGCACGGCTACTATCAGGGTGTCGGCACGCCAGGAGCTCTTGCTGGACTTGTTTTACCATTGTCGAAATGTCTTGTGCACCGGGATTCCGAGCCTGATCGGATTGTCCCTAAGATTAGGGGTAATGATATTATTATTACTTCTGCTGATCGTGAGAGCTTGTGATGGGCTAAGTTGGGACACCCCTGCAGGGTTATGATCTTTCGAAAGCCGTGCCCGCGGTTATGTGGCAGATTGGAATTTGTTAATGTCCGGTTGTAGAAAACTTGACAGAGGATCCGAAGTAAAACACACAACTGTGTGAGTAACCATGACTGTCTGTTTTCACTTTGAGAAGAGAACACGGTGGGGTTATGTTTGACTCGTAGGTAGTTCAGGATCTTTAGCGATCACTACTAGTTTGCGAACGTTTGCGTAGATGCTCATCTTATTCTTGTACTCGTTAGTTAGCCACCATATTTTGCTTAGCCGCTGCTGCAACCTCACCACTTTACCTCTTCCTACCCCTTTAAGCTTTGATAGTCTTGTTACCCATGGTTATGGGATTTCTGAGTCCTCGTGGCTCACAGATACTACAACAACAGTTGCAGGTGCAGGTTTCCGATCTTTTGACGTGAGAGCATTGTTCGTTGTGTTGGAGTTCTTCTTCTTCTTCTTCAGTCTTGGGTTAGGTTCCGGGTCGGCAGCCTGGGATATCAGATGGATGTCTTTGTGCTTTTCATGTTCGTATCCGTAGTCGGATACCTTGTATTGATGTTGTTGTATTCATGTGACTTGTATGTATTGTTGTATCCCCATGTATGTATGTAATGGTTTGATGTAATGATATCCATCTTGCTAAGCGCCTAAAATGTGGTTGTGCCCCAATCACGTAAGTGTCACGTGATCGGGATAGAATCGCATCTTGGGTCTCACAACAGTGTACAAGGTTATCTCCTGACATCATAGAACAAATGCACTTAATGCGCCGCCTATGTGTCCTCTAGCTTTATCAGGGACGGCAATGGAGCTTGTCCCGCCTATTGCCGCCTCACCTCGCTCCAACACGCATCTAGGTTGATGAGGCATGCAGCGCCACATTGGCTGCTGGCTGGTGTGGTGGCAGGGTCTTCATGAAGATCTGTATGCCACCACACAGGTGCTTGGCCAGTTGTCTTGGAGGTTGCATGATGTCATGCAGGCACTTGTGCAGTTGGTGATTTGGTTGCCTCGTAGGAGCGGATGCGGGGCAGCGAAACCTTGGCGAGCGCGGGCCTCAATGTGGCCACACATACGCCCCCGGCAAGCGGTCTTGCCGGGGTCTTGTGGCTGTCCCCGGCAAGGATCTTGCCGGGGGTCTTCGGTCGTCCCCTGATATGTCTCCAACGTATCTATAATTTTTGATTGTTCCATGCTATTATATTATATCTTTTGGATGTATAATGGGATTTAATATGCACTTTTATATTATTTTTGGGACTAACCTACTAACCAAAGGCCAAGTGCAAATTGCTGTTTTTTGCCTATTTCAGTGTTTCACAGAAAAGGAATATCAAACGGAGTCCAAACGGAATGAAACCTTTGCGCGGATCGTTTTTTGAACAAACGCAATCCAGAAGACTTGGAGTACATGTCTGGGAAGCCACGAGGCGGCCACGAGGCAGGAGGATGCGCCCCCACCCTCGTGGGCCCCTCGTAGCTCCATCGACGTACCTCTTCCTCCTATATATACTCATATACCCTGAAAACATCCAAGAGCACCACGAAACCCTATTTCCACCACCGCAACCTTTTGTACCTGTGAGATCCC
The DNA here is from genome assembly GCA_902687465.1 of Secale cereale. Taxonomy (NCBI): domain Eukaryota; kingdom Viridiplantae; phylum Streptophyta; class Magnoliopsida; order Poales; family Poaceae; genus Secale; species Secale cereale. The sequence continues at coordinate 328,663,533 of LR738709.1, forward strand.
ATCTTGGGGCCTTTTCCGGAGCTCCTCCGAAGGGGGAATCGATCACGGAGGGCTTCTACATCAACACCATAGCCTCTCCGATGATGTGTGAGTAGTTTACCACAGATCTTCGGTGTCGGTGTACTAAGGTAGGGGTACCTCAGTACCCCAACTTGTGCACGGACGATAGCAGCTTCCCGCGGCAGGGCCTACCACGCGCTTGCCGGAGACCTTCCTGCTCCATATAAAACCATTCAAAAACAAAGTATATAAGACAGAAGATCGAGACCCCGGCAAGTGGAGCTTGCCGGGAAGGCCATCCCAGGCTCAAGGTTACCTCACTAAGCACAAGACCCTGGCAAGAGGAGCTTGCCAGGAGGACCAGAAGATTACATCGCAGAAGACATGCCTCGGCGCTATATGCGCCCCGGCAGGGCCCGGGGAGCGACAAGTTTCAGAGCCCGGCGAGTTCCCGGGCCCGGCAAGGTCAAGACCCCGGCAAGGTGCTTGCCGGGGGGGTTGCGCTGTGTGCCCGCGCTCCAGCTCATCGAACCACGCGTCGCCCTGGGGCCACTCCAGGGACGCGTGGCGGATGGCTGTGCAGCCTGGGGGACACGGTGGCGCTCCACGGTGGTGAAGCCATCGCCGTGGCAAACGGAGACGCAAGGGCGGGCGCTTTTGGGGTCGACGACGACGGGCATTGAATGCTCTTGTCCCCCACTGTCAAAGTAGGTAGCGACCACTGTTCACGCACTGTAGCTCCACTATTCCCGCACTATTACAACTACCACCTCTTTTACATTTTTACCCTTTCTCCTACGTTGACACCTGTCGGTGACCCCTTGCACTATAAAAGGAGGCCCATACACAACGTAGAAAGGGTTCGGAACCTAGATCGCTCATACGCTCGGTGTAGCTAGTTCTTCAAGCTCCCGAGCTCTCCAACTCAATACAAACTAAGCAGGAGTAGGGTTTTACGCGTCCATCGCGTCCCGAACCTGGGTAAACTGCCTGCGTGATCCCCACGATCTGATCTTTGTGCTCCCTCCGCCCTCTTACCGCACAAGCAAGGGGCTCCGGTCCCATAGGTGCTCCTGGTGGACAGTTTCCCCCGACATCTTTGTTGCGTGGCTGCCCTCAGTAGGTTCATTTCGAAGTCTGCAGAACGCGCCCTACCTTTCTTCAAGATCTTGAAGAAGGCAGGTCCCATGAAGTGGACTCCGGAAGCGGAGGCAGCGCTGCAAGATTTGAAACGGTACCTATCCTCCACTCCAATACTTGTCGCACCTAGACCACAGGAAAAGTTGTTGCTATATCTAGCGGCAACCAACCAGGTGGTTAGTGCTGCGTTAGTAGCGGAGAGGGAGGCCGACGAGGAATCTGCACCACCGGCAAGCGAATCCAGCGACAAGCACGGGGGTGCTCCGACAAGCTCTGGCCCCGACAAGGACAACTCTGCGCAGGAACAGGAAGAAGTGCGGAAGAAGATGGTGCAGCACCTAGTGTATTTTGTAAGTTCCCTTCTCCAGGGGGCTAGATCAAGATACTCCGGGGTGCAAAAGTTGCTTTTTGGCCTCCTCATGGCCTCGAGAAAGCTGCGCCATTACTTCCAGGCACATGAGATAACAGTGGTCACTCGCTTTCCGTTGAAGAGGATATTGCACAATCCAGAAGCAACAGGCAGGATCGTTGAGTGGGCACTGGAACTGTCGAGCTTTGGACTCAAGTTTGAAAGTACCTCAACCATACAGAGCCGAGCTTTGGCAGAATTCATAGCTGAATGGACCCCAACGCCCGACGAGGAAATTCCAGAAACAAGTGCACCTGTACAAGAAGCAACAAGTGAATGGGTAATGTATTTTGATGGTGCCTTCTCGCTGCAAGGCGTCGGTGCCGGCGTGGTGCTTATCGCGCCCACCGGAGAGCACCTCAAGTGCGTTATCCAGATGCACTTTCCCAGGGAGCAAGCGACAAACAACACTGCTGAATATGAAGGCTTGCTTGCCGGCCTCAGGATTGCGGCCGAACTTGGGATCAGGAAGCTGATTGTGCGGGGAGATTCTCAGTTAGTGGTCCGACAAGTCAACAAGAGTTACCAGAGCCCTTTGATGGAAGCTTATGTAGATGAAGTGAGGAAGCTTGAGGAGCACTTTGAAGGTCTGCAAATGGAGCACGTCCCGAGAGCTCAGAATGAAATAGCAGATGGCCTTTCAAAGTGTGCTTCGATGAAGTTACCTGTGGAACCAGGGACCTTCTTGCTCAAGCTGACTCAACCATCCGTTACACCATCAATTGGGCAGTCCAAGAAAAGAAAGTTGGTCTCCGGCGACTACTTGCCGGCGGATCTTCCTGAAACCGCCGCCAAGGTCCCCAAGATCAGTGATCAGAACGCTGAGGAACAGTCTGCTCCTGCAGATCCGAGGATCTGTGCAGTTGAAGCAAGTGTTCCCGACAAGCTTCACCCCGGCGAGCTTGCCGGGGGACCATCAGCTCCGGCGGAACCAGAGGTTCTTGCCGCAGAAGCTGAGGTCCCCGCAGCGGCCCTCATGCCTTTAGTCCTTGCCGTTGAGCCTCGGGCTCCGGCATGGGCGCAGCAGATCGTCCGTTTTCTGCAAACTGGAGAACTTCCCGACGACCCAGAAGAAATAGAGAAGATAACCAGGCAGTCAAGTATGTACCAGTTCGTGGATAACGAGCTGTACAGAAGGAGACTCAATGGTGTCAGATTGAAGTGCATCTCCAGGGAAGATGGACAGAAGCTGTTGGCAGAAATACATGGAGGCATATGTGGCCACCACATTGGCGCAAGGGCGCTTGCCGGGAAAGCTTTCCGGCAAGGGTTCTTTTGGCAAGAAGCCCTCCAAGATGCAACTGCACTAGTAACCAAGTGTGAAGCGTGCCAGTTCCATGCGAAGCAAATTCATCAGCCAGCTCAAGCTCTCCAAACAATCCCTTTGTCCTGGCCCTTCTCGGTCTGGGGGCTCGATATCCTCGGCCCCTTCCCCCGTGCAGTCGGGGGCTTTGAGTACTTGTACGTTGCAATCGACAAGTTCACAAAGTGGCCAGAAGTGGAACCAGTGAGAAAGGTGACAACATAGTCAACGGTCAGGTTCTTCAGGTCGATTGTTTGCCGTTTCGGAATCCCTAACAGGATCATCACCGATAACGGTACGCAATTTACTAGTCGCACCTTCATGCAGTACGTCCAAGACCTTGGCGCCAAGGTCTGTTTCGCTTCTGTTGCTCACCCGAGGAGCAACGGTCAAGCGGAGAGGGCAAATGCTGAAGTGCTGCGCGGACTCAAGACGAGGACCTTTGACAGGCTGCGCAAGTGCGGAAGAAACTGGATAGAGGAGCTACCGGCGGCTCTTTGGTCAATCAGAACGACACCAAGTCGAGCCACCGGACAGACACCCTTTGCTCTAGTCTATGGAGCAGAGGCAGTTCTCCCCACGGAACTCGTATACGGATCTCCTCGAGTACTCGCTTATGATGAGCTCGAGCAAGAGCAACTGCGAAAAGATGATGCATTGCTCCTCGAGGAGGAACGTCTCCAGGCTGCTGTACGAGCTGCTCGATACCAGCAAGCTTTGCGCCGCTATCATAGCCGCAAGATCAAGGCCAGGAGTCTCGAGGAAGGCGACCTTGTTCTTCGGCGTGTTCAGTCCGCCAAGAATTCCAACAAGTTGACGCCGAAGTGGGAAGGCCCTTATCGGGTGAGACAAGTCACAAGGCCCGGCGCTGTCCGCCTTGAGACCGAAGAAGGCTTACCGGTGAGCAACTCCTGGAACATAGAGCATCTTCGCAAGTTTCACCCATAAGGCGCGGTTGCCGTGACCCGCTCCGGCAACCACCTTTTGTACAAGCTTTGCCGCTGTTGCATGTAACCCTTTGTTCAAAGCCGGGCGCAGACCCCGTGCATCAGTAAAAGCTTTGTGTTTTGCGCTATTTGCCTTTTGCATGCTCTTCTTTGCTATTTGCATGTGTTGTTTGGCATCTTGTGCAACATACACACCCGGTAAGCATTAGCACGCCGAAAGGCCATATACTTGCGTCCCTTTTCTTTTTCCTTGCCTCTTAAGCAGAAGAAATGTTCCTCGCGCACCAGTTTGCCGGGGGGGGAAGGAGATGGAGGAGAAACCAAGTGCTGTTCAAGAAAGAGAAGTCTTACCGAGAAGCAAGATATGAAAGCTAAGTTATTTAGAATTTGACCAGTTCAAATTTTTAAATTTTTAAGTTGTCTTCCTTGAACAATCACACTTTGTATGGAAAACCTATGCGCGGAGGAACCTACCCGTAGCTAGCCGCACCCTTATCTTGTTTTCGAGTACGCTCAGCGACTTAAGTGAGCTGCGACAAGTGTCGCGCCCTTGTTTCGTTTTCGAGTTCGCTCAGCAAGCTAAGTGCGTTGCGACTAGCTGCGGCAAGGTTGCTTGCCGGTAAGGCTTTGGCCAGCAGGCTGCTCAGAGTCCAGCACTCAGCGCTCGCGGCAAGGACCCCTTGCCGGCAAGCTCCCCGGGAGCGTAGGGTGAAAAACATACAAAGTAGATGACCAAGACAAGGAAGATAACATTGCGCTGATTGATTAAAATAAGGTAAATATCTTACAAAGGATAACTTGTCGCAATAATTAATGAGTTCATAACACCCTATGCAGCAACAAAAGAGATAAAGGAAAAGGAGGCCTAGTCTACGCGGTCACCCTCAATCCTGGAGATCTTGTTCACTTTGGCGATGATGTGGGCGACCTGCGCCTTCAGCGCCTCCGTGTTCGCGTCGGCCGGCAAGCTGCGGAGAACGTTGGTGAGGTTTATACCGGGGTTGCGGTATACAATCTTCGTCAGGACGCGCTCCAAGGTTCCCGCGCAGAGCTGGCGCGACTCCTCGTCCAGTTGCGCAGGGAGTTTCTTCCGAAGATCTGCAAGAGCCGGCGCAATCCCTCTGAAGAAGAGGCTGAGTTTGGCGCTGTGAGGGAGGTTTGGGTCCGGAGAGTAGATGAGGTGCTCAACCTTCAGCGCCAGCAGCTCCTGGTCGATGTTGGATGCAGAAGACACCAAGTCGTCGGTCCACACCTCGACGGTCCGGCGGAAGTTCTCGGCCGCAGTGTTGGCGCTCTCCACCAAGCCTCGCTCCTTGCGGAGCTCTTCCTTCAGCTTGGTTTCCCGGTCCCGGACGGCGTCGAGCGAGTCCTTCAACGTGGAAACCTTCAGCTCAAGATCCTCAATCGAGTCCTTGGCGGCCTTCAGCTCGTCGCCCTTCTTGGAAAGACGCACCTGGAGTTCGGAGTTGGTGTGGGCGTCCTTCTCGCGCTCTGTATTGAGCGCGGTGACCCGCTCCACGCTCGCCTTCAGCGACTCCTCCAGTTGCGCAACCTTGGCCGCGAGCTCCTCCTTGGCGGTCTCCGCGGCAGCCGCGGTGGCTTTCGCCTCCTTCAGCTCTCCGCCAAGGGCCTGCTCCCGAGCGGCAAGGTCTTCCTCGTGGGAGTCGAGGTTGACCTTCCGTTGGGCGAGCTCTCCTTCTCGCCGGGACAGCTCCTCCCCGGCGAGTCGCTGCTGCTCTTCGGCTTCGGCCTTCTCCAGGAGCCACTCCTGGTACTCCCCGGCGAGCCTCTCGCGCTCCTCCGCCACGTCACGGAGGGCAGCCTGGTTGGCGGCGCGGAGCTCCGCCGCGCGCTTCTCCATCTCGACGGCGGCCTTGGCGGCAAGGGCCTCCCGAGACGCAAGCTTCGCCTGCCTGGCCCGGTAAAGGGCCAGGAGCTGATGAAGCAGCTTCTCCTCCTCGGGCCCGTCGTTTCCGCCGGGCGCCTCGACGATCTTCAGACCCGCGGAGGCGAGGACCTCTCCATCAAAGGCCTCGCCCTCCGCGGGAGCTCGCGATGAAGAACCCCACGGCACCTGGATGTAAACGCCGTTGGGGGCCTCAAGGTAATAGGCAGATGGCTCCTTCTCGGTGGAGGGGTCGGCGGTCGGCGCAGCACTCGATGCTCCTGCCGCCTCCGGGCCGGCAGTGCGGTCGCCGTCCCCCTCCCCGGCCGCTGCGTCCGCAGCCAGAGCGGTCTCCTCCGCAGCCGGCTCGGCGGCTCCCGCCGTGTCCTCAGTGACAGGGGCGTCACCGCCGCCGCCCTGCGCGCCCTCCTCCTCGACGATGATAACTTCCGTCTCCATCTGCTCGGGGGGAGGAGGATCTAGAAGAAGAAGAAAAAGCAAAAGAAGTTCAAGCAAATATCCAAAAAGAGATGAATACAAGAAGACAAAATTACAAAGCATACCTTGGCGGACGTCGTCAGCGGCGGGCTCCCTCGCCGGGGAGCACTGTCTTGGCGGAGTGGCCGCCCTCGCCGGGCTACTCGCCCTTGGCAGGGTACTCGCCCTTGGCGGAGTACCCGCCCGTGGCGGAGTGCTCTCCCTTGCCGGGGAGCTCGGCCTTGGCGGGGACGGCGGGGCCTGCGGCTCCTCGGGAGTGACCTCCGGATGCTCCTGTGGTTGTGGCTCCACCTCTACACAAGACAATCAAGACAAGACAAAAACATCAAGATATTAGCACAAGACAGAATCCTCAAGCGCACCCGGCAAGCGGAAGTATGAAACCCAGACTTACGCTGGGGGCTGCGCTGGGGGCTGCTCCCCGGAGCAGCGCTCGGGTCCGGCAGGCTCGTCTCCGGCACGTCTCCAGTCGCCGCGACGGGCGAGTCGTCCGCGACCTCGACCACGGGCACCTTGGCCTTCTTCGCCACTCGCTCCGCCAAGGTCCTGAAGTTAAAACAAGAAACAAGATCAGAATCTACAATAATCAAGGCGAAGTTTAAGAAGATACGAAGCCTCGAGTTCTTACTCATGTTCCTCCTCGTCGTCGTCGTCGCTCAAGGCGGAGAAGTCAAACGCCACCTGAGACGCGTCCGCGCGGGGAGCAGGAGGCGAAGACTCCCTCGGGCGCTTGGCGGTCCCCGGGGCTGGGGGCTGCGAAGACCCGGCCCCTGTGGTAGCCGAGGCCCGGGGAGCGGGCGGAGCTGTCGCTCCGCTCTGCGAAGACCCTCCTCCGCTTGGCGCTGTCGTGCGGGGCGCCTCCGCCGTGGCCTATGTGCAGGTCGCCTCCGCCCTGGCCTGTGTGCGGGTCGCCCCCGCCGTGGTTGGTGCGCCGGGCGCCCCGTCGTAGCTTGGCTCCCCCGGGTAGCTCGCGCCGCCCGGCGAGCTGGTTGTTGCCGGGGCGCCTGCGCCCTCGTCCCCGTCGCCGTCTTGCGGAGACGCTTCAGCGGAGAGCGCCTAGGGCTTGCCCGAGGCGGGGTGGTCTCCGATGACGAGGAGAGGTCGTCGGCGTAGAGTCCCAGGGATCCGTCGGAGTCTTCGTCGTCCCCGGCGTCCTCCTCCTCCTCCTCCTCCTCGGCAGGCTTGCTGGGCCCAGCGCCCTGCACTGTGGCCGCTCTCCCTCCGGCGCCTCCGCTCCCTGCGGCGCCTCTTGTAAGGGCATTTTTCTCCCTAATGGTTTTGGTGATTGATGACAATACTCTTGCGGACTAATCGTGTGTTGTAAGCTCATACAGGTATATCTCTCTTATGGCACAAGACGATTGATTGCCCCTCGGATTCCATGAAGGACGGTGTTTTCTTTTTGCTCCCTGTAGGTGGCATTGAGTAATAGGAAAGCCGTACTATTAAGAGGGGGTCCGCGTCGGAAAGGTTTGGGTAGAATCAACACGTACACATCTTTCTCCCACACTTCCTTTCCTTGCTTCTCTGGAGGTCCAACCGGTCTTTCTTTCGTTGTGGCAATTCTGTGGCTTCTGTACTGATCTTCTGCCAAGCATGCGGTAGTACCGCTTTGCCAAGCGGTAGTACCGCACAGGTACACGGTAGTACCGCTTGCCGTCACGGTAGTACCGCTCCCGCAGTAGTACCGCGTCCCCATGCGGTAGTACCGTGTATCTGGGCCTGGCGCTGAAGTCTAAGTATAAGAAGTGGATGCGGAAGTAATTTTTTACTTCCGCATACCGCACGGTAGTACCGTTTAGCTTAAGCGGTAGTACCGCTTAGCTTAAGCGGTAGTACCGTGTCGCATTTTGCTACTTCCGTTTTCCCTTGCGGATGTAGCCACGGATGTAATTTATTTCATCCGTGGCTGTATCAGGTCTCGATATTTTTGCCTTGGCGGTAGTACCGCTTCCCAAGCGGTAGTACCGCTCAGCCTGCGGTAGTACCGCTCGTAAGTTGCGGTACTACCGCTCTCTGCGGGCTGAAACTTCAAATAACGGTTGGATTTGTCCCCCCACTATATATAGGGGGTCTTCTTCTCCAAGGAGACTTACCTCTTCCCCCACTACTCCATTGTTGCTCCAAAAGCTCCATTTTCGCCCGATCTCTCTCCCTAGCCAATCAAACTTGTTGATTTTCTCGGGATTGCTTGAGGAGGCATCGATCTACACTTCCACCAAGAGATATTTGATTATCCCCACTAATCCCTTGCGGATCTTGTTACTCTTGGGTGTTTGAGCACCCTAGACGGTTGAGGTCACCTCGAAGCCATATTCCATTGTGGTGAAGCTTCGTGGTTTGTTGGGAGCCTCCAAGTTGTGGAGATTGCCCCAACCTTGTTTGTAAAGGTTCGGTTGCCGCCTTCAAGGGCACCACTAGTGGAATCACGGCACCTTGCATCGTGTGAGGGCGTGAGGAGAATACGGTGGCCCTAGTGGCTTCTTGGGGAGCATTGTGCCTCCACACCGCTCCAACGGAGACGTACTTCCCCTCAAAGGGAAGGAACTTCGGAAACACATCCTCGTCTCCTTCGGTTCTACTTGTGGTTATTTCTAACCTTTACTCTTGCATGCTTTGCTTGTTTAATTCCTATAGCATGCTTGTGTAGTTGTTGGGCTTATTTACACTAGTTGTCTTCATAGTAGTTTATCTAGACAACTTATTTTGTCGCCTAATTTTAATTGGTTAAGAAAAGCTAAAAATTGTTAGTTGCCTATTCACCCCCCCCCCTCTAGTCAACCATATCGATCCTTTCAATTGGTATCAGAGCCTCGTCTCTTTTTAAGGACTTTACCGTCCAAAGAGTATGGTTGACAACGTAGTCGAGACGGAGGACCATTCCGATGGAAATCCGTCCTTGCCTACGGTAGATGGGGGAGCCTCCGTCACTCGTGAGGAGTTCAATGTGGCCTTGACCACATTCAAAGAATCACTAGCGAGCGAGGTCAAGGGCATGTTTAAAGAAATGTTTGAGGGGCTTAAATTATCCACCTCACCGTTGGAAGTGGGTCGTCCCGCTACCAACGTGTCAGAGGCTAATCCCGACAAGGGAGAAGCTAGTAGTGAGCAAGCCCCGGTCACTAAGCATGGTAGTGGGAAATTTGCCCAATCTCCTCCGCCTACTCACTATGGAGGACCCGTCCCCACACCGCATTTAAATTCCGTCGGGCCCCCACCGAAGTTTGTTAAAAATACTGATTTTGCTACTTGGGTGTTTCGTTTCAAACGTCATATTAATCATTGTTCCACTAACCTCTGAATCATTGAGCAAGGTTTTTATCCGTATGATCCCGACAACATGACTCCAAGAGAAACTGCCGATCATCAGTTCAACGAGTCCGCACTTTGCATTCTTCAAGACTCAATCCCTCCTGAAGATATTGCTCATCTTCATCCATTCACTGTGGCCAAGGAAGCATGGGAGCATGTTGGCACAATGTACAAGGGAAGCACTAGCATTCAACGCTCCAACTATGAAGTAGTGCAAGATGAAGCTGATGAGTTTGCAATGATCGAGGATGAAGATCCTCGTGAACTTTATCGAAGATTAACTATTCTTGCAGTGTCTCTTCGAGATCATGGCAGTAAGGACACGGATGACAATTGGATCAAGCGCAAGTTCCTCAAGGCCATGATGCCCTATCACAAGGCCATGTCCTCTGTGATTCGTCAGAGACCGGACTTCCACACTTTATCCTCAAACGAAGTGTTGGATGAATTTGTTGCCATGAGGACTCTTGACGTTACCGCCGACAATGCGGTCCTAAGAGCTCAACGATCCAAGAAGCCTAATCTTGCCCTGAAGGCCAAGGCTTGTGTGGAAGAGGAGGAAGTTGAAGATGATGATGAGTGCTGCCCCGAGGACACCAAATATGCCTATCACGAGCACATGGCTCTTGCTTCTAGGCAATTCTGGGGCAAGAAGAATTCAAGGTCCAACTTCAACAGGAACAACTCCAGTGGGAACAAAGGGAAGCAACGAGTAAGGACATGCTTCAACTGTGGAAATGTAAGCCACTTCGTTGCGGATTGCCCATATGAGAAGAGAGAAGACTTTGGACGCAAGCTTATTCGGAAGGACAAGTCAAAGTCCTATCCCAGCAAGAACAACTTCATCAAAAAGACTCCTCCGAAAGTGTTGGTGGCTCAAGAAGAATATGTGGAGGATGATGACAATGATGAAGAGGATGAGGTGACCACTATGGCCACAATTGCAATTGCTACCACTCCGCACTCATCTCTATTCAACTCACCGAACGAGAACATCACCGCCAAATGTCTTATGGCCAAGGCCACCAACAAGGTAACTCCGATCATCAACTCTACTATCTCTTCTAACCCCTCATTAACTAATTGTATTGATGAGGGTGAGGGTAGTAAGGAGGGAGAAAACTAATTTGATGTGTTCATAAAGAATCTCAAGGGCAAATCCAAGAAGCACGTGGTTGCTCTCTTCGAACAACTCGGTGAGGCAAATGACATTATTGAGGCTCACGAGGAAACCATCACTAAAATGGAAGGGCATAGTCGAGACTATGCCGATGAGATATCGGATCTCTCTAACGCTCTAGAGGAGGAGCGTGGTCTTCGTTTGACTCTTGAGGAGTCACACAACGTTGATCATGCTAAATTAAAGAAAGATCTTGATCATGCTCTAGTTGTCTCTTGTGTCCTTAACTCAGAGAAGGCAAAACTTGCGGTTGATCATGCTAAACTCAAAGAGGAGTTTGACATACTTGACAAGGCTCACAAGGCCTTGAAAGGAATGCATGCTACTCTCAAGGAGTCTCATGATCAACTCCAAGTTTCGCTAACCAAGGAAAAGGCTATCTTTCCTCGCATGGTTTGAATTGATAATGCAAATGCTACTAACCCATGTTGTGAGCATGTGCATCTTGTTGAAGAGAATGCCGAGTTGAAGAAGCAAATTGAGAAAGGCCTTGTGACTTGCATACAAGGTGAGAAGAACCTCAACACCCTTTTGAGCAATCAAAAGGAAGTTGTGGCAAAGAAAGGAATTGGGTTTGCTCCTAAGCCCAAGAAGAAGAAGAATGACAAGACAAAGCAACCACCCCCTCTCCGAGAATCCTTTGTGAAAGAAGGAGAGGGCACCTCTACCAAGAAGAAAAGTGGTGGGGTCAAGAAAAACTCCACCACACCCTCAAACATGGCCTGCGATTTTAATCCGTCATATGTTTTATGCCGTGCTAGTGATGGCCATGTGTTTGCTAAATTTGTTGGTTCTTCTTATGAGTACATTGAATGGTCCATTTGGGTTCCTAAGACCCTTGTCACTAACCTCAAAGGACCCATTACCAAATGGGTACCTAAATCCAAGCATTGATCTATTGTAGGGGTTTGCTTCCGGTGGGGGGTCATGGTTGCTCGATAGCGGAGCCACAAATCATATGACCGGAAGCAAAGACTTGGTGGTGGACGTGCATCTCGGTTCATCTATGGCCACCAACGTCGAATGGGGTGATGCTTCATCTTCTAAGGTATTGGGACTTGGCAAGGTGGTTGTCTCTCATGATCTCACGATCGAGAAAGTCATGCTTGTTGAGTCCCTTGCATACAATTTACTTTCTGTCCGCCAACTTGCACTCATGGGTTTTGCTACATTCTTTGATATTGATTATGTGGCCCTCTTGTGGAGCAAGACTCTTAAAGTAGCCTACGTTGGGCATGTCGAGAATGGCCTGTATGTGGTTAACTTCTCGAAGCAACCCACTAAGGTTGCGACATGCCTAATGGCTAAAGTTGATGTGGGATGGCTTTGGCATCGCCGTTTGGCCCACGTCAATATGAGATCTTTGCAAAGTCTTCTCAAGGGGGACCATGTCCGAGGACTAACAAATGTTAGCTTTGCCAAAGATCGTGCTTGCAGGGCGTGCATTGAAGGAAAATTACATGAGAAGGCTCACCCTCCCACGACTATCATCTATTCAAAGAGACCTCTAGAGCTCCTCCACATGGATCTCTTTGGGCCTCCCACTTTTGATAGTCTTGGGGGTAGAAAATATTGCTTGGTGATTGTGGATGATTACTCAAGATATACCTGGGTATACTTCTTCAAGAAGAAGAGTGAGACCCAACAAACCGTCATCAACTTTGCAAATGAAGCTCAACGACAACATGAAGCAAAGATTTTGATGATTAGAAGTGACAATGGCACCGAGTTCAAGAATTACACCTTGGATGAGTTTCTTGGTGATGAGGGGATCAAACATCAATATGCCGCCCCATATACCCCTCAGCAAAATGGTGTTGCGGAGAGAAAGAACCGAACTTTAATAGATGCTGCAAGAACCATGATGGCTGAATTCAACTCTCCATACAACTTTTGGGCCGAAGCCATCAACACCGCTTGCCATGCATCAAATCGTCTCTATCTTCGCAAAGGCTTGAACAAAACTCCGTATGAGATTCTTACCGGTAACAAGCCCAATCTCAAGTACTTCCGGGTGTTCGGGTGTAAGTGTTTCATTCTTAAGAAAGGTGTTCGGTTGTCTAAATTTGAATCTAGAGCTCATGAGGGCATATTTGTTGGTTATGCTACAAACTCTCATGCTTACCGTGTCCTCAATAAGTCCACCGGACTCATAGAGGAGACGAGTAACGTAGAGTTTGATGAAAATAACGGCTCCCAAGTGGAGCAAAGTGGTACTTGCGATACAGGTGATGAAATTCCTCCTCAAGCCATAAGAAGAATGGGTATTGGATACATCCTACCCGTTGAGGAACCCCTTGTGGCCGAAGGAGAAGGACAATGTTCCACTCAAGTGGAACCATCACCAACCCAAGACCCACACGCTTCCGAAGAACAAAATGAAGGCCCTCAACCGGACGAACAAGGCCAAGTGCGAGATCAATCACAAGATGGTGGGGATCCACCAAATGATGCACAAGGCCAAGTTCTCTCATCCGAGCAAGATCAAGGTCAAGAGGAAGCTCAAGATCAAGATCTAGCTCTTGACGTCGCTCAAGATGACCAACTCAGTGCTCCTCAGTTATCTCTTGAAGAGCAATTGGAGCGTCGTGCTGCAAAAGTTGCCTCCAGGCTTGCTTCCAGAGAACATCACATGGAGAATATCCTAGGAAGCATAAAAAGGGGGGTAAGCACTCGTAGACAATTAGCAAACTATTGTGCTCATCAAGCTTTTGTCTCTTTTGTTGAACCTAAGAAGGTCTATGAGGCTCTCGAAGACCCCGACTGGCTCAATGCCATGCATGAAGAACTCAATAACTTCGAGCGCAACAAAGTGTGGCGTCTGGTGCCAAGACCAACGGAGAACCATAATGTCATTGGAACCAAATGGATCTTTAAGAACAAGCAAGATGCCCATGGCATTGTCATCCGCAACAAGGCACGTCTGGTGGCTCAAGGCTACTCCCAAGTCGAGGGCATCGACTACGGTGAAACCTTTGCCCCTGTTGCTCGTCTTGAATCTATTCGTTTGTTGCTTGCCTATGCTTCCCATCATAACTTTAAATTGCAACAAATGGATGTGAAAAGTGCTTTTCTTAATGGTCTCATTAACGAGTTGGTATATGTTAAACAACCCCCGGGGTTCGAGGATCCTAAGTTCCCCAATCATGTTTATCAACTTGATAAGGCACTCTATGGCCTTAAACAAGCCCCACGAGCGTGGTATGAGCACCTTACCGAGTTGTTACAAGATCGTGGGTTTGAAATTGGGAAAATCGACCCCACTCTTTTTACTAAGAAGGTCAAAGGGGAGTTGTTTGTATGCCAACTATATGTTGATGATATTATCTTTGGTTCTCCTAACAAAGCTTTCAATGATGAGTTCGCCGCACTCATGACCACTCACTTTGAGATGTCCATGATGGGAGAGTTGAAGTACTTCCTTGGATTTGAGATCAAACAACGAAGAGAAGGCATCTTCATCAAACAATCCAAGTATACTCAAGACATGCTCAAAAGGTTCAACCTTAGTGATGTCAAGCCGGCTACTACTCCGATGCCAACCAAATGCCAACTTGACATTGATCCCAATGGTAAAGCCGTGGATCAAAAGGTATATCGCTCTATGATTGGATCCTTGCTTTACCTTTGTGCATCTAGACCGGATATTATGTTGAGTGTGGGAATTTGTGCACGGTTTCAAGCCTCACCTAAGGAAAGTCACTTTGTGGCTGTCAAGCGAATCTTTCGATATTTGGCTCATACCCCAAACTTTGTCTTATGGTACCCAAGAGGAGCGAACTTCAACCTTGTTGGTTTTTCTGATTCTGACTGGGCGGGAGACAAAGTGGATAGGAAGTCCACCTCGGGAGGGTGCCAATTTGGTTGCTCTCTTGTTAGTTGGTCTTCCAAAAAGCAAAGTTGTGTATCTCTCTCGTCCACTGAAGCAGAATATGTGGCCGCTGGCAGTTGCTGTGCTCAACTCTTATGGATGAGGCAAACTTTGAAGGATTACGGTGTCATTTGTGACAAAGTGCCTCTTTGGTGTGACAATGAGAGTGCCATCAAGATTTCTCTCAACCCGGTGCTTCACTTCAAGACGAAGCATATTGAGATTCGGTATCATTTCATCCGGGATCACATAAGGCAAGGAGAGATCGAGCTTCACTACGTCAACACTCATGATAACCTTGCAGATATCTTCACGAAGCCATTGGATGAAGCTAGATTTCGCGAGTTAAGGCATGAGCTAAATATCATCGATTTGAGCAATGTGGTTTGAGTCTGTGCATACACACCCCTCACACTCAATATAGCTATCTTGTCTAGATGTAGGCATGGACATAGGGGGAGTATTGTTCTCTCAATGAACTGTTCCTCCCCCCATTATGCATAAACTAACCAAGTCTTTATCATTTGCCATACATTTGTGGTTTAAATGTTTCAAGTCGAGTTTTGGATCATGGGCCCAAGGATAATTCTTCGCGGTGCCATATCTATATACTCAAACATAGGTGGCCTCGGCCACCGCCCTCCTCTGAGGAGTTGTGTTGGTTCACTTTGCGTGTGCGTGCATTTGTTTTTCTCCTTTTTCTTTGCTTAAAGCCTCTTGTCAGCCGTGTTTGTTCTTGGATGAGCGGTACTACCGTGCAAGCTTACGGTACTACCGCAGATGGGGTTACGGTACTACCGCTCGACCAGCACGGCAGTAATTTTTTACTGCCGCTGGTAAAGCGGTACTACCGCTTGGCGAGCGGTACTACCGCGCAAGCGGTACTACCACGATGACCGCGGTACTACTGCACGTATCAAAACGTGTGGGGGTTATAAGCAGGCAGGGGGAGTTCCATCTCCCCCATACCCATTCACTCCTAACCCCCACGTCGTCCCTGTCTCTCTCTCTCAAGAACGCCGCCGGAGGACCTCGCCGGATCTCCTTCCTCGCCCACTCGTTTCTCTTTCCGACCGGTGGGATCGTTCCCCACCACGTCCTCTTGCCATGGATGCAGGTTTTTCCCCGTTTCCCTTCTTCTTTTTGCCTTGCCTAAGTTTTTAGGGTTAGGGGAGATGCTTAGTGCTTTCTTGTGTTCTTCGTGATCTTATCCATAGATGCTTAGGTTGTGGAAGAGTGTCTGTGATCCGGAAATATGCTTAGAGTTGTTGCCACGAAGTTACTGATCAGCCGTAGTACCGTGTGAAGATCGTGTTGGTAGTTTCTAATTGTTTATCTTCCCAGATCTGTTCCGTGCGGTACTACCGCTGGAGAACCGCGGTACTACCGCACGGTGTAAACCAGATCCGATCTGACCTAAGCGGTACTACCGCTGTACTTAGCGGTACTACCGCTTGAGCGGAAGTAAAATTTTAGTACTGCGTGCCAAACGGTACTACCGCGTTCCGATGCGGTACTACCGCTCCGCATGCAGCACTAATATTTTAGTTCCGCCCCCTCGGGCGGAAGTAAAATTTTAGTACTGCATGCCGAGCGGTACTACCGCGTCCTTACGCGGTACTACCGCTCCACATGCAACACTAATATTTTAGTTCCGCCCCCTCGGGCAGAAGTAAAATATTAGTACTGCATGCCGAGCGGTACTACCGCGTCCTTACGCGGTACTACCGCTCCGCATGCAGCACTAATATTTTAGTTCCGCCCTCTCGGGCGGAAGTAAAATTTTAGTACTGCATGCCGAGCGGTACTACCGCTCCGCATGCAGCACTAATATTTTAGTTCCGCCCCTTTGGGCGGAAGTAAAATCCTACTACCGTAAGGCATGCGGTGCTACCGCATGTGCCACGCGGTACTACCGCTTGCCCTCCGGTACTATTTTTTTTTACTTCCGTTGGGTCAGCAGTACTACCGTTTGGCTCACACTAGCTTTGTGGCATGTTCTCTTTTCTATTTCCCTTGGTTTCTTGTGTCTTTCGAGGCTCTGGCATTGATTCTTCTCGCGTTTGTTTTGCTGTGGTTTTGTGTTTGTATTTTTAGGTGGTGGCTCAGGCTTTGCGGGTCGTCGTACCAACCCCGTTCGTGACACCGGGTCCAAGCGCATGCGTACCCCGAGCGATGTGCCAGCGGGCTCCAACCCCAATCCTCAGCGCCGGTACAAGACCTCAGCCAACAAGCGCAAGGAATCATCCATGTCAATGGAGGAAATGCCTGCTGGTGAGTTCATGGCTAGACGGAAGATCAACCCATATGGGGAACCTCGTGAGCACTTCCCTGGTGATGATGTCTTCCGGACCAAGCAACAGTATCGCATCTATCATGAGGTGCTCAAGACCAAGGCAAATCTGTATGTGGATGCTCACTGGATCGATGTGGAGCACATGAGGAAGGATACCAACAGGGCGTATTTTGCAGAAGCCCTTGACTTGATCGAGCAGCTGGGTCTGGAACATATCATGACTTTCCAGAACGATTTTGATCCTGAGCTCATTGCACAGTTCTATGCCTCTGTCAACTTTCAGGCCAAGGAAGATCGTCCCATGACTTGGATGACTCATGGTCACAAGATGACCGCCACTTGGAAGGAGTTCATGGATCTTCTTCAGCTTCCCGATGAGGGTCTCCACACACCTATTGGTTTTCGGCCTCACGCCAATCCTGAAGCAGCCAACAAGGACAGACTTCTTCCTTTCTATGAAGCAAAGACCCTTGCTAGTGGCAAAACAACCTATGTGCTGAATCCCTTCCTGGACATTATGTATCGGATTTTTCGCAACACGCTGTTTCCTCGTGTTGGCGACAAGGACAAGGTTCACGCCTATCTGGTGGATATGCTTCTGATGTGTCAAGAGGCTCGCTCCGCTCAGGCTGCTCCTCTAGACATTTCTCACATCATGTGGAATGAGCTTCGGTTTGCTATCTACACTCGCAAGGTACCTATCTATGGTCCTTTCTTATATCTGCTCATCTCCAAGACTTGGGCGAAATTGTATCCAGAGGAGGAGTTGGTGGCCGACTGCTACCGCCATGATCCTATCAAGCTTCGCGTCAAGACTCGCTGGGCCAACACCACTACTCGCGCTCAGGCTGCTGCTGCCCAGATGGGCACTGAGGATGAGCCTATGGAGGAGCCTGCCGATGTCCGCTCAGGCAGATTTGCCCCCTCTTCTTCCTCTACCGTAGAGAAGCCGTCATGGGCCAAGAAGCTCCAGCAGAAGATGAAGGCTCTCTTCTACATGCAGGCTCAGGGGCAATACCGTGCCCATGTGACTGACAAGAAGACACGTCAGCGGGACAAGAAGATTCTGTCCTTGTATGGTGAAGAGGTCTCAAATGGATCGGAGGACAACATCACTCCAGAGGCTACCTGGATGGCTCGCCAGGGATACCAGTGGACAGATTCTGATGATGAGTATCAGCCAGAGCAGCAAGGATCTGATGAGGACTATCAGGACGAGCAGCAGCAGGGATTTGATGACGAGTATGACGACTGAGCTTCTCCCGGGCTGCCACCCATCTTCGTTTCCTCTCTTTCCCTTTGTGGTGTCTCGATGACAAAGGGGGAGAGTGATTTGCATTTGCCGTCTTGTGCCGTCTTGTGTGTGTGTTTCTTTTCGTTGAACTTGGTTTTATTGTGTGTGTTTGTGTGAGACAATCATATGGTGTAAGACATATGCCCTCGTATCGTTAAACTTATTATCATGTCCTTATGCTTATCCTATGCAGTTAAATGTTTTATAGAGTATCGCATGTGTAGACTATAGGGGAACGCCATACCTAGAATGTGTGCAGTGCAGTCCAAAGCACAATCATATGTAGGCATACATACAGGGGGAGCTCACCTATACTCTAGGGCTTATATTGCTGTCTCTATTATTTCTTCTCTGTGCAAATCTCGTGTTGTCATCAATACACCAAAAAGGGGGAGATTGTAAGGGCATTTTTCTCCCTAATGGTTTTGGTGATTGATGACAATACTCTTGCGGACTAATCGTGTGCTGTAAGCTCATACAGGTATATCTCTCTTATGGCACAAGACGATTGATTGCCCCTCGGATTCCATGAAGGACGGTGTTTTCTTTTTGCTCCCTGTAGGTGGCATTGAGTAATAGGAAAGCCGTACTATTAAGAGGGGGTCCGCGTCGAAAAGGTTTGGGTAGAATCAACACGTACACATCTTTCTCCCACACTTCCTTTCCTTGCTTCTCTGGAGGTCCAACCGGTCTTTCTTTCGTTGTGGCAATTCTGTGGCTTCTGTACTGATCTTCTGCCAAGCATGCGGTAGTACCGCTTTGCCAAGCGGTAGTACCGCACAGGTACACGGTAGTACCGCTTACCGACACGGTAGTACCGCTCCCGCGGTAGTACCGTGTATCTGGGCCTGGCGCTGAAGTCTAAGTATAAGAAGTGGATGTGGAAGTAATTTTTTACTTCCGCATACCGCACGGTAGTACCGTTTAGCTTAAGCGGTAGTACCGCTTAGCTTAAGCGGTAGTACCGTGTCGCATTTTGCTACTTCCGTTTTCCCCTGCGGATGTAGCCACGGATGTAATTTATTTCATCCGTGGCTGTATCAGGTCTCGATATTTTTGCCTTGGCGGTAGTACCGCTTCCCAAGCGGTAGTACTGCTCAGCCTGCGGTAGTACCGCTCGTAAGTTGCGGTACTACCGCTCTCTGCGGGCTGAAACTTCAAATAACGGTTGGATTTGTCCCCCCACTATATATAGGGGGTCTTCTTCTCCAAGGAGACTTACCTCTTCCCCCACTACTCCATTGTTGCTCCAAAAGCTCCATTTTCGCCCGATCTCTCTCCCTAGCCAATCAAACTTGTTGATTTGCTCGGGATTGCTTGAGGAGGCATCGATCTACACTTCCACCAAGAGATATTTGATTCTCCCCACTAATCCCTTGCGGATCTTGTTACTCTTGGGTGTTTGAGCACCCTAGACGGTTGAGGTCACCTCGAATCCATATTCCATTGTGGTGAAGCTTCGTGGTTTGTTGGGAGCCTCCAAGTTGTGGAGATTGCCCCAACCTTGTTTGTAAAGGTTCGGTTGCCGCCTTCAAGGGCACCACTAGTGGAATCACGGCACCTTGCATCGTGTGAGGGCGTGAGGAGAATACGGTGGCCCTAGTGGCTTCTTGGGGAGCATTGTGCCTCCACACCACTCCAACGGAGACGTACTTCCCCTCAAAGGGAAGGAACTTCGGAAACACATCCTCGTCTCCTTCGGTTCTACTTGTGGTTATTTCTTACCTTTACTCTTGCATGCTTTGCTTGTTTAATTCCTATAGCATGCTTGTGTAGTTGTTGGGCTTATTTACACTAGTTGTCTTCATAGTAGTTTATCTAGACAACTTATTTTGTCGCCTAATTTTAATTGGTTAAGAAAAGCTAAAAATTGTTAGTTGCCTATTCACCCCCCCCCCCTCTAGTCAACCATATCGATCCTTTCACCTCTGTTTCCTCCGGCGGCGCTGCCTCTCGCCGCGGCCTCGGTCAGGATTCCGGGGATCCCGGAGTGCCTCAAGGAAGGGACCCCGGCGAGCTCGTCGGGAGGAAGCTTCAGCAACCTGCGGATCTCTGCCTCCTCTGCTTGGCAAGACGCTTCCGCAGCCTCTGCCTCCTCGGGCGTAAAGCCAAATTCTCCTGCCGCTGCGGCTGCCGCGGCCTCCTCAACCCGAGAAGCTATGTACGCTATCTCCTGGTCGGTGGTGTCCCGTGTGAGCCCCTTGATCTCGTCCTTGTTCTTCGCCACCTCCACCAGGTTGTCGAAGAAGTTCAAGATGACGTCTGGCTTGGGCGGAATCCATGTGCGGTCGATGCCGTGCGAATCACACGCGGGCATCATGGCGCGAAGGGAATCCCGGGCCGTGCTGTTGCAGAGAGGCACCACTCCCCGGGGAGCTCTGAACCACTCTGGGTGAGCCGGGTCATGCTTAAATAGTTCCCGGACCATCCCCTTCAGCTCCAGCGACGTGAAGTTGAAGTTTAGCCCGGGGCGCAGCCTCATTATGTCCGCCGCGTTGCCGTACTCCCAGGCTGGCCTCTTCCTATCTTGAAGAGGGGCGATGCGGCGGCGGAGGAAATCTGTGCCTACTTCTCCGACAGACAACCTTGCTACCCGGAGACGAAGAATTCTGATGAGAGCGACGTCGAGCTTGCCGTCGTCCGAATCCAGCTCGCTCCAGTCCCTGCCGCGCACGATAGGTGTTGTGCGCGGCGCAGTGAAGGGCTGCGGCTCGTCCTCAACTATCCAACACCAGTCTGCGCGCCACTCCTCCCACTTGCCGCGGAGCTCCCCCGGCAAGTAGGACTCCTTCTTGTTCAAGCGAAAGACCCAAGATATTCCTCCGGAGAGGGGGGCACCGGCCTCTGCTCTAGGGGTAAAGAAGTGCCTAAACAGCGCTATGTTTGGGTATATCCCAATATAGTTTTCGCACATATGTGCGAAAACCGCCATCGTGAGGATGGCGTTGGGGGTGAAATCTAGAAGATGGAGGCCGTAGGTGTGCATTATATCGCAGAAAAAGTCGGAAAAAGGGGGACAGAGGCCGCAGTGGAAGAAAGCTGCGAAGAAGAAGTACCCGCCGGGGTAGTTGTCCTTGGCGGCGGCCGGATAGGCTCGGGTGCGGGGATGCGCCTTGGTCTTCTTGGCCCAGAACAAGTAGTACTTGTTCCAGAGCTCCCGCGCGCTGAGCCTCAGCGAGAAGACGACGTTCCGCTTCCGCAACAAGGTGAGCCTCGCCGCTTGCTCCGCTTTCTCCTTCTTGGTCTTCTCCGCCTTCGCCTTCTCGGTCTTCGGGGCCATGGCGGAGGCGGCGAGGGAAGGGGGACGAAGAGTCCGGCGGCGCCGCAGATGCGGAAGGCGGCGGAGGAGGTGTGGAGGCGGAGCGCAAGAGGGGATCTCTGGAGATGGAAGAAGAGGCAATGAAGGCGTAGGAGGGGAACCGCTCCTGCTTCCTCTGCTTTTATGGGGAAGTGGGGGGCGTTTCGCTCTTTCCATTAAAAGAACGTGGCCACGTCCCATCCCACGACGCCGCAATCGATGCATGCCGTTACGGGGGGACGCGGCGGATGCGGAAGTGGATTCGGCGTGCCGTGGGCCGCGTGTGTCCGTGCACTGTTTTGGGCCTGGCCCAACAGCGCTCGGCACCGTGTGTGGCCCAGGCCCGGGGGCTCCTGTCGGTGTACTAAGGTAGGGGTACCTCAGTACCCCAACTTGTGCACGGACGATAGCAGCTTCCCGCGGCAGGGCCTACCACGCGCTTGTCGGAGACCTTCCTGCTCCATATAAAACCATTCAAAAACAAAGTATATAAGACAGAAGATCGAGACCCCGGCAAGTGGAGCTTGCCGGGAAGGCCATCCCAGGCTCAAGGTTACCTCACTAAGCACAAGACCCTGGCAAGAGGAGCTTGCCAGGAGGACCAGAAGATTACATCGCAGAAGACATGCCTCGGCGCTATATGCGCCCCGGCAGGGCCCGGGGAGCGACAAGCTTCAGAGCCCGGCGAGTTCCCGGGCCCGGCAAGGTCAAGACCCCGGCAAGGTGCTTGCCGGGGGGTTGCGCTGTGTGCCCGCGCTCCAGCTCATCGAACCACGCGTCGCCCTGGGGCCACTCCAGGGACGCGTGGCGGATGGCTGTGCAGCCTGGGGGACACGGTGGCGCTCCACGGTGGTGAAGCCATCGCCGTGGCAAACGGAGACGCAAGGGCGGGCGCTTTTGGGGTCGACGGCGACGGGCATTGAATGCTCTTGTCCCCCACTATCAAAGTAGGTAGCGACCACTGTTCACGCACTGTAGCTCCACTATTCCCGCACTGTTACAACTACCACCTCTTTTACATTTTTACCCTTTCTCCTATGTTGACACCTGTCGGTGACCCCTTGCACTATAAAAGGAGGCCCATACACAACGTAGAAAGGGTAAGGAACCTAGATCGCTCATACGCTCGGTGTAGCTAGTTCTTCAAGCTCCCGAGCTCTCCAACTCAATACAAACTAAGCAGGAGTAGGGTTTTACGCGTCCATCGCGGCCCGAACCTGGGTAAACTGCCTGCGTGATCCCCACGATCTGCTCTTTGTGCTCCCTCCGCCCTCTTACCGCACAAGCAAGGGGCTCCGGTCCCATAGGTGCTCGTGGTGGACAGTTTCCCCCGATATTCGGGTCCATAGTTATTAGCTAGATGGCTTCTTCTCTCTTTGGATCTCAATAAAAAGTTCTCCTCGATCTTCTTGGAGATCTATTCGATGTAATACTTTTTGCGGTGTGTTTGTCGAGATCCGATGAATTATGGGTTTATGCTCAAGATTATCTATGAACAATATTTGGTTCTTCTCTGAATTCTTATATGCATGGTTTAATATCTTTGCAAGTATCTTCGAATTATCAGTTTGGTGTGGCCTACTATATTGATCTTTCTTGGAATAGGAGAAGTGCTTAGCTTTGGGTTCAATCTTGCGGTGTCCTTTCCCAGTGACAGCAGGGGCAGCAAGGCACGTATTGTATTATTGCCATCGAGGATAAAAAATGGAGTTTATGTCATATTGCATGAGTTTATCCCTCTACATCATGTCATCTTGCTTAAGGCATTACTCTGTTCTTATGAACTTAATACTCTAGATGCATGCTGGATAGCGGTTGATGTGTGGAGTAATAGTAGTAGATGCACAATCGTTTTAGTCTACTTGTCACAGACGTGATGCCTATATACATGATCATGCCTAGATATTCTCATAACTATGCGCTTTTCTATCAATTGCTCGACAGTAATTTGTTCACCCACCGTAAAATATGCTATCTTGAGAGAAGCCACTAGTGAAACATATGGCCCCCAGGTCTATTTTCCATCATATTAATCTTCCATCAACTAGCTATTTTAATTGTTCTTTTATTTTGCAATCTTTACATTTCAATCTATACAACAAAAATACCAAAAATATTTATCTTATTATCTCTATCAGATCTCACTTTTGCAAGTGGCCGTGAAGGGATTGACAACCCCTTTATCGCGTTGGTTGCAAGGTTCTTAATTGGTTGTGCAGGTACTAGGGATTTGTGTGTAGTCTCCTGCTAGATTAGGTCATAAAACAACTAAAGAGGGACAACTCAAGGGAACATATAACTTTCTGAGTTGTGGATGCATAGATTAACATGTCGAACTAGTTCAACATATATTTTCCGAATAACCCATGCAGAAAGGTAGGACTGGCAGAATCACAATATAGAATGGAGAATTCATCAAGAGTACTCTTATCGTGATCTTTGGTTTCAAAAGAACTTCTGCCGAGGATGGTTCATGGCATTTGGAAGAATGATATACCACGAACCTCGAGGACTATCACAAGGTTACTAATATCCTAAAGGTACGAGCAAACACTATCAACATGAAGTAAGTAGAATGAATCTTGGGTTCAAGAACCCAGAAATAGAATGCCTACTAACTAAACGGCATCACGGGATGCTTTCGAGAATAATGGCCAGAATCATCACACTGAGAACACAACACAAGATTGGTTTACTGGGTGGCTATCTATGATGTCCTAGTTTCCTGATGGCTTCAACAAGTATGTCGAGGAAACAGAGTACCTCAACACACCTATTAGTGTGATTAGTCTGGCCCAAAAGGATATCGGGAACAGGGAGGAAAAATTTGCAAATGAATCAGATTTTTTAGAAACCTGGGATGACTCGGACAGCATAACGACTGTAATTGCTCAAAAAGGTATTGCTATTCATGCAAAAAGGTAGCATAACCACTCAACATCATAATGTCAAGGTTCTAAGACTAACTGTTTAACCAACCGAAGTACTTGAAACTGAACTGAGAGTTGAATCCACCATTAACGTGATCCTGATAAATTAATGAGAAGCCTAGTTCTTAATCCCCATTGAAGAAGAGGACGACTCAGATCAGAAGGACATAGGGTAAAGAAGTAAAAAGAGCCTTACGTTCCCTTCCACAATCAATTCCCTTATATAACTAAAGAATTTCTAGAAACGACTTCGGCCAATTTGGCTTGGTAATGCTACAGGCAGTCAGGCTCTGATACCAAAGCTGTCGGGACCCCGATCCTAAGTCACACCAATCTAGCATGTAACACATCATATCACTTTGCGACCTCATGCACGGTATCCCCATGGGTGCCACCTTACCTGGCCCGGGACCGTTTTTGCATTTTGGCTCAAGTATATGATAGTGTCGCTAGCATCCATATGACAGAGAGCCTGGGCTGACATGACTAGTTATAAACCAAAAGTGGCGCTAAATTACAGGGACATGCATACATGACCCAACAATGCACGTGTCGGTCAGCAGCGAGTGTTGCCGGGTTGTAGCAAGCTAACAGGACTCTGGTATACACCGCGTGACATTTCCCCATAGGGGACAGACACTGGAGCAAGGAATGACACATGCCGGTCAATCCATGTGTTCTGGAGCAGTAGCAAGCTACCAAGGCTCAATGGAAGCACTAGGAGGCATTTCCTCATAAGATAGGCTACCAAGGGTAAACAACTAGGTGTCGGATCCCACACATACCAAGCATTTCAACAACATACACACAATATGCTCGATATGTGCAAATACAACATGGCATCACAACAAAACTCTATGGATCAAAGTATTTATTCATTAGGCTCAGAGGAGCCAGATATTACAAACATGGTTCTCATGACCCAACATAGAGAGCATACAAGCAACGGAAGCATAACATGTCTGGGTACAGAGAACTACAAATGAAAAAGGCTGTGAAGCCTGACTATCTACAAGACCCTCTCGAGGGTACAAGATCATAGCTGAGGTAACAAGCTAAACATCGAAGTCCACGCGGAACTACTAGTGAGACTGAAGTCTCCTCTGCAAAAACATAAATTAAGCAAACATGAGTACAAATGTACCCAGCAAGAATTACATCCGAACTAACTACATATGTATCAGTATCAACAAAGGGGTGGTGGAGTTTAACTGCAGCAAGCCATCTTTGACTCAGTGGCTATCCTGTACTACGACTGCTGGTAACTCTTTTGAGGTGGCGCACACGAGTCCACATATTCACCATCTCAATACACCAATATGGATCCGCTCCAGTCTCCCTACGAGAAGGCCATCCATAGCACTCACGCTTATCTTGCGCATTTTAGAGTATCCACTTTCACTTGTCTATGAACTATACAGGCAACCCTGAAGTCCTTTACCGCGGACGCGGCTATTCGAATAGATCATTTGTAACCCTGCAGGGGTGTACTTCTTCACACATTTTTCCACCACTTAGCGTCGGCACACGACATGTGCTCGGAAGACTTCAAGCGAAAGCCAACATGGGTGTAGACCACGACCTGACTAACCACACAAGAATCTAGTCTAGGTTTATCGCCTATTTGAGTTCCATCCGCAAGGAAGTCCGACCGAGATTTCGCTCATGGCCCCAAATGCTGTGTGCAGGGTTCCCGAGACACCAAACGGGCGAACCGGTACACCGTGCCACGGTGTATCTACCGCATCATAGCCCGCCCCTAGGGTCAGCACTACGCACGATCTCCAACACATATCCTACAAACACCAGAAACTAGTTGCAACTCCTGGACAGAGGACAAGGGGGTTAATAAGTCGAGCGCGGTCATATTTCAGGGCCCAATGTGTGGTAGTAGTTGTTCCTGGATCACAAACACAGAACTCAGTTCCTGAGGACGGTTTCAATGAGACAACCCACCATGTACTCCTACATGGCCTCTCATCGCTACCTTTACCAAATCATGTTCAGGCACTTAGCTCTCAATAGTAGGACATGATGACCACATTACAATTCATCCCCAATGAATCAGACCTGACGCAACTCTAAGCAATAGTAGGCATAACAAGCAAGCATGAATGAGTAGGCACATCATAGCTTAAACAACTCCTATTCATGCTAGTGGGTTTCAACTATTTACTGTGGCAATGACAAATCATGCAAAGGAAAGGGGTTCAGCTACCGCAACAAGTAGCAGTTGAAACATTGTTGTCCTAATGCAGTAAAAGAGAGCAAGATCGAGAGAGTGGGATTTTATCGAAATGTTCAATGGGGGGTGCTTGCCTGGCACTTCTGAAGATAGTAAAGCTCTTCATCCGTGTAAATGATCACATCGTGGGAAACATTGGCTATCGAGAGGGAAAAACCACCGGCAAACAGGAAGGAACACAATCAATGCAATCAAACAATATGATGCATGATCATGACATGGAAATATGTTGTTGATTGAGCTAATGCAACTAACAACGATTTAAATGAAGTTGATTTGAACACAAGATTCAAATTCAAACTCCATGTAAGGCATTTCAAATGCCATTTAATCAAATTTTCATATACATCAACTTTAAGTTGTTCAAACATGCATGACAATGCCATAAACAGATTCTTCATATTTTTATGATAATTTTTCATATATAAATTATTTCATTTGGAGTTATAGATTATTTTCTATGATTTTTAGAAGTTTTAGCTATTTTCTGAAATAAATAAATCATTTCTAATTTATTTAAAATCACGGAAAAGCTTTACTACATCACCACTATGTCATCATGATATCAGCAAGTCAACAGAGCGGCCAGGGTCAAACCTGACGCGTGGGGTCCATACGTCAGTGACACAGGGACTAATCCCGTCAAAGCTGGGATTGACTAGGTTTGACCCTGGCCTAGGGCGCGCTGTCAGTGCCTGCTAGGGGGTGCTTAGCTGGCGAGGTTAGCACTAATGGCTACCACGTCGGCAGTCGCCGGAGTTTTGCCGGCGGCGACCAAACCCGCAGTGGAGGGTCGTCGGAAAAATGCTAGGGGTCGTAGCTAGTCGCACGGGAGGCACCGTGGAGGAGCTCTTGCTCGCGCGCATTCGATGGACCGGATGAGAGGTCACAAGGTGGCCGGATCTCGCCGGCGACGAGGTTCAATGGCGACAGAGCCACGGCGACGTGCGGGACAAGTCTATGGAGCACCATTTTCACCACCAGGCGATGGTACGGAATCCTGCGAGCTCAACTAGCACGACTGCAAGCTCAAAAGTGGGCGGCGGCTGTTGTGGCCATGGCAGGGCGGCAGCGAGCTCGGCCATGGCGGTGAAGCTAGCTATGGGAAACGGTAGATGACTGGGCAAGGGGGGTTTCGAACGGGGCTCACCATGGATTGTTTGGCGCAGACGACGAGGTCAGGGAGGGCCTGAGGTGGCCAAATCGACGGTGAAGAATGGTGGCACCCGAGGTTGAAGATGGCGATGATGGCGGCGTTGCAGGCCTTCCGCAGTCGCATGTTTTGGAGTGATGCTCCACGGAATCGAGACGGAGATATTAGACCAGACGGCGAGGCGAGGCGTGCGCGGTGGCTGCGGTGGCGCGCTTGTGGTGGCTTCGGCCATGGAGGGGAGAAGCAGGGGAGCGAGGGGAAAGAGAGCAGATGGAGGTGGCTCGATGCGTACGAAAGCGGTGAAGTCATCCGCGTCGTCGACGTGTCTCGGGAGGCAGGCAGACAGCTGCTGCGTGGCGCACGGCAAGCGCGCGCGTCGGGCACATGCCCGCGTCCTCCTGGCGCGGTGGAGAAGACGACGGGCAGCTGGGTTGCACAGTAGCGGGCCACGTAGGTGGGCTGGCCTCTCTAGTGGGCTTCACAGGTGAGGCCAGGTAAAGTTTGTTCCTACTTCCCTTTTCTATTTCTGTTTTTCTATTTCTATTTATTTCTTCTGTTTTGTTTTAGCTAGAGCACTAAAACATTTTAGATAATGTTGAAACTTTTTGTGGACTCACTTCTGCAAGTTTCAAACTATTTGGAGCTATTTAAATATATTATCATTTAAATGGCCCCAATTCAAATACTTATTGATTTAATTCAAAGCCCAAATATGTCCTGAAAAACTGTAAACCATTTTTGGTAGATGCTTCCACCTTAATCCATGAATGATGAACATTTTTAAAGGGCATTTTGAGTACATTCAAAAAGATTTTATTCAACCCTATTTGATTTAATTGAACCTAGGATTCGGATCAATCCCCATTTCAAGTTTAAATGCAACTTAAACATGATGCAACACATGACTAGCTAGCCCAGAGCATACCATAACTAGGGATGTGACACAAGTTCAAGGAGTTGACTACGATGAGACTTTCTCACTCGTAGCGATACTTAAGTCTATTCGAATCATGTTAGCAATTGTCGCATTTTATGAAATCTGGCAAATGGATGTCAAAACTACACTTCTTAATGGATTTCTGAAAGAAGAGTTGCCTATGATGCAGTCAGAAGGTTTTGTCAATCCTAAAGGTGCTAACAAAGTGTGCAAGCCCCAGCGATCCATGTATGGACTGGTGCAAGCATCTCGGAGTTGGAATATACGCTTTGATAAGTGATCAAAGCATATGGTTTTATACAGACTTACGGTGAAGCATGTATTTACAAGAAAGTGAGTAGGAGCACTACAACATTTCTGATAAGTATATGTGAATGACATATTGTTCATCGGAACTGATGTAGAATTTTTTGCAAAGCATAAAGGATTGTTTAAAAGGAGTTTTTCAATAAAAGACCTCGGTAAAGCTGCTTACATATTGGGCACCAAGATCTATAAAGATAGATCATGACGCTTGAAAAGACTTCCGATTAGTACATACCTTGATAAGATTTTGAAGTAGTTCAAAATGGATCCGTCAAACAAGGAGTTCTTGTCTGATTTGTAAGGTATGAAGTTGAGTAAGACTAAAAACCCGACCACGACAGAAGATAGAGAAAGAATGAAAGTCATTCCCTATGTCTCACCCATAGGTTCTATAAAGTATGCCATGTTATGTACCTGTTGTGTACCTTGCCATGAGTTTGGCAAGGAGGTACAACAGTGATCCAGGAGTAGATCACTGGAAAGCGGTAAAAATTATCCTTAGTTACTGGATGACTAAGGAAATGTTTCTCGATTATGGAGGTGATAAAGAGTTCGTCGTAAATAGTTACGCCCATGGAAGCTTTGACACTAATCCAGATGACTCTAAGTATCAATCTGGATGCGTATTGAAAGTGGGAGCACTTAGCTAGAGTAGCTCCATGCAGAGCATTGTAGACATAGAAATCTGCGAAATACATACGGGGATCTGCCCGCTGACTAAACTTCTCTCACGAAGCAAAACATGATCACACCTTAGTACTCTTTGGGTGTTGTTGTGTTAATCGCATGGCGATGTGAACTAGATTATTGACTCTAGTAAACCCTTTGGGTGTTGGTCACATGGCAATGCAAACTATTGGTGTTATTCACATAACGATGTGAACTATTCGTATTAAATCACATGGCGATGTGAACTAGATTATTGACTCTAGTGCAAGTGGGAGACTGAAGGAAATATGCCCTAGAGGCAATAATAAAGTCATTATTTATATTTCCTTATATATCATGATAAATGTCTTTTATTCATGCTAGAATTGTGTTAACCGGAAACTTGATACATGTGTGAATACATAGAGAAAACGGAGTGTCCCTAGTATGCATCTACTAGACTAGCTCGTTAATCAAAGATGGTTATGTTTACTAACCATAAACATGTGTTGTCATTTGATCAACGGGATCTCATCATTAGGAGAATGATGTGATGGACAAGACCCATCCGTTAGCTTAGCACTATGACCGTTTAGTTTTACTGCTATTGCTTTCTTCATGACTTCCTCTAACTATGAGATTATGCAACTCCGGAATACCGGAGGAACACCTTGTGTGCTATCAAATGTCACAACATAACTGGGTGATTATAAAGATGCTCTACGGGTGTTTTTTAAAGTGTTTGTGTCATTGGCATAGATCAAGATTAGGATTTTTCACTCCGAGTGTCGGAGAGGTATCTCTAGGCCCTCTCGGTAATACACATCATAATAAACCTTGCAAGCAAATGACTAATGAGTTAGTCACGAGATGATGTATTACGGAACGAGTAAAGAGACTTGCCGGTAACGAGATTGAACTAGGTATGATGACACCGACGATTGAATCTCAGGCAAGTAACATATCGATGACAAAGGTAACAACGTATGTTGTTATGCGGTTTGACCGATAAAGATCTTCGTAGAATATGTAGGAGCAAATATGAGCATCCAGGTTCCACTATTGGTTATTGACCGGAGATGTGTCTCGGTCATGTCTACATAGTTCTCGAACCCATAGGGTCCGCACGCTTAACGTTCGATGACGATTTGTATTATGAGTTATGTGATTTGATGACCAAAGTTTGTTCAGAGTCCTGGATGAGATCACGTACATGACGAGGAGTCTCGAAATGGTTGAGAGGTAAAGATTCATATATTGGAAGGCTATATTCGGACATCGGAAAGGTTCTGAATGATTCGGGTATTTTTCGGAGTACCTGGGAGTTACGGGAATTCATCCGGGGAGTTGATGGGCCTTAGTGGGCCTTAGTGGGAAGGAGAGGCAGCAGCCAGGAGGTGGTGCGCACCCCTCTCAAGCCCAGTCCGAATTGGACAAGGGGTTTGGGGCGCGCCCCCTCTCCTGTGACGCCCGAAGACCGGCGTCCCAGAAGATTCCAGAAGATTCCAGATGTTCCGGGTTTCCCCGTGTGTTTCTTTTGTGCTTGTGTTAATTATTTTTTGCATTGCATCATGTCATCATGCCATCATGTCCTTAATCTTTTGCATCTCAACCTAAATAAATTGTGTGGGCCTTCGGTCCATTTAAATCGAGGGAAGGATGACTTCTCTTTATAACATATGCTCCCAATATTTAGGGAGCTATATTATAAATATTCCATTTGTTTGGAATTAACCCAAACACACTTGCATTTATTCTCCAGACCTCTGTTGCTTCAAGTTTCACCCCTTTCCTTGTCTATAGTTCTTTTTCCCATTTACCGAGGTTCCTCCAAAAATTCGAACATTTTTGGACACTTCATAAATCAAGTCTTAGTTCAAAACCATTTGAATTAAATTCAAATATGTTTGAATTATATCTCGATCTTGCCTTTTATATTTTTCTCGGACCGTGCTCATTTTTATGAGCCCGAGAAAAATAATAACCTCATGTGAAACTTTTCCCTAACCCCGTTTTTTTTCTTTCGTCCTTCTCTTTTATTATTTCTTCTGCTAAAAGAAATCAGCAAGGAAGAGAGCCCAGCTCGCAGCCAGGCCTTCCCTCCTCCTGGCCTAGTCCGGCCCATATGGCCTCCACGGCCCGCAGCGCTTCCTAACACTAGCGGTCGCCCGCACCTCTCCTCTTTCCCTCAACCGCCGTCGCTCCTCCCATCGTTCCTCTCCTCTCGCCCGATTCCCCATCTCCCTCTCAGCGCTCGCGACCTCACCTTCCCATCCTCTCCAACCACCCCGATTTTCCTCCTGCGCCTCCCCTCGAGCGGCTGGCCAGGCAGCAGCCGGCGGCCCCTTCGTCCGTCGTCAGCCGCGCAGCCTCGAGCGCCCTGCGCTCTTCCCCCGTCCTCCAGCCGCCAGGAGCGCCGCACTCCATCGCCAAGTCCCCAGCGCCGGCAGCCGGCCTCCTCGAGCAGCCCGCGCCCACCGAGCGCAGCGCCCTTCTTCCTCGCGAATGCCAGGGTCGCCCCGTCGACCTCCTCTCCGGAGCAGCGCCCCGCCGCGCCAGGAGCCCGACCCGCGCCTGGCCTCCTTCGGCCGCAACTCCAGCGCGCCCTGCCTCCTCTGGCCGGGATCCGTCGCCCTCTTCCTCCAGCGTCCTCAAGCTGCTCCGCCCCTGCCTCCTCGCAAGGTCGCGGCCCCGACGCGCCGTCCTCCCCGTTCCCCAGCGGTCCGGCCACCTCCGAGAAGCACCCCTGCCGTGCCCCTCCTCTCCCGCGGCTCCGCCTCGTCGCCTCCAGCATGCCTCCTCCCTGGAGCCTCCGCGCGATTCCAGCCGTGCGCGCGCCAGCGCCAGTCAGCTCCTCCGGTCGCCTCTTCCTCGCCGGCCCGAGCGCCGCTACCTTCGTCTCCTCCAGCCCGGCCCCTGCCTCGTCACCGTTGCCATGGCCTCGTCACACTTTGTTGTGAAGACCGCAGCCGCAAGTTCCAAGGATGCGCCAAGTTTGACTCTGTTACAGAACGGTACGACTACAAGATGACCATCAAGTTCGTCTACGACCCGAGTACAACTACAGCTGGAGTGTTTTTTTTTCATCAAGTTCGACTACCGACGACTTGAACATCTACGACGCGATGAACGAGACCCCCAAGTACCACGACTACCGCACCGACAACATCAAGTACCCCTTTGGATCACCAAGTTCAACGATGACCCGTGTACAACTACCGTTGCCGAGACCAAGTACCACTACATAACGTGTACCCCGACATCAACTACGACGCGACAAGTACCCCTACGGCAAGTACCACGAAGAACGTTTTGAAGCGCCAAGTACCGCGATGCCCGGAGCACTCGAAACCGTCAAGTACCACGACACAATAACGGAACGCCTACTTCCTCTACGACCGCGAGTACCACTACTTCCACTACGATCTCAAACCCCGCCGAGAACGTTTGTCCCGAAGGTATAACCCGAGACGATGACCCGTGGAATGCATGTGTTGTATGAAATGTTTCCCTTGTGTGCACCGTGCGGTATCGTCTTTTGTCATGCTCCTCGGTTGCCTCGTCGTCGACTCGTGGGAACCCGGTGACGGGATCACCCCACCTTTCATCTTATTCCGCTTGTTCACGCCATCTTTTCTTTTGCTCCGGACTCTCAACGGGTTACCGGAACCGAGATGTTGCCGTTGCATCATTTTCGGATCGTTGTCGTGGCACCCTTTCTTTCCACCACGGTGACAAATACTCCTTATCATCTTCATGTCAACTTTTAATAAACTTGCATAAACTTGATCATGTCATCCGCATCATGTTAACAACATTATATGTGTGAATTGTTGTTTGCTTAAAAATTACTAAACATGCATATGGGGTTTTCCCGGAATTGTTGTTGTTTTTCCGGCCTCTTTTAAAATGACTAAATAGGTAGTTTGTTTTTGCTTCACCTCTTGCCATGTTAAAAACATTTAATCTTGTCTTGTAAATAAACGAGAGTCAACTAAATAAATAAATGTGGTGTTTCGTCAATATGCAACTCGTTGCATATTGAGCTCCACTTAACTTGTAGTACTTGTTTGTGCACTTTGCCATGCCATGCATATTTAAACCGTACATGCACCATACTTGTTTGTGCAATCATGCCATGTTTATGCTTGTGTGTTTACCGTGTTGTTTGCTTCTTTCCGGTTGCTTCTCTTGTTAGCTTCGGTTTCGTTCCGGAGTTGTGAGGATTCGCTCGACTATGTTGCTTCGTCTACTTCATGGACCCGTTCTTCTCCCTTGCGGAATCCCTGGCAAGATGATCATACCCTTGGATACCTTTACTACCATTGCCATTCTTAGTTGTCTCGATGCTATCGTTACATGTCGCGCTACCCATCTTTTATGTCAGCCTCTCCTTGTTGCCATGAAACCTTTAACCTTTGAAACCTTCCCAGCAAAACCACTGTTTGGCTATGTTACCCGCTTGCTTAGCCCCTCTTATAGCGTTGTTAGTTGCAGGTGAAGATGAAGATCGTTCCAGGAGGGAACCTGTTGTTGGAATATCACAATATCTATTATTATTATTAACACACCTATATACTGGGCATGGGTGGAAGGCTTGGCCTTTTTCTCGGTGTTTTGTTCCACTCATGCCACCTTAGGCGCCGATAAACCGGCATTATGTTCCTTGATTTTGCGTTCCTTACACGATGGGTGGATGGGGACCCCTTGACAGTTCGACCTTGAATAAAACTCCTCCAGCAAGGCCCAACTTTGGTTTTAATTTGCCTCATAATAACAACTTAATTAATTAATTAAATTTACATAGGGGGTCGCGTCCCCGGGTTCTTAATTCTACTTAGCAGGGGGCCCAGTGCTGATGGTGTTGGTCCCAAACTAGAGCCACTTGCGGTGCCACCCAGTTATCTGGGGTCTTCGGTTGTTGTACGTATTGCTCATCCAGACGTGGCCTGAGACGAGATACGCGCGGCTACTATCAGGGTGTCGGCACGCCGGGAGGTCTTGCTGGACTTGTTTTACCATTGTCGAAATGTCTTGTGCACCGGGATGCCGAGCCTGATCGGTTTTCCCTAAGATAAGGGGTGATGATATTATATTTATCACTTCAACTAATCGTGAGAGCTTGTGATGGGCTAAGTTGGGACACCCCTGCAGGGTTATGATCTTTCGAAAGCCGTGCCCGCGGTTATGTGGCAGATTGGAATTTGTTAATGTCCGGTTGTAGAAAACTTGACAGAGGATCCGAAGTAAAACACACAACTGTGTGAGTAACCGTGACTGTCTCTTTTCACTTTGAGAAGAGAACACGGTGGGGTTATGTTTGACTCGTAGGTAGTTCAGGATCTTTAGCGATCACTACTAGTTTGCGACCGTTTGCGTAGATGCTCATCTTATTCTTGTACTCGTAAGTTAGCCACCATATTATGCTTAGCCGCTGCTGCAACCTCACCACTTTACCTCTTCCTACACATAAAGCTTTGCTAGTCTTGATACCCATGGTTATGGGATTGCTGAGTCCTCGTGGCTCACAGATACTACAACACCAGTTGCAGGTTCAGCCGAGAATGATGCAGGAGCTGGTTCAAGTACTTCACTGGGAGCTCGATGAAGAGAGTGGCCGTATGCTTGTGACGTTTTCGACGATCAGTAGTGGTTTCTACTAGGATTCGATCCAGACCTGTGGCTTTATGTTGTTTTGGTATCTTTCTTTTGGATCTTCGCCCGTAGTCGGGTTGTGATGTTATGAATGATGTTTTGCTTATGTAATGTATTGTGTGAAGTGGCGAGTGTAAGCCAACTATCTCCTTTTGGAATTTAATCCCTCTTTTACATGGGTCGTGCAAAGATACCAAACTTGCGATCATTCCAGAATGGGCTTATATCTTTAAGTCGTGCCTCGACACGTAGGAGATATAGTCCCATCCTGGGCATTACAAGTTGGTATCAGAGCCTTCTCCGACCTAGGAGCCCCCACTGATTGATCGAATCGTTGACGGTTGAGTCTAGGCACACACATGAAAATGTTTTGAGTCCTATATATATGTATTAGAGAGTAGGATTTCTTTGCTCCTCATCTCTTTTCACTCTGGTGAGGACTCCTGACGGTTACTCTTGCCTCTTCTACTTTCAAAAATTGCACCAACTTTTTTTAGGATCTCGCGAGTATTGTTTGGATTGTTCCGATGTCTTTGTGACGAGAACATTGTTCTCGATGCCTCCTGTCATTAGGGGTTGTGGCAGTGTCCCGGGGAGTTGAGCTCCGAGGTGTTGTCGTCACAAATATATCGCAGCGGTTCTAGAATACTTAAGACGGCCTACATCGAAAACTCTCCTATGCGGTTAGTGGCAAGATAACCCCGACATCACCCAGTACTGGGGAGGTAGTTCGGGAGTATTGTCATAGCTTGTATAGTGGATGCGTTTCGAAGGTCCGAGGTAAACGGTTTCCGGAGATAACTGGTTATGTGTTGAAGGATGGATACAGCTGGATGTAGGATTAGAGTTGAGTGCGCGGTGCTTCCCCTGTATCCCCAACACCTGATTGCATAACTGGAAACTTTCGGAAATTAATATGTGCGTTCATCTAGTAGTTCTAGGCATTCTTCCAACGAGTGCATAATATGAAGTTCGGGGTTCTACATTGAGTGAAGTGGTTTTATGGGCTTGTTCCGATCGGGAGTTGCATCTTAAAGGGTCCTTGGCTATGCTGATCCGGGGATTGCAAAACCCTTTTGTAACACGTTCCATGAGCTTTCAGCACGAATATGTCGGACGAAGCTTCTATCTTGTATTTGTTCTATCTGATCCTTATTGTTTTATTTATCTTTTGTTCTCCAAGTGGCTTCTCGCCAAGTTGATGTACCTGCGGAATTCATTCGTTCAATTCTTTCTTCGGACAGATATGTTGCAACATAATCTTCTTCATAAACATATCTATCCTTTGTTTCGTTTTGATTCTGGTATTCGAGTTGCTTCGATGTCAAGTGTTGATTCCATACTTTTCTTAATCGGTGTTCTCATATTCCTATGAGAGTGCTAATTCTTCTTGACCATCGAGATTTTCTTGTTAATCCTTTTCAACCGGTGTGCCTTCTCTTCAAGTTTTTCCATACGGACGCCGTTGAGAAATCTGACGATTTGTCTGTTTCATTCATCTCAAGTTGTCTTTGTTTTACCCACCCTCCTACCCTTCTTCTTCTCGGAGCAAGAAATTCTCAGATGAAGTATCCATTTTATTCATGTGAGGTTTCTTCATTCTTTTCCTTCAATATTCTTATCCGGTGATTTATCGTGTAGATGCTCAACAGCTTCAAGTTCATCATTCTTTTGTTCTCAAATTCTGCCGGTGGATGTAATTCAAGATTTCGGTGTTGATCTTATCCTTTTTCCTCATTTCACAATGCTTCTTATTCCGGTGCACCAATTATTCATTCTCCTCTTGCTATTCTTCTCCGGAGTGTTGAAGATATCTCAGATGATCCGCGTTTCCATTCTTAATCATTTCAAGCTATTTTGAGATGGTTATCTCATTCAAGTCATTTGATTCAACCGGTGCAATATCTCTTAAGCAATCTTTTCAACGGTGATTTCTTTTGAGTGGGCCCTAACCCATAGGTCTTTTTCCAGGATCTTACCTAACTCTTCCAATTTTTCCGGAGTTATTCTAAGATTCTTTTCAAAGTGTGATGTAAGAATGATCTCCATCAGTCACATGCCTTCTCCAAGATCGCTTTCAAATTCAAGTTCATCATTGGTTCAACCTTTTAATTCTTCATTCCGGAGTGCTCAACAATTCTTATGGCATTTCTCGTCTTCATTCTCAACATTTGAAGACCAGAGAAGTGTTTCTCTTA
Organism: Secale cereale; assembly: GCA_902687465.1. Classification (NCBI taxonomy): domain Eukaryota; kingdom Viridiplantae; phylum Streptophyta; class Magnoliopsida; order Poales; family Poaceae; genus Secale; species Secale cereale. The sequence goes on from LR738709.1 coordinate 328,701,038, forward strand.
AATCTTGGCCCGTTCTCTTGAAGATTCGTGGTTCTAGCTTCTTGCCATCCTCATTATTGTTCCGATTGTGAGGAATTCTTTTATACCATCCAAAGCATTTCATGAATTCTTTTCTTTGTGATCCTCCGAAGGCCATCATTTCAGAATATTTCTTCGTTCTCAGTTTTCAACTTCGTCCTCCAACTATTCTTAATTGATGTCTCTTCGTTCGTCTCCATATTCTTACGGTGGTTCTTTCAAGATTACCCTTCCGTTGTTATCGTTTTAATTCATTTGTTCTTTTCATAATCCTACCGGTGCTTTGTCGGATATTTATCCAAGCTTGTGCGAGATCTCTCTTAATTCTTCCCAACAAGAATTAGTAGTATGCCAAATCCTTTGGTTGTCATCAATTTAAATTGGTGAAGGATATGCATAACATAAATCTTATTCTAGTTTCTTCCAAGAGGTTAATCCCTCCCTTCGGAGCTTGTTCATCATATCATATTTTCGATTCTAAGTTGTTCATCTTATTTTCTGGAGCTCCAAGTTATTTCAATTATATCATTCAAAGCTCAATCTAATTCATCGCAGGCCTTGAATCTTATTCTTTTCATCTTTCACTCCTCATGCTTTCATTAACGGAGTTCTCATGGTGGTTCATCATCATTTAATTCATCCTCGAAGTCTTCATCAATTTTCTTGTTGGAGCTCAAGCATTCTTCATCATGCTTCCAAGTGCAATTCTTTCTACCTTATCTTTTCAGATGGTGTTATGTCATTCTTGACAATTCCTTCATGTTTTATAATTCACGGGTTATCAAGAATGAAATATTTAAACCCATCATTTTCTTTGTTCAGGAGATCTTTCCAACCATTCAATTTATTCGTTGGAGTAATCTTGGGTTGTGTTTCACCTAAAAGCTTTCCCTGAGAATTGTTGCTATTATGGTGCTTATAAATGACCCAAGTTCTTTATTATCATTCCGGTGAAATAAGTTATCGTCTCCTTGTTGATCTCGGTCCAATTAAATGTTTCCGTCAGTGTCTGGTTGTCACCTCTTAATTTTAAGATGTTTTCCATAAGCCCACATCGAGCTTATTCTTTTCGTTGTTGATTTTTCCAACAACTCCGTTCAACCCTTCTTCGTAAGGATGCTCTTTCAAATTCATTCGTGGGAGAAGTTGTCATTTTCTTCTCCGTTCTTTTCTTCCCAACGATCTAGCATCTATTCTTTCATTCCGGAGGCATTGTGATGTTGCTCTCTTTAACCATCATCTCGTTTTGTCAAGATCATGTTCTTTTCCTTGTTTATCTATTTAACCGGAGTGTTGTGTCCTCCATTCTAGTTCTCTCATCTCATCAAGTTTTGCCTCTCTTTTCAACCGGAGTGTTGTCTGAATCCTTCTTACCACTTGTGCCATTCTTCAATTGTTCCAGAGCCTGTGTGTTGTTGTTTTCATCAAGTATCATTCAATCTCCTCAAGTTCTTGTTTATTCCTTCCATTTTCAGACGGAGTGTTGTCCGAATCATGTCATTCCTATTCCTTGGTTATACCGTTGCAGTTTCATATTCTTTTGGTTCGTAAGCTCTTAATTCATGTCTTTAAACTTTCAAGGTTCTCGTAATGTACCTTGTTCCTCCTTTTTACCGGAGTGCTCTTAACTTCGTTCATCTCCGTTGTATTCTTCTTTCATTTTGCTCAACCTCTCAGGTTCTTTGGTTTCACTCGTCTGTCAAAGAAGCAACTTTGTTTTACCTCTTCCTCTTCCATTTTTACCTGGTGCTATCTCTAGGATCTCGGGTCGAGATCCTCTGTTAGTGTGGGAGAGTTGTGACGCCCGAAGACCGACGTCCCAGAAGATTCCAGAAGATTCCAGATGTTCCGGGTTTCCCCGTGTGTTTCTTTTGTGCTTGTGTTAATTATTTTTTGCATTGCATCATGTCATCATGCCATCATGTCCTTAATCTTTTACATCTCAACCTAAATAAATTGTGTGAGCCTTCGGTCCATTTAAATCGAGGGAAGGATGACTTCTCTTTATAACATATCCTCCCAATATTTAGGGAGCTATATTATAAATATTCCATTTGTTTGGAACTAACCCAAACACACTTGCATTTATTCTCCAGACCTCTGTTGCTTCAAGTTTCACCCCTTTCCTTGTCTATAATTATTTTTCCCATTTATCGAGGTTCCTCCAAAAATTCGAACATTTTTGGACACTTCATAAATCAAGTCTTAGTTCAAACCATTTGAATTAAATTCAAATATGTTTGAATTATATCTCGATCTTGCCTTTTATATTTTTCTCGGGCCGTGCTCATTTTTATGAGCCCGAGAAAAATAATAACCTCATGTGCAACTTTTCCCTAACCCCGTTTTTTTTCTTTCGTCCTTCTCTTTTATTATTTCTTCTGCTAAAAGAAATCACCAAGGAAGAGAGCCCAGCTCGCAGCCAGGCCTTCCCTCCTCCTAGCCCAGTCCGGCCCATCTGGCCTCCACGGCCCACAGCGCTTCCTAACCCTAGCGGTCGCCCGCACCTCTCCTCTTTCCCTCAGCCGCCGTCGCTCCTCCCATCGTTCCTCTCCTCTCGCCCGATTCCCCATCTCCCTCTCAGCGCTCGCGACCTCACCTTCCCATCCTCTCGAACCACCCCGATTTTCCTCCTGCGCCTCCCCTCGAGCGGCTGGCCAGGCAGCAGCCGGCGGCCCCTGCGTCCGTCGTCAGCCGCGCAGCCTCGAGCGCCATGCACTCTTCCCCCGTCCTCCAGCCGCCAGGAGCGCCGCACTCCATCGCCAAGTCCCTAGCGTCGTCCAGCGCCGGCAGCCGGCCTCCTCGAGCAGCCCGCGCCCACCGAGCGCAGCGCCCTTCTTCCTCGCGAACGCCAGGGTCGCCCCGTCGACTTCCTCTCCGGAGCAGCGCCCCGCCGCGCCAGGAGCCTGACCCGCGCCTGGCCTCCTTCGGCCGCAACTCCAGCGCGCCCTGCCTCCTCTGGCCGGGATCCGTCGCCCTCTTCCTCCAGCGTCCTCAAGCTGCTCCGCCCCTGCCTCCTCGCAAGGTCGCGGCCCCGACGCGCCGTCCTCCCCATTCCCCAGCGGTCCGGCCGCCTCCAAGCAGCACCCCTGCCGCGCCCCTCCTCTCCCGCGGCTCCGCCTCGTCACCTCCAGCATGCCTCCTCCCTGGAGCCTCCGCGCGATTCCAGCCGTGCGCGCGCCAGCGCCAGTCAGCTCCTCCGGTCGCCTCTTCCTCGCCAGCCCGAGCGCCGCTACCTTCGTCTCCTCCAGCCCGGCCCCTGCCTCGTCACCGTTGCCATGGCCTCATCACCCTTTGTTGTGAAGACCGCAGCCGCAAGTTCCAAGGATGCGCCAAGTTTGACTCTGTTACAGAACGGTACGACTACAAGATGACCATCAAGTTCGTCTACGACCTGAGTACAACTGCAGCTGGAGTGTTTTTTTTTCATCAAGTTCAACTACCGACGACTTGAACATCTACGACGCGATGAACGAGACCCCCAAGTACCACGACTACCGCACCGACACCATCAAGTACCCCTTCAGATCACCAAGTTCAACGACGACCCGTGTACAACTACCGTCGCCGAGACCAAGTACCACTACATTACGTGTACCCCGACGTCAACTACGACGCGACAAGTACCCCTACGACAAGTACCACGACGAACATTTTGAAGCGCCAAGTACCGCGACGCCCGGAGCACTCGAAACCGTCAAGTACCACGACACGATAACGGAACGCCTACTTCCTCTACGACCGCGAGTACCACTACTTCCACTACGATCTCAAACCCCGCCGAGAACGTTTGTCCCGAAGGTATAACCCGAGATGATGACCCGAGGAATGCATGTGTTGTATGAAATGTTTCCCTTGTGTGCATCGTGCCGTATCGTCTTTTGTCATGCTCCTCGGTTGCCTCGTCGCCGACTCGTGGGAACCCGGTGACGGGATCACCCTACCTTTCATCTTGTTCCGCTCGTTCACGCCATCTTTTCTTTTGCTCCGGACTCTCAACGGGTTACCGGAACCGAGATGTTGCCGTTGCATCATTTTCGGATCGTTGCCGTGGCACCCTTTCTTTCCACCACGGTGAAAAATAATCCTTATCATCTTCATGTCAACTTTTAATAAACTTGCATAAACTTGATCATGTCATCCGCATCATGTTAACAACATTATATGTGTGAATTGTTGTTTGCTTAAAAATTACTAAACATGCATATGGGGTTTTCCCGGAATTGTTGTTGTTTTTCCGGCCTCTTTTAAAATGTCTAAATAGGTAGTTTGTTTTTGCTTCACCTCTTGCCATGTTAAAAACATTTAATCTTGTCTTGTAAATAAACGAGAGTCAACTAAATAAATAAATGTGGTGTTTCGTCAATATGCAACTCGTTGCATATTGAGCTCCACTTAGCTTGTAGTACTTGTTTGTGCACTTTGCCATGCCATGCATATTTAAACCGGACATGCATCATACTTGTTTGTGCAATCATGCCATGTTTATGCTTGTGTGTTTACCGTGTTGTTTGCTTCTTTCCGGTTGCTTCTCTTGTTAGCTTCGGTTTCGTTCCGGAGTTGTGAGGATTCGCTCGACTATGTTGCTTCGTCTACTTCATGGACCCGTTCTTCTCCCTTGCGGAATCCCAGACAAGATGATCATACCCTTGGATACCTTTACTACCATTGCCATGCTTAGTTGTCTCGATGCTATCGTTACATGTCGCGCTACCCATCTTTTATGTCAGCCTCTCCTTGTTGCCATGAAACCTTTAACCTTTGAAACCTTCCCAGCAAAACCACTGTTTGGCTATGTTACCCACTTGCTCAGCCCCTCTTATAGCGTTGTTAGTTGCAGGTGAAGATGAAGATCGTTCCAGGAGGGAACTTGTTGTTGGAATATCACAATATCTATTATTATTATTAACACACCTATATACTGGGCATGGGTCGAAGGCTTGGCCTTTTGCTCGGTGTTTTGTTCCACTCATGCCACCTTAGGCGCCGATAAACCGGCATTATGTTCCTTGATTTTGCGTTCCTTACACGATGGGTGGATGGGGACCCCTTGACAGTTCGACCTTGAATAAAACTCCTCCAGCAAGGCCCAACTTTGGTTTTAATTTGCCTCATAATAACAACGTAATTAATTAATTAAATTTGCATAGGGGGTCGCGTCCCCAGGTTCTTAATTCTACATAGCAAGGGGGGCCAGTGCTGATGGTGTTGGTCCCAAACTAGAGCCACTTGCGGTGCCACCCAGTTATCTGAGGTCTTCTGTTGCTGTATGTATTGCTCATCCGGACGTGGCGTGAGACGAGATACGCGCGGCTACTATCAGGGTGTCGGCACGCCGGGAGGTCTTGCTGGACTTGTTTTACCATTGTCGAAATGTCTTGTGCACCGGGATGCTGAGCCTGATCGGTTTTCCCTAAGACAAGGGGTGATGATATTATATTTATCACTTCAGCTAATCGTGAGAGCTTGTGATGGGCTAAGTTGGGACACCCCTGCAGGGTTATGATCTTTCGAAAGCCGTGCCCGCGGTTATGTGGCAGATTGGAATTTGTTAATGTCCGGTTGTACAAAACTTGACAGAGGATCCGAAGTAAAACACACAACTGTGTGAGTAACCGTGACTGTCTCTTTTCACTTTGAGAAGAGAACACGGTGGGGTTATGTTTGACTCGTAGGTAGTTCAGGATCTTTAGCGATCACTACTAGTTTGCGACCGTTTGCGTAGATGCTCATCTTATTCTTGTACTCGTAAGTTAGCCACCATATTATGCTTAGCCGCTGCTGCAACCTCACCACTTTACCTCTTCCTACCCATAAAGCTTTGCTAGTCTTGATACCCATGGTTATGGGATTGTTGAGTCCTCGTGGCTCACAGATACTACAACACCAGTTGCAGGTTCAGCCGAGAATGATGCAGGAGCTGGTTCAAGTACTTCACTGGGAGCTCGATGAAGAGAGTGGCCGAATGCTTGTGACGTTTTCAACGATCAGTAGTGGTTTCTACTAGGATTCGATCCAGACCTGTGGCTTTATGTTGTTTTGGTATCTTTCTTTTGGATCTTCGCCCGTAGTCGGGTTGTGATGTTATGAATGATGTTTTGCTTATGTAATGTATTGTGTGAAGTGGCGAGTGTAAGCCAACTATCTCCTTTTGCAATTTAATCCCTCTTTTACATGAGTCGTGCAAAGATACCAAACTTGCGATCATTCCAGAATGGGCTTATATCTTTAAGTCGTGCCTCGACACGTAGGAGATATAGTCCCATCCTGGGCATTACATCTCCCTACTTTCCCCCTTCTACTTTAGGTGGAAACCTACTAGGACTTGGAGTCCTAGTAGGATTCCCCTTCCCCCGGCGCGACTAGCTTGGCCGGTCGGCCTCCTCCTGTCCCTCCTTTATATACGTGGCCAAGGGGCACCCTAGAACACACAAGTTGACAATTGTTTTATCCGTGTGCGGTGCCCCCCCTCCACTGTTACACACGTCGGTCATATTGTCACAGTGCTTAGGCGAAGCCTTGCGTCGGTAACTTCATCAACATCGTCACCACGCCGTCGGGCTGATAAAACTCTCCCTCGGCCTCAACTAGATCAAGAGTTCGAGGGATGTCACCGAGCTGAACGTGTGCAGATCACGGAGGTGTCGTGCGTTCTGTGCTTGATCGGTTGGATCATGAAGACGTTCGACTACATCAACCGCGTTACGAAACGCTTCCGCTTTCGGTCTACGAAGGTACGTGGACACACTCTCCCGCTCAATGCTATGCTTCTCCTAGATAGATCTTGCGTGTTCATAGTAATTTTGTTTGAAATACTATGTTCCCCAACACCCCCTGGACCCCACATGTCATACTCTGTAGCTAGATGCTGCTGGGTGTAAAGTGTACTTTCTGTCTTTATTTCGTATTAAATTAAATTCAGAAATTGTTTTAAACTTTGCAAATTAATATTAAATAAATCGTAACTCGGATGAAAATACTTTATACATGAAAGTTGCTCAGAAAAATGAGAAGCATCCGACCACGCATTTCGTTAGTTTGTCACACATCCCTAGCATAGCGAACTTGCAACCGGCCCCTTTGTTTCATCTGTCCGAAAATGCCACACTTTGGGAAAATATTCCTGGATGTTATCCCCTTCGCTGGTATCGTGTAACACTGCGTTAGAACACCCCTAGCACCGCATATCATGATGTCATACCTAGTGATGCATCTATGTGCTTCGTATAGAATGTTTCTTCTCCCTCTTCTTCTCCGGTAGACCCTGAGACCGCTGTTGATGCCCCTGTGATCGACTACGTCGACGATGACCCTTCTTCCGTTTTAGCAGAGCTTCTACGCCAGCCCCCCCTGATCACTCTGATATTGCCCATTCCATACTCTCATGCTTGCATTAGATTTTGCTACTGTAATTGATTCCTTCTATTCTAATGCATAGCCTGCTTTTGTACCTGCCGTTGTATCTTACCTGCTTATCCTAAACGGCTTAGTATAGGTTGGTTGGTGTTTCACCAGTGACCATCCCCTTGTCCCAGTTACCCCACCTTGTTGACCGATGACTCAATCAACGTGATCGATGACCATAGACCGACAAAGCACATCACCCCCCTTTAGTTGTACGACTCTATAGAGTTACTATCGAGTGTCAAGGGTGATACCTCGATTTCTGTAGTGTAGCTATTCGGTCGTGGTCATCGAGGGTGATTCCTCCTTCATCACTCCCGATACGAATCTGTCATGCAACCCCTCAAGTGTGAACCTCGAGGGTGATTCCTCTTCGTTTGCCTTGATGGTCACATCAAGTGGAATACGCCGGGGGTGATTCCTCGGGTTTCACCCCTTGATGTTTTGGACACACGATTACTTTGACTTTACCCCAGAACCATGATGAAAGTCGGGCGGGCCCGGAGAGCACCCGCAGGAGTTACGATGGCGGCTGGCTATTTAGCAGTATCATCCAGGAGGTGGTGGTAGCTCAAGACTTGTCCCGACAACTGTCACTTCTTTCAATAATGCACTAACAGGTTTAGGTATTTGTTCTAAGTTGGCCACTTGCCTATACACACTAACCGCCACGTGAGAATAGTTATGGGCCTCAGCGTCGTACGTTTTATCCGAAAGCTCTGTCAGACGTCCAGTTCAGCATTGCGGCACGGCTAGGCCAGCGTCATCCAGTACGGAGGTGGTGCCTGGTCCGTCCTCCTCACAACGACACGGAGTGCAAAGGGCGATGGGCCCAAGACCCCAGAGTGCTTAGGATGTAGACCGGCGGGGACCTCTTTGCGGAGCCTAAGTAGGACTATGACGTGTTGATCTTCCGAGGCCGGGCCTAACCTAGGAAAGTGTGTCTGAGTGGAGTAATCAAGTGTGTTGGGTAATGTGGTGCACCCATGCAGGGAGTTGTCTATTCGAATAGCCGTGTCCATGGTAATGGACGCTCAGAGATGTATTCCTATATATTACAACTATAAATGAATACTTGAGACATGAGATGGATATGTTTGCTCCAGGATTGCTTTCTCGCAGGGAGTCGAGGAAGGATCTCTGAGTGATATTGTTGCAACATGATTGTTAATTATAAAATGCTATTCTTTACTCTTCTAAGTGTTGCAAGATGGTGGTTTCCAGAAGATGCTAGTCTTTGATAGGCTAGGCCTTCCCCTCTATTCTTGCATTCTGCAGTTCAGTCCATAGATACAGCTCATTCCTTTGATACTGATGCATATTTAGTCTAGATCTGATGCTTGCGAGTACTTTGGATGAGTACTCACGGTTGCTTTGCTACCCCTTTTCCCCTACTTCTTATTTCCGGTTGTTGCGACCAATTGATGGATTCTAGTAGCCAGATGCCACTACCAACGTCTACTACTACCCCGGCAAAGCCTACTACTATGTGGAGACCGTCGATGACCAGCAGTACTTAGGAGGTCCCGGGCAGGAGGCCTTGCCTCTTCGATCGTTGATGTTTGTGCTAGCCTTCTTAAGGCAAAACTTGTTTAACTTATGTTTGTACGCAGATATTGTTGCTTCCACTGACTCATTTGTATTCGAGCCCTCGAGGCCCCTGGCTTTTAATATAAAGCTTGTATGACTTTAATTTGTGCCTAGAGTTGTGTTGTGATATCTTACCGTGAGTGCCTGATCTTGGTCGTACACATTTGTGTGCATGATTAGTGTACGGTCAAATCGGGGGCGTCACACTGCTATGGAAAACTAGCAAGAACTGTTCTTACCTACACAAAACAACAATGGTGATTTACCAAGTTTGTTGTTTTAACCTTCTTCAAGGACTGGCTGCAGTCAAACTCGATTCAACTAAAGTAGGAGAAACAGACACTCGCCAGCCACCTTTATGCAAAACAAGTTGCATGTCAATCGGTGGAACCGGTCTCATGTACGTGGACATGTAAGGTTGGTTTGGGCCGCTTCATCCCACAATGCTGCCGAATCAAAATAAGATGTTGGTGGCAAGTAGTATGAACATCACCGCCCACAACTTCTTTGTGTTCTACTCGTTCATACCATCTATGCATAGACCGGCTCTTGATGCCACTGTTGGGAAACATTGCATGGAAAATAAAAAAAAATCCTACACACACGCAAGATCTATCCATGGAGATGCATAGTAACAAGATGGGAGAGTGTGTCTACATACCATCATAGACCGTTAAGCGGAAGCGTTTATCAACGTGGTTGATGTAGTCGTACAACTTCACGATCCGCCCGATCAAGTACCGAACGCACGACACCTCCGCGTTCAGCACACGTCCAGCTTGATGATGCCATCGCCTTGTTGATCCAGCAAGATGGGCGAAGTAGTAGATAAGTTTTGGCAGCACGATGGTGTAGTGCTGGTAGTGATGCAACTATCTTTGTAGGGCTTCATCGAGCACTACGAAAATATGACCGAGGACGAACTAGAGGGAGAAGGGCATCGCACACGGCTTAGGGATCATGTTGTATGTTGCCCCTCTCCCTCCTCTCTCTCTCTCTCTCTATATATATATATATATATATATATATATAGGTGGAGGGGGAGGGGAGGTTGCCCTAGGCGTGCCCCCAAGGAGCTGGCGGCTGCCCTAGGGCGCCTTCCCTGGCCGCGCCCCCTTCCATATTTGTGCATGGGGGCGAAGGAAAGGGGGGTTGGCTTCCTTAGGGTGCCTCCCCTTCCTTCCCACCCTTACTTGGCATGTGGGCAAGGGTGGAGGGGCGGGCCAGCCCCTTTGTGGTCTGGTGTGCTTCCCCCCTTTGGCCCATAAGGCCCACCCCTTACCGGGGCCTCCAGGAACCCCTTCCGGCACTCTGATAAATACTGGGTGCTTCTAAAACTTTTTTGGTGACCAAATAACATCGTCCTATATATCAATATTTACCTTCGGACCATTCTGGAGCTCCTCGTCATGTCCGTGATCTCATTTGGGACTTCGAACAACATTCGGTCACCAATTCACATAACTCATATAATATTATATCGTCAACATATTATAAGCATGTGGACCCTACGGGTTCGAGAATGATGTAGACATGACCGGGACGACTCTCCGTTCAATAACCAATAGAGGGACCTAGATGCCCATATTGGTTCCTACATATTCTACGAAGATCTTTATCGGTCAAACTTTTATGACAACATATGTAGTTCCCTTTGTCTATAGGTATATTACTTTCCCGAGATTCGATTGTCGGTATCTCCATACCTAGTTCAATCTCGTTACTGGCAAGTCTCTTTAATCATTCTGTAATACATCATCTTGTAACTAGCTCCTTAGTCACTTTTTTGCAAGCTTCTTGTGATGTTGTATTACTGAGAAGGCCCAGAGATACCTCTCTGTCACACGGAGTGACAAATCCCAGTCTTGATCCATGTCAACCCAACAGACACCTTGGGAGATACATGTAGAGCTTATTTATGATCACCCAGTTACGTTGTGACGTTTGATAGCACACAACGTATTCCTACGGTATCCGGGAGTTGCATGATCTCATGGTCGAAGAAACATGTATATGACATTAAGAAAGCAGTAGCAGTAAACTGAACGATCATATGCTATACTAACGGTTGGGTCTTGTCCATCACATCATTCTCCTAATGATGTGATCCCGTTATGAAATGACAACTCATGACTATGGTTAGGAAACCTTAACCATCTTTGATCAACGAACTAGTCTAGTAGAGCCTCACTAGGAACATTGTATTTGTTTATGTATTGACACATGTATTTAAGTCTCCGGTCAATACAGTTCTAGCATGAATAATAAACCTTTATCATGAATAAGGAAATATAAAATAATAAAAACTTTATTATTGCCTCTAGGGCATATTTCCATCATTAGGTCGGTGCGAGGTGTGCAACTTTCTCATGTGAAACTCTTTAGTAAAATCGGAGTTGCCATGTCCTCGACGCTTCTGTCCATTGTTTGGCGTTTGTGGCCAGATTGTCCGTGTGTGCCCCGTGGGGGTTGTAATCTAGGTTTTCTCGATTTTCCTCTAATTAACCGGATAACTCTGTTCTCCTTAATCAATGAAAATGGCAAATATTTTGCCTAGTTTCAGAAAAAGAAGATGTGCTAGCCACGGTAGGCTCAAGTAGATAGACAATGCATGGTATATTCTATTGGCTGCGAATTTTTGCATGTTCCTTTGGAAGTTAGGAAAGTCATTCAAGACGCTTGTAATAATGTGACTAGTTAATGAAATTCCAATTTCCACGCAAAATCTGAAACCTTTGCGATCTCGATCCAAGGTATGCGATTGATAGAGCGAGCGAGATGGGTTCCTGGTTACGGATAAGGCGTCTGTTGTCACATCCCTGGTTTTGTCTTGCACTTGGGTTGGTCATGCATGTTGCGTCATGTTTAAATTGAAGAAACTTGAATTGAGGGAATTTGACAGCCTCAAAAATATAATTGAAAGAAGGGCAAATAACTCTGGGAAATGCATCCAATGTTTCCAAAATGGTCTTCAATGATGTTTGCTAATTTTGCAAAGGGTTTTTATCCAAACCAAAAGTATGGAACATTTCTGAGGAATTATTTTGGACATTTGAATTTAACTCAATAAATATTTGAGTTTGATTTAATTCTTCTATAAAATAATTATAAGTCCAATAATTCTGGAAACCTATGAGTGGCACTAAATATATCCTAACAGACCACATGTGAATTTCATGAAGTATCTAAATAGTTTGGTTTTGAAAACCAAATTCAAACAGAGTTGCAAAATAGAAAACAGAAAGTTAATTGGAAAGAGAGAGAGAAAGGCCCAAAACCGCTTACCTGTGGCCCAGCACTGTGCGGCCCAGCTGGACCAGCCCACCACCGCATTCGTCCTCCTCGCGCCAGTCGACTGGGCGCGTGGCCGACGCGTGCGCACGCCCAGTTCGACACGCCACCTGCTCTCCTGCTTCACCAGGACAACACACGACGCCTGGTTCCTTCTCCTCGGCACCACCTCGACGCTTTGGTGTGACGCCCGAGACCGACGTCCCAGAAGATTCCAGAAGATCCCAGAAGATTCCAGATGTTCCGGGTTGCCCGTGTGTTCTTTGTGCTTGTGTTATTTATTTTTGCATTGCATCATGTCATCATGCCATCATGTCATTTATTTTTGCATCTCAACTTAAATAAATTGTGTGGACCTTCGGTCCATTTAAATCGAGGGAAGGTGACTTCTCTTTATAACATATAAAAGCCTCCTAATATTTATGGAGCTATATTAATAAATATTCCATGGCTTCGGAATCACCGTAACACACTTGCATAATTTCCGCATGTCTTTTCACTTCGAGTTTCACCTTCAAAATCTTGCCAATAATTCTTTTCAGTTGTTTCGAGGTTCCTCCAAAAATTTGAACATTTTTGGAGACTTCAATAATCAAGTCTTAGTTCAAACTATTTGAATTAAAATTCAAATATGTTTGAATTATTTCTCCGTTCACGCCTTTTTTTCGGACAGTGCTCTTTTTATGCTGCCCGAGAAAAATACTCCTTTGTGCAACTTTTGCCCTAACCCCCCTCCGCTTTCTTTCTTCTCTTCTTTGTGTTTTTTTTAATACAGAGATAGACCTGCTGGGCCGGCCTCCCAGCAGCTCCCAGCCGCCCCAGCCACTTGGGCCTCCTCCTCCCTTCTGGCCCATCTGGCCTCAAGGCTCAGGCCGCATCCCCACTGAAACCCTAGCGCTCCCTTCGACCGGTTCGCTCCTTCTCTTCCCTCGTGCCGCCGCCACCTCCCTTTTTTTCCTTCGACCCGATCGCCCCACTCTCCCGATCCCGTTTTCCCCTCGTCCCTCGCTCTCTGTCTCGACCTCGCCCGCACCCCTGTCTCCTCCCTCGTTCGATCTCCCCAGCCCGAGCGCCTTCCGACCTGCGGCTCCCTCCGTTCCCTGCGTCAAGCTGCTCTCCCCTCGCCCAGGCCCTTCGCCGGATCGCGGCGCCTCTTCTCCAGGAAGCCGGCCGCCCCAGCTGGCTCCCTCCCCGGCGCCTCCCTCCTCCAGGGGTCCTCCTCCCGTTCCTCCCTGCGTCGCCGAAGCCCGGCGCCTCGAGCTGCCCTTCTCCAGCCTGCCGCGGCCCGCGCCGCGCCCCCTCCTCCTCTGCACCGTCCAGGGCCGGCCGACGCCTTCCTTCCAGCGCCAAGGCCAGGCCGCGCCCGGCCTCCTCTTCCTCTGCCCTGGCCGCCACGGCCCGAGCGCCCCGACGTTGCTTCGCCCGGAGCCACCGCCCCTTCCGTCCTCAAGGCGCGAGTGCTCCAGCGCCAAGAGGCGCCCCGACCTCCTCCTCTGCCTCCAGGCCGCTGCCCTTCCTCTCCGCCTCCGTCCAGTGGAGCCCCTGCCTCGGCCTCTTCTTCGTCTGGCCCGAGCCAGCACGCCGTGGCCTCGTCTCCATGCAGCCTTGTTTTGCTCCTGTAGTCTTGTTGTTTTTTTTTTGTGTGTGCCTATGCTGTAATTTTTGGACAGATGACCCGTGTACGAGACCGAGACGACCAAGTACCCCTACGGCAAGTACCACTACCGTCGACAAGTTCGGAGACCACAAGTACCACTACGAACGCCGACGCGACAAGTACCTCTTCGGAAACGGAAACGCCTACGTGAACGTCTACCGTCGCCCCGAGTACCACTACCGTCGCTCGACTACCGCGAGTACCACTACCGTCGCCCGGAAACGAGGAATTCGCCAAGTACCACGACACGATGCCGTGTACCACTACTTCCTCTACCAGTTGCGAGAACGACTTCCTCCACTACTTCCCCTACGTTCCTCGACGAACTCGAACCGCCCCGAAACGCATGCTTCGAAGGTATACCGAAACGACCCCGTGGATGACCCGTGAGATGCATGCTTGCTTGTGTTGTATGAAATGCTTCCCTTGTGTGCTCCGTGCCCGTTCCGACCTTTGTCATGTTCCTCGGTTGCCTCGTCACCGACTCGTGGGAACCCGGCAACGGGATCACCCCATCATCTTGTTCAACTCGTTCACTCCACCTTTTGTTTTGCACCGGTCTCTCACCGAGTTACCGGTACCGAGTTGTTGCCTTTGCATCATTCGGATCGTTGCCGTGGCACCCGTTCTTTCCACCACGGTGACAAATGCTTCATATCTCTTTTAAGTCAACCTTTTAAAACTTGCATAAAACTTGATCATGTCATCTGCATCATGTTAACAACCTTGAATGTTTAATTGTTGTTTGGTTATAATTATTAAACATGCTTATGGGGATTTTCCGGACTTGTTGTTGTTATTTCCGGCCTCATTTAAAATGCCTAAATAGTGTAGTTTCACTTTTGTTTCACCTCTTGCCATGTTAAAAACATTTAACCTTGTCTTGTAAATAATGAGAGTCAACTAAATAATTAAATGTGGTGTTTCGTCAATATGCAACTCGTTGCATATTGAGCTCCACTTAACTTGTAGTGTTGTTTGTGCATTTTGCCATGCCATGCATATTTAAACCGGACATGCATCATACTTGGATGTGCATCGTATGCCATGTTTATGCTTGTGTGTTTACCGTGTTGTTTCCTTCTTTCCGGTTGCTTCTCTTGTTAGCTTCGGTTTCGTTCCGGAGTTGTGAGGATCCGCTCGACTGTTGCTCCGTCTTCTTCTTGGATCCGTTCTTCTCCCTTGTGGAATCCCAGGCAAGATGACCGAACCCGGATACCATTACTATCTTTGCCTATTGCTAGTAGTCTCGATCTATAGTTTTGCCTCGATGCCCATGTTTTCCTGTCAGCCTCCTACTTGTAACCAATTGCCATGTTTAACCACCCTACCTATGCAAACCGTTGCTTGGCTAAGTATGCTCGCTCAGCCCTTCTTATAGCATTGTTAGTTGCAGGTGAAGTTTGAAGATGCTTGCTTCATGTTGAAGTTTGGTTGGGTTATATCACACTATATAAATGCTTAAAATGAAATCATCTATATACTGGCAGGGTGGAAGGCTAAGCCTTTTGCTTGGTGATTTGTTCCACTCATGCCATTAGGAACCGTATAAACCGGTGTTATGTTCCTTGATTATGCGTTCCTAACACGGTTGGGGTGTATGGGACCCCCTTGATAAACCGCTAAGTGCTAAGTCTTTTCCAGCAAGTCCCAACCTTTGGTACTATTTGCCTAATAACAAACTAATAAAAAACTTGCATGTGGACTAGCTATCCCTTTTATTCTTAATTCAACAACCCCGGGCCAGTGCTCCACATGAGTGTTGGTCCGAAACGGGGAGCCTGCGGGGCCACCTCGAGGAAACTCAAGGTCTGGTAAAAACCCGTAGCTTCGCCCATCCGGTCGTGTCCTGAGACTAGATACGCGCGGCTACCTATCAGGGTGTCGACACGCCGGGAGGATTTGCTGGATTAGCCTTACCTTAGTTCGGTTTAACTTGAGCACGGGATTCCGAGAATACTCGGGTCTTCCCAACTATGGAGTTGCGACTCCGCGGATCGTGGGCTTGTGATGGGCCAAGTTGGAACACCCCTGCAGGGTTTGAACTTTCGAAAGCCGTGCCCGCGGTTATGTGGCAGATGGGAGCTTGTTAATTCCGGTTGTAGATAACTTGACACAATGTTCTAATACACTACCAGCGTGTGTACCGTGACTGTCAATTTCCGAATAGGGATTCGGGAGTTGAACACGGTGGGGTTATGTTTGACCGGCTTTAGTTAGGATCACTTCGTGATCATCTTTCGACCGATGCTCTTCTCTTCTCGCTCTCTTTTGCGTAAGATAGTGCTAGTTGCTGCTGCAGACTCTTGTTGTTCCTTCACCTCATTTCTTTCTTCAGCCTTGTCCTCACCCAAGGCTTAAATAGTCTTGTTACCCGGGAACGGGAATGCTGAGTCCTCTGTGGCTCACAGTTACTTCACCACACCAGTTGCAGGTTCAGCCGAGTTGATGCAGGAGTTGGATCAGTTCTTCATCGGGAGCTCGATGAAGAGTTTGGCTGTTTGCTTGTGTTTTCAACGATCAGTAGTGGTTTCTACTAGGATTCGATCCTGGCCTGTGGCTTTGTGTTGTTTTGGTATCTTTCTTTTGGATCTTCACCCGTAGTCAGGTTGTGATGTTTTGGATGATGATTGTTTATGTAATGTATTGTGTGAAGTGGCGAGTGTAAGCCAACTATCTCCTTTTGCAATTTAATCCCTCTTTTACATGAGTTGTGCAAAGATACCAAACTTGAGATCATTCTAGGATGGGCTTATACCTTTAAGTCGTGCCTCGACACTAGGAGGTATAGTCCCATCCTGGGCATTACAAGTTGGTATTCAGAGCCTTCTCCGACCTAGAAGCCCCACTGATTGATCGAATCGTTGACGGTTGAGTCTAGGCACACACTGAAAATGTTTTGAGTCCTATATATATATCGGAGAGTAGGATTTCTTTGCTTCTCATCCCCTTTCTCTCTGGTGAGGACTCGTGACGTCTACTCTTGTCTCTCCTATCTTCAAAATTTGCACAAATTTTTTTTTAGGAATCCCGCGAGTATTCTGGGATTGTTTCGATGTTCTTGTGACAAGGATATTGTTCTCGATGCCTCCTGTTACCGAGGAGTTGAGCTTCGGGGTATCATTGACACAAGCATATCGCGGCAGTACTAAATACTTAAGACGGCCGACATCGAAAAACTCTGCTATACGGCCAGTGGCAAGATAACCCCGACATCACCCAGTACTGGGGAGGTAGTTCGAGAGTATTGCCATAGCTTGTTATAGTGGATGCTTTTCGAAGGTCCGAGGTAAACAGTTTCCGAGAAAGACTGGTTATGTGTTGAAGGATGGATACACCTGGATGTAGGTTTAGAGTTGATTGCGCGGTGCTTCCCGTGTATCCCCAACACCTGATTGCATAACTGGAAACTTTCGGAAATCTATAGGTGGGTTTATCCAGTAGTTCTAGGCATTCTTCCACGGATGCTCGATATGAAGTTCGGGGTTCTACATTGAGTGAAGTGGTTTATGGACTTGTTCTGATCGGGAGTTGCATCTTAAAGGGTCCTTGGCTATGCTGATCCGGGGATTGCAAAACCCTTTTGTAACACGTTCCATGAGCTTTCAGCACGAATATGTCGGAACGAAGCTTCTATCTTGTGTTTGTTCTATCTGATCCTTGTTCCTTTTTATTTACCTTTTGCTCTCCAAGTGGCTTCTCGTCAAGTTGATGTACTTACGGAATTCATTCGTTCGATCCTCTGTTCGAATGATATTGTGAAGATCATGTTGCATATCTATCCTTTGGTCTTGTTTTGATTCTGGTATTCGAGTTGCTTCGATGTCAAATGTTGATTCCATACCTTTTCTAATCGGTGTTCTCATATTTCTATGGGAGTGCTAGTCCTTATTAACCATCGAGATCTTCATGTTAATTCTTTTTCAACCGGTGCCCTTTTTGTTCGTCCCAAGTTGTCTTTGTTTTCCCCACCCTCCCACCCTTCTTCTTCTTGGAGCAAGAAATTCTCTGATGAAATATCCATTTTATTCATGTGATATTTCTGCATTCTTTTCCTTCAATGTTCTTATCCGTTGATTTATCGTGAAGATGCTCAAGAGCTTCAAGTTCATCATTCTTTTGTTCTCTAATTCTACCGGTGGATGTAATTCAAGATTTTGGTGTTGATCTTAAACTTTTCCTCATTTCACAATGCTTTCTTATTCCGGTGCACCAATTATTCATTCTCCTCTTGCTATTCATATCCGGAGTGCTGAAGATTCATAATTCCATTCTTAATCCGTTCAAATTATTTTGAGCATTGTCTTCTTACTCAAGCCATTTAATTCAACCGGTGCAATATCTCTTAAGCAATCTTTTTCAATGGTGATTTCTTTGAGTGGGCCCTAACCCACAGGTCTTTTTCCAGGATCTTACCTGACTCTTCTAATTATTTCTGGAGTTATACTCAAATTCTTTCATGTGTCACGTAAGAATGATTTCCATCAGTCACATGCCTTCTCCAAGATCACTTTCAAATTCTTTTCATCATTGGTTCAACCTTTTTAATTCTTCATTACGGAGTGCCTCAACAATTCTTATGGCATTTCTCTTCGTCTTCTTAGATTTTGAAGACCGGAGATGTGTTTCTCTTAATCTTGGCCCGTTCTCTTGAAGATTCGTGGTTCTAGCTTCATGCCATCCTCATTATTGTTTCGATTGTGTGGAATTATTTTCATACCATCCGAAGCATTCTTGAATTCTTTTCTTCATGATCCTCCGAAGGCCATCATTTCAGAATACTTCTTCGTTCTCAGTTTTCAACTTCGTCCTCCCAATATTCTTCATTGATGTCTCTTCGTTCGTCTCCATATTCTTACGGTGGTTCTTTCAAGTTTACTCTTCCTTGTTATCATATCAACTCATTTGTTCTTTTCACAACTCTACCGGTGCTTTGTTGAATAATTATCTGAGTTTGTGCTAGATCTCTCTTTAATTCTTTCCAACGAGAATAAGTTGTATGCCAAATCCTTTGGTTGTCATCAATTTAAATTGGTGAAGGAGATGCATGACATAATTCTTATTCTTATTCCTTCAAGGTGATTTAATTCTTTTCTCTGGAGCTTGTTCATCATATCATATTCTCGGTTCTAAGCTGTTCATCTTGTTTTCCGGAGCTCTATGTTATTACAATTATCATTTCAAACCTCCACCTAATTCATCACAGGCCTTGAATCTTATTCTTTTCATCTTTCTTTTCTCATGCTTTCATTACCGGAGTCCATCTTGGTGGTTTATCATGTTTTAATTCATTCTCGAAGGCTTCATCAAGATTCTTGTTGGAGCTCAAGCATTCTTCTTCATGCTTTCCAATTGCAATCCTTTCTACATTATCTTTTCTGATGGTGTTATGTCATTTTTGGCAATTCCTTCATGTTTCATGATTCACAAGTTGTCAGGAATGAGATAATTAAAACCATCATTTCTTTCTCTTTAGGAGATCCTTCCAACCCCTCCTTTTATCTCTTGGAGTTATCTTGGGTTATATTTCACCTAAAAGCTTTCCCTAAGGATTGTTGCTAATTATGGTGCTTATAAATGACCCAAGTTCTTCATTCATCATTCCGATGAAATAAGTTTTTCATCTCCTTGTTTATCTCAATCCAATCAATTGTTTTCCATTAGTGGCTGGTTATCACCTCTTAATTTTGAGATGTTTTCCATAAGCCCACAATGAGCTTATTCGTTTTGTTGTTGATTTTTCAATCAACTCCGTTATACCCTTCTTCGTAAGGATGCTCTTTCAATTCATTTTGAGAGAAGTTGTCATACTTTTTCTGTTCATTTCTTTCATTGAACTATATTCTCTATTCTTTCATTCCGGAGGCTTGGTGATATTGCTCTCTTTAACCATCATCTCGTTTTTATCAAGATCATGTTCTTTCCTTGCTTATCATTTAACCGGAGTGTTGTATTCTTCATTCTAGTTTTGTCATCTTATCAAGCTTTTGCCTATCTTTTTAACCGGAGTGTTGTCTGAGTCTTTCTTATCCCTTGTGCCATTCTTTCAATTGTTTCGGAGGCAATGTGTTGTTGTTTTCATCAAGTATCATCCATCTTCTCAAGTTCTTGTTAATTCCTTCCATTTTCAGACGGAGTGCTGTCCAAATTCTGTCATTCTTATTCCTTGGCCATACCATTGCGGTTTCTTATTCTTTTGGTTCGTAAGCTCTCCTTTCATGTCTTTCAACCTGCAAGGTTCTCATAATGCTCCTTGTTCCTCTTTTCTAACGGAGTGTTTTCATCTTCGTTCATCTCCGTTGCATTCTTTCTTTCTTACAAGATTGGTCAACCTCTCAAGGTTCTTTGGTTTTCACTCGTCTGTCAAAGAAGCAACTTTGTTTTACCTCTTCCTCTTCCGTTATTACCCGGTGATATCTCTAGGATCTCGGGTCGAGATCCTCTGTTAGTGTGGGAGAGTTGTGACGCCCGAGACCGACGTCCCAGAAGATTCCAGAAGATCCCAGAAGATTCCAGATGTTCCGGGTTGCCCGTGTGTTCTTTGTGCTTGTGTTATTTATTTTTGCATTGCATCATGTCATCATGCCATCATGTCATTTATTTTTGCATCTCAACTTAAATAAATTGTGTGGACCTTCGGTCCATTTAAATCGAGGGAAGGTGACTTCTCTTTATAACATATAAAAGCCTCCTAATATTTATGGAGCTATATTAATAAATATTCCATGGCTTCGGAATCACCGTAACACACTTGCATAATTTCCCCATGTCTTTTCACTTCGAGTTTCACCTTCAAAATCTTGCCAATAATTCTTTTCAGTTGTTTCGAGGTTCCTCCAAAAATTTGAACATTTTTGGAGACTTCAATAATCAAGTCTTAGTTCAAACTATTTGAATTAAAATTCAAATATGTTTGAATTATTTCTCCGTTCACGCCTTTTCTTCTTTTTTCGGACAGTGCTCTTTTTATGCTGCCCGAGAAAAATACTCCTTTGTGCAACTTTTGCCCTAACCCCCCTCCGCTTTCTTTCTTCTCTTCTTTGTGTTTTTTTTTTATACAGAGATAGACCTGCTGGGCCGGCCTCCCAGCAGCTCCCAGCCGCCCCAGCCACTTGGGCCTCCTCCTCCCTTCTGGCCCATCTGGCCTCAAGGCTCAGCCCGCATCCCCGCTGAAACCCTAGCGCTCCCTTCGACCGGTTCGCTCCTTCTCTTCCCTCGTGCCGCCGCCACCTGCCTTTTTTTCCTTCGACCCGATCGCCCCACTCTCCCGATCCCGTTTTCCCCTCGTCCCTCGCTCTCTGTCTCGACCTCGCCCGCACCCCTGTCTCCTCCCTCGTTCGATCTCCCCAGCCCGAGCGCCTTCCGACCTGCGGCTCCCTCCGTTCCCTGCGTCAAGCTGCTCTCCCCTCGCCCAGGCCCGTCGCCGGATCGCGGCGCCTCTTCTCCAGGAAGCCGGCCGCCCCAGCTGGCTCCCTCCCCGGCGCCTCCCTCCTCCAGGGGTCCTCCTCCCGTTCCTCCCTGCGTCACCGAAGCCCGGCGCCTCGAGCTGCCCTTCTCCAGCCTGCCGCGGCCCGCGCCGCGCCCCCTCCTCCTCTGCACCGTCCAGGGCCGGCCGACGCCTTCCTTCCAGCGCCAAGGCCAGGCCGCGCCCGGCCTCCTCTTCCTCTGCCCTGGCCGCCACGGCCCGAGCGCCCCGACGTTGCTTCGCCCGGAGCCACCGCCCCTTCCGTCCTCAAGGCGCGAGTGCTCCAGCGCCAAGAGGCGCCCCGACCTCCTCCTCTGCCTCCAGGCCGCTGCCCTTCCTCTCCGCCTCCGTCCAGTGGAGCCCCTGCCTCGGCCTCTTCTTCGTCTGGCCCGAGCCAGCATGCCGTGGCCTCGTCTCCGTGCAGCCTTGTTTTGCTCCTGTAGTCTTGTTGTTTTTTTTTTGTGTGTGCCTATGCTGTAATTTTTGGACAGATGACCCGTGTACGAGACCGAGACGACCAAGTACCCCTACGGCAAGTACCACTACCGTCGACAAGTTCGGAGACCACAAGTACCACTACGAACGCCGACGCGACAAGTACCTCTTCGGAAACGGAAACGCCTACGTGAACGTCTACCGTCGCCCCGAGTACCACTACCGTCGCTCGACGACCGCGAGTACCACTACCGTCGCCCGGAAACGAGGAATTCGCCAAGTACCACGACACGATGCCGTGTACCACTACTTCCTCTACGAGTTGCGAGAACGACTTCCTCCACTACTTCCCCTACGTTCCTCGACGAACTCGAACCGCCCCGAAACGCACGCTTCGAAGGTATACCGAAACGACCCCGTGGATGACCCGTGAGATGCATGCTTGCTTGTGTTGTATGAAATGCTTCCCTTGTGTGCTCCGTGCCCGTTCCGACCTTTGTCATGTTCCTCGGTTGCCTCGTCACCGACTCGTGGGAACCCGGCAACGGGATCACCCCATCATCTTGTTCAACTCGTTCACTCCACCTTTTGTTTTGCACCGGTCTCTCACCGAGTTACCGGTACCGAGTTGTTGCCTTTGCATCATTCGGATCGTTGCCGTGGCACCCGTTCTTTCCACCACGGTGACAAATGCTTCATATCTCTTTTAAGTCAACCTTTTAAAACTTGCATAAAACTTGATCATGTCATCTGCATCATGTTAACAACCTTGAATGTTTAATTGTTGTTTGCTTATAATTATTAAACATGCTTATGGGGATTTTCCGGACTTGTTGTTGTTATTTCCGGCCTCATTTAAAATGCCTAAATAGTGTAGTTTCACTTTTGTTTCACCTCTTGCCATGTTAAAAACATTTAACCTTGTCTTGTAAATAATGAGAGTCAACTAAATAATTAAATGTGGTGTTTCGTCAATATGCAAATCGTTGCATATTGAGCTCCACTTAACTTGTAGTGTTGTTTGTGCATTTTGCCATGCCATGCATATTTAAACCGGACATGCATCATACTTGGATGTGCATCGTATGCCATATTTATGCTTGTGTGTTTACCGTGTTGTTTCCTTCTTTCCGGTTGCTTCTCTTGTTAGCTTCGGTTTCGTTCCGGAGTTGTGAGGATCCGCTCGACTGTTGCTCCGTCTTCTTCTTGGATCCGTTCTTCTCCCTTGTGGAATCCCAGGCAAGATGACCGAACCCGGATACCATTACTATCTTTGCCTATTGCTAGTAGTCTTGATCTATAGTTTTGCCTCGATGCCCATGTTTTCCTGTCAGCCTCCTACTTGTAACCAATTGCCATGTTTAACCACCCTACCTATGCAAACCGTTGCTTGGCTAAGTATGCTCGCTCAGCCCTTCTTATAGCATTGTTAGTTGCAGGTGAAGTTTGAAGATGCTTGCTTCATGTTGAAGTTTGGTTGGGTTATATCACACTATATAAATGCTTAAAATGAAATCATCTATATACTGGCAGGGTGGAAGGCTAAGCCTTTTGCTTGGTGATTTGTTCCACTCATGCCGTTAGGAACCGTATAAACCGGTGTTATGTTCCTTGATTATGCGTTCCTAACACGGTTGGGGTGTATGGGACCCCCTTGATAAACCGCTAAGTGCTAAGTCTTTTCCAGCAAGTCCCAACCTTTGGTACTATTTGCCTAATAACAAACTAATAAAAAACTTGCATGTGGACTAGCTATCCCTTTTATTCTTAATTCAACAACCCCGGGCCAGTGCTCCACATGAGTGTTGGTCCGAAACGGGGAGCCTGCGGGGCCACCTCGAGGAAACTCAAGGTCTGGTAAAAACCCGTAGCTTCGCCCATCCGGTCGTGTCCTGAGACTAGATACGCGCGGCTACCTATCAGGGTGTCGACACGCCGGGAGGATTTGCTGGATTAGCCTTACCTTAGTTCGGTTTAACTTGAGCACGGGATTCCGAGAATACTCGGGTCTTCCCAACTATGGAGTTGCGACTCCGCGGATCGTGGGCTTGTGATGGGCCAAGTTGGAACACCCCTGCAGGGTTTGAACTTTCGAAAGCCGTGCCCGCGGTTATGTGGCAGATGGGAGCTTGTTAATTCCGGTTGTAGATAACTTGACACAATGTTCTAATACACTACCAGCGTGTGTACCGTGACTGTCAATTTCCGAATAGGGATTCGGGAGTTGAACACGGTGGGGTTATGTTTGACCGGCTTTAGTTAGGATCACTTCGTGATCATCTTTCGACCGATGCTCTTCTCTTCTCGCTCTCTTTTGCGTAAGATAGTGCTAGTTGCTGCTGCAGACTCTTGTTGTTCCTTCACCTCATTTCTTTCTTCAGCCTTGTCCTCACCCAAGGCTTAAATAGTCTTGTTACCCGGGAACGGGAATGCTGAGTCCTCTGTGGCTCACAGTTACTTCACCACACCAGTTGCAGGTTCAGCCGAGTTGATGCAGGAGTTGGATCAGTTCTTCATCGGGAGCTCGATGAAGAGTTTGGCTGTTTGCTTGTGTTTTCAACGATCAGTAGTGGTTTCTACTAGGATTCGATCCTGACCTGTGGCTTTGTGTTGTTTTGGTATCTTTCTTTTGGATCTTCACCCGTAGTCGGGTTGTGATGTTTTGGATGATGATTGTTTATGTAATGTATTGTGTGAAGTGGCGAGTGTAAGCCAACTATCTCCTTTTGCAATTTAATCCCTCTTTTACATGAGTTGTGCAAAGATACCAAACTTGAGATCATTCTAGGATGGGCTTATACCTTTAAGTCGTGCCTCGACACGTAGGAGGTATAGTCCCATCCTGGGCATTACATTTGGACACCTCACTCTCCCCCTCCGCCCTCTCTCTCGCCCTCTCTCCAATGGCCGACGCAGCCGCACCCGTGCCGCCGTCGTACCCGCAGCCACAGCCTCCCCATCGACCTCTAGCCATGTCTGAGATCTCCGCCTCGTTCACCTCTTCATCCTCACTGAGCCACACTTCACCGGAAGCTCTGCATCGCCTTCACATCGCCGTCTTCATCCTCAGATCGCCGGAGATCGCCATCATCGATGCGCCACCTCCAGAGCTGCCCAGACCATGACGAGCCTTCCGTTGCAAGCGTCGTGAGCCACTCTCCCTTCTGCCCCTGCTCCCGTTGTCGTTTGCATGTCATAGTGCCGTTCCCGCTGTGACCGGAGCTCATCGCCGCCCGACTTTGTCGCCGTCGTGGCCTAAGCTCGAACCACCTGCGCCCTTGCACCGCATCGCGCTCCTGGTGCCTCCTGGAGGCCGCCTAGCCCCTCTATGCGCTGGTCCACTTGCTCTAGCGCCACGAACCACCCGCACCCTTGCACCGCATCGTGCTCCTGGTGCCTCCAGGAGGCCGCCTAGCCCCTCTACACGCTCGTCCGCTTGCTCTAGCCACGCTCCCACGAAGCCGAGCTCCAGCCGCCGCTATGCTCATCGCTAGCGCCGTTTCCAGCCATCTTGTGCTCGACCACCACCACCAGTCAATGTGGATCGCCTCCAGGAGCACATAGGAGCAAACCACGCGTGAAACCGTGCCCTGTGGGCGTTTTCTGATGCTCGCCGCCGCGTCTGGTCATCGCCGGTGTTTTGACTGGTTTGACCGGCAGGTTTGACCTGTTTTGACCAGGGGTTTCACTACCCTGGTCTATGACAGGTGAGGCCCAAGCCCCTATCTAATTAGTGTTAGGTTTAGCTAGTGTTAATTTACTTAGTTAATTAGATGAGCCACTAATATGTGAGCCCAGCCCTGCTGACATTTTAGTTAGAGCTAGTTTAGCACTAATTAACTCAGTTAATTATCTGAGTCACTGACCAGTGGGCCCCACTGGTCCGGTTTGACCTGGACCGGGTCAGTTGACCTGCTGACCTTAGCCTGACGTAATGCTAATGTCGTAAATGTTCTCTGGAGTTATGAATAAATCAGAAATGATTTATTCTTTTAGAAAATATTTAAAACTTCTAAAAATCATAGAAATTCAACAGTAACTCCAAATGAAATAATTTATATATGAAAAAATATCGAAAAAATATGAGGAATTTGTTTATGGCATTTTCATGCATGTTTGAAGAACGTACAACCACTGTATATAACAATTTGAATAAATGGCATTTTAAATGTCTCATATGGAGTTTGAATTTGAACCTTGAGTTCAAACCAACTTCATTTAACTCGTTGCTAGTTGCATTAGCTCAATCAACAGCATATTGCCATGACATGATCATGCATCATATTGTCGCATTGCATTGATTGTGTTCTTCTCTGTTGCCGGTGTTTGTCCCCTCATAGTAGACGGCGTTCCGGCGATAAGAGTTCGATGACACCGATGAAGACCTATACTATCTTCAGAAGTGCTAGGCAAGCAAAACCCCTTGTTCATTCCGATACAACCCCACTCTCTCGCTTCTGCTCTCTTTTACTATGTTAGGACAACAACGCTTCAACTGTTACCTGTTGCGGTAGTTGAACCCCTTTCCTCTGCATGACCTGTCATTGCCAAAGTGAATAGATGTAACCCACTAGCATGAGTAGGAGTTGTTTGAGCCCTGATATGCCTACTCATTCATGCTTATTGTCATGCCTGCTACTGCTTAGAGTCGAGTGAGGTCTGATTCATCGGAGATGAATTGGAATGGTGATGAAAATGTCCTACTGTGTGAGCTAAGTGTGTGAACATGATTTGGTAAAGATAGCGGTGAGAGGCCATGTAGGAGTACATGGTGGATTGTCTCATTGAAACCGTCCTCAGTAACTGAGTTATGTGTTTCTGATCCATGAACAGCTACTACCACACATTGGGATCCTTAATTGACTCTCTCGACTTATTACCCACCCTTGTCCTCTGTCCTGGAGTTGCAACTAGTTTCTGGTGTTTGTAGGATATGTGTTGGAGGTCGTGCATAGTGCTAACCCTAAGGGTGCGCTATGATGCGGTAGATACACCATGGCACGATGTACCGAGTCGCCTGTTTGGTGTCTCGGGAACCCTGTACACATCATTTGGGGCCATGAGCGACACCCCGGCTGGATCTCCTTGTGGATGGAACCCGAATAGGAGATAAACATGGACTAGAGACTTGCGTGGTTAGTCAGGTCGTGGCCGACTCCCTCGCCAGGCTTTCGCTTGAAGGTTGCCGAGATACATGACGTGTACATGGTGGTAAGTGGCGAGAGCGTGTGTGAAGAATTACACCCCTGCAGGGTTAACATCATCTATTCGAATAGCCGCGTCCGCGGTAAAGGACTTCTGGGTTGCCTATATAGTTCATAGACAAGTGAAAGTGGATACTCTAAAATGCACAAGATAAGCGTGAGTGATATGGATGGCCTTCTCGTAGGGAGACGGGAGCGGATCCATAGTGGTGTATTGATTGGTGAATATGTGGACTCGTGTGCGCCACCTCAAAAGAGTTACTTGCAGTCGTAGTTCAGGATAGCCACTGAGTCAAAGCTGGCTTGCTGTTGTTAATCTCCACCATCCCTTTGTTGATACTGATGCATATGTAGCTAGTTCTGATGTAAGTCTTGCTGTGTACATTTGTACTCATGTTTCCTTAATTTATGTTTTTGCAGAGAGACTTCAGTCTCACTAGTAGTTCCGCGTGGACTTCGATGTTTAGCTTGTTACCTCATCTACGATCTTGTACCCTTGGGAGGGTCTTGTAGATAGTCAGGCTTCTCAGCCTTTTCATTTGTAGTTGTCTAACAGGATATGATGAAGATTTCTTGGTGACGAACATGCGAGCTAGGACGCTTCCCAGTCAGAATGCCTTTAGGGTTAAGGCAGATGGCATGGGTCCATGTTGTTATTGAAGATTTTCGCTGCATTGTTATACTCAAGACTTGACCATTATGGTCCTATTTGTGCAATACGGTATGTATGGATGTAAGACTCTTGTTATTCAGCTTTTGTGTGTTCAGTGAGCATTGATCTCTGGGATCACTGTACACGTGCATTCGGTGATCTCGACTTCTAAGTCGGGGTCCCCACATACTCAGACATGTTATGCTTATGTTGCTTGTATGCTCTGTATGTTGGGTCATGAGACCCATGTTTGTAATATCTGGCTCCTTGGAGCCTAATGAATAAATACTTTGATTCATAGAGTTTTGTTGTGATGCCATGTTGTATTTGCACATATCGAGCATATTGTGTGTATGTTATTGAAATGCTTGGTATGTGTCGGGGATATACCCCGCGGTATAAATCACCGGATGTATGACCCGACTGGAGTTTGGCGATTCACAGGCGACCCGCTTTGACCTGGCGGTTTACGATTCATTGGTAATCCGGCAGGCGGGTCACAGGAGCGACAAGACCCGGTGGCCCAACGGGCGGTTCATGAAAGGCCGGCTCATGTTATGGTGGGCCGGTTTATGAAGAAACCACAAGGAATATTCTCCTACAAAGGAAGCAAGTCTAGGACTCCTTATAATAGAGTAATCCTAATCCTACTAGGACTAGTCATGTAACCCGCCCTTTCAACATATATAAGGAGGGGCAGGGCTCCCCAAAGAGGGACAAGTTCTCACAAGTTAGAGGCGTCATATTCTTTAGGGCTAGACACAACTTAAGGAGAGCTGGTTTACCGGCGACTCCATGAGGGTCATAATGAGATCTAGCCTCAAACAGCATGTAGGGCTATTACCGGATGATGTTTCCCCGGGCCCAAAGCTGTCTAAATCCTTGTCTTGCATTGTGTCTCTCGATTCCGCTCAACCCCTCTCAAGCTACCACATAGATGCGTTGGCCTCGTGACAATTCCACGACAGTTGGCGCCCACCGTGGGGCCTACGCACGATGGTGTTGAGTTCTTGAAGGGATCTCCTCAGGGATCAAGGAGTTTGCAATTTTTCGGATGAAGATTTTACAGTCCATGAAGATTGAAGTTGAAAAAGAAATTAGGGTGGCATTGCGTCGTCGCCGCCGTCGTAGGAAGAAGACATGCGCAAGATCAACCAGCACAAGAATCAAGACTTAGGCCAACACGAGTTGGATCAAGACTCGCCGTGCAGCACTATGGGCGTTGGCTCCGTACTTTGGGTTAAAAAAACAAAAAAAAAATAGAATACTCCTCTGCCGCTGGGGAAGACGCCTCGATTCACCTTGCCCCTGCAGCCTCATATTATGCCGGCCCGATCCGCCACGCCTCGAGCCGGCCTTCCGTGAGCGCACCGCCTGCACCAGCGCTTCTTCGAGTCGGGCTCGGGGTTGACCTCGCCTTCTGGTCGCCTCACCTAGCCTCGCCTCAGTCGCCGTATCGGATTCGACCTCACCTCGTTAGCACCGCGAGAAGCTCCATCTACAGAAGGAAGTCACGGACTCGGCCTCGCAGCCGCTGCGGCCTCAAGACACCTTCAAGTCGTCGGCCTTGCTGCCACCTTGCGCCGCCCTTGCCGGAGCCGCCTGTCTCTATCAAGCCGCGGCCGAGCCGTTGAGCTGCCCCTGCATCACCAAGTCGTCGAAGTTTCCGCTGCCGCTCCGGCCGGCTCCGGCCTCTGCCACCTCGGCCGTCGCGCCTCAGCTCGCCACTGGCCTCCCTTGTCGAGTGTTTGAGCTGCCACCAGGTCAACGACCAGCCATCTGCCATGGCTTCAAACCGCAAAATCGCCGGGCCAACGAG
The DNA here is from genome assembly GCA_902687465.1 of Secale cereale. NCBI lineage: Eukaryota > Viridiplantae > Streptophyta > Magnoliopsida > Poales > Poaceae > Secale > Secale cereale. The sequence goes on from LR738709.1 coordinate 328,730,573, forward strand.
TTACCTCTGCCGTGGCTCGTCATTGTTGCGGCCCTGCTCCTCTGAGCTACCTCGGAAGTTTCTGCCGCTGCACGCCAAGCCGCCGGAGTTTGTCGACCCGCTGCTGTCGTGGGACCCCTCAAGCCGGCTACGATCACTTCAAGCCGGGCCTTGTCGTGCGCGCCTACTACCCTAGCTACGGGAGGCCATAAAATATGGAAGACGGCCTGCACATGTCACTGGAGATCTGGAGGAGGAGTATTTAATACGACTCTCAAAGCTGCTGCTGATTCCTCAAAGCAAGTACAATAGGATGACGTGGGCGGGCTGTAAGCCTTTAAATATTATATTTTAGATGAGTTGGAGGAGAGAGAAGAGAAGCGGGCTCTTGGTTAGTAGCCGGCTCTAGCACGAGACCCAAGACACTTTGTGATGTTGTAAAGTGGGCCAACTACTAATGAAGTAGTACACATATAAAACTTACTATTGTACATGCCGGCTACAAGGTTGGCTATAGATGACATGGCAACTCCTTATAGCCAATTGTTGGCTGTATTATTACCATGCTCTCATGCGACGGCTTGGTGCGATCAAAACAAAGGAACATATACAATATTAAAATAATGAAGAGTCAAGCCGCCGCCCATGCATTTGGCGAGTTGAACCGGACGCAACAATTCCGAGCAAGGAAGTGGAGTGCAACATCACCTGGACCAATTACCAAATTAAAATTAGAGGGCCACGTGACCAAGTACCATTAATTAATTTGCGCAATGGATTGGCTCCCTCACATGCTGTGTGTCACCATACGAACATCAAAGGAATCCAATAATCAGGATCAGTGTCCGCATTCATCCGGCGAAAATATCAGGTGTTATTTTTCCTATGTATTTTATCAGTACATGTTAATTCATCCGACAACAATTACTCTGGCCTGTAATATTTTTTACGCAGGATGAATATTAAAATAAAAAGGGGTGGTGTTATACCACAGATGTACGTTCGGCTGTGCCGCGCGGCTTCACGGACGTGTGTGTGTCACGGTCCAATTTACATCAACGCGCCGGCTGACTCGCCCGTCCGCCCACGCGGCCGGTTCACGTGTTCGCGCCGGCTTACAACGCTGAGGACAACTTGCCCGTCCGCACCAGCTTACAATGCAAAGGCCGACTCATCTGTTGTCTTGGCGAATCAGGTGATATCCATCCAAGTTTGTTTTATTAGCACATGTTATTTTTGTCAAAGAGGAGTTTATATTTGCCTTGGTCTGCAATATTGAATATGCAGGACAATTGTTCACTGCAAGAGTGATGATCGTCTCATGGATGTATAGCTCGCGCCACCATTATAATGCGCCAGCATCTGACCATGCCATGATGCTCGACGAATATATGTGCAAACCGCCGATTTACGGCCTAGTTTACATCGATATGATGCGGTTGACTCGCCCGTCCGCGTGGCTTACCACACCTATGATTAATTCGTCCATCCGCGCTCGCTTACAATGCAGCGGCCGGCTCATCCATCTGCTCCCACGGCCAGTTTGGCCGTGATTGATTTCAGCCTCACCATGGTGAATATCAATTCCGTGGTGAATAAATACTGGCCTAACATATCAGGTGAAATCCATCCAGTATATTTTTTATATATCACTTTCTTTAAAAAGAGCAATTACTCCGGCTTGCAAAGTTATTTAATGCAGGACCCTAAACCGCCATATTGGTGCAAATTTAAAGGCCGACTCACCCATCTGCGTCAGTTTACAATGTTGCAGACAACTCACCCGTCCACCCCCGTGGCCGGTTCACCAGACTGCACCGGCTTACAACGTCGTGGTCGACTCATTTATCTATATCGCCTCTGATGTTGCGGTGGTCTTTATCGTCCGTCTCTTGCGGCCTGGTCTACATCAATATACCGGGCTGCACCTGTCTGCATGAGCTGTTTATTGGCTATGAGCAAGTCACAGCTTGGGTAGCCCGGTTTTCTTTCAACAAAATGAAGGCAAATTATCATATACTATCAACCACAGTCTGCACTGGGTGGTGCAATGGGCAGGCGCACAAGTCGCCACCACTACAGTTTGGTTAACTTCAAATCGCCAGTTGGAAGGAACCATTGGCCGAGTTCCCAACACGGCTCATACGGGATCATTGATAACCCGCCGCAGTCACCTCAATTTTCTATGGATTCATATCGCACTGTCAACAACAATGATTGACACCTTATGCTATGATCAAATATGGAGAGTCTCAAGACAACTCCTCGAGTCGTCTTAAGACTCGGGGGCTACAATGACATGACTCGGAAGAAGTTTCCGGGACATCAGAAGGGAATCCGGTTTAAAATACAGCTCAATGGACATCAATCTTACTGAAGCTCTCAAATATCCGGTTTACAATCTGGTTCAAGGGAATTTTGTCTTCTACAAAGCTCTGAAGCTCTCAACTCCGGTTTAAGAATATCCGGTTCAAAAAGAATTAATCTCTCACAAGTTTGAGTTTAAAGGCCGTCATAAAAATTCTGGCTGAAAATGAAGATTCCGGTTTAAAATCCGATTCAAGGGAAAGATGTCTCCCACAAAGCTTTGAAGCTCTCAATATCCGGTTTAACATCCGGTTCAAGAAGAATAATCTCTCGCAAGTTCGAGTTCTCAGGAAAATTAAGGGGACCAAAGAGAGTTTGTTGCACATCACAACTCAAACATAGGCACCCGGCGAGCACAGCTTAGAAATATATCACTTGGGGGCTTCTGTTTACAAAGCGGAGTTCTAACTACCCTATTGATCCGGCTATCAAGTGAATATCATCATAAGAGCATAGCTCTGGTTGCTTCGGTAATCTGGCTATCAAAGCCCACATGATGGTAAGGGGCAAAAGAGAGTTTGACGCATAGCACAACTCAAACATAGGCACCCGACGAGCACAGCTCACAATGCTACCTGGGGGCTCCTGACGCATAACGTCAACGATTTGACAACCCTTGTAGTAGGCTATGAAGCCACGGCTTGGAAGCCTAGTGTATACACCTAAAACCCAGGATTAGCTTGCCTGCATTAAGTAAGTCACTCTGCCCAGGTAAACCTGGTATGAACCGTCGAACGTTTCACAAGTCAATCTTTTTACAGACCCTGAACTTGGCAACGTTAAATTGACAATTGGTTAAGGATTGAGGTCCATCTTAACAAGCTTTGTGAAATGGTTAATTCAGTGGCCTCGCAGCCCATGAAAAGCCTCGAATTTGGAGCCTGGCAGCTCGTAAAAAGCCTCGACTGCAAGTTTTTATTTGCTATGTTTGCCATGTTTTTACTTCTCAATGAGATTTTTGACATTCATCTGATATCTAACGATTCCGCCTAGTGGTTGACTACAAGTTGCCACCATCAAGTAAACCGGTGTTCATTAACCCGGCTTGGCTTTCAACTACAAGTTGTCAGTACATGATCAGTTATAATGGCTGGTGTTTATTAACCCGGCCTGGCTTTTGACTATAAGTCGCCAGTATGAGATAAGATAATGACCGGTGTTTATTAACCCGCCCTAGCTTTTGACTATAAGTCACCAGTATGAGATAAGATAATGACCGATGTTTATTAACCCGGCATGGTTTTGTTTATAAACCGGCAATCTATGATAATTGCCAATGTTCAAATTTTGGATTATCACCCTTACTACACTGGCTTGGTAAAACCAACAGTGTGATCAAATATCACTGGAACCGGTTTTCAAACCGGGTTATATTATTCAAATCTTTAAATAGCCAACATGGCTGGATTTTTATTATGGTTATCAAATAACAATATTATGACTGAGGTTTTCAAAGTCGCTTCAGTGCAATGGATATTATTTCATCAATGGGTATGATTTATTCTACAAAGGAATAGTCCCGAGTCGCTGCAGGCTTACGACCCGGCACTTGGGGGCTACATTATTCAAATTAAGATTACATCAAATACGCAAGTCCCATGTCACTGCCAGCATGCACCATGGCACTTGGGGGCTAATGCAAAGTCATTTTTTTGCTCACCTGATTGAAGACCCGACTCATCACATTGTAGTGAGCCGGCCCTTGGGGGCTACCAATTGCTCCTGTCAACAATTCAAGGTACACAAGTTTTAATCCATTATATTCAAGGGTCCACTACTCAGTTGGTAAAGCACAAAGCTCTTAACCTTGTGGACGTGGGTTCAAGCCCAATGATGGGGGTTACATCATATTATGTTCTTTTCAAAGAAGTATATATAAAGTCCCAGCTCAATATTATTTTACTGAGCCGGCCCTTGGAGGCTACGCATTGCTGTTCAAGTCTACATGATTATATCTACAAAGTCCCTGCTCGGTATTACATAATGATCCGGCCCTTGGGGGCTACACTGGTTGAAGTTTTTGAGCATCAGGCAATTACAAGTCCCAGGTTGCTGCAAGCATGACAACCCGGCACTTGGGGGCTACATAATATGGAGTATTCAGTTTTTACTAGTGACTAGGAGGAACAATATGGATTTCTTTAAGGTTGCAACATTTATATTAAAACAAGTCTTAAGCTATCACTATGTTCTCTTCTTAAGACTTGGGGGCTACAGGTAATATGGATATAAAGGAGGAACATCTTCAAATTCTCAGTTTTGGGCAAATCGGGAAGATTAATTGTGTGACCCGGTGTTGGTAACAATCATAACCCGGCGTCTATAAACAGTCATGACCCAGGATCATCAGTTTTTATAACCCTGCAATTTTGGGAATCATAAACCGGCAAGTTCTACATCTTCAAGCTGGCTGGATATCAATTGAATATTTGAAGACCAATATTTTTGTCAAGTCAGAGCATTGAAGGCTGAGTCAAATGGATTCTTTATTTACAATATTTTTTCTACAAGCAAATTGATTATGAAGCTGGTCTACTGACCTGGATTTTCAGAAGGAAGAAATGACAAGGACTTAAGGATGATCAAGTACCGGTTTATAAGAATATTTAACCTGGAGCACAACCTGTCAAATTCGTTCTTGTGTTTATGTTACAGGATCAGTTTAACATGGATAAATCCAAATTAAATTGGGGGCTAATGTCGGTGATATACCCCGCGGTATAAACCGCCGGATGTATGACCCGGCAGGAGTTTGGCGATTCATAGGCGACCCGCTTTGACCTGGCAGTTTACAATTCATTGGTAATCCGACAGGCGGGTCAGAGGAGCGACAAGACCCGATGGCCCAACGGGCGGTTCATGAAAGGCCGGCTCATGTTATGGTGGGCCGGTTTATGAAGAAAGCACAAGGAATATTCTCCTACAAAGGAAGCAAGACTAGGACTCCTTATAATAGAGTAATCCTAATCCTACTAGGACTAGTCATGTAACCCGCCCTTTCAACATATATAAGGAGGGGCAGGGCTCCCCAAAGAGGGACAAGTTCTCACAAGTTAGAGGCGTCATATTCTTTAGGGCTAGACACAACTAAAGGAGAGCTGGTTTACCGGCGACTCCATGAGGGTCATAATGAGATCTAGCCTCAAACAACAAGTAGGGCTATTACCGGATGATGTTTCCCGGGGCCCGAAGCTGTCTAAATCCTTGTCTTGCATTGCATCTCTCGATTCCGCTCAACCCCTCTCAAGCTACCACATAAATGTGTTGGCCTCGCGACTAAGTCCTTACCCTAGGACATCTGTCGTGACAATTCCATGACAGTATGTGTGGGATCCGACACCTAGTTGTTTACCCTTGGTAGCCTATCTTATGGAGAAATGCCTCCTAGTGCTTCCACTGAGCCATGGTAGCTTGCTACTGCTTCGGAACACTTAGGCTAGCCGGCATGTGTCCTTCTTCTTTCCTGTGTATGTCCCTTTGGGAAAATGTCACGTGTTGTTCCTTTAAGTCCTTGTAGCTTGCTACGACTTGGGTTCATACGTTGATGACCGACACGTTCGTTGCTGGGTCATGTATGCAAGTCCCTATAATTTAGCGCCACTTTGGTTTATAACTAGTCATGTCGTCCCGGGTTCTCTGTCATATGGATGCTAGCGACACTATCATATACGTGAGCCAAAATGCGCAAACGGTCCCAGGCTAGGTAAGGTGGCACCCATGGGGATACCGTGTGTGAGGCCGCAAAGTGATATGATGTGTTACATGCTAGATCGGTGTGACTTTGGATCAGGGTACTGACAGCTTTGGTATCAGAGCCTGACTGCCAGTAGGATTACCAAGCCAAACTGGTCGAAGTTGAGTCTAGAAATTCTTTAGTTATATATGGGAATTGATTGTGGAAGGGAATGTAAGGCTCTTTTACTCCTTTACCCTATACCCTTCTGATCTGAGTCACTCTCTTCTTTCCACGATGATTAAGAACTAGGATTCTCATTCTATCTATCAGGATCACGCTAATGGTGGATTCAACTCTCAATTCAGTCTCAAGTACTTCCGTTCGTTAAACTGTTGGTCTCAGAACCTTGACTTTATGATGTTATGTGGTTATGCTACCTTTTTGCATGGATCTCACAATCTTTTTGAGCATTTACAGCCGTTATGTTGTCCGAGTCATCCCAGGTTTCTAAACAATCTGATGCAGTTGCAAATCTTTCCTTCCTATTCTTAATGTCCTTTTAGGCCAGACTAACCACACTAGTTGGTGTGTTGAGGTACTCTGTTGCCTCGACATAGTTGTTGAAGCTATCAGGAAACTAGGACATCATAGATAGCCACCCAGTAACCCCAACCTTGTGTTGTGATCTCAGTGTGACGATTCTGGCCATTATTCTTAAAAGCATTTCGTGATGCCATTTAGTTAGTAGGCATTATATTCCTGGGTCCTTGAACCAAAGATTCACCCTACTTACTTCATATTGATAGTGTTTGCTAGTTCCTTTAGGATATTAGTAACCTTTGTGGTAGTCCTCGAGGTCCGTGGTATATCCTTCTTCCAAATACCATGAACTACTTATGGCAGAAGCTCTCCTGAACCAAAACATCACAATAAGAGTGCTCTTGATGAGTTCTCCATTCTGCATTGTGAATCTAACAGTCCTACCTTTCTGCATGGATTATCTGGAAGAAATATGTTGAACTTGTTTGACATACTAAATCTATGCATCCGCAACTCAGAAAACCATATGTTCCTTTGAGTTGTCTCTCTTTAGTTGTATTCTGACCTATGTCTATCAATTGATAGTCAGGACTAGTTGTGCATTCGTGTTATCGATGCCGGTTATTGTGGTCCATCAAGCCATCCTATTCTGGAATGAAACAAACTCGAGTGCATCTTCCATATCTAGGATTGGGTCAAAGCAGATGTATTCAGCAGATCAAAATGCCAATCCAGCTTCTAATCTGTTCTACCTTGGAGTATTATTACCTTTATGTCAAGAATTTCATGGGAATTGCACAACCTCCTATGAACTCTTGATACAGTGATACTTCTCGCCATCATCATTCATTCCTCGATCCCTGTAACCAGAATACCGACAAGTGAATTGTGATGTGTGAAATAAATACTCCTAGGAACTCCGTTGCTTGGTAGTTAATGGACGATAATCTCATTCTTAGCATGCTGGCTACTGAATCTTCATTCTAAGATTGATTATGCTACCTAGTCCGTTTTCCTGGTGCACTCTTCGATGAATGAGTTTGGATTATGTTAATTCCTTGCTCTTTTGATCATATCATCTTGCCCTGAAAAAGCAAGATTGTTCTCGAGCTTAGTAACATATTCGTGGTTTGTGATTTTCCGAATATCTTCTCGGAAGTATTACCAGGTTGTTCCTTGACCGTTATGTTAAGCTCGTGATCAAGTTGGTTTTCTTATAAACCACCCCTTCTCAAAGAATCCGTGTTGGATACCCTGAACTACTTGGTTAAGCTAAACAACAACTTGGAGAGTTGGAAGATAAAAGCTTGATCTAACGTAGTTCATTTTGAAGGGATGTCCTTTATGTGTGGGTCGTAGAAAGATGATATTTTCATCAATTAATCTTCGTGTTCAGTTGTTGGACCTATCGTCTTATCCAAACTTTGATTTGAGTGTGGGCTATCGGCAAGTCAAATCAGAACCAACAATGTTTGTAATGTTGTCTTACTCGTGGTTGATCCCTCGAGCATACACCGTTACATCTATTAGCCTGACCAATGCTATCACTTTGTTCACATAGTTATGGAATTCCATCTATATGGAAATCTCGATAAATTGTTGTTTAGCTCATCAGCAACATGTTTATCTTCTCCATGATTCATGTTGAACATTAAAGCTAGCATTGGAAACTTTTTGTAAGCATCACCTTTGTGTTAGCTCATGAAGTAGATGTTTTGATGTAAGAAGTGACTTCCTCTAATTCGTATGCATTGATGTAAGTTGCTGCCGTGAATTTGAAAAAGCTTGTTTTTGCCTCCTCTGGAATCATCATCAGTCATGCATGTGCGAAGTATCCTATGGTTTGATAGACTGATCATCTTCATTCCATATGTATTCCCTAGCACACCAAGCCACCGAGTGATTTGTTCAAGGAAGAGAAGTCTATGCTTAGGATCTAATACATGGACTTGCGTAGTGACTTTGTTAACCTCAATGATGGTTCCCCACCTAAACTCGGTAGTGTTTTGGTGTAAGACAACTATGTGGTCATGCTTGTTTGGGACACCGTTTTCACATGTGTGTAGCAGAACCGGCTCATGTTTTGGAGCTTACTACCATAGTCCATTTCCCGAGAATCTCACAATGTCATCTTGTCGATTGTGTTGCTACCTTTCCTTTCTAGACATGCTTTCTGAAGTATCATGTTACCAACTAGATCTAAATCTCAGGCAGTTATGACGGTTGGAACATTCCAACATTTGCATTTTGTTTCCATCTTGCACGACCATTGTGCCAATTTTCCATGGGCTGCCCTTCTCAGAAAAATTGATGTTCAGGATCATCTACAAAAGTGGTCCTACCATGGGTCCCATCCATTTCTGATGATAGGCAAAAATCACTCATTGTGTTGTCTTCAACAAGGTAGTCCACATCATCCATTCTAGTCTGAGTATGCCATTCTTCCATACTCCTTCGAACGATCGTTTGTGATTTGCCTTAGGCTGGTATGAAGAGTTCCAATGATCTCATATCAAAAGTAATTCTTTTTGCCACATCAGGGAATAATCCTACGAGTCACATTCTCTAAGGTGACCCGTTTGGTGACATTGCTCACCATCTTCCTTAAGTGTGGAATTATTGCCTAAAAAATTGAACCTATGTCATATGTTTATTTCCATCCCCTTGATGTGTGTTTTGTGTCTTAACTCAAGAGGTGTTCCTACATCTCAATCCATTAGTTGATCTTGAGTTGCTGAATCTTCGAGAAGATTGATTCCTGTAGAGTTCTTCATATCATGATCGTGTTGGATTAAGATCCCGATAGAAAAGACATCAAGATCAATCTGAAGAAACGAATCAACATCTTCGAGAAGGGTAGTTGGATCATGAAGATTGTGTTAGATTTGTGTCCCCTCTGTCTTCTTACCTCACGTCTTGAATCTTGGGACAAGATTCTTTTTTAGTGGGGGGAGTTGTCACATCCCTGGTTTTGTCTTGCACTTGGGTTGGTCATGCATGGTGCATCATGTTTAAATTGAAGAAACTTGAATTGAGGGAATTTGACATCCTCAAAAATTTAATGAAAAGAAGGGCAAATAACTCTGGGAAATGCATCCAATGTTTCCCAAATGGTCTTCAATGATGTTTGATGATTTTGGAAAGGGTTTTGAACCCAACCAAAAATATGGAACATTTCTGAGGAATTATTTTGGACATTTGGATTTAACTTAATAAATATTTGAGTTGGATTTAATTCTTCTATAGAAGAATTATAAGTCCAATAATTCTGGAAACATGTGAGTGGCTCTAAATATATCCTAAGAGACCACATGTGAATTTCCAGTAGTATATAAATAGTTTGGTTTTGAAAACCAAATTCAAACAGAGTTGCAAAATAGAAAACAGAAAGTTAATTAGACAGAGAGAGAGAGAGAGAGAGAGAGAGAGAGAGAAAGGCCCAGAACCGCTTACCTACGGCCCAGCATTGTGCGGCCCAGCTGGACTAGCCCACCACCGCCTTCATCCTCCCGGCGCCAGTCGACTAGGCGCGTGGCCGACGCACGCGCACGCCTAGTTCGACACGCCACCTGCTCGCCTGCTTCACCAGACAGTGCACGGCGCCTGGTTCCTTCTCCTCGGCACCGCCTCGACGCCCTGGACACCTCACTCTCCCCCTCCGCCCTCCCTCTCGCCCTCTCTCCGACATGGTCGACGCAGCCGCGCCCGCGCCGCCGTCATACCCGCAGCCATAGCCTCCCCCTCGACCTCTAGCCATGTCTGAGATCTCTGCCTCATTCCCCTCTTCATCCTCACTAAGCCACGCTTCGTCGGAAGCTCTGCATCGCCTTCACGTCATCATCTTCATCCTCGGATCGCCGGAGATCGCCGTCGTCGATGCACCACCTCCGGAGCTGCCCCGACCATGCCGAGCCTTCCGTTGCAAGCGCCGTGAGCCACTTTCCCTTCTGCCCCTGCTCCCGTTGTCGTTTGCGTGCCGCAGCGTCGTTCCCGCCATGACCGGAGCTCATCGCTGCCCGGCTTTGTCGCCGCCGTGGCATGAGCTCGAACCACCTGCGCCCTTGAACTGCACCGCGCTCCTGGTGCGTCCAGGAGGGCGCCTAGCCCCTCTACGCGCTCGTCCGCTTGCTCTAGTGCCACGCTCGCACGAAGCCGAGCTCCGGCCGCCGTTGTGCTCATCGCTGGCGCCGTTTCCGAACATCTTGTGCTCGACCACCACCACCAGTCAATGTGGCTCGCCTCCAAGAGCACGTAGGAGCAAACCGCGCGTCGAACCGTGCCCTGTGGGCGTTTTCCGATGCTCGCCGCCACGTCTGGTTGTCTACGGCGTTTAAACGCCGGCGGGTTGATCGCTTTGACCGGCAGGTTTGACCTGTTTTGACCAAGGATTTGACTACCCTGGGTCTATGACTGGTGGGGCCCAGGCCCTTGTTTAATTAGTGTTAGGTTTAGCTAGTGTTAATTAACTTAGTTAATTAGATGAGCCACTGACATGTGGGCCCAGCCCTGCTCACATTTTCGTTAGAGCTAGTTTAGCACTAAATAACTCAGTTAATTATCTGAGTCGCTGACTAGTGGGCCCCACTGGTCAGGTTTGACCTGGACCGGGTCAGTTGACCTGCTGACCTCAGCCTAACGTAATGCTGACGCAGTAAATGTTCTCTGGAGTTATAAATAAATCAGAAATGATTTATTTATTTTAGAAATTTCTAAAATTTCTAAAAATCATAGAAACTCAACCATAACTCCAAATGAAATAATTTATATATGAAAAATTATCGGAAAAATATGAGGAATCTGTTTGTGGCATTTTCATGCATGTTTGAACAACTTACAGCCACTGTATATGACAATTTGAATAAATGGCATTTTAAATGTCTCGTATGGAGTTTGAATTTGAACCTTGAGTTCAAACCAACTTCATTTAACTCGTTGCTAGTTGCATTAGCTCAATCAATAGCATATTGCCATGACATGATCATGCATCATATTGTCGCATTGCATCAATTGTGTTCTTCTCTGTTGCCGGTGTTTGTGCCCTCTCAGTAGACGACGTTCCGATGATAGGAGTTCATTGACACCGATGAAGAGCTATATTATCTTCAGAAGTGCCATGCAAGCAAAAAAAACCTTGTTCATTTTGATACAACCTTAATCTCTCGCTTCTGCTCTCTTTTACTGAATTAGGACAACCACACTTCAACTTTTATGTGATGCGTAGTTGAACCCCTTTCCTCTGCATGACCTGTCATTGCCACAGTAAATAGATGAAACCCACTAGCATGAGAAGGAGTTGTTTGAGCCTTGATGTGCCTACTCATTCATGCTTGTTGTCATGCCTTCTACTGCTTAGAGTCGAGTCAGGTCTGATTCATCGGGGATGAATTGGAATGGTGATGAACATGTCCTACTGTGTGTGAGCTAAGTGTGTGAACACGGTTTGGTAAAGGTAGCGGTGAGAGGCCATGTAGGAGTACATGGTGGATTGTCTCATTGAAACCATCCTCGGGAACTGAGTTCTGTGTTTGTGATCCATGAACAGCTACTACCACACATTGGGATCCTTAATTGACTCTCTTGACTTATTAACCGCCCTTGTCCTCTATCCAGGAGTTGCAACTAGTTTCTAGTGTTTGTAGGATATGTGTTGGAGGCCGTGCGTAGCGCTGACCCTAAGGGTGGGCTATGACGCGGTAGATACACCATGGACGGTGTACCGAGTCGCCCGTTTGGTGTCTCGGGAACCTTATACACATCGTTTGGGGCCGTGAGCGACACCCCATCCGGATCTCCTTACGGATGGAACCCGAATAGGCGATAAACATGGACTAGAGACTTGCATGGTTAGTTAGGTCGTGGCCGACTCCCTCGCCGGGCTTCTGCTTGAAGGTTGCTGAGATACACGGCGTGTATATGGTGGTACGTGGCGAGAGCGTGTGTGAAGAAGTACACCCCTGCAGGGTTAACATCATCTATTCGAATAGCCGCGTCCGCGGTAAAGGACTTCTGGGTTGCCTGTACAGTTCATAGACAAGTGAAAGTGGGTACTCTAAAATGTGCAAGATAAGCGTGAGTGCTATGGATGGCCTTCTCGTAGGGAGACGGGAGCGGATCCATGGTGGTGTATTGATTGGGGAATATGTGGACTCGTGTGCGCCACCTCAAAAGAGTTACTTGCAGTCGCAGTTCAGGATAGCCATTGAGTCAAAGCTGGCTTTACTGCTGTTAAACTCCACCATCCCTTTGTTGATACTGATGCATATGTAGCTAGTTCTGATGCAAGTCTTGCTGGGTACATTTGTACTCATGTTTACTTAATTTATGTTTTTGCAGAGAGACTTCAGTCTCACTAGTAGTTCCGCGTGGACTTCGACGTTTAGCTTGTTACCTCAGCTACGATCTTGTACCCTTGGGAGGGTCTTGTAGATAGTCAGGCTTCTCAGCCTTTTTTCATTTGTAGTTGTCTGTACTCAGACATGTTATGCTTTTGTTGCTTGTATGCTCTATATGTTGGGTCATGAGACCCATGTTTGTAATATCTGGCTCCTCGGAGCCTAATGAATAAATACTTCGATTCATAGAGTTTTTTTGTGATGCCATGTTGTATTTGCACATATCGAGCATATTGTGTGTATGTTATTGAAATGCTTCGTATGTGTGGGATCCGACACCTAGTTGTTTACCCTTGGTAGCCTATCTTATGGGGAAATGCCTCCTAGTGCTTCCACTGAGCCTTGGTAGCTTGCTACTGCTCCGGACACTTAGGTTGGCCGGCATGTGTCCTTCTTCGTTCCTGTGTCTGTCCCTTTCGGGAAATGTCATGCGTTGTTCCTTTAAGTCCTTCTAGCTTGCTACGACTTGGGTTCATACGTTGATGTCCGACACGTTCGTTGCTGGGTCAAGTATGCATGTCCCTGTAATTTAGCGCCACTTTTGGTTTATAACTAGTCAAGCCGGCCCGGGTTCTCTGTCATATGTATTCTAGCGACACTATCAAAATGTGAGCCAAAATGTGCAAACGGTCCCGGGCCAGGTAAGGTGGCATCCATGGGGATACCGTGCGTGAGGCCGCAAAGTGATATGATGTGTTACATGCTAGATCGATGTGACTTTCTTTTGGAACGAAGACGCTAGGAGCGTCCGACTTTAAATTAATAAAGCCCTCAGGCACCAGGTTACAATGAAGGTAAAGAAAAAGAGAACGTTCGGTCCATGACCGCCATCCAGGCGAAACTGAAGGTTCATCGCGCAGGCAACATTACAAACAGCCAGAACAACCAATGCTGAAGACCTAAGTAACAGGAAACTCTCTCTAATAGACTCCAAAAGCTTCAACGGCTTGGCGGATCTTGTCTTGCCATCACCTGGATAATCTTGATGCGCATCATGGCCTCCGACATGCGTTCATCATCGCGCTCCTTCCCCAGCGAAGTCCACGTCTGTAAAAAAAGATGACATTTGAAGATCACGTCTGCAAAATGGTTAGGGAATTTTTTTCTCAATCGTTATTTTATTATGCGTCGTCCAAATAGCCCAAAGCAGCGCCCCTACGCAACACCAAGCGATTCTACCACTAGTCCCTTTCGTGGATTTGAGGATGAAAATCAAGTCATTCCTCGAGGCTGGGTTCCAGTTCGTGTGGAAAGCTTCCCTAACTATACTCCACGCGAACCTGGCCAGGTGACATCTAAAAAAGACGTGGTTTGCATCTTCACCTAAGCCACACACAGTGCAAGTACCATCATCCGGACATTAAGCTTGGCTACGTTATCCGAAGTGGGTCGCCTGTTCCTGAACATTTGCCACATGAAGATTTTAATCTTCAAGGGCAGGCCTGCCTTCCACAACCACCTAGCTATATCTAGTGTTGTCCCTTCAGTTAGCTTGTTGTAGAGGGACTTAACCGAGAATTTCCTGGAAGCTATCAAGCTCCACTCTACCGAATCATCGCTCGTCCCAAGTCGGTTGGCACCGATCTGCTGTACCAGATCGTCCCATGACTCTCGTTCGTCCTTTGTAAGGGCCCGCGGGAAGTGGATCGCTGGAGGATCAGCACATACTACCTTCCCCACTAAGATGTTGATGTTTGAGGCGATCCAGAATAGGTTGGGTGGCTTTGCCAAAGGGAAGAGGCGCCTAGCCAATGATCAAGCCAAAACCTAGTGGATTGGCCATTGTTAATCTGGAGTTAGGCCCCAATAGCAAAAGCGGGGCGGACCGCTTGGATCCCTTTCCAAAACACGGAACCGTTGGCCGAGGCCGTGAAGGGACTCCCATTCGGAAAGTACTTAGCTTTAAGAAGGTGAGTCCAGTGTAATGCCCAGTATGCGGCTATGTCCCCCACGTGTCGAGGCACGACTTAAGGACATAAACGCATACTAGAATGATCTCAACTATGGTATCTTTGCACAACTCATGTAAAAATCAGGGATGAAAGTGTAAAATGATAGTTGGCTTACACTCGCCACATCACACAATGAAATACATTAACATACATCATCCAAATAACATCAGAGTCCGACTACGGACGAAATCCAAACGTAAAGATACCATCATTAACACAAGGCTCGGATCATCCTAGTAAGAGCCACTATTGATCGTCGGGATAAGACACATAGTAACGTCCACGCTCTTCATCGAACTCCCAGTACAGCTCGGAACCATCTCCTGTATAGATCTCAACGGTACCTGCATCGTGTGTGTGTTGAATCTGTGAGCCACAGAGGACTCGGCAATCCCGTTCCCGGGTAGCAAAACTATCAAAGCCTTAGGTGTGGAGAGGCTGTACTCAAAAGGTTGCAGCAAGCACTAAGCACTAGCTTACGAGTTTAGAGCGAGAAGAGAACAAGTGCCAACGATTGCCAAGTTGATCAAGAACTGATCCTAGCTACTCACGATCAAGCATAACCCCACCGTGTTCACTTCCCGAAGGCCTTCGGAAAGAGACCATCACGGTTACTCACGCAGGTAGTGTATTCATGAATAAGGTGTCAAGTTATCTACAACCGGATATTAACAAATTCCCATCTGCCACATAAACGCGGGCACGGCTTTCGAAAGATCAAACCCTGCAGGGGTGTCCCAACTTAGCCCATCACAAGCTCACGATCTACGGAATCGCAACTCCAAGGTGGGAAGACCCGAGTATTCTTGGAATCCCGTGCTCAAGATATTTCGACAAAGGTAAAACTAATCTAGCAAGACCTCCCGGCGTGCCGACACCCTGACAGTAGCCGCGCGTATCTAGTCTCAGGCCACGACCGCATGGGCGATTCTACAGATATATACCAGACCTCGGGTTCTCTCGTGGTGGCCCCGCAGAACCCCCAGTTTGGACCAACACTCATGAGGAGCACTAGCCCGGTTTGTAAAATTAAGTCCTCGAGGTCCGGAAAGTCCCTATGAAAGTTATTTAGTTATGGCAAAAGGAAAAAAATCAAAGTTGGTCCTTGCTGGAAAAGCTTTAGCACTGAGCAAATTATCAAGGGGGGGCCATAAACCCCAACCGTGTTAGGAACGCAAAATCTAGGAACATAACACCAGTTTATCGGTTCCTAAGGTGGCATCAGTGGAACAAAACACCAAGCAAGAGGCTTAGCCTTCCACCCATTACCAATATATAGGTGCATTAGTTTAACAAGTAATATATTGTGATAACCCAAATAACAACTTCATCATGGAGCAACATCTTCAAAACTTCACCTGCAACTAACAACGCTATAAGATGGGTTGAGCGATGCGTACTTTGCCAGCCAACGGTTTGCTAGGAAGGTGGTTAGAGTGTTTCATGGCAACAATAGGAGGGCTGACAAACATGAATAGGCATCGAGGCGATATCTAAAGAGCGAGACATCTAGCAGAGGCAAAGATAGTAGTGATATCTGGGAATGGTCATCTTGCCTGTTGATTCCACGGAGGGATCGTAACCTTGCTCCTCAAACTCAGCCTCGGTAGGAACCTCGAACTCCGAATCGGCTCTCGGCTCTACCCAACACAAGAACACAACAACGGCACAATATCAAACATGGTGCAACGCACAATTAACATGATATAAGTACGATGTGCGTATGCATGAGGAAGCTCTTGAGCCTAAGGAGAAGATGATGGAAAAGGCCTCATCTTGGGAAACCAAGCAAGCCACTTGATAGAGGGGAAGATTTTGGTTGAAATCAATGTAAAGATCACCGGAAACGGACGCACGGTTTGCAAACGACAAGCAAAACAATATTCAAGCAAAACTGGAGTTTACAGCAACATGGCATCTTTGGAGCAAGAAATACTTATGCTACAGCACCCAAACATGGAGTCAAAGGGCATGGATGTGAAATAGACATGATACTTAACAAGCATGAACTTAGAACACACCCAAAACTTTGCTGGAACACAATTATACAAGCATGGCAAGTTGCAATAAATTTACAGAATTCTCAGACTCAGTGAAAATTACAAGGCATGGCAGAATTACAACGAATAGGCATGTTCACAAGCTTGTGCAACTCAACTCAAAGCATAGCATGGCAAGTTAAGGTAAACAACAGCAAGAAGACATATTTGAGAAGCTACTCAAAGCAAGAACATGCTCATAGGATGCATAGAACACTAGCTACACTCGTGGCAAAATTAAACTTGTTGATAACATGCTGACAGATACATTTTATAGCCTCTTGAGAGCATGAAAACAACAAGTTACAGCAAGCCACCATGCACGCAAAAGGCATGGCAATAACATACATGACATGCTCTTCAAGAATAACCAAATTGCTACTTCTACAACATACTAGAACATGTCCCAAACACCAAGGCAAAAGTGCAAAAGTTTATCCAGTCTTAGCAAAATCTAGGCATGGAAGGAATTACAACATGAAGGCATGTAAACAAGCTTGTTGCACTCATTTCAAGACATATCATGGCATGAAAATGATTCTATCATGTAGAGAACATACCCAAGAGCAAAAGTCATGTTGACACCTAGCTCATATGACACAAGGATGAATATGCACAAGCAAGGCAAAACATCATCTCATAACAAGTGCAGAAACAAATCAGCCAAATGCACTTTTGCAACAGAGATATACATGGCAAGATGACAACTAACATGAATGCTACAGCAACCATCATGTAGAGCATTTCACAACGAAGATCTGGATATATCACTCACTCCATTCGGACCAACATGCACAAAGTTACTAGCTCACGAACATGGCAACAAATTTACACGGACAACAAATGCTGAAACAGTTTCAGCAACCTGCACTCTTGCCACAAAGATTGAGTCAACTAGATGATATCTAACATGCATGAAACGGGTACTAACATGTAGAGCACGACAAGACGAACATTTCGACAAATCATACGCGCAAAACGGAGCACTAAGGACGAAGTTATCACATGGCAAAGGGGGCAACAAATTTACCCAGATCTAGGGACTTAGTGGAAATTTATACATTCGAAAAAGTCAACGGGGCGGATCCGTGCGGGACGGGGAGATCCGGCTCGGGGCGTGGTGTTTAGATGGACGCGTGGGTGGATCTGATCCACCCACGGGATCCGGATCTGGATTGGCCGGAGCTCGTCGGAGCTCGGCCGGAGGCGGGGAAGAGGCCGGCGGCGGACGGAGGCGGTGGTCCACGTCGGCGGCCCGATGCTGGCGGCGGACGGAGGCTGTGGTCCGCGGCGGCGGCGCGAGGCCGGCGGCGGACGGAGGCGGTCGGTCCGGCCGGGAGGCGGCGACTGAGGCGAGATGGCGGCGGTGGTAGAAGGCCGGCGGCGAGGCGGTGCACGTCCGACGCGGCGGCGGGGGCGCGCGCCGGTGACGAAGACGAGGGGCGGCGGTGAGGCAAACGCGAGGAGGCATGGGGTCGCGGCCGCGGGCCGGACGCGGGCTCCGTGGGCCGCGGCGGCTGGGCGGAATCCGGCGGCGGAAAAGGCCACGTGTCGCCCAACGATTGGTCGCGCCGGCCGGCGGACACGTCCGGCGCCGGGCGGACGTGTCCGGCGCGCGGAGGAGCTGCGGGGCACGGGAAAAAAGGAAATAAACGAAAGAACTAGGGTTTCGCCCGAAAATGGAGGGGATGGGGCCTTTTTATAGGCATAGGGAGCTAGGAAGGTCCAAATGAGGAGCGGTTTTTGCCCACACGATTGCGATCCGACGACCAAGAGGATGGTAGTCGTTGTGCTGGGTTAGTGGGCTGTTGTGGAGGGGGTCTTGGGCCAAAAGGAAGAGGAGCTTTTAGCCCACTAGGTTAACCGTTGGAGTATCAAACGAACTTCAAACGCGACGAAATTTGACAGGCGGCCTACACGTACCACAACAACAACGCACGACGAGTCTCACCTCATTCCGAGAACATAACACGGCCACATACGAAAGAAGGACTCGGGGTGCCACGGGCACGTGTGTGAGTGTCGGAACTCGAAATGGACAACGGGAAGAGGCGAGCGGGACCGGATGCAAGTGACAACATGAATGCAATGCAATGCACATAATAACATGACATGGATGAAATGCACACACGCACGCGAGAAAATGAAGAAACCCGAAATGAAAGAAGAGCCCAGAATGGAATTTATTAAGACAACAAAGATTATATTGCCATAAATGGAAGGTATCACATATGGGGTGTTACAAACTCTCCTCCACTACAAAAAGATCTCGTCCCGAGATCTAGGACTGAAAGAAGGAAGGATACTCGGAACGAAGGTGATCTTCTCGTTCCCATGTAGCTTCTCGGTCGGTATGGTGTGACCACTTCACTTTCAAGAATTTGATGGACTTGTTGAGGGTCTTGCGCTCAGTTTCTTCAAGAATAGCAATAGGGTGCTCGCGATAAGACAAGTCTTGTTGAAGATCAATCTCTTCGAACGAAATGGGGCGTTCAGCCGTCTTGAAGCACTTGCGGAGTTGAGACACGTGAAACACATCATGAACATTTGCAAAGTTGGAGGGAAGCTCGAGTTGCTAGGCTAGATCGCCTCTCTTGCCAAGAATCTTGAAAGGGCCCACGTATCTTGGAGCCAGCTTGCCCTTGATACCGAACCTCTGAGTGCCCTTCATAGGAGAAACACGGAGATAGACATGGTCTCCAATGTCGAAAGCCAAGTCACGATCCTTGCCGTCATAGTAGCTCTTTTAATGCAATTGCGCGGCCTTGAGATTCTCACATATGACTTTGCACATTTCTTCGGCTTCTGTGATCAAATCATTTCCAAGAAGTTGATGTTCATCAGTCTCGGACCAGTTGAGAGGGGTACGACACTTTCTGCCATAGAGGATTTCAAAAGGAGCTTTGCCAGCACTTGCTTGGTAGCTGTTGTTGTAGGAGAATTCGGCAAACAGGAGGCAATCTTCCCATTTCATACCGAAAGATATGGCACAAGCTCTTAGCATATCTTCGAGGATCTGGTTCACTCTTTCGACTTGACCACTAGTCTGGGGGTGAAACGCAGTGCTGAAACGAATCTTTGTGCCCATGGCTGACTGAAAAGAATCCCAAAACTTGGATGTGAACAAGCTTCCATGGTCTGAGGAGATCACTTGAGGAATTCCATGCAAAGAAACAATTCTGGAGGTGTACAACTCTGCCAGCTGAGCTACGTTGATGGATTCTTTGACTAGAAGAAAATGTGCTACTTTAGTTAGCTTGTCAATCACCACAAAGATAGCAACATTTCCCTTCTTGGAATTAGGAAACCCAGTGACGAAATCCATTTCAATGTGATCAAATTTCCACTTGGGAATAGGTAGAGGTTGAAGGAGACCGGTTGGACGTTGATGCTCTGCCTTCACTCTTCTGCGGACATCACATTCATTCACGAATTGGGAAATCTCCCTTTTCATGTGAGTCCACCAATATGATTGCTTGAGGTCTTGGTACATCTTGAAACTTCCGGGATGAACCGAGAGGAGGGAGTCATGTGCTTCGTTCATTATGAGCTTCCTGAGATCACCCTTGGGAACCACAATCATGTCCTCAAAGAACAAGGTGTCTTTCTCATCAACGCGATAGCACTTGTACTTGGGAGTACCCTTAGCAATACAATGTTTCACTTTCTGCACCATAGCTACTCCGACAAAACGTGGGCTACGAGCTAACGCAGTGCGCTGCTCCCCCCTCCCCCCTCCCCCGCGCCGCTGGCCGCTTCGGCCACGGCGGCCACCCACCAACCTTAATGGCGACGTCCCCTCCGCCATCGCCAGCTGCGAGCGGATGCTCCAGACCGGATCCACCAAGGTGGACTACCCCCGCTTCCCCTGGTCCGTCTGAGGTGCTAGAGACTCAAATTGATATTTCCTCAGATCCGGCCAACCGGTCGTGGATCCAGCAACAATCCCCGCTGCCGCTGGCTGTGGCGCCTTCAAGCGAAACCGAGCTACCGCTGCTCCCTACACAGCGCCTTAAATCCATCATCGTCGCCCCATCCCCCCCAGCTGCCCAGATTTCCTCATCGAGGATGGACGGTGGGTCGACCGAGGTTAGCCATCAGAAGAAGAAACGCCATGTCTCCGACCCTCCAGCCTACAGGGCGCGCCCCTGAGTGCAGCGGCCGGACCGGCGCAGTGGCTTCAATGCGGACGCCGCCCGCGCGGCTTTCTTAAGCCGTTTCCGCAGCCGCTGCTTCCGCTGCCTCAGCAAGAAGCACCGCCGAGTCGACTGCCGTGATCCCATCCACTGCATCCTCTACGAGCTGCCCGGCCACATAGAGAAGCATTGCCCAAAAATTCAGCGTTCCGGGCCTCTGCAAGCCGCTCCTCCGGCGCCAATCCACTCGCGCCTCTGCTTCCCGCCGCCTGCTGCATCCACCATGCCCACCACCACCAACCCGACCATGCAGCGCCACATCGACCCATCCCGCCGCCCCAGAGAAAGCTACTCACTTACCATGTCCTCCCCGGCGACAGAGAAGGCCATCTTCTTCCTGCGCAACCACGCCGTCACCATGACTGCGACGGACATTGTCAACGCCACGTCCCCCATGGCGGTGGGCCGCGCGCTGGAGGCGCAGCTTGCCGTTCCGGTGAACCAGCTGCGGGTCGCGGCTCACTACCCGGAGCACTACCTCGTCATCTTCAGCCAGCCCACACACCACGTCAACGTCGTTCGCCGTGGCTCAATCAGGGTCGACGGCGCCGCCTTCAACATCGCGTCGTGGCATGAACACGACCACGCCGCCTTCAACACGCTCCAGCTCCACGTCAGGGTCGTCATCGAGAAGGTCCCAATGCAGTACTGGTCCCTGGAAGGGATCGAGGAAATCCTGGGGAAGAAGGTGCGCGTCGACCGCCTCGACAGCAGGACGCAGGAGCGTGGACACACGAAGACTTTCGCCTGCTGGGTCTGGACGAACGACGTCGCCCACATCCACACCAGGCACACGCTTGGGGTCCTGCCGCGCGGCGCTGGCCGCGTCGAGGAGATGCAGGGCTTCTCGCCGCCCGACCGGCGCGTTGCTCCACCGCCGGGCACCACTGACTACACGATGCTCATCCACGTTGACAGGGTCGAAGATTGGACCCCCTCCCCATCGCTGCGCTCTTCACACTCCGCCCAAAGCGTACTGCCGTCATCCGACTCCGACACCAACGAGCGGCCTCGCTTCACTGTGATCCCTGCCACCTGGACCATGGAGGTCGAGGATGGGCGGAGGGGTGATCTCCTCCATCGCCTCAGGCGCACCCCGGTGGCTGACCTGGGCTGCCGCGGAATGCCACGCGCTAGACGCGACCACGACGACGCTGGCGGGGCTGGTGGTGCTGGTCGAAGATCCTGGAAGGACGCCCTGCTACGGCGAGGACGCGCTCCGACCCAGCCGTCGCCGGCGCCTGCCCCGCGTCATCGCAGCCGCTCCCCCCCCCCTACCAGGCGGCACCAAAAGAACACGCACAGCCGCCGTGCGGACGACAGGAGGTCGTCTGTGGGAGAAGCACATCAACACCGACGGCGCTTGATGGCTTCTCGCCCCTCGTTGGTTACCCCAAGTGGAAGGTTTGAGATGTAGTGTAGCGGAAGTTTTCCCTTGGCAAAGATACCAAGGATCGATTTCCCTGAGACTCCCAGTTTCAACAAGAAGGTGTCAACTGCTAACGGCGCCAGATATTAGCAATCAACGTGGACCTGCACACAGATACAAATAACTTTGCTCCCAATGAGTACAGAGAGGTTGTCAATCCCTCCGGCCTTGTAGTTTATAAAGGATCAAACGCAAGTGATAAAAGTGATAGGTATTGCTGCAATAGTAAGTAAAAGCTGAAAGTAAATAGCGGATGTGATCAATGATGGTAATATGGACCGGGGTCCCATGATGTTCACTAGTGATGTCTCTCTCCCAAAAGACGATAAAACAGCTATGTGAGGTAAACGAATTACAGCTGGGCAATTGACAGAATTATGTGCGCAAACCAATGCTAACTATGTTACAAGAAAGGTAGAGGTTCAAAGCATGGGCGGTACACCAAGGCAAGTAGACCGAAATCCATCTGCATCTACTACTAATCATCCACCTTGAGATATCTATCCAGAACATCTCGCTGGTATTAAGTTGCGAGTCCCACCCATAGTGTAAACTCAAAGCAACAGACAACTGCATTAAAAGAACTTTGCGTAAAGTAAACAATCCTTGCACCCACGGGCACAAGCACCGTTGTTTTCCCCCTTGTGGCAATAGCACATCCCCTAGACTCATGTTTCTGTCACTCAAGCTAGTCATCGAGGGGCATGAACCCACAATCAAGCATAATGTTCCCTCTTGGAGTCACTACCTACTACTTGGCCAAAGCAATAAATAACAACGGAGAACATGCAAGAATTACTTACGAACATAAATATAAAAGAGGTAGATCAAATATATTACTCAAACACAATCTGAACATAATCTCACAATCCATCGGATCCCAGCAAACTCATCATAGCAACAACATAAGGATTACATATGTGCCTCGATCATGTAGGGCAGCTCACGAGGACTAATTAGTGAAGCACAAGAACGGGAGGAGAACATCACATAGCTACTGGTCATGGACCCATGGTCCAAGGGAGACTACTCACAACTCATCCGGGAGGCGTCCATGGTGGTGGAGAGGCTCCCGGTGGTGATCCTCCCCTCCGGCAGGGTGCCGGGAAGAGTTCTCTTGGTGCTCCCGATCTTGGAAGCGGCGGCGGCGGCGGAACAGAGATGAGATCACGAAAAAGGGTTCCCGTCTCGAGGGTTTCGGGACACGATATAAATATATGCCAAAGGGGGGCATCAGCGGAGGCTCGGGGGGCCCAGGCGCCCCCCCCCCCCGACGCGGCCAGGGGGGCCGCGCCACCAGGGCGCCTGGAGCCCTGGTGGCCCCCCTCCGGCTGTATTTTGGCAGCTGGGAAGCTTCTGGAACGCTGATTTTTTATATAATTTTTCCGGGATTTTTCTGGCAGTTCTCGTAATGGGAAAACCTGAAATACAAAAACAGCAGAAAACAGAAACTGGCACTGGGGTGCACTAAGTTAATAGGTTAGTCCAAATATGATCAAAAGTGTATGGAAGTGTATAAATATCATAGCAATATCACCCAAAAGAGGCATGGAGCAAGCAGAAATTATAGATACGTTTTGGACGTATCAACATCCCCAAGCTTAATTCCTGCTCGTCCTCGAGTAGGTAAATGATAACAAGAATAATTTCTGTGGTGACATGCTATTAACCATATAGGACTTTTCATAGTCATATGACAAAAGCTTACTGAGACAATGAATCTGTAGTAATTAAGTTGCCTTATGAGAAAATCACAAAGAACTGAAAGTTTTACAACATGATATTGAAACATCAAATAGATTTGTAATGAACATGGTGTGCAAATATGATAAAGTGATATCTCGCTTGCCCCCTTTAGTGAAGCAAAACATAAATGCAGGGGCACCTCCAAGGTTTAAGTGATGACTAGATACAATAATTTCGGAATAAACGATATCACAATCATGCAAAAGACAATGCTACTTTGGGACAATGCACATTACACTCAGAATGACAATCATGCTCTCAGTAGTTGGTGCTTTAAAAGAAGGTGGAGACTCTCGAACCGTGGCTTTTGTTGGCAAGGTTGAAAACCCGTAGTCGGAAACAAAGACAAAACATGTACCAGAGCTCTTGGTTTTAAAAATGGAGGTAATAATTTTTTTTCTTAGATCATGCATGTTTCGTCAACGAATGCTAGCAGATAACTCAATTACTTCTTGAGATGGACAAGTTTCGAGGAACGGCTCCCGAATGAGGACGATCACATCCTCTTAATCTCCTTTGTTTATCAGTGCCAAAGTTTTCTGATTTCTCATGAACAAAGCATGAAGGAGGGTTTGTTTGTTATATTAATTTTGAGCCGGGCGCACTCAATGCCAGTTCCTTCTCGTATTATGGGTTTGCACATTATACATGCAATCCCGGGGTGAAGCTTGTCCAACTTAAAAAGATCATGAATTAACTACTACTTCCTCATGGACTTAAAACAGAGGCACAAAATAGGAATGCATTTTTTTTTCTTTTCTTTTTGAATAATTTCGAGATGGTACATGAAAGTCTCTGTTAGGAAAGGCAGGTAAATACCATGTAGGAAGGTATGGTGGACTCATATGGCATAACTGGTTTAAAAGAATTTGGATGCACAAGCAGTCAGTCCGCTTAGTACAGGTGGAGGTTAGCAAAAGACTAGGAGCGACCAACTAAGAGAGCAATGACGGTCATAATCATGCAGAGCGACAAAGCAACATTGGATCAGGCATGGTAGTTATATCGCTACTCAGAAACAAAAGATCATCAAGGCTTGATAGACTTTCTTTACAGTCTTAAATATGCGTGAGCATACGCCAAGTCAATCAAAATAAATTCTTGAAGGAAGATATTACTAAACCATACCACATCATAGGCAAACAAATCATGTTGGTACTCCAATAACACATTGGTAACCCCCCAGCTATTTGAGACTAACCATAAGAAAACATGAATTACTAAGCACCATTATGCACGTAGCATCTTTATCATAGACATACCAACCAATGCAACGGAAGCAAACTCTCTTAATAAGATAATCATGATAAATAAAGAGAGTTCAAGCAACCAACTAAACAAAAGCTCTTTAAAAAGATAAGCATGAAAACTAAAAGCTAAGCATGATAGTAGCTATAGAAAGACAAAGAACACACACAGCAAAGATAGACATGAAAATTCTATGTTATGTTCTAGGTAGAAGTGGAGCGTGTTTCTCTCCCACATAAATAAAGCTGAGTTCCGACTCGTTATGAAAAGCTAAAGAAAACTAAAAGGAAAACTAAAAGCAAGACGCTCCAAGCATAGCACATAACACATGAAGTGATAAAAATATAGTGGAACGAAAGACGAACTGATAATGTTGATGGAGAAGGGGATGCACGGGGGCATCCCCAAGCTTAGACGCTTGAGTCTCCTTGAATATTTCTTGGGGTGCATGGGGGCATCCCCAAGCTTGAGCGTTTGACACTCCTGAAACTTTTTATCATCTTCGCTCGCACACTTGAAAACTCCCTTCATACATAACTCATCATAATCTGATTAGCGAGGTTAGTACCCTTAATAAAATAATTGTTCCTTGCTGGAAATAAGGATATTCTTGAAGATCTACTGTTTCTCAAGATTGCCAAAAGGTTTTTGCAAAGAAAAAGCAAGCTCTAGGTTTGCAAAATGAAGGAAAGGCAAAACAGGACAGAATCTGTGAAAAACAGAACAGCAGGTAGTAAATGATTCTTTCGGGGCACTTCTGCAACTCTAATCAAAAAACTCAAAACAGACACACGAAAGACAATTATATAGAGCATGCTGTCGAAACAATTCAGACCAAAAAGATGATCTGGTGATTTTATACGAATTTTTCTATCCAAGGACAGAATCTGTTTCCTGGACAGCACGTCACAACTTTTGAACTTTCTTGCAATCAGAGGTTACACTTGGCACAAAGTTGAAAAGCAAAGATACAATGATGATGCTACTGTAGTAACAACACCAAGACACAACAAAAAGCAAAATAAAATTTATTCATGTGGGCTGCCTCCCAAAAGCGCTTTCTTTTATGCCTTTAAGCTAGGCATAAGACTTTAATGATGCTCTCGTAGGAATAGGAGTTGAAGAAAAAAAAGAGCATCAAGAAGCAAATACCAAACACATTTAAGCCTAACATGCTTCCTATGCATAGGAATATTGCAATAGAATAATTCATTGAAGCACAAAGCAACTAGCGTAGGAAGGCAAAACAAGCATTACTTCAAAATATTCACCATAAAGAGAGGAAACTTCTTATTATTAAGATATTTAGAACCATGTCTCCCTCTCTCATTATAAATTTCAGTGGCATCATGGATGAACTCAACAATATAACTATCACATAAGGCATTATTTCCATGATCCAAAAGCATAAAAGTGTCATTACTCTTCATATAAGCAAAATCTTTCTTATTAGGAATAGTGAGAGTAAAGCAATCATAACCATCATGGTAATCATTGTATTTAGGAGGCATATCATAATCATAATAAACTTTATCCTCAATAGTAGGTGGACTGAAAACATCATATTCATCATTGTAATCATTATATATAGGAAGCAAAGTATCATCAAAGTAAATTTTCTCTTGAAAAGTTGGGGGACTAAAAATATCATGTTCATCAAACGTGTAATCCCCAAGCTTAGAGCTTTCCATGTCATTAGCAATATTGATATTCAAAGAAAGCATACTAATAACATCACCACCATCATGATTATTATGCAAATAATAAAGTTCCATAGGTTTTTTAATTTTCTCTTCAAACACATCATGTCCCAAAGCAAGGTAAAGCTTATAAAGCTCTCTCATATTTTTGTTGTTTCCCATTAAGCAAAACTAGTGAAAAGACATAAAGAAAACTGAAAGGTAAACTAACAAGACTAAAAAGCAAAGATAAAAGATAGCGTGCAACTCCCCTATCTTGAAGAGTGGAGTCCCCGGCAACGGCGCCAGAAAACTTTGCTTGATGGCTTCTCGCCCCTTGTTGGTTACCCCGAGTGGAAGGTTTGAGATGCAGTGTAGCGGAAGTTTTCCCTTGGCAAAGATACCAAGGATCGATTTCCCTGAGACTCCCAGTTTCAACAAGAAGGTGTCAACTGCTAACGGCGCCAGATATTAGCAATCAACGTGGACCTGCACACAGATACAAATAACTTTGCTCCCAACGAGTACAGAGAGGTTGTCAATCCCTCCGGCCTTGTAGTTTACAAAGGATCAAACGCAAGTGATAAAAGTGATAGGTATTGCTGCAATAGTAAGTAAAAGCTGAAAGTAAATAGCGGATGTGATCAATGATGGTAATATGGACCGGGGTCCCATGATGTTCACTAGTGATGTCTCTCTCCCAAAAGACGATAAAACAGCTATGTGAGGTAAACGAATTACAGCTGGGCAATTGACAGAATTATGTGCGCAAACCAATGCTAACTATGTTACAAGAAAGGTAGAGGTTCAAAGCATGGGCGGTACGCCAAGGCAAGTAGACCGAAATCCATCTGCATCTACTACTAATCATCCACCTTGAGATATCTATCCAGAACATCTCGCTGGTATTAAGTTGCGAGTCCCACCCATAGTGTAAACCCAAAGCAACAGACAACTGCATTAAAAGAACTTTGCGTAAAGTAAACAATCCTTGCACCCGCGGGCACAAGCACCGTTGTTTTCCCCCTTGTGGCAACAGCACATCCCCTAGACTCATGTTTCTGTCACTCAAGCTAGTCATCGAGGGGCATGAACCCACAATCAAGCATAACGTTCCCTCTTGGAGTCACTACCTACTACTTAGCCAAAGCAATAAATAACAACGGAGAACATGCAAGAATTACTTACGAACATAAATATAAAAGAGGTGAATCAAATATATTACTCAAACACAATCTGAACATAATCTCACAATCCATCGGATCCCAGCAAACTCATCATAGCAACAGCATAAGGATTACATATGTGCCTCGATCATGTAGGGCAGCTCACGAGGACTAATTAGTGAAGCACAAGAACAGGAGGAGAACATCATATAGCTACTGGTCATGGACCCATGGTCCAAGGGAGACTACTCACAACTCATCCGGGAGGCGTCCATGGTGGTGGAGAAGCTCCCGGTGATGATCCTCCCCTCCGGCAGGGTGCCGGGAAGAGTTCTCCTGGTGCTCCCGATCTTGGAAGCGCGGCGGCGGCGGAACAGAGATGAGATCGCGAAAAAGGGTTCCCGTCTCGAGGGTTTCGGGACACGATATAAATATATGCCAAAGGGGGGCATCAGACGAGGCCTGGGGGGCCCAGGCGCCCCCCCGGCGCGGCCAGGAGGGGGGCCGCGCCACCAGGGCGCCTGGAGCCCTGGTGGCCCCCCTCCGGCTGTACTTCGGGTGCCGGGAAGCTTCTGGAACGCTGATTTTTTATATGATTTTCCGGGATTTTTCTGGCAGTTCTCGTAATGGGAAAACCTGAAATACAAAAACAGCAGAAAACAGAAACTGGCACTGGGGTGCACTGAGTTAATAGGTTAGTCCAAATATGATCAAAAGTCTATGGAAGTATATAAATATCATAGCAATATCACCCAAAAGAGGCATGGAGCAAGCAGAAATTATAGATACGTTTTGGACGTATCGCCAGGGGGTCCGTCTCCGACCCCGCTTTAGCCTGTTACCTTCCTTTCTGTGCATAAATTTTTGCTATATATTTGCCCGGATTGTTCCGGCAACGTATCTTGCGATTGCATGTGTTTTCTTTTCGTTCTGTTTCTGCCAGGGAATCTTTCAGCTGAATCTAGGTGCCATGGCTTCTCCAAGTTCCCCCAAGGACAAGTTCGTCGTCAACGTCATCAACCCTTACCTCGCTGAGGTGAAGAAGCACCCTCAGGTTGTTCGGATGGAGGACGGTGTCCTTCATCAAGAAGATCTGAAGGGACCTATCTAGGAGGGGAGCATCCAGGCCAGGCTGGAAGAAGTGGAGCAAGAAGTCTTCGAGTACAAGAAGATGATCGAGCGTGGTGTTGAAGCTAACTTTGACATCATCAACGGGCTGAAGAACTACTTCCTGAAGGAGATGAAGGAGATGTGGAAAAGCATCACCGCGTCTGAAGAAAGAATTGAAGAGCTCCAAGGGCAAATTCATGGTACTTTTGCATATCACAAAGTTCAACAAAGTTGTTTAAGTGTAAAGCAGCATCATCTCCAGCACCGGAGAATTGATCTTTCATGACTAAGTTCAGTAAAGCAGGTTTAATTTCATACGAAGGTGCTGAAGTGGCAGGTGTAGTGATAGGTGTGCAGATAAAGTCATCGTTGTTATGACTAGTGAAGTCACACAACTTGGTGTTCTCGGTGGAACCCATAGCAGCAAGCAAGCAAGATAACTATTTTTTGTGATTTTCGATAAAAGATACTAAAGCAAAAACTGAAAGGTAAACTAACAAAACTAAAAAGCAAAGGTAAAAGATAGCGTGCAACTCCCCTATCCTGAAGAGTGGAGTCCCCGGCAACGGCGCCAGAAAACTTTGCTTGATGGCTTCTCGCCCCTCGTTGGTTACCCCAAGTGGAAGGTTTGAGATGCAGTGTAGCGGAAGTTTTCCCTTGGCAAAGATACCAAGGATCGATTTCCCCTGAGACTCCCAGTTTCAACAAGAAGGTGTCAACTGCTAACGGCGCCAGATATTAGCAATCAACGTGGACCTGCACACAGATACAAATAACTTTGCTCCCAACGAGTACAGAGAGGTTGTCAATCCCTCCGGCCTTGTCGTTTACAAAGGATCAAACGCAAGTGATAATAGTGATAGGTATTGCTGCAATAGTAAGTAAAAAGCGGAAAGTAAATAGCGGATGTGATCAATGATGGTAATATGGACCGGGGTCCCATGATGTTCACTAGTGATGTCTCTCTCCCAAAAGACGATAAAACAACTATGTGAGGTAAACGAATTACAGCTGGGCAATTGACAGAATTATGTGCGCAAACCAATGCTAACTATGTTGCAAGAAAGGTAGAGGTTCAAAGCATGGGCGGTACGCCAAGGCAAGTAGACCGAAATCCATCTGCATCTACTACTAATCATCCACCTTGAGATATCTATCCAGAACATCTCGCTGGTATTAAGTTGCGAGTCCCACCCATAGTGTAAACTCAAAGCAACAGACAACTGCATTAAAAGAACTTTGCGTAAAGTAAACAATCCTTGCACCCGCGGGCACAAGCACCGTTGTTTTCCCCCTTGTGGAAACAACACATCCCCTAGACTCATGTTTCTGTCACTCAAGCTAGTCATCGAGGGGCATGAACCCACAATCAAGCATAACGTTCCCTCTTGGAGTCACTACCTACTACTTGGCCAAAGCAATAAATAACAACGGAGAACATGCAAGAATTACTTACGAACATAAATATAAAAGAGGTAGATCAAATATATTACTCAAACACAATCTGAACATAATCTCACAATCCATCGGATCCCAGCAAACTCATCATAGCAACAACATAAGGATTACATATGTGCCTCGATCATGTAGGGCAGCTCACGAGGACTAATTAGTGAAGCACAAGAACGGGAGGAGAACATCAGATAGCTACTGGTCATGGACCCATGGTCCAAGGGAGACTACTCACAACTCATCCGGGAGGCGTCCATGGTGGTGGAGAGGCTCCCGGTGGTGATCCTCCCCTCAGGCAGGGTGCCGGGAAGAGTTCTCCTGGTGCTCCCGATCTTGGAAGCGGCGGCGGCGGCGGAACAGAGACGAGATCGCGAAAAAGGGTTCCCGTCTCGAGGGTTTCGGGACACGATATAAATATATGCCAAGGGGGGCATCAGCGGAGGCTCGGGGGGCCCAGGCGCCCCCCCGGCGCGGTCAGGGGGGGCGCGCCACCAGGGCGCCTGGAGCCCTGGTGGCCCCCCTCCGGCTGTATTTTGGCAGCTGGGAAGCTTCTGGAACGCTGATTTTTTATATAATTTTTTCGGGATTTTTTTGGCAGTTCTCGTAATGGGAAAACCTGAAATACAAAAACAGCAGAAAACAGAAACTGGCACTGGGGTGCACTAAGTTAATAGGTTAGTCCAAATATGATCAAAAGTGTATGGAAGTGTATAAATATCATAGCAATATCACCCAAAAGAGGCATGGAGCAAGCAGAAATTATAGATACGTTTTGGACGTATCAGCGCTCCGCTCCTCGCTCGCCACGGGCGGCGCCGGGCTCCGGTGCGGCAAAAGGAGGCTGCAGCATCAACAATGGCAAAGATCCGGTCGATGACTTCTTCCGACAAGCAAAGCGGCCCATCCTAGCGTCGATGATCATCGACAACTCGGCGGCGGACGTCCAGGCCGCTGTAGAAGCCGTAGTTGCTGCCCCCCTCGACTTCGACAAGGACAAGCAGAAGGAAGACACCGAGATGGAGGCGCAGCTGGACGCGTTCTCCCCCACGCTCGCCACCACCCCCCAGGCCTCAGGACAGTACAACAGATGCGCCCCCACGCCCGCTCACACGCTGGAGATGCAGCTCGTCGCGGTCACCACTCGCGTCTGCCAACTTGAGATCACCAACACCGATGCAGAAAGCGCTCCCCAGCCCCTCGCTGCCTCTTCACCGCCTCCCAAGCACCGATCATCGCCAACGCCCCCCTGCGCCGCCCGTCTGCACCACCCAAGGCGCGGGTGGTCGCGGCGGCCACCAGACACAGCGCTAGGCAGGCCGCCTGCACCTCCAAGACGACAGTCTCGCAGCGCGCCTCCCTTCGCATCGTGAAGGAGCTCGGCCTGCTCGGGCCCAAGTTGAAGATGATGAAGGAGGTAGCGGATGGCCTCATCCGTTGTTTCGACGAGCCACTCACAGACAGCGACATAGCTGTCATTGCCAAACTGACGCGCCTCGACAAGGACTCCCTGCTCGTCACTGCAGGCCTCGCGGGGCCTGAGGGAGCAGCCGCTGCGGCCCCTGTTTAGCCATGTTAGTACACCTTAGTGTTAGTCTCCGATGGTGGACGGCACTCTACCATTTAGAGCTAGGTTTCCATTCCTTTGTCTTCGTAGTGTGTTCTGCTTCTCGCCGGCGTGTTCTTGGGGCTATTGGTGGCCGCCGGCGTGCCCCTGCTAGCTTGGTGGTGTCTGTACTGGGCCTGAGGCCATTTAGATTTCTTTCAGTCACCGGAGCAACCACCGTCTCCATATGAGGGAACACTTCTGCCCGATCATGTCGTGGAACGTCCGTGGCCTAAACCAGCCGGCGAAATGGGCGGCGATAAATGAGGTAGTCGCAGCGCACAAAGCAGCAATCCTATGCTTGCAGGAGACCAAGATAGAGGTCTAGACGACCGCCATGGTCAGGGAAATTGGTGGTGCTGCCCTGACCGTTTGCGTCGTTCTCCCTGCAATCGGCTCCCGTGGCGGAGCGGCGATCTTCTGGAACACTGAACTAGTTCGCATTGCTTCCCACGCAATAGGCGAATTCACGATCACGCCCAAGGTGACGTTTCTCCGTCAGGCCAAAAGCTTCTGGCTCTCCACAGTTTACGGCCCAGTAGAAGACGCTAAAAAAGCTGCCTTCCTCGATGAACTAGCTAGATCGGCCCCCCCGTCAACTGAACCATGGCTCATCAACGGAGATTTTAATCTCATCTACGAGGCGAGAGACAAAAACAATCATCAGCTCAACCGCAGGGTCATGGGCATGTTCAGGCGAGCCATTGACATCGCCGGCCTCAAAGAAATCAAGTGCAAAAATCGCCCACCTGGAGTAACGAGCGCGAAAACCCGACGCTCGTCAGCATCGACAAGTTTTTCTGCAATAGCAGCTCGGAAGACATGTTCCCTTCAAACACACTGATGGCGGCGTCTACTGTGTGCTCAGACCACTGCCCTCTACTCCTTGCAGATGCAGCCGCCCCTCGTCGTTGCGCCAAGTTCAAATTTGAAAGCTTCTAGCCACTGTTCCCACGTTTCCACGACACGGTCAGCCATGCTTGGAGCAGGCCAGTCCAGAGCTCCTGCGCTTTCAAGCGACTATCCATCAAGATGGCACGCACTGCAAAGGATCTGAAAATCGGGAGCTCCCCCATTTTCAGCGACGCTAAGATTCATTTCCACATAGCAACAAAGATCATCCTGCGCCTCGACATAGCCCAAGAATCCCGCAGCCTCTCCACGCCGGAATTCAACCTCAGGCGACTCCTCAAGCAGAGGCTACTTGGCCTCGCCGCAATAGAGCGAGCGCGCAAGCGTCAAGCCTCCAGGCTCACTTGGCTCAAGCTAGGCGACGCAGGAACCAAGTTCTTCCATGCCGCCGAAGGAAGAACTACATTCACAGCCTCCTGACGAACGACGGGATCGCAACGTCACACAAAGACAAGGAAAAGGCCATTTTTGAACATTTCAACTCTATACTCGGCTCCAAAGGGACTAGACAAACAACCATCAACTGGAGCCAACTCCAAATGCCCACAATCAGAGGAGGTGGCCTTAATAACCCCTTCTCATAAGAGGAGGTTTGGGAAGCGATCAAGGCCTCGCCGGCGGAAAAAAGCCCCAGGACCGGATGGTTTCATTGGAGTTTTCTTCCGTAGCTGCTGGCAACTCATCAAACAAGATATCATGAAGGCTTTCCACCAATTCTATTGTATAGCCGGCGACAATCTGGCCACATTAAACTCCGCCCTGGTGGTTTTGATCCCAAAGAAAGACGGGGCATCAACAGTCTCAGATTTCAGGCCCATTAGTCTAGTCCACTCCATAGCTAAGCTGATCACCAAGGTCCTCTCCATGCGCCTCTCCAACGTCATCGACACCATCATCTCGCCGGCACAATCTGCCTTCTTGGCAAAGAAGATCACGCACGACAGTTTTCTTTATGTACAAAGTGCAGTTAGAGCACTACACAGGAAGAAGACACCGGCACTGCTTATCAAACTAGACATAGCAAAAGCTTTTGATAATGTATCCTGGGAATACTTACTAGAACTACTCCAAGCCCTAGGTTTCTCTGCTAGATGGCGCGATTGGATCACTTTGCTACTGTCGACATCGCCTCCTCCTTCTTGCTTAACGGTGCTAAGGGCCAGAGAATCATGCACTGCAGAGGGCTCAGGCAAGGCAACCCGCTGTCTCCACTCCTTTTCATCATCGCCATAGACCCCCTGCACAGGCTCCTCCAACGAGCCATGGAGCTTGGCGAGCTTGACTCACTACCAGGCAGAGATCTGTCGCTGCGGGTGAGCCTCTATGCAGACGACGCCGTCATCTTCGCCAACCCAGTGAAAGAAGAGATTGATATGCTCATGAATATCATTCACGACTTCGGACACGCTTCTGGGCTAAAAGTGAACATGCTGAAATCTTCTGTCACAGCCATAAGATGTGACCATATCGACCTGCAGCAGGTGCTCCAGAACTTTGGAGGACAGCAAGATCATTTCCCCCTGCGCTACCTAGGACTGCCAGTCACCATCTCCAGGCTACGGATTGTGCACCTACAGTTCATCTTGGACATAATCCGAGCTCGACTGGCCGGCTAGAAAGGACGTCTCTTGTCCATTGCAGGGAGGAGAGTTCTCGTCAGAAGCGTCTTGAGCGCACTACCAACCTTTTCCCTCACTGTGCTGAAGGTGCCAAAGAAGATTCTGGCCAAAGTGGACAAGATCAGACGGCGTTTCCTATGGGCTCAAGAGGAAGAGATCAGCGGCGGAAAGTGCAAAGTAAGCTAGCCGGTGGTGTGCACTCCGATCGACTACGGGGGCCTCGGCATCTCAAACCTTCATCGATTCAGCCGTGCACTCCGGCTGAGGTGGCTCTGGTTCTCTTGGATCACACCCAACAAACCATGGGTTGGCATGCAACTACCATGCGACCAAGAAGACAAAGATCTTTTCAGTGCTTCAACAACAGTCACACTGGGGGATGGGAAGACAGCAAGTTTCTGGGACAGCTCCTGGACAGGTGCAGGAGCGCTAAAACAGGAATTCCCCGAGCTACACAAGCATTCAAGGAGAAAGAACAGGACAGTCCATGCAGCAATGCAAAATGCAAATTGGATCCTAGACCTTGCCCATGGAAACACACAACACCTATGGCCGGAAGTGGTCCGTCTGAACAGATGGCTTATATCGAGAAATATATGGCTAAATGAGCAGTGTCGAGACACCATTCAGTGGAAGCACACGGCCTCGGGATCCTTCTCCACCAGTTCGGCATACAAATGCCAATTCCAAGGAATGATCAAGACCAGCTTCAGGAAGATGCCTTGGCAAGCCCGGGCACCGGCATGGCTCAAATTTATGACCTGGCTACTCCTCAAAAACAGACTTTGGTGTAACGACCGTCTACAAAGAAGAGGATGGCCAAATGAGTATTTCTGCCAACTCTGCCTCAGAAATTTGGAAACCTCGCACCATTTGTTTTGGCAGTGCCCCTTCTCACTAGCAGTCTGGGAAAAAACTGCTCAACATCACGGATGCATCGCCCGACACCCCACAGTTTGGCAGCACAAGAACAAGACTGTGGAGATCATTACAAAAATGATCAACAAAGCCGCACATGAACACAAGAAGGGCGTCAAGACAATGATCATTCTACTACTGGGAAGCATTTGGCAACAGCGCAACGAATGCACCTTCGAGCATAAGATAGCGGATCATACTAAAACAATAGCGAGCATCACAAGAACCATCGAGCTATGGCGCCAAGCAGGAGCAACACACCTAGAGCACCCTTTCTGGGATCCACCATGAGAGTTTCCCTAACAAAGTAGCCAAAAGGTTGTTTAGTCTTTTTGTTTTTCAATTCTTCTTTTATTTTTATCCTTGATCGCTAGATCAAACTCCACCTTTATATGTTTTCCCGCCTGCTCCCTGCTATGATTTCAATATAAGCCAGCCATCAGCTGGTCCGTTCAAAAAAAAACTTTCCGCACCATAGCATCACTGAGTTGGGCCTCACAGATTTGATCTTCCAAGGTAGGAGCAACTTGAAGGTTTGCAAGAAAGCCTTGCAGAACAACTTGGAGGTTGAGCTTCCTGAATGATTCACAAAGTTCAGGCTGGAACGGTTTGATAAGGAGACTGTTGCAATATGCCTTTCTGCTCAAGGCATCTGCAATGACATTGGCCTTGCCAGGTGTGTACTCAATGCTTGGATCATACTCTTGAATCATGTCAACCCAACGAGTCTAGCGAAGGTTAAGGTTTGGTTGTGTGAAGATGTACTTCAAGCTCTTGTGATCGGTGAAGATGTCCACTTTCCTGCCCAACAGAAGGTGTCTCCACGTAATCAAGGCATGTACAACTGCTACTATCTCAAGATCATGTGTGGGGTAATTCTTCTCATTTGGTTTCAGCTGACGTGAAGTGTATGCCACAATCTTCTTGTCTTGCATGAGAACACCACCAAGACCTTGCAACAAAGCATCACAAAAGACTTCATAAGGCTTGGATTCATCCGGAGGAGTAAGGACCGGAGCAGAAATGAGCTTCTCTTTGAGTGTTTTGAATGCCACATCACAATCAAGAGTCCATGAGTACTTGACATTCTTCTACAACAGGTTGGAAAGAGGCTTGGCAATCTTGGAGAAGTTCTCAACAAACCTTCTGCAATAGCTAGCGAGACCAAGGAAGCTTCGGAGTTGCTTGACATTCTGCGGAGGTTCCCAGTTGACAATAGCTTCAACCTTCTCGGGGTTCACAGAAATGCCCTCGGCAGAGATAATATGGCCAAGATATAAGACTTTATCCAGCCAGAATTCACATTTAGAGAACTTCGCATAGAACTTGTGTTCACGTAGCCTGTCGAGGACCAAACGGAGGTGCTTGGCATGGTCTTCTTCATTCTTGGAGAATACCAAGATATCATCCAGATAGACGAGAACAAATTCATTGGTGTAGGGGTTGATTATGAAGTGCATCATCCTCGAGAAAGTGGGTGGAGCATTTGCAAGGCCGAAAGACATGACCGTGCATTCATAGGAGCCATAGCTTGTTCTGAATGCGGTCTTGTGAATATCTTCTTCACGGATACGAATCTGATGGTAACCCATCTGGAGATTGAGCTTCGAGAACACATTTGCTCCTTTGAGCTGCTCGAACAATTCATTGATATTGGGGAGCGGGTACTTATTCTTTATTGTCTTCTTGTTCAATGGCCGGTAATCAGCGCAAAGGCATTCCGTGCCATCCTTCTTCTTGACAAATAGAACACCGCAGCCCCAAGGAGAGGTACTAGGTCTGATTAGACCCATATGTTCTTGCTCATCGAGTTGTTTCTTCAACTCCTTCAACTCATCAGGGGAAAGCTTGTACGGACGCCGACATGCTGGCTCGGTACCTGGCTCGAGTTCAATGATGAATTCAACTTGACGATGGGGAGGCATGCCTGGAAGCTCTTCGGGGAAAACATCTTCATATTCATTGACCACCGGAATTTGAGAAATGGCATTAATCTCGCCCTTGTCATTGAGAGAGAATAGCCTGATTGTGTTATCTCGAGAGGCGAAGATAATCACATCTTCATCGGGATGAGTCAGCTTGACCTCCTTATTTGCACAATCAATGTTTGCATCATGCTTGGAGAGCCAATCCATCCCAAGAATAAGATCAATGTCGGAGTTGCCAAGAATAACCGAATAAACCAGAAAACTGTAATCACCCATATGAATAGATATATCCGGAGCAAACACACTAGAATGCATTATCTTTCCCAGAGAAAAAATTGATAACTCCCTTTGGCAAATTTTTGGTGGCAAAATTGTGCTTCGTTGCAAATGGGTGAGAAATGAAAGAGCGTGATGCACCCGAATCAAACAAGACTTTAGCAGGTATAGAGTTAACTGGAAGATTACCAAGTATCACATCTGAAGAATTCTCTGCTTGAGGTGCATTCATCAGATTCACTCTTGCATGCTTGGGATTGTGCTTGACAATAGCAGTGCTAGCAAGTGGAGGAGGCGGAAGGCGCCTTGGGTTGGGACACTTGTTGGCATAGTGACCCTTCTGAGAACACTTGTTGCAAGTCACTTCTGAGAGAGGCCGGTGATAAGGACCACTTGATCTTGAAGCTTGAAACTGAGGCTTGGACTGATTGCTTGGGTTAGGTGGGTGGGAGAAACCATGGCCACCTGAGTGCTTGTTGTTGTTTGGAGGAAGGAGCACTGGAGGAGGCGGTAGTCAGAACTTCTGCTGCTTGGCAATCACTTGAGAAGAAGAGGAGGAGTGAACAGCATCTCTGATCCTCTTTTTGGAAGCTTCACTCTTGAGCTGAGCTGCCTCTTGCTTGAGAGCCATATTGTAGAATTGATCAAAATCATCCGGCTCAAACAAGGTGAGAGCTAGTTGGAGTTCATCTTTCAGACCACCACGGAACTGATAAATCTTGCTATTGGCATCGAGGATGTCTTGCTTCGCATAACGGACAAGATTCTGGAACTTGACATTGTATTGATAGACGGACATGGTGCCTTGCTTCAGGTTGCGGAATTGCTCACGCATGCCTTCAATGACACTGGTTGGAATATGGTGAGAGCGGACATCTTCGCAAAAGTCAGTCCACGAGATCTCACATTCACCTCTGGAATCTTTGTATTGTTGCCACCAAACAGTAGCTTGATCTTTGAGTTGGAAAGTGGAAAACTTGACATAATCTTCAGGTCTCACGTTACTGCATTCAAAGTGCTTTTTGATGTCTGTGATCCAATCTTCGGCATCTAGCGGGTCCACACAGTAACTGAACAACTTCGGTTGGTTTGCCAGGAATTGGTTCAGAGTCGCAAAGTGAGGTTGATTGAACAGATTGCCTTGGCCTTGGTTCCCATGATTGCCTTGATTTGCTTGGTTGGCTTGAAAATTCTGCATCATCTGCATGAGCATCTGAGTGTTCTGGTTGGTCGCTTGCATAATTTCTCTCCATGCCTCAGACGGAGGAGGAGGGGAAGGAGGACGTCCAAGAACACGCTCTTCTTCGCCCTCTTGGTTAGGGTTGGGAATCTTCTTAGGAGCCATCCTGAATGAGATGACAACTATTAGCCATTGATGTACAATAGATAAGCTGAATCAATGGCTAGATATTGCAACATAAGTCTTCACAAGAACATTCGAACAAAATGAACGAATGAATTCCATAGTTTAATGGTACGACAATCTTCTCGAGAAGCCACTTGGGAGAACAAAAGGTAAATAAAAAACAACAAGGTGCAGATGGAACAAATACATGATAGAAGTTTCGTCCCACATGTTCGTGCTGAATGCTCACGGAACGTGTTACAAAGGGTGTTGCAATCCCCGGATCAGCATAGCCAAGGACCCTTTAAGATGCAACTCCCAATTGGAACAACGCCCATGAAACCTCTTCACTCGATGTTGAACCCCAAACCTCATACCATGCACTCGTTAGAAGAATGCCTACGAGCTACTTGAAGAACCCACCTATTAATTCCCGAAGGTTTCCAGTTATGCAATCGGGTGTTGGGGATACAGGGGAAGCACCGCGCACTCAACTCTAATCCTACATCCAGCTGTATCCATCCCTCAACACATAACCAGTCATCCTCGGAAACTGTTTACCTCGGACCTTCGAAACGCATCCGCTATACAAGCTATGGCAATATTCCCGAACTATCCCACCAGTACTGGGTGACGTCGGGGTTATCTCACCACTAACCGCATAGAAGAGTTTTCGATGTCATCCGTCTTAAGTATTCTAGAACCGTTGCGATACATTTGTGATGACAACACCTCGGATCTCAACTCCCCGGGACACTGCCACAACCCCTAAATGACAGGAGGCATCGAGAACAATGTTCTCGTCACAAAGATATCGGAACAATCCAAACAATACTCGCGTGATCCTAAAAAAATTAGTGAATTTTTTAGAGTAGAAGAGATAGAACAACGTCAGGAGTCCTCACCAGAGTGATGAAGGGATGAGGAGTAAAAAGAAATCCTACTCTCCGATATATATATATATATATATATATATATATATATATATATATATATATATATATATATATGTATTTATATGACTCAAAACATTTTTAATGTGTGTGCCTAGACTCAACCATCAACGATTCGATCAATCAGGGGGGCTCCTAGGTCGGAGAAGACTCTGAATACCAACTTGTAATGCCCAGTATGCGTCTATGTCCCCCCACGTGTCGAGGCACGACATAAGGACATAAACGCATACTAGAATGATCTCAAGTATGGTATCTTTGCACAACTCATGTAAAAATTAGGGATGAAAGTGTAAAATGATAGTTGGCTTACACTCGCCACGTCACACAATGAAATACATTAACATACATCATCCAAATAACATCAGAGTCCGACTACGGACGAAATCCAAACGAAAAGATACCATAATTAACACAAGGCCCAGATCATCCTAGTAAGAGCCACTATTAATCGTCGGGATAAGACACATAGTAACGTCCACGCTCTTCATCGAACTCCTAGTACAGCTCTGAACCATCTCCTGTATAGATCAAAACGGTACCTGCATATGGTGTGTGTTGAATTTGTGAGCCACAGAGGACTCGGCAATCCCGTTCCCGGGTAGCAAAACTATCAAAGCCTTAGGTGTGGAGAGGCTGTACTCAAAAGGTTGCAGCAAGCACTAAGCACTAGCTTACGAGTTTAGAGCGAGAAGAGAACAAGTGCCAACGATCGCCAAGTTGATCAAGAAGTGATCCTAGCTACTCACGATCAAGCATAACCCCACCGTGTTCACTTCCCGAAGGCCTTCGTAAAGAGACCATCACGGTTACTCACGCAGGTAGTGTATTCATGAATAAGGTGTCAAGTTATCTACAACCGGATATTAACAAATTCCCATCTGCCACATAACCGCGGGCATGGTTTTCGAAAGATCAAACCCTGCAGGGGTGTCCCAACTTAGCCCATCACAAGCTCACGATCTGCGGAGTCGCAACTCCAAGGTGGGAAGACCCGAGTATTCTCGGAATCCCGTGCTCAAGATATTTCGACAAAGGTAAAACTAATCTAGCAAGACCTCCCAGCGTGCCGACACCCTGACAGTAGCCGCGTGTATCTAGTCTCAGGCCACGACTGGATGGGCGATTCTACAGGTAAATATCAGACCTCGGGTTCCCCCGTGGTGGCCTCGCAGAACCCCCAGATTGGACCAACACTCATGAGGAGCACTGGCCCGGTTTGTAAAATTAAGTCCTCGGGGTCCGGAAAGTCCCTATGCAAGTTATTTAGTTATGGCAAAAGGTAACACCAAAGTTGGGCCTTGCTGGAAAAGCTTTAGCACTGAGCGAATTATCAAGGGGGGGCATAAACCCAACCGTGTTAGGAATGCAAAATCAAGGAACATAACACCGGTTTATCGGTTCCTAAGGTGGCATGAGTGGAACAAAACACCAAGCAAGAGGCTTAGCCTTCCACCCATTACCAATATATAGGTGCATTAGTTTAACAGGTAATATATTGTGATAACCCAAATAACAACTTCATCATGGAGCAACATCTTCAAAACTTCACCTGCAAGTAACAACGCTATAAGAGGGGCTGAGCGATGTGTACTTAGCCAGACAACGGTTTACTAAGAAGGTGGTTAGAGTGTTTCATGGCAACAATAGGAGGGCTGACAAACAGGAATAGGCATCGAGGCAATATCTAAAGAGCGAGACATCTAGCATAGGCAAAGATAGTAGTGATATCTGGGAATGGTCATCTTGCCTGTTGATTCCACGGAGAGATCGTAACCTTGCTAATCAAACTTAGCCTCGGTAGGAACCTCGAACTCCGAATCGGCTCCTGGCTATACCCAACACAAGAAGACAACAACGGCACAATATCAAACATGGTGCAACGCACAATCAACATGATGCAAGTACGATATGCGTATGCATGAGGAAGCTCTTGAGCCTAAGGAGAAGATGATGGAAAAGGCCTCATCTTGGGAAACCAAGCAAGCCACTGGATAGAGGGGGAGATTTTGGTTGAAATTGATATAAAGATCACCGGAAACGGACGCACGGTTTGCAAACGATAAGCAAAACAATATTCAAGCAAAACTGCAGTTTACAGCAACATGACATCTTTGGAGCAAGAAATACTTATGCTACAGCACCCAAACATGGAGTCAAAGGGCATGGATGTGAAATAGACATGATACTTAACATGCATGAACTTTGAACACACCCAAAACCTTGCTGGAACACAATTAAACAAGCATGGCAAGTTGCAATAAATTTACAGAATTCTCAGACTTTGTGAAAATTACAAGGCATGGCAGAATTACAACGAATAGGCATGTTCACAAGCTTGTGCAACTAAACTCAAAGCATAGCATGTCAAGTTAAGGTAACCAACATCAAGAAGACATATTTGAGAAGCTACTCAAAGCAAGAACATGCTCATAGGATGCATAGAACACTAGCTACAATCGTGGCAAAACTGAACATGTTGATAACATGCTGACTGATACATTTTATAGCCTCTTGAGAGCATGAAAACAACAAGTTACAGCAAGCCACCATGCAAGCAAAAGGCATGGCAATAACATACATAACATGCTCTTCAATAATAACCAAATTGCTACTTCTACAACATACTAGAACATGTCCCAAACATACTAGAACATGCTGACAGATACATTTTATAGCCTCTTGAGAGCATGAAAACAACAAGTTACAGCAAGCCACCATGCAAGAAAAAGGCATGGCAATAACATACATAACATGCTCTTCAAGAATAACCAAATTGCTACTTCTACAACATACTAGAACATGTCCCAAACACCAAGGCAAAAGTGCAGAAGTTTATCCAGTCTTAGCAAAATCTAGGCATGGCAGGAATTACAACATGAAGGCATGTAAACAATCTTGTTGAGCTCATTTCAAGACATATCATGGCATGAAAACGAATCTGTCATGTAGAGCACATACCCAAGAGCAAAAGTCATGTTAACACCTAGCTCATATGACACAAGGATGAATATGCACAAGCAAGGCAAAACATCATCTCATAACAAGTGCAGAAACTTATCAGCCAAATGCACTTTTGCAATAGAGATATACATGGCAAGATGACAACTAACATGAATGCTACAGCAACCATCATGTAGAGCATTTCACAACGAAGATCTGGACATATCATTCACTCCATTCAGACCAACATGCACAAAGTTACTAGCTCACGAACATGGCAACAAATTTACATAGACAACAAGTGCTGAAACAGTTTCAGCAACATGCACTCTTTCCACGAAGATTGAGTCAACTAGATGATCTCTAACATGCATGAAACTGGTACTAACATGTAGAGCACGACGAGACGAACATTTCGACATATCATACACGCAAAACGGAGCACCGAGCACGAAGTTATCACATGGCAAAGGGGGTAACAAATTTACCCAAATCTGGGGACTTAGTGGAAATTTATACCTCCGAAAAAGTCAACGGGACAGATCCGTGCGGGACGGGGAGATCCAGCTCGGGGCGTGGTATTTGGATGGACGTGTGGGTGGATCTGATCCACCCACGGGATCCAGATCTGGATCGGTCGGAGCTTGCCGGAGCTCGGCCGGAGGCGGCGGCCGGAGGCGGGGAAGAGGTCGGCGGCGGACGGAGGCGGTGGTCCGCGCCGGCGGCCCGAGGCCGGCGGCGGACGGAGGCGGTCGGTCCGGCCGGGAGGCGGTGGCTGAGCCGAGACGGCGGCGGTGGTAGAAGGCCGGCGGCGAGGCGGCGCAGGTCCAGCGGAGCAGCGGGGGCGTGCGCCGGCGACGGAGACGTGGGGCGGCGGCGAGGCAAATGCGAGGAGGCACTGGGACGCGGCCGCGGGCCGGGCGGGCCGGACGCGGGCTCCGCGGGCCGCGGCGGTTGGGCGGAATCCGGCGACGGAGGAGGCCACGTGTCGCCCAACGATTGGTCGCGGCGGGCGGCGGAAACCTCCGGTGCCGGGCGGACGTGTCCGGCACGTGGAGGAGCTGCGGTGCACGGGGAAAAAGGAAAAAAAGGAAGAACTAGGGTTTCGCCCGAAAATGGAGGGGATGGGGCCTTTTATTGGCATAGGGATCTAGGAAGGTCCAAATGAGGAGCGGTTTTCGCCCACACGATCGCGATCCAACGACCG
This sequence comes from Secale cereale, assembly GCA_902687465.1. Lineage (NCBI taxonomy): Eukaryota > Viridiplantae > Streptophyta > Magnoliopsida > Poales > Poaceae > Secale > Secale cereale. Next base: position 328,775,248 of record LR738709.1, read on the forward strand.
AGAGGATGGTAGTGGTTGTGCTGGGTTAGTGGGCTGTTGTGGAGCGGGTCTTGGGCCAAAAGGAAGAGGAGCTTTTAGCCCACTAGGTTAACCGTTGGAGTATCAAACGAACTCCAAACGCGACAAAACTTGACAAGCGGCCTACACGTACCACAACAACAACGCACGACAAGTCTCACCTCTTTCCGAGAACGTAACACGGCCACATACGAAAGAAGGACTCGGGGGTGCCACGGGCACGTGTGTGAGTGTCGAAACTCGAAACGGACAACGAAAAGAGGCGAGCGGGACTGGATGCAAGTGACAACATGAATACAATGCAATGCACATAATAACATGACATGGATGAAATGTACACACGCACGCGACAAAACGAAGAAACCCGAAATGAAAGAAGAGCCCGGAATGGAATTGATTAAGACAACAAAGATTATATTGCCATAAATGGAAGGTAACACATATGGGGTGTTACAACCAGAGACCCGTCTCGTTTTGGGCAAGCCACCACCACCATTTGGAAAGGAGGGCGACATTCATTAGTTTGTGAAAGTGCAACTAATCCCCGGGTGGTTTTGGTAATTAATAACAACATATATATCATTGAACTAATAGTTACTTGAGAATCATTTCAGAGAAGTTCGATGATATGGGTATGGATATGTCTGAAGAAGTGGACCCCTCAAAATGCTAAGGCAAGCATTGGCAAAAGCTCAAGACTCCATTTTTGGTTTAGTGATCAAAGATCACATTGAGTCCATAGGAAAAGCCAATACTATTAAAAGGGGATGAGGTTGTGTTGATGATCTGGTTGCTCAAGTGCTTAGTGATTTAGCTCCTTTAACTATCAGCAACTTTCACTTCTAAACACACTCATAAGTAATCTCGGACAAACCGATTCTTCCAACTCAGTCCCACCGAGATGAACCACCTCAGCTATATTCCAAACCCTAGAAATTTCGGTCTATCCGATTTTGAGTTCGGTCTCACCGAAACTGGACTGCCAACCTTCTGTAACCATTTGACATCATATCGGAATATCCGAGTTGTTAATTTCGGTCCCACCGAAAATGGCAAGCTCCTATCTTTGACTCATATCGGACACACCGAGATGGTATTTTCGGTCCCACCGAAAACCCCAACGTTCACTATATTTGAACTTTTGGTCTGACCGAGATTTCACTTCGGTCTCACCGAGATTACTCAAATATGTGTGTAACGGTTGGATTTTGTGTGGAGGCTATATATACCCCTCCACCCCCTCTTCATTCGTGGAGAGAGCCATCAGAAAGTACTACCACTCCTACCTTACACTTTCTGAGAAGAGAACTACCTACCCTTGTGTTGAGATCAAGTTGTTCCATTCCTACCATATGAAACTTGATTTCTAGCCTTCCCAAGTTGCTTTCCACTCAATCCTTTCTTCCACCACAGCCATATCAGTGAGGAGAGTTGAGTGTTGGGGAGATTATCATTTGAAGCACAAGAGCAAGGAGTTCATCATCATCAACCACATCTATTACCTTTTGGAGGGTGGTGCCTCCTAGATTGGTTAGGTGTCGCTTGGGAGCCTCCGTCATCGAGATGTGGAGTTGAACCAAGAAGTTTGTAAGGGAAAGGAGATCGCCTACTTCGTGAAGATCTACCCCGAGTAAGGCTAGTCCTCCGTGGGCGTAGGCCATGATGGAATAGACAAGGTTGCTTCTTCGTGGACCCTTCGTGGGTGGAGCCCTCCGTGGACTCGCGCAGCCGTTACCCTCCGTGGGTTGAAGTCTCCATCAACGTGGATGTACGATAGCACCACCTATCGGAACCACGACAAAAATCTCCGTGTCTCCAAATTGCGTTTGATCTTCTCCACCTCTTTTTACTACATGTGCAATTTACTTTCCGCTGCTTATACTCTAGAATTGCATGTGTAGGGTGATACTTGAATTGATCATAATTGTGAAACTGCCAAAAACTGTTCATGATCTAAAGGCAGAATTTTTATATTGTCAAGTAGTCTAATCACCCCCCCCCCTCTAGACATACTTTCGATCCTACAAGTGGTATCAGAGCTTTGGTCTCCATTGTTTTGGTTTCCATTGCATTGGAATCCATAAGCTTGGTTTCACAACCTAGGAGAGTATGGCGTCTAGTGAGGGTAATTATCGTAGAGGTCCTTACTTTGATGGTACAAATTTTGCTCGTTGGAAGCATAAAATGAAAATGCATATTCTTGGTCATAACCCAGCCGCATGGGGCATTATTTGTGTTGGTATGCAAGGTGAATTCTTCGAGGAAGGAAAAGTTCCGGATCGCGAAGCTACACCGGAAGAGTTGCGGATGTTGCAAAACAATGCTCAAGCTTGTGACATTCTCTTCAATGCCTTGTGTCCCGAGGAGTTCAACAAAATCAGCCGTCTTGAGAATGCTAAAGATATTTGGGATACTTTGGTTGAAATGCACGAAGGTACTGAATCTGTGAAGGAATCAAAGCTAGATATTCTTCAAGGTCAACTTGACAAGTTCAAGATGAAGGATGGTGAAGGAGTCGCTGAAATGTACTCTAGGCTTGCTCTCATCACAAATGATATTGCCGGCTTAGGAAGCGAAGAAATGACCGACCGATTCATCACCAAGAAGATTCTAAGAGCTTTGGATGGAAAATATGACACCGTGTGCACTTTGATCCAAATGATGCCAAACTACAAGACTCTCAAGCCAACTGAAGTCATTGGAAGAATTGTTGCTCATGAGATGACACTTAAGGATAAGGAAGAGCTTCACAACAAGTCAAGTGGTGCTTACAAAGCTACAAGTGATGCTCCCACAACCTCAAGTGACAAGTTAATTTCCAATGAAGAGATAAGCCTAATGGTTAAGAACTTCAACAAGTTCTACAAGAATAGAGGCAAAGAAAGAAGCTCAAAGTCTAGATCATATGATGAAAAGAGATCTTCTAGTCGTGATCGAAACTGCTACAATTGTGGAAGACCCGGACACTTCTCAAATGAGTGTACGGCTCCCCACAAGAGAAGAGAAGAATCTCCAAGAAGAAGAGCAAGAGATGAGTCACCTCGGAGAGAGAGAAGGAGTAGAGATGATCATTATGAACGAAGACCCTCTCGGAGAAGCAAGGATTCGGAGAGGAAAGACAAGTCATCAAGGAGCTACACAAGAAGAAGACATCAAGCTCATGTAGGTGAATGGGTCTCCGGCTCCGACTCCGACAATCAATCCGATGAAAGCTATCACTCCGACTCCGACTACAGTCAAGATGAAGGTGTTGCCGGACTTGCACTCGTATCCTCCAACTCCAACTCCTACGACTTATTTGATTCACCAAATGAGGGAATTGGAAGATGCTTCATGGCTAAAGGCCCCAAGGTAACACACCCTGAATTCATTGACTTTGATAGTGATGAGGATGACTTGCTTGGTGAAGATGAGCTCTTGCATGATAAATCTAGTGAGCTTAGTAATGATGAAAATGCTAGTAGTCTTTATAGTCGAGAAGAGTCGAATGACAATGCTATGAAGGAGATTGAGCGTCTAACTAAAGAACTAAACACTCTTAAGTTAGCTCATGAAATAACTCAAGAAGATCATAGAGAGCTCCTAAGATCTCATGAGAAGCTACGCTTCGAGAAGCTCACTCTAGAGCAAGAACATGAGTTTCTAAAAGCGATCAATGACGATCTTCGAAAGAAGAGTTCTTCATATCTTGCCAAACGACTTCTCTTGTCTAATTTCTTGCCACCTATTAAGACTAAGCATGACAAGCATAAGAAAAATTCTTCCTCTAGTAGTAACAATAACAAGTTAAATCTAATATTGTTGCTTCTAGTAGTTCTCTTGATTCCACTAACAATGTTTCAAGCCAAGTTACACTTGAGCAAGAAAATAGCCTATTGAAGGAAATCATAGAGAAAGGTGTCTACAAGAGTCTTGCCGGAAGCAAGAACTTTGAGGAAATTGTTCGCAAACAAGGAAGGCACCGGAAGAATCAAGGGATTGGTTTTGAGCGAAAGTTCAACGCCGAAGGTGTTGAGTGGGAAGAAGGTCAATACCCTACTCCACAGTTTGTTTCTCAAAAGGAGAAGTATGATCCTACTTCTTCCAATGTGGAACAAGCTCAAGATGACCTTCCACCACAAGACCACAAGCTAAAGGCCAAGGACAAGCTTCAAGAGGAGATTGATGCATTCATAGAAGCACCTCAAGCCATGGTCAAGTGGGTTCCCAAGGACACGTCAAGTTCTACTTCGTCAAGCTCAACTACAACACCAAGGATTCCCATCAAGATGATGTGGATCCCAAAGAAGAAGAACTAGAAGGTTCTTGAGGGTGACTCCGCCAACATACTTCACTCACATTCATTTTGGCAAGAACTTGTGCAATCAACTTCCACATCATGCACTAGTTCATGGAGTCACAAACCCTCTTGTTGGTAAGTCAAGGGACAAGGTAATTATTGCTTTCATGGACATCATCTTTTGTGTACTTCAATCTATGTCTATGGATATTCTTGTTTGTTCCTTGTGGGACTAACCCATGTAGGTATTGAAAGTGCCCTAATCCAAAGGATAGCTCCCAACTCTTGATTATCTACATCAACATTGAGCATCCACATCTTCAACATCTACATGAAGTCTTCTACGACAACCCAAGGTTAGTTTGACCCTTTAAAAGGGGTTCTCACATCTAGGGGGAGCTTTGCTCTAAAAATTGAGCTAAAGCATCTCCAAATGATGTGAACACATCAATGCTTTATGAAAAAGTGGTAACCCCACTTGTGCTTAAACGATGAGTATGACCTATGATCAAATGTTCTCATTTGGCTCCTAAGTCAATATACTCATATATAGATGACCTAGTCATCGACAACTTGTGTGCTAGTAGCTAGAGTTTTGGTTGTGCATGTTTGACACATATTTCATTTGCTATCTTATTGTGTGAGCATGTTGAATGCATGATTTTATCCATTCAAGGACATCCATTTGTTGTTTTGATTGCTTTGATTTTTTCTGGCCAAATGGATGGACAAGAATGCCTAAGCACCTTCCCTAGCTATCTATGCTTTCTTGTCTCAAATTCTATTCATGCTCATATCACAACTTTGAACAAGTCATTTTCGGACCCTCCGAGTGAGGAGCACTCGGAGCCACCGATCCGTCTAAGGCTGACTTCCAAAACCTTCTAAGTCCATTTCGGTCTGACCAACTTTTCCCACTCGGTCCAACCGAAACGCTTAGACTGATCTAGGTTTCATCTCGGTGAAACCGAGTTCAAAATCTCGGCGTGACCGATATGCGTAACTGCACAGTAGTTATACATTTCGGTGTCACCGAGTTTTTCAACTCGGTCCCACCGACAGCATGGGGATATATATACTGAGGGCAACGCGCGATTAATTCTTCAAACCGTTTCGCCCCCAAGTCCCCTGCTGTCGTCGCCCTGGTCTTCGGATCGTCGCCGTCGTCGCCTGTGCGCCCTCGCCGCAGGACTCCGCCGCCGTCAACGGTATTCTTCTCCGCGCCGTTGCCGCCGTAGAGGGACTCCACCAAGTTAGGGTGAGTCTCGATCCCTCTCGTGCTCCCCATCTGATTCTTGCACGATTGGTTTGCCCTGCATCTAGCCACGTTTGAAATCCTCCTTAACATCAGATCAGATCGCTTTAGTTTCGAGCGAAATTCTTAGGTTTAGGTTTCCACGGAATACATCTCGGTGAAACCGAGTTTGAAAACTCGGAATGACCGATTTGGCCTCTGGCCATTGCACTGCACCTTTCGGTCTAACCGAGTCGTGCAAATCGGTGTGACCGATGTAGAGTCTCAGTGAAACCCTAGTGTTTCGGTAGGACCGAAATCCACGTCGGTCTGACCGAAAGTGGTGTGATAAGCCTCTGTATACACTTCGGATTCACCGAAACTGAATATCGGTTTGACCGAAATGCATTCTGTGAAAACTCAAAACTAAGTTTTGAACTCAATTTTTTTTTGCAAAAACCTCTGCAGTTGTGATAACTCTTCTACTCTGCCTTTACCTTATCTTTTCACAGGTTGTCAGCCATGTCAGATGCCAGTGACAGCCAGAACAGGTCTGAGTCACCGTTTGCAGAGATCCCTGAGGCAGATACTAGTCCTGAGGCTAGTAGTTCTAGTGATGATGGTGAGAGGAGCACCCCTAGTGGTTTGCCTCCTGCAGCCACCAGGACCAGAAAGCAGAGAAATTCTGATGATGAGGACTCTGACTTCGTTGCTGAGGAAGTTACCTCCAAGCCCAAGAGAAAAGTTGTTGCCAAAGAGCACGAAGGGCAGCAGTCGAAGAAAGGCACCAGCAAGGTCAAGCAGTCAGCTGTTGCCAAGAAGCTAAACTTGGAAGAGCCAGCTCCAAGTAAGGTGAAGAAAACTTCCAAGAGGAAGAGAGTTGTGTATGCTGAACCTCATGTTGATGCAGCAGTGGATGAAGAAGAAGAAGATGCACCCCAGCCTCCTCCTCAAAAGGCTAAGTTCATGGGTGATGCTATTAGGGCTCAAACCTCTTCTAAGCCCAAGAAGCCTGCTCAAGCAAAGGCAGCTCCAGCCAAGCCCAAGAGGACAACCAGGAACATCCCAGCCTCAGAGAAGAACAAAGGTAATTTGCCACCGTCTGAGTCTGATGAAGAACATGTGTTGCTGAAGCTCCGTCCAAAGTTGCCACTCCACAACGATGCTCATCCTCAAGCCGAGGATATGAAGGCAAGGAAGGACAGAGGTCTCAGGCTATGGAGACAGTCTGATCCATATGCCGTGAGGAGAAGGACTGCTGTGGACCCCAGATTCCACACCAGAGAGCAGCAGGACTTCTATGAGACCGTGCTGATGGATAATAAGCCTATTGTTGCTGACACCAGGTATGTTGACTGGGAGTACATTGACAGTGAAGAGCACCGAGACTTCTTTCCCCATGTGCATGAGAGCTTCACCGCATGTGGAGTTGATGAGTTCGTGGGTCAGAAGCTGACAGATTGGAACGACGAGATGATCATGCAGTTCTACGCCACAGCCCACTTTTATCCTGATGGGAAGATCACCTGGATGACTGAAGGTCAAAGGTTTTCTTCGTCTGTTGAAGAATGGGCAGAACTTCTGAATGCTCCAGTGCAGAGAGATGACGACATTGATGTCTATGGGATTCCTAAGAAGAACCATGATTCCATGAAGAACATGTACAAGGAGATCCCCGCCGCTGATTTGGAAGGATGGAAGCTTGGCTCAGTGTACTATCTCCAGGCAGGTCTGACCACCACAAACACTATTCTGAGGCATACATTGATGCCCAAGTCTGGAGACCACCGCATGATTCGAGGCTATTCTATCAACATGCTGCACATTCTTGATGAGAAGGCACCTTTCAAGGTGATGGACTTAATGGTAGAGACCATTAAGAGGACTGCAGCTGACCAGAAGAGGTCGTGTGGATTTGCCCCGCAGATTCAGATGCTCATCAATGCCAAGTTTGGCACGGGCAAATTCATGTTGGATAGGAAGCACTTGCCACTGCAGCCAGAGCATGAAGATAACGTAGTTGTGATGGATGAGGAGGATCCAACCTCAGTTGAAGGTCAAGCCAAGATTGAAGCTGCAAAGAAAGCCAAAGCTGATAAAGAGGCAGCAGCAGCAGCAGCTAAACCAAAGAGCTTCGGAGAGCAGATTCTTGAAGCTACCCAGAGGATTGAACAACGCCTGGTCAGCATTGAACAATCTCAGGAGAGCCTAGAGAGGATTGTTGACGACAAGATCCACGCTGTGGACGTGAAGCTGACTGAGATTCAGGTGACCGTCAACAAGCTTGAGGCAAACATGGAGGAAGCAAGGCAGGAGAGAGCAGAGCTCATGCAGGATGATCTAGTCCAGGACTCTCATCGCCAGACTGCTCAGGTTCCCAGAGGATCCCGATCTGCAGCTATCCCAGTGACTGACTCCAGGGCTACCACTTCAGCACCTCCTACAGCTCCAGCAGTTACTCCAGCTATAGCTCCAGCATCCACTCCTCCAGCGCAGACATCAGCAGAAGTCTTCGCAGATGCCGTCATTTCTACACCGACATCTACCCAGACGGGAGCCGCCAGCAGAGCCCACAGTGACGCTTAGCTCTATGCTTTTTCGAACTTTTTGGTAACTTGTTGCCAAAGGGGGAGAAATTGTATAGATCATAGGGCTTCAAGAGAGAGAGTGCTCTTTCGTTCTTTTGCCGGTTTTCTTTGAGATACACTTGGTTCTTTTGGTTCTTGAAACTTTCAGTGTGCTTGCTACTACGTTTGATGCTACCTTAATGAGTGCTTGGTCGTACTATGCTTTAATGTGTGCTTAATGCTTATCATATGCTATTCCTTCTTGTATGATCATTTACTCATGTCTTGGTGATTGAGTGCATGTTATTCATTCTTATCATTTTGTGCGCTCCACCAAGATGTATGTGACATGGAAGAGTGACCCATAATCCTAATCGATTGTGCATTTGCATTCAAACGCAAATTTTAAATAATGCACAAATTTAGGGGGGAGCTCTTGTTTATCACATACTTCTCAAAGCGACGATATTATTCATTGATTATATCTTTTGTCGAAGCTTTGATCTATATGTTGTCATCAATTACCAAAAAGGGGGAGATTGAAAGTGCAACTAATCCCCGGGTGGTTTTGGTAATTAATAACAACATATATATCATTGAACTAATAGTTACTTGAGAATCATTTCAGAGAAGTTCGATGATATGGGTATGGATATGTCTGAAGAAGTGGACCCCTCAAAATGCTAAGGCAAGCATTGGCAAAAGCTCAAGACTCCATTTTTGGTTTAGTGATCAAAGATCACATTGAGTCCATAGGAAAAGCCAATACTATTAAAAGGGGATGAGGTTGTGTTGATGATCTGGTTGCTCAAGTGCTTAGTGATTTAGCTCCTTTAACTATCAGCAACTTTCACTTCTAAACACACTCATAAGTAATCTCGGACAAACCGATTCTTCCAACTCAGTCCCACCGAGATGAACCACCTCAGCTATATTCCAAACCCTAGAAATTTCGGTCTATCCGATTTTGAGTTCGGTCTCACCGAAACTGGACTGCCAACCTTCTGTAACCATTTGACATCATATCGGAATATCCGAGTTGTTAATTTCGGTCCCACCGAAAATGGCAAGCTCCTATCTTTGACTCATATCAGACACACCGAGATGGTATTTTCGGTCCCACCGAAAACCCCAACGTTCACTATATTTGAACTTTCGGTCTGACCGAGATTTCACTTCGGTCTCACCGAGATTACTCAAATATGTGTGTAACGGTTGGATTTTGTGTGGAGGCTATATATACCCCTCCACCCCCTCTTCATTCGTGGAGAGAGCCATCAGAAAGTACTACCACTCCTACCTTACACTTTCTGAGAAGAGAACTACCTACCCTTGTGTTGAGATCAAGTTGTTCCATTCCTACCATATGAAACTTGATTTCTAGCCTTCCCAAGTTGCTTTCAACTCAATCCTTTCTTCCACCACAGCCATATCAGTGAGGAGAGTTGAGTGTTGGGGAGATTATCATTTGAAGCACAAGAGCAAGGAGTTCATCATCATCAACCACATCTATTACCTTTTGGAGGGTGGTGCCTCCTAGATTGGTTAGGTGTCGCTTGGGAGCCTCCGTCATCGAGATGTGGAGTTGAACCAAGAAGTTTGTAAGGGCAAGGAGATCGCCTACTTCGTGAAGATCTACCCCGAGTAAGGCTAGTCCTCCGTGGGCGTAGGCCATGATGGAATAGACAAGGTTGCTTCTTCGTGGACCCTTCGTGGGTGGAGCCCTCCGTGGACTCGCGCAGCCGTTACCCTCCGTGGGTTGATGTCTCCATCAACGTGGATGTACGATAGCACCACCTATCGGAACCACGACAAAAATCTCCGTGTCTCCAAATTGCGTTTGATCTTCTCCACCTCTTTTTACTACATGTGCAATTTACTTTCCGCTGCTTATACTCTAGAATTGCATGTGTAGGGTGATACTTGAATTGATCATAATTGTGAAACTGCCAAAAACGGTTCATGATCTAAAGGCAGAATTTTTATATTGTCAAGTAGTCTAATCACCCCCCCCCCCCTC